>JABFDZ020000097.1:12006431-12017442 GCA_019775955.2 Pollimyrus isidori
GTCTTGACCAGGACCACACCCCTAAATGCATTGAAGCAACTGCCATGTGATTGGTTGATTAGATAATTACATTAATGGGAAATTGAACAGGTGATCCTAATAAACCTTTAGGTGAGTGTATATACAGTAGATAAGAAGGTTAAACAGCCATGTGATTATTTTGCATTCACAGGAAATGTTTAATGACATGTTCATCAAAGGTAGAAGAAAATTGGAGCTCTGCAGAAAAAGAATGGCATTTCAGACATTTATGTTGTTTGGTTTATTTTATTTATTTGTTTAATTTGTTTGTTTTCACTCTTTCTAGAGCACTCTGATGGTAAAGATTAAGCTGTCTCATTAGATTCTACGCAGAGAGAACATCCACCAAACACATCCAGGATACTACACATGTGTCTATAACAATGCAAGAGTTGGATCGAAGGAGGTTGCCAATGGGAGACCTCAGTCAGTTTTTCTAACAACTCTTCTGAGATTCACTTTCAGAAGAATTGATGCCTACTGTCATACCAACTAGTGTCACATATCTTTCTTTTTCAAGCCTTGGTCACATGTGGATGAACCATTCTACAAGCCCTCAAGCTTTCCTCCTAGATACTGCAAGACTACACCCACAGCTCTTTTGCCATGCTGAATTAAAGGTAAAGTAAAACTTAGGTCCTAAACCCAGTGCTGCTTTCTCACATGGGATGCAATCACCACTTTAAGCCTCTTCTTAAGGGGTTCTGCGAAACTTGTCTGGGGATGATTGGCAGTTATTAGTTTCTACACCACTCCAATCCCCGCTGTTGACACAGGTTAAGGAGGAGAATTAAGTTCCTTCATCAGACATCCTTCATCTTATTGATATCTTTTAGTTGAGTATGATGCTATCTTTGGTGACAGTCACCCTCAAAGGAAACAACATTCCCCACTAGCTATAGTAATCAAACATGACAAGTAATTGCTCATTCTATTTCGGCATATTAGTTCCCATGAAGCTTAGGTCCACCACAGTAATAGATGGAGGCATAGAGGATCTGTGCATGATATCACAACATGCAGTCACCACACTGCAAAAAGACTGAGTGGCAGCATTACCTTTTAGCTTGAATGCTGCAAAAACACATGTAAAATGCAAAAGAGTGGTTGTATATTTGATGTGCATATCGATTATCAAGAAATCTTTTTACAGACTGCTGAAAATGACAGGAAAGAGAAACAAATGATTCCTTGCAATCCACAGTAACAGCTGGGATCTCGGCTGCTAAACATGGATTTGCAGTTATCATTTCAGACTACATAAAAGTTGCAATAAAATAATAATAGTTGTACAAACCTGTCCACATATATCCAGAATATCCATTGGTGTCCTCATCATTTTAATTCCATCAGCAAATCCCTTCTTGATGCATGACAAAGCTCCAAAGCTTTTATACGCCTTCAGGCTTTGCTTTGTGTATCTCCCTAGTGTCTAAATCAGGTAGGCCGTTATATAATTCAATTAAATTTTTTTATTGTCATTCCTATACATCAACAGTCTGTGCAATGTAAAGGAATAAAATGTGTTTGTTTGGGTCCCGTAAATTACAAAGAAACAAGTAAGTTAAATGAACGGAATTAGAAATGTCAGAACGAATGACTGAATGAATGAATGAATCAAGAAAAAAAATAAAGGTATTTAAACAATAAATAGAAAGCGGCTATAAAGTCACGATGTGGTCTGAGCGCAATGATGTGCTAAATGAGGAGGGTGTACATAGTACACATATGATCATTAGGAAACCTGATTCTTGGTCCATGGTCTACTCTCAGTTGTGCGAATTACAGTACTGTCAAGTTCAACTGCTTTTATTTTAAGTGGATAAATGTTTGTTCCTGACTAAAATAAGCCATGTTGTCTGCTGTTTTGCCACTCGGTCTGCCTGAGGGGGATGTTTCATGGCGGGGTAATGACGTCAATGCAAACCCTCTATACTTTTGCAAACCAAGCACCCCTCACAAGCATACCACCCATGCAGACATACTTGTGGCCAGTAAGCAGAGTCCAAAATGCTTAGCGACGTCTTCATCATTCCTAGACAGATTATTACGAGCATACTCTGTCTTTCCTAGCAACACTATGGAATAAATACCCAGCTTGTTGTGTTTTTGTTATCTCAACCTAGTTTATTGACTACCAGGCTGGTACATGGGTTGGTATGATGCAGCAGATCAGATAGAAATCTAGTAGACTGTAGTAGGCACATATGCAAACTGTTGTAATTCCTACTCTGTTCACCTGATTTGGAAGTAAATACTCAAATAAAAGCTGACAGTCTGCAGTTAAAGCACATCTTGTTCGTTTCACTTGAAATCCATTGTGGTGATGTATAGAGCCAAAAATGTTACAATTGTGTTGATGTCCCAATATTTATGGACCTGACTGTATAAGGCCAGATATGTTGCTAAAGGTTATAACCGGGTGATGGGAGTAGACTACAAGAAGACTTTCTCTCCAGCAGCCAGTCTCACCTCAATACATGTTCTGATGCAAATGGCAGTACAATATGATCTTGGTTTACACCAGATGGATGTTAAGACTGAATATTTGCATGTTCCTATTGATTGTGATGTTTATGTGGAACAAGCAGGATCTCGTAAAACTAAGATATTTCCTTGGGACTGATTTTGAAGAGAATAAAGAAAGTATAAAAATCCATCAGGAAAAAAGTACATAATGAAGGTACTGGAAAGATTTGGCATGTCAGATTGCAAGCCAAGGTCAACCCCATGGGAACAAAAGCACAAGAGTGATGCTGACCCTGTTGTAGGCCTGACCTAAACTGGGTTGTTAGTTGTCTCAGTACATGTCTGAATCAAATGAACAACACTGGTTAACAGCTAAGCATGTGATTAGGTATCTGAAAGGTACAAATGATCATGTGTTATGATACAGAAAAAGTGGGACAAATCTACAATGTGTGGCGTATAGTGATTCTTGATTGGGCAGCTGATTTGAATGATTGATGAAGCACCACAGGATATTGCTTTAGTTTAGATTTAGTCCAGATTGTGGCAGAGTGTTGGGATCTAAAAAGCCTTGCAAATGTATTGCATGCAAATAGTCCAACTATGCTAACCTGGGAATTTCACTCAAGGGCATATTTACCGTTAACCCAACCAGTAGGTCACACAGGCTTGTTCACTAAGCAAGGCTGAGGTGTGTCCCTGGATACAAAAAGTAGTTTATTAGTACAGAGTGGTACTACAAAAGACAATTATATAAACAGTAACTTGCAGTTCCTGCCTTTGTAATGTTCAGACTATGTCCAACATGGTGTAGTCTGGAAAAGACTTCAGTATGTTTTAAATGCTGAACTTTGGACCTGGAATACACAGAAATGTACATACTGTAAGAGCATTTTTCTTTCAGGCCCAGCAGAAGATTCTCTGTGAAAAACTTGAAGGAGGTAGTGGCTTTTTTCTGCTTGAGCGGCATTCCAATGAACTCAAACAACCTTCTTCAAATAACAAAGATAGCTCCCTGGTTGCAGTTTGGATCCAAGCCAACTTTCTATTAGTACTTTTGAGTTCCAGATTATTTTGCTGAGAAGATTAATGTAGTGTTTCCAAGACAGCAACCACAGTGTATCTGCGTGCCTGCATACCAGACATGCATTAGATGCACCAACCCCTGTCAAATCTCTTCTCTAGTATCTGCTTTCTTTACCAGATGTTGTTCTTCAGGAATTGTTCTATAAGGGTTGCACTTGTCTGTAACTTTGTATGGCTGGAAGATATCCACTAGATAAAGGATACTTCCTGTACTGGACCTTAAACTTCATCTGAGGGCGTGATTTGGGTAGCCCTCTGGTAGTACATCAAGAGGCCTGCAGGTGACAGAAAATCCAAATCACTGCATCAAGGCTAAATCACTGGGTGTGTCCAAAATTCCACACTTGTCTACTATGTAGTACATGAAAAATACTATGCAAAGTGAGTAGTTAGTCCAAATCCTCAGTATGGATGAAGCAGTAGGTGAACAGTACCCAGATAACATACTACATTAAGCAAAATTCTGAAGTATGCAACCCATGGACACTATTCTATCTCATAAGGCCAGTGGAGCTGCAAACAGAGACAAAGAATATCACTTGCTCAGAAACAGAGTGGAAGAACTATCTCTGATAGACACTTTTGTCAGAAGAAATTTAAGTTGGGCAGTATACAGCTGTCAAGAAGGCAACTTAGGTACAAGCGTTGCTAATATACCTAATATACATTCTATCAGAGTTCTCATTAATAACCTGAATATGATGACATATCTTTCGCTGTGTGTGGTCCATATAAAATCTCAGAATGTAGGTGTGTACTGTATGTGCTACATTAAATTAGTATTGTTTTCTGAAAGTATGCTGCCTTTTGCCCAGGGCTCAGGAAATAAAAAAAATCCAAAACTAACACAGCTGACCTGTAAATAGACAAATGTTTATTAAAAATGGATTATCCGGTGACTCCAAGAAGATGACTTAGAGTTATTTTACACAGGCTTCAGTGCACAGATCTACTTTCACACTGCAAGCATCACACAATAAAATGGTGAACTTTGTTGAAACCTATCTTTTTTCTGTCTATTATTATTTCTTTTTAAAAAACCAAATATCAGACTAAAATATTGCAGTTGCTTTTCTCATCCAGTTTCCACAGTTTCAAGTAGCTTTTATCACCTTCAGCTTTTGCCACTTTCTTCTCAGACAAAGTAACAAAGATCACAAACCATTAGAAATGCCCAGAGAATAGGTATGAGAGTAAAAGATTAAAAGATAGCAAGCTTTTGCTTCCACTATTCATATAATCAACAAACAAGAACTTTTCAAAGTTTTTTTTCTCAGTTTAGCAAAATTATGTTATGTGTATTCTATGGAAGTCCAAAAAGGCAATGCATGATGCCAAAAGTTGTTTTTTGCTCTTTTTTCTTGTCAATTTCTAGTGTTAACTAATATCATAGCTTGCTGTGTAGCTCTATCAGACAACAGATCACCAACTGCATGCATCATTATTTTGAGTAATTAATTACAATTCATTTCAAATCAATTTCTGAAAGTAAGCTAACTTGATTAAACAGCCTTAGCCATTTAGTCTGTATTAGTTTGTAGATTTTTTTGCAAGTTAATAATATTTGTGAGGGAACTGAGTAGTGTGATTCTTGATTTCAGCATATTTGATTGATTTATTTGCAAATAAGTACATATAATACTGTTCAGTGTTTGTGTGGAAGTAATATCTTTCAAACATCATCCAATAACCATGAAGACATACAGGTCCCTCAATTGCCCAGCAATGTACCTGAGCACCATGATATAAAGTTCCTAATATCTCAGCCTCCTTCACAAATGTTGAACACTAATTTGAAGAGTTTCTATCAATAATACAAACTTTACTACTTTATTTTGAGTTAATCCTTGTTAAAAGTACAGCAGTACCTTGGTTTGCGAGCATAATTAGTTATAAATAAGTTCCTCAAATCCAAAGCACTCGTATAGCCAAGCGAATATAAGACATAATGGAAAATCAGATGAGTCATTCCATAACCCAAAAATGTTCATATAAAAATGATTAATACAAAAAACAGTGGTACCTCGGTTCTCGAACTTAATTCATTCCAGACTGTGGATCGAATCCTAAAAAGTTTGAGTTCTGATCGAATTCTTCCCATAATAAATAATGGAAAACCAATTAATTGGTTCCCGGCCCCCTAACATTACACCTAAATGTTTTTTTTTTTCTTCATTTAACCAAAAAATGAACTGGACAAAACAAGAAGAACGTACGGCACCTGATTTTTAATCAATTTGTAACAATAAAATGGTCCAGAAAATGACCAAACTATTACAACTACCATGGCAGCTCTTGCGTTATTGGAAGACATAGCTTATGAAAGAATTAGAAGAGAGCGTGTAATTCAGGGATCATACTGATTTCTTGGCCCATGATGATGACTGGCTTCTAAGTCAATTCAGATTTCTAAGAGAAAGCCTTTTGGAGCTGTGCCAGCATTACAAAGGTAGACTATGAGAGATTGTGCTATACCTGTTCAATTACAAGTGTACTTGTGGGTTCTTAGCCACAGGTGCTTTTCAATGAGAACTTGAGGACCGATCAGGTATTTCTCAGTCAACACTGAGTCACGCCATGCCAGCTGTATGGACGGCATAATCGGCTTGTCTCCCAGATATATAAAAATCCCTTACACTGTCGTTGAACAGGCAAACATTAAAACGCAATTTGAAGCGATGTGCGGTTTTCCCAATGTAACTGGAGCCATCAACTGCGCGCACATTGCTATAAAGGCACCTTCAGAGAATGAATTTGCTTATGCTTATGTAAATAGAAAGCACTCGCACTCTATTAATGTACAAATTATGTGCGATTCAAACATGCATCTCATTAATGCATGGGCTTCGCTGCCATTAAATCTGAGGGGGACATGTCCCCCCCACATTTCATAATTATTTGTTTGTATCCCCCCCCAGATTTAACATTAGTTTTAGGCCAGTTTGCCCCCCCTCCATTCAAAATGCCTCTGACGCCCTTGCATTAATATTGTGGCTAGATGACCTGGCTCAATCCATTATTCGTTCAGTTTCAGAAACAGTAGTGTTGCAAACAAACTTGAAAATGGGGAGGTATGTGATGGCTGGCTGCTCTGCATGAAGATTTTCAGCTCAAAGGGTGTGAAACATTTTGGTTAAACCATACGCATAAATGTTGCATCTCTTTATTTTGGTCTATCCAGCAACTAATGGAAAATGGACGCAGCCTAAAAACAATGCAAACATTGATTACTTTCATAGAAGTCATAAGGGCATTGTCAGATTTGTAGATAGTATTCAACTTACATTTATCAGACTTATCCTTCTGACAACTTACAACTGTGGTCAAAAGTTTTGATAATGACACACATATTGGTTTTTATAAAGTTTGCTGCCACAGTGTTTGTAGATCTTTTTGTCAAATGAAGTATAATTACAAGCATTTCATAAGCGTCAAAGGCTTTTACTGACAATTATGACATTGAAAATTACATTAAGTTTATGCAAAGAATTAACATTTGCAGTGTTGGACCTTCTTTATCAAGACCTCTGCAATTCACCCTGGCATGCTTTCATTCAACTTCTGAGCCAAATCCTGACAGATTGCAGCCTATTGTTACAAAATCGATACTTGGAGTTTGACAGAATTTATGGGTTTTTGTTTGTCCACTCGCCTCTTGAGGATTGACCACAAGTTCACAATGGGATTAAAGTCTGGGGAGTTTCCTGGCCATGGACCCAAAATGCTGATGTTTTGTTCCCTGAGCTACTTAGTTATCACATTTGCTTATGCCACAGTGCTCCATTATGCTGGAAAAGGCATTGCTTGTCACCAAATTGATCTTGGATGGTTGGCAGAAGTTGGTCTCAGGGGATGTTTCGGTACCATTCTTTATTCATGGCTGTGTTCTTAGGCAAAATTGTGAGTGAGTCCACTCCCTTATCTGAGAAGCAACCCCACACATGAATGGTCTCAGGATGCTTTATTGTTGGCATGACACAGGACTGATGGTAGTGCTCAACTTTTCCTTTCCAGACAATATTTTTTCTGGATGACCAAAACAATCAGAAAGTGGATTCATCAGAGAAAATGACTTTACCCCAGCCCTCAGCGGTCCGATCCCTGTACTTTTTGCAGAATATCAGTCTGTCCTTGATGTTTTTCTTGAAGAAAAGTGGCTTCGTTGCTGCCCTTCTTGACACCAGGCCATCCTCCAAAAGTCTTTGCCTCTGTGTGTCTCACTCTGCTCATCCGATCCTACGGTGTGCCACTTCCCCCTCATGTGGAATCCCCGTGTTTTCCAGCTGTTTCTCCTTGTTGTTGATTAGTCCAATGTATTTAAGTATGCATTAGATATGTTTTCCCCAGTCCGGTGATTAACGTTGTGACGTCTTATGCTCTCAGTGTTCTTTGTGGTGTTAACCCTCTAGGGTTTTGAGGTAGGAAACACATTTTTACTCACTGGGGCATGGTCACACATTTCATTCAATATCATAAACTCAATTCCTGGCAAATAAATTATTTCTTATATATTTGTTTTGGCATTAAACTCATCTTAATATTAGTGTACTTTTAAGTTTGTAATTTGACATCAAAGTATAGACATTGCAAAATGCAGTTTTGAACACTTAAAGAAACATTATAAAAGTACATAGTAAGCAATGGTGGAAGTTTCTTTCGATCCCAGATATCTGATCACCAAAGTCTTAGCTGCACAAAGAATGTTGCAACATTCAGTCGGATAAATAAATAAGGAAAACCTAACTCATATCACTATATCTGGCTCCTTTCATTGAATATGTAGCAATTTTCATGTGTATGGATGAGTCATGGCGCTGATGAGGATTGGTCCTATGGTCGCGTTTCACCATTGCGCTGTTCATCAAATTACTATGCGAATGTGATTTGAATATGCGCTAATGAAGATATTTAGAATGCAAATAGCGATCTTCAGGTGACAGCAGTACTACACGCCCCCAATGCAGGTAAAATAAAGTAAGGTGACATGGTTTATATTTTTGCTGATTTAACCTAATTTTAAAAACTTTAATACTTCCGACAATGGACGTTTTGGAAAAGAGACAGATTATGGATTTAGTCCACTTTTCTATAATAAGATTTCAGCAAGTTTTGAACTGAAATACACAAGATAGATACACAGCATCACAGACGATGCCAGCGACTCCAGGGGGGTAATCCCAAATAAATCCCTAGTTCCCCGATTATTTGTCTCCCTGCTCCTGCTTCCCCAGTCCATACCATGACAGAATGACCAGACTCGAAAAGAAGACGCCTGCCCTGACAAAGAAGCAGTTCCTCGGTCTGGCAAACAAGGCTGTTTACTGGTACGATCAGCCCGAAGTACAGGAAGATTCCATAGCTCGAGCCTTCGCCTTCCGTATGAGGGATATTCTTGAAGGAATGTCTCTGTCCAAAGACTCTTAACTCACAGAGGAGGTGAGAGTAAATGTGAGAGTAAAGCTGAGACACGGGGTGGTGGAACCCAAGATGCAGCAAGTAGTCCTGGACAGCAGACTTCCCTTTGGTTCACTGTCTGAGCTACCACAATTGCCCCAAGCTGCAGGATGGAAGAAACAATGGAAAAGCTGAAGATGGAACTATACCCATCCTAGGGGCCGTCTTGGTCTCCACTGCCTGCCCTGCCGCATGTCGGGAGGAGTCCCAGAGGAGGTGCCTGATTTCACTGTTTCTGCTCTCGACACCCCGGTTCCTGCTCCACTTCCTGCTCCTGAATCCCCGGCCCCTGTCCCCGAGGAGGTCCTTGACTATTGGACCACTGCTCCTCCCCTGTTGGTTGAGGTGGAGAAGGAGCTCGAGTGGGACCCCTTGGGGATCACCATGACTGCCCCAATTAACCCCTCCAGTGGGTCACCCCAGCCACCACCCTAGTGTGGTAGATCCCAGCCAGGTCCCTATCTCTCAGTCTCCCGGAGAAGAAGAGAACATCTGCGCCGGGGTCGGGTCCCACCCACCTAGCCCCCTGGCTCGCCGTCGGTCTCTCTCTGGCTTTGGTTTGTGGATGCCTGTGGGTCTGCCGGCTCTTGCTCAGCGGTCACCTGTGGTCCACCTAGTTCCTACTCGGCGGTCACTTACAGGCCCCTCTGCAGTGCTTCGTCGGGCAGCTGCGGTCCTGCCTTCAAAGCCTTGTTGGTCGCCTGCGGGTCCCCCTGCTCCACCTTCCTCCTCGCCCCCTTTGGCGTCCCCTCACAGTCACCAAGGGTGCACTCACACCTGCCTGCTGCCATTCCTGAGGAAGCTCTGCATTGGTGGTCCTCTAATCCCACAGCTGAATCAATTCTAGGAGACAGTCCTCACACTCTTCTTGAAGTTGTAGATGATCTGATAAATGGTTGATTTAGGTGCAATCTTACGGGCATCAATATCCTTGCCTGTGAAGCCTTTTTTGGGAAAAGCAATGATAACAGCACATGTTTCCTTGCAGGTAGCCATGGTTAACAGAAAAAGAACAATGATTTCAAGCACCACCATTCTTTCAAAGCATCCAGTCTGCTGTTCTAACTTAATCAATCTTGACATTTTCAGCCTTGCCCATGTCAACACTCTCACCTGTGTTAATGAGAGAATCACTGAAATTATGTCAGCAGGCAAGCTTTTTGTGGCAGGGCTGGAATGCAGTGGAAATGTTTTTTTTTGGTGATTAAGTTCATTTACTGTACATCGTAAAGAAGGACACCTGATCACTCTTCATAACATTCCGGAGTTATCTAAATGGCCATCATAAAAACTGAGAAAGCTGACTGTGAAAATTTATATTTGTGTCATTCTCAAAACTTTTGGCCACAGCTGTACAGTATATCTATTTAAGCCATTGGATACCTTTATGTCAGTCTTAAAACAATAACCTTCAAGTGTTGACACCTTCAACATGTTAAACATTAAGTTGTAGCACTAACTTTAAACCTAATTTTCCACTCGTGAGACATACCTAACATGACAGATTATAAATCTTCTGCTGTATCTGCAAAAGCCAAGGAAAGAACTTGTCACCACATCAGAGACCAACATCAAAAATGATGTGGTAGTTATGGGTGATTTTAATCTACCAGGAATGCAGTGGGACATTGTCGCTGGCTCTTCTGAAAATGAACTGGAGATGGTAGAATTAGTACAAGATTATTTTTTACTCAGTTTGTTAGCACTCCTACCAGGGGAGATGCCATTACTGGTCTTGTTTTCTGAAATAACCAGGACAGGATTGGGAAATTAGACGTTTTAGAACCACTTGACAGTAGCGATCATAACATGGTTAAATTTGAGGCTAAGTTTATTTTCCGAAGAGCGAAGTCCAAATCAAAAATATATAATGTTAGGAATGCTAACTTTAATTGTATTAAACTAGACTAAAACTAGAAACTGTGAACTGGATGGAGTTAAATAACCAAACTGTTGAAGAGGCATGGAAATTTTTTAAAAG
>JABFDZ020000097.1:12042772-12056358 GCA_019775955.2 Pollimyrus isidori
TGTGTGAGTGACTGGTGTGTGAGTGTGCCCTGCGATGGGCTGGCCCCCCATCCTCGGTTGTTCCCTGCCTCGTGCCCGTTGCTTCCGGGATAGGCTCTGGACCCCCCGCGACCCAGTGAGGATAAGCGGTTTGGATAATGGATGGATGGATATTGATAAGTTTTGTTATATGATGAAGTCCCAACTTCTGTTTTATGAAACTGGAAAGTATTGATTGTGGTAGACATCTACAACATTTTCCTTGCCACAATTGGTCTAGACAAATTTTCTTTTCATTTTTAGGTTTGATGTTAGGTTTTGTGCCTATAGCGTCCGGGATGGGATAGGCTCCGGATGTCCCACGACCCAGAAGGATAAGTGGGTTAGAAAATGGATGGATGGATGTTAGGTTTTAGCTATAGCTAAATTACACATTTATACTCTGCCACCTGAAACTCTACAACCAATATAAGTAAACGTAATTAAACATTGGAATCAATACAAATTGAACTTAAGAAATATAGATTCATATGTTGATATTCATATCATACATATATCCTCCTAAATTATTATGTGTCGCTTATCTTAAAAACCACACCGTGCATGCACAGAAAAATTGACTTTTTGGCCACTTTAATATAAATGAGGTCCATTCGGGACCATTAAACTCATCTGATTGGGCATGTCTTTATTACAGTTTGATGTATCAGGTGTTGATGGAAAATACTGCGTTACATATTTAAGTAAGGAATAACACATTATCTACAGACTGAAGAACTATTCCACAAAGCAGGATTTCTCAGTTAGCTGGATGCCTGGCTATTGAATAAATCCTGTTCTGTAGAATACGCCTCTATTTGTCTGTGTGACATCATTTAAAGTCATTATGCTCCGCCTCCTCATATAATAGTGGTTGCAGTAGGTCTCTGTGCTCTTTAATGAGATCTGGCAGCTCATAGTTTACAAATGAGGCATTGTGTTCCATGGTAGCTTTAAATGAAGCCAAAACACTAAATCTCACTCTATCTTAACATGGGTAATACACAAATCAGTCATTTGCACAGAATTTAGCCGGATGTAAGTAGATTTTTGCCCCTAAACAGATTTATGTATTTGATAACTAACAACCAACAGCATGACTTCAGTAGCGCACTTAATTATCAACCTTATGAATCTATGGCTTATACTGTTGGTTTCCCTGTTATATATCTGCCCTGCAGGAAATTTGTGAGATCACTAATATGTAAGCACTTTGGCAAAAAAAAAAATGTTGCTGTAGCATCTTTTGATGAATGAATTTTCAACTTAAGCGGGCTGGGGATAGAGGCACACTTTCATTAAATCAACAACCTTTCTGCAATTTATCTGATGGTTTGAAGGTGCACATGCAGTGTATGTGAATGGTGGATATAAACGAGCAATATTACATATAGCATGTGGGGGAAAACATCAATCCTCTTTTGATGTATACGCTACATCTGGGTCGATGTTTTAAACAATTATAAGAAAAGATGAAAATTGAATCATTGCTATAGTCAGTCATTTGTTTTATCATTTTGTGGTAGCTTCAGATTCTGGGCAATGCTTATTCCTGATATTATGCTGCAAGGGCAGTACGAAATGGTCTTATTTTTCCATAATTCTGGCTAGATATATGTCTCAAAGATGTACCAAAATCATTGTAGATTTTGGCCACTAATAGGGAACTGGGACACCCCATTTTCCTTATAAAATTCATGGTTACCGAATGAGGTACAGAAAATGTCAGGTACATCAAAATGCAGAAATAAATTGGAAAACAAAATGTGCCACTGATCTAAATTTTACTTTCACACAGATTACACATCTGCACACATCACCTATTAATAGCACACACAGCCATCAATTAGGCCAACAACAGCAGAGCATTTTTGCCAAAGAATGTTGCTGAGAGTGGAAATTGCTATTTAAGATGCAACTCCTTGAAATGCACTCTATTTACACAAAAAGAAAAACTGTTGCTTCTGATCTTCTTCAAATGAAATTGAAATCTCAGTAAAGGCCAGTCTTTATCAACCATATCTAACAGTCAGACTGAGACCTCAGGAAAAAATATAAACGTCTTTGTCTAGTATGACCAAGGCAGATTATGTGTTCCCTACAACTAGCTCTCAGTTTCCCACCATGGATTTATCACCAAAACTGAACCAATCCACTTGAACTGATGTTGGAGGCCATTGTGTAAATAAAAAAACATTGCACGGTGTATGTGTGCATACATACAGCCTTGCATTCTACCCAGTATAACCAATGCCCTGTGTTTCAATAATGGCTACATGATATGGTGACTGTTTGGAAGTCAGAGCTACTGATGTACAATACGAGGCACTGTTCATAATACCATGTCAGTTAAACCGTAGTAAGTATATATTCTACTGCTTCAAGGAAAGTGAACGTATATTTTAAGTGTGCAGTCTTTAAGAGATGTTTAGAAAGTTACTGGCATACAGCATGCAAACAGTCAAATATACGTGAAAATATTCTTCAGAAGGATTTTCCAATGCCGGGATATGCAATGCTGAAAGCAACAGGTACAACAATATATGTAGGTTATAAAAGTGATTTATGGATATATTTTATGGAGTTATTGGTGTGTCAGAAAGAAGGTATATATGGATTTTTTCCCCCTAGAATCCTCATTTAGCTGGAGCAGCCCTCTCGTCTCTCTCCTTATGTTCCAGGGAATCCCTCTCTGGCAGGTCTTATCAAGTTTCCGGGAAAGCCTATCTTTCTTCACCTCAGCAACCCACAGGGGTCATGCAGGTATCTATGCTTGTTCCTTTCCTCCTGTCAAAGATAGATGAGATCTCTAACCTGGACTGCTGCAACTTCACCATCACTGGGCTACCAGCATGTGTCCTCAGAACCCTCTAGCTTAGCCAGAAGGCAGTTGCATGACTTTTCTTTGACCTGCCTCACATCTCATCCCTCCTGGTCTTCCTTCACTGGCTGCAAGTCAAAGGTCAAATCCAAAACTTTGCTATGAGCTTTCAAGCTACTGGGGGCACAGATCCACTGTACTTGAAGAGCCTTATCAAACCACATACCCCATCAAGATCTCAACAATCCACAGGTCACCTTGCTGTTCCGTTTCTTTAAAACTCTGACCAACAGTGACTGAGCTATATTCTTCCACCCTAGTGAGGACTTCTGAATCCTATACACATGACATACAGTACATGATTTTGCTATGTGTTATATGTATTCCTGAATTTTTGCCTCAGCAACCACCGAAGTCACGTTCTGCTTGGCCCGCCGGTACTCATCAGCTGCCTCCAGAGTGCCACAGGCCAAAAAGGCCTGACTGGACTCCTTCTCCAGCTTGACAGCATCCCCCATCAACCCTTTTGGCCCCTTCTACAGGTGGTGAGCCCATTGGAGGGGGGACCCATGTGCCTCCTTCAGGCTGTGTTGGACCAAGCCTCATGGGTACAGGCTTGGCCACCAGGCATTCAGCAATGAGCCCCACCCCCAGGCCTGGTTCCAGGGGGCCCCCGGTGGGAAAACTGAATCTATATTTTTACTCATCATAAGGGGTCTGATGAGCTGCACTTTGTCTGGTTCCTCACTCAGGACCTGTTTGCCTTGCGTGACCCTACCAGGGGCATAAAGCCCTGGGCAACTTAACTCCTGGGATCATGGCTCACTGATAAACAAATGATAAACACTATTTTGCTTCTCTCCTTTTCTTCAGATTTTCTTACTTTTCTTTCAATTAATGACAACAGATGCTAATTTTAGTGCATAAAAGAGAAGTGGTGTAAAGTAAATATTTGTAAAACAGGGGTAGTTCTGTTAAATTAAAACTATGCTTGTATAAGGGGGCATTATAAAAAAAGGTATTATAAACATGCACATATTTATACTGTACATTACATGTATTAACATCTGTTTTTCAGAGCAATCTCAATTTCAGTGATTTAATTTAGAAATCCTTGTCAGGGTCACTGCCTATCTGATCCTGCCCTTTGTGTCTCTTCCTCATTTGATCAGCGTCTTGGCATTCCTTGTCTGATAATTCCTAGTATTTTCCCTGTTCCCTGGACCGCTGCCTAGATTAGTGGGTTGAGCATTCGGCCTTGAGAGATGAGTATGTAACTTAAGTAAATATTTGTAACTTAAGTTTATTCAGTTTATTCCGATGTGTTTCAAACTGTATCTTTGTGTTATGGCTCTGCCTTTATTTAGTTCTATTGATGTTCATGTTGTATTATTCTGTAACTACTGAGACTTTTTGTTGATTGAATGTTATTATGCTTTTTTTTAAAGCAGAATCTAGGAGTATTGTCATAATTTTTATTCTTTATTTGCATTAAGCTAGCCTTATAGAGGGTGGAGTTAGCTTTTGGGTTTTGTTTGTACTTTTGGCTGTACCTACCTCGGAGAGATGGCTGATGTATTGTTACAGTACGAGTCAGATTGAGATATTTAACACGCACCATGACGTGAGATCAATAAAGTCAATTATTTTATGTCAGCCCGGTGTCTGTGGTGTATTAACAGTTTTGATGGTTTGTTCACAGCCCAGTACGTAATGCTGCTTTTTGTCCTTGTTTTTGATTGACCTTATTGTGCCAGGTTTTCCTTTATTCTGCATAGTCTTATGTTCCTAGTCTTCACGAGCGTTGCTAAGCATTAGTGTTTGTTAGGTTAACTGGTTCTGGTCCTTGTCACATCCTGATCATGCCGCTCCACCCGTGTGTCACACCCCCTCGTTAACCACATGTGTTACCAGCTGATCCTAGTCCTGTCTGATTTAGTTTCTGTATTTAAGTGCTTCCCTGTTAGTCTTTCCTGACTCATTAACGTTTTTGATTGCTAGTGTATTTTCGTGCTCCCAATTCTTCGATTAAATCCCTTAAACTTCTGGACTCCGGTGCCTTCTTCTCATCCTGTCTTCAGCACATCATAAAAGTCCTATTCTTAGGTTCCCTGTTCCAGGTCCCTTTGAATGCTAGCTTTTTAGGTTTGTTTTAACTTGTTTTTTCTAAAGTTCAGTTTTGACCCCTTGTGGTTCGTTTTATTTTGTGATTTCCCTGTGTGTTCTGTTTTTATTTAATAAACCCCTTTAGTCTCTGAGCCGTAAGTGGATCATCCACCTTTTTCCTGTAATCTCTGCCATGCCACGTCATAACAAATACTATTTGGTTATTGTGGGATATATGTATATAGTAATCTACTTTAAACTTGATATCTGAAAATACCCTTCTCTTTTAGTTACCTTTTATTATCTATTTTGCATTTTTATATCTTGTAAACAAAGAATGGTTCAGAATCGGTTTTGAACTATAGCCGGCTGCCACCATTTGCACAAGCATTCAATAGGTACTTATTATTCTCTTTTGCCCATTTTTGTCCTGCCCCTGGAAGCTATTTGTTTATCATATACATTAGCAGAACAAAAAAAATGACTATATTCAACTGTGATGACACTATTATAGATATTACATTGGCAGCATTTTTAAGCATGATATAAAATCCGATCTTTAAAGGGATTTTACTTCCAAATATTATACAGGAATATATTGCACTTTAAGGGGGACAAATTTATGTAAACTTTTATTTATTTGGTTCTTGAATATAAATGTTTTTTTTTTCAATTTGATTGGGAACTTGTGAAATCATTCCTTAAAAACTGAATATAAAAAATGTATTTTCACTTATTTAAGAGTATGCAAAATAGTGATTGGGCTTCTGCAATATTTAATAAGATGAAGGGCACAGATCCTCAATTTTACACAAAAAAAAGATGAGAAATATTGTCTTGAAGGCCTCAAGACAAGCATTTTTAAATGAATGCTATAGCTATGGTGTCTGAAGAACATGACACGCTCCTCAACTTAAAAAGAGCATTTATTGTCTTTCACTTAAATATATTTTAATATATTTCGGTTAAAATATATTATGATTTTCCCATCTATCAAAACCTCTATTAACTACTATTTTTTTCTTTTTTTCTAGAAATGCCTCAATATAACAGCATGTTCATAGTCTCCAGAATTTCTCTTGCAGAATGGATTACTCTGTCAGTCTAAAGCTAGTGTAACACCCTTGCATCTGGCATGCTACAGTATGTCACCCATTAAATAAATGAGCCAAAATTAAGGACTGGAATCAGTGGAGACAAACCCAACACATGCGTGCTGTCAGGAAAGCTATCCTATTTCACAGCCTCTCATCACCTCTTTTTCTGTGTTTATTGAATTATCAGTTATCTGATTTATTATGAATTTTATAAACTATATAAAACTTATCTGGCCCAATATCAATATTTTGCATATGTTTTGTGGAAAGATTATAAAAAGTGTAACTGTAAACATTTTCATTTTTATTTCAGGCCATTATATATGTATTTATTTGACACATTATGTGTTACAGTATATTTATCTGTCTCAAACTACTTACTAAAAGTCAGAGTTTTGCAAAAAACCAAAGTGGAAAACGACAAAAAAAATCTTTCACTCTATCTGTGAACTGAAGGACATTCTGATTTTCCAGCATTAGAGTATAAAGGTTATACAATGAAGACTGTGACTGGCTAAAGAAATATAATACAAGACCATCCCTTGTTGACCCAGGGTCCCACTGAACATGGGAAAATCAGGACACTTTTGAACAAAAGACAAAGAAATTTACAAGTATAGAATCCTACAACTATTTCATAGTATTAAAGGAAACTGTTATGGTTTGCTTTTTTAAATTAATTGACAAGATATATTTCAGCTGATACTTCAAGAAAATTACCAAAATCATGACATAACAAACGATAAGAACAATTTATGGTGTGCAGTTAGTACATTTGTCATATACAGCCCATTACTGTGCAGCAAAGCCTAAAGAATTTAGATTGTCTTTTATTTAAGAAAATAAATAAAATCTGTGTATCCAGAAAAAACACATCTTTTATAATGTCTGTTTAGTGCCTTAATATTACCCATCCATTATCTGAAACCACTTCTCCTATTCAGGGTTGTGGGGGATCTGCAACCTATGGGCACAAGGCAGGGAACAACCCAGGATGGGGTACCAACCCATCACAGGGCACAAAGCAGGGAACAAGCAAGGATGGGGTGCCAACCCATCACACAGGGCAAAAGGCAGGGAACAACCCAGAATGGGGTACCAACCCATCACTGGGCACAAAGCAGGGAACAACCCAGGATGGGGTGCCAACCCATCACACAGGGCAAATGGCAGGGAATAACCCAGGATGGGGTACCAACCCATCACAGGGCACAAAGCAGGGAACAAGCAAGGATGGGGTCCCAACCCATCACCGGGCACAAAGCAGGGAACAACCCAGGATGGGGTACCAACCCATCACAGGGCACAAAGCAGGGAACAAGCAAGGATGGGGTGCCAACCCATCACACAGGGCACAAGGCAGCAAACAACCCAGGATGGGGTCCCAACCCATCACTGGACACAAAGCAGGGAACAACCCAGGATGGGGTACCAACCCATCACTGGGCACAAAGCAGGGAACAACCCAGGATTGGGTGCCAACCCATCACAGGGCACAAAGCAGGGAACAACCCAGGATTGGGTGCCAACGCATCACAGGGCACAAAGCAGGGAACAACCCAGGATTGGGTGCCAACCCATCACAGGGCACACTCCGACCAATGGGAAATTTGGTAACTGCAATCAGCCTCAGCATGTTTTTGGACTGAGGGGGATAACCAGAGTAAATCCGACAACAACACAGAGAGAGACAAAAATACAAACCCTGGTGCCAGAGGTGTGAGGTGACAATGCTAATCACCGTACCAGCACCACACCCTTTAATATCACTCCTTTTGTTTATGTGCTCTTTGAAAAAATTACAGTGAAAATAACTTGATTTATTGAGATTAGCACTGTATTTTCATACACAAATGTAAAAATGTCGATGTTGCATTTAGTGAACTCCAAAATTTTGATTTGTGTAAATTTAGTATTAAGCCTCGACTGCAGAGACCTTTATGACCTCAAGAAACATCTTAAAACCCATCTCTTACACCTCAGCTAGCCTCAGTGTGCCACAGACCCTCACAAGTTCACTGTCTTTGTTGGCTGTTTTATTGAAATGGTTTCGCTTAGCACTACTGATCTCACTGTTCTCATTTCACACTTTGACATTGATCCTAGCAGATTCTCTTGGGTGATCCTTATTTTTAAAGCTTTTCAGATGTGAGGTTCTAAGTAGTGTTTGTAGCTGTTGTTCCCACAAGCATCTTGAACTTATTACTGGTCAGTCAGAAGCTAAGCCTTGCAGAACTTGGTTGGCCCCTGAAGAGCTTGTTATATATTATCTGTTTCATTTGTACACTGCTTTGGAGAAAAGTAAATACTAAATAATTGCAGTAAAATGGGTAATGTATGTATTACATATGTACTGTATTATTCCAAAGGTTGCAGTTTCAAATCCCTGGGTTAGCAGAGTGATGCCACCATTGGGCTCTTGAGCAAGGCCCCTTAGGCCAACCGCTCCAGAGACTGGCTGACCCTGCTGTTTCCTCTGTGCCAGTTCCATGAGGTGGCCTCCTGAGATGATTTTCTAGCTCTCCTGAAGGAGGTTCCTCATATGTGCGCTGAGCACTCATTGGCTGTTTTTCTTTTACTCTCTGGTCAAAATCCTCCAAAACCATCTACACTTTGTTGAGGTAAGGTAACCAGGTCATGTGAAGAGACAATATCACTCTCCTTTCTAGGTGGCTTGGCATTAAAGTCCAAAGATGTAGTGGCATCTCTAAGGCCGTTTTTATATATAGTCGTGGAAAAAATTAAGAGACCACAGCACAATCTTTTTGTTTCATTAATTTCTCAATTTATTCATATGCGTCTGCGAACATTTTTTTATTTTTTTTGCAAACTCCAGCCTGGCTCTACCGTGCTTTTCAATAATGAAGGGATTCTTCCTTGCTTTATGGGACTTCAGTCATGCTTCTAGAAGTCTGATACGAACTGTCCTAGCAGTGCACTTCACACCTGCACTTAATGTTTCCCATTAGCTTTGAAGGTCGCTTGATATCATCCAACGATTCATCAGAGACTGTCAAATATGTTAATGGTCATCTCTGGCATAAGTAATTTGTTCTGCCCTCTACCTGGCTGGTTTCTGATCATTCCCTGTGTCTCCAGCTTCACCTTATTCTTGTGTACTGCTGTTTTAGAAATTTTGAATCTAGAAGCGACCCACTGCTCAGCGTGGCCTTCTGCCAGCAGAACCAGGATTAATTTGGGATTTAAAGATTTGTTTAAAAATAAGTGGTCTTGTCATATTTTCTTTGGCTGTATAGCATTCTTTAAGTGGACCAAAGTAGGCCAAGGGAAAGTGAACTTGGTTCTCTTTGGATTCACATTGTTCATCACCTTTCAGAAGCATTTGATTCAGTTTCTGGTGCGCTTCAGCTTGGTCTCAGTCAATATCACATTTACACTTAGTCCTTCTGGACACTGAACTGGCCCTAAGAATCATCTCTTATTCAAGAAAAGGTCAAGTTTCTGTGAATGATTCATATTTTAATATCTGATTTATGGTTCTACTTACACTTGTAATGTACAGTCTATTCATTTCCAAAAAATTATAACTTACATACAATGTAAACTGACTTTCAAAGCTTTCAAAAAGGCTCAATGAACAGATAGTAATAAGAGAACAGATGTATTAAATTATAAGTAGGGATATTAAATTAAGGGATGTTAATTTCTTTTCATCAGACACCTTGGGATTAATGGTAGATACCACATGTACATATAATCACATGTACTGAACAGGCGAAATGGAACACTTTTTAATCCCGACTGCATGATCGATTTAAAATCTTAAACCTGTTTGGCAAATGGTTCTAAAAACAGAAGTATAACAACCAACAAAAGTACACTTTATAACACGAAAGAGCTTAAGATTTAAAGTTATAAGCCTTCAATAAAATAAAACAAAAACAAAAGTTGCAAAATACGATATTTTGAACCTATACATGCCTTTGTCCGTTAATTTTTTAAAGCAAAGTAAACCAAGTAGCATCCACTTCCATGTCAGACACTAACTGAATGTTAGATATTCCTATCAATGTTGTGCTTCCAAAAACAGCTTTTTCCATCCATTTTTTCTCACTAACTCTCTGGCCATCACACTGTTCCTCACAGTGTTTTATGACTGGATAACTAATTACGCTGCCTTGAAGGCAGACCTGTTCTGTCTGTTGGCTAATTTCTTACCTCTCCAAGCTCTCACTGTGGCTAGGTACTGCTGAATCCATTCATTCTTATTGCGTAGGATGTGCCTTCCTGAAAAAGATGCATTGGTGATCACTTTGTTGTGGTTTTAGTGTCACATCGGTCCCTGATTTACTAATGAGGCAATTGAGCCGGCTCTGATGGCAATTAGAGCCCTACCTTCAGAGTTGGATAATTCAGGTCCAGAGAGTAAAAGCCCAGACAGCATTTTGTTTCAACCAACCAGTTGAGTATTTGGTGACTGTCCTATTTATGCTTAACTGCTTGGTTGACACAAATCATAGTCTGGATTTTTACTCTCTGGGCCTGAATTACCCAACTCTGCCTACCTTACATACTGTAAGCAGAGCAGTGAGCAGTTCTCATAGCCCAGTCATCAGATTTGTTCTTAAATCAGGTGTGCCCAACTCCAGTCCTGGAGGGCCGGAGCCCTGTGTAGCTTAGTTCTTTCCCCGTTCCACCACAAATGATTCAGCTCGAGAACTGTGTGGTAATTAGCACAAGGATTTGAATCAGGTGTATTAAATGAGGGGGAACCCAAAAATATACAGGGCTCTAGCCCTTCAGGACTCCAGTTGGAGACCCCTGTCTTAGAGCATAAGGTTCAGTTGGCTCTGTCTGAGGTTTGTTTTATGGGGCTATATGGAGTAGGTCTGTTTGTTTTTTTCCGTGTCAGTTGCCTGTAGGTTCTGGCTTGGTGGTTTTGGTGGTCATGGTTCTTCTTGACCAGCATCTTTGTTTTGGGTTTCTGGTTGGCTGGTTTCTGAGCTCATAACCCCTAATAGCTGGCGTTCCACTGCTGGTGTGTTGTGTCGCTGGTGTCCTCTCTCTAGAGGTTTCTATGTAAATTTCCTGGTTTTTGTGTTTTTTTCCCCCTTTATATGCTCCCTGATTCCTAGTCTGGGTTCTTCAGCCCTCTGCACTTGAATCTGCCTCCTGGTTCACCTGATCCTGAAGTCCATCCAGTCCCCCTGGTTCCTTGTCTCCAGCAGTGTTCGGACTGTTGGTCTCAGGATCCAGTGGGCAGAAGACCTGGTGTGACGTATGGATTGGTGGCCTAGGTTGAATTGTTTTGTTGCTGACCTTGACTATAAAGTGTAATGAAAGCTTTTAACCACTATGCACTGAATCTGTGTCGTGATTTAGTAATTTTTTCTAGATCATATACTATAGCACCTATGTTACAGATATACCTCATTGCCTAGTCTATGGTCCTTGGGAGTTAGACACAATTTTCCCAAAACACCATTGTTCATTGTCCCTTTACTGAATACAAATCACAACCAACATAGATCCAATATTTTGGCAGCACATGCTTTGCAGTTGAAAGTACAATGGCCATGTACTGTTAGACAGTAATCGTGACATGATGCCCCTTCAAAGTTCAGAAGGACAAATCTTTAAAAAAATGTAATAGATATTAAAATCTGCTGCCTTGTCTGATGTTTTTTTTAATCAAATTTTAATAATAAAGATTAAATATCTCAAAATAAGGCAAAGAATGATATAGTAATGAGATCAAGAGTCATTTTATTGCTAATTAAAATAAAAATTTCATGTCTGATTGAATATGTAGTGCTCTTTATCAGCCTGGACCTAAATAGCCTGAGGTAAAACTCGATTTACCTCTAAGTAAGGCATAGTTTATAACAGAACTTTTATTTTTTTTTGTCAGACTTCTGAATAGATTTAAGGTTAAAAGGTTTTAAAGGAATAAAGGTGAGGTTTATCCTAACTATAGTTCACCAAAACTTACAATGCATAAGTTACAAGGTCATTACATTAGCTTTATATTTAGCATTATAACCTACAGCTGTCAATGAATCAATTAAGCATTAGTGCAGCTACGCTAAGCTCAGTTACAAGTGTAAGCAGTACTGGGGCAATATACTGTACAAAACCTTTGCACATTAGCCTTCAATGATGCAATGGTTGAACAGATTAACAATCATGGCTTGAAATAATAGTGAGATTCATCCATCCATCCATTTTCCAAACCACTTATCCTAACGGGTCGCGGGGGGTCCTATCCCGGAAGCAACGGGCACGAGGCAGGGAACAACCCTGGATGGGGGGCCAGCGAGATTCAATGGTTCCTTTCATTTTCCCCCAGAAAAAATGCTTGCATATAGCAAAAAGAAATTAATACTCATTATGGGGTAATCTGAAGAAACTGAATAGTACGTGATAAACACACACTGGAACCCTCGTGAGAAACTAGCTTTCCTGTCCAGGGTTCATCCCAATCCCTCTGGACATGATGTTTATTAATTAGGAAGCAGGACTGCCAAAACAGCATAATCTGATACCCATATATGTGTCTTCACAATGAGTAAAAAGGAAAAGGCATTGCTTCAGGCCAGGTGCCTTCAAACTTTTTCAGACCAGGAATCCTTTGGTGGACAGAGAGAGTGGGGACCCCTTCTTCACTGTTACAGAATAGGTTTGGCTTTTAACACGAGCCTTAACTATATTACCCTGTTGATTTCTGAATAATTGAATAAATATAAATGACCCTATCAAACTATTTATTTAGTTTGTCTTGATGCTTAAAGTACAAAAATTAAGGATGTAGTGGTTCTGAAACTGAGACCGAAACCACAACTGAAATGTTTGTCATCTCGTGTTACGGATCTGGAAGATGGAACCGCGACATCCTTTTTTTTAATTATTTGGCCATCACACTATACACAAGTAAGAAATAAGATTTCTTATTTTAATGTCCATTGGTCATGTGATTTAGACTGCAGATGCTTCTCTGTACCTTGTGTATTTTTGTTATT
This sequence comes from Pollimyrus isidori, assembly GCA_019775955.2. Lineage (NCBI taxonomy): Eukaryota > Metazoa > Chordata > Actinopteri > Osteoglossiformes > Mormyridae > Pollimyrus > Pollimyrus isidori. The sequence goes on from JABFDZ020000097.1 coordinate 12,055,795, forward strand.
GTAACACTGTATGTGCGTTTTCTGTTTACCTCACGTTAGGCTCTATTGTCCCAGCGGGGCACCTGTACAATAACATTTGAGCTGAATAAGGAGCCTTCATGCCAACCAAATGAATGTGTTTAATTCATAGAGCAGTTTGTGGTGATTGTCAGTGGTTTTCACTTTTTAATGTAGGTATAGACATATTTTGTAAGATTTCACAATAAGTAGTTTGTCGTTTTACAATGATTCACAGATCCCCTGCAGTTTCTCCACAGACCCCCTGGAGGTCAGAGACCCCCTGTTGAAGATCCAAGCTCTAAGCCATTGATTTCTTCCTATTGTTTACACTGAATCATAACTGCATCATCAATACTCTTAGAGTTCTTAGTATTTAGTATGTCAACAATAGGCATGAAAACATAAAATTGGCTGGATAGGTCTGCATATTTTGAGAAATCTGACAAACACACACACACATACACACAGTATACTGTACACTCACCTATAGGAACACCTGTTCAATTTCTTATTAATGCAATTATCTAATCAACCAATCACATGGCAGTTGCTTCAATGCATTTA
>JABFDZ020000097.1:12056458-12074056 GCA_019775955.2 Pollimyrus isidori
CATTTCTAAAGAATGCTTTCAGCACCTTGTTGAATCAATGCCACGTAGAATTAAGGCAGTTCTGAAGGCGAAAGGGGCCAAACACCGTATTAGTATGGTGTTCCTAATAATCCTTTAGGTGAGTGTATATTCTTATCATTGTACAGTAGGGACTTTTCATTCATTTCTATTGGGATAACCCTAATTCTAATCCTAATTATTATGGCCTTTACCTCTACCCAGCTCTAACATTAACCACAAATAGCCAAAGAAAATAAAAGACCTTTGACTATTTTACTTTTTTGATTGTATTCAGATTTTTTTTTTAATGAAATTGAGTTTTCTCTTGTGGGAACTGGAAAAATTTCCCAACAAGGTCAAAATAACATGTTCCCACAATATAATATACACATGCCCACACACACATATGTACCGTCCTGTACAATCTCAGGTCTGTCTTCATAGCTCTGAACATAAGAGCACAACAAGACTGCTTGCTATCACCTTTACACTAATGACTATGCAGGCAAGGAACCAACTGTCAAACATTTCAAGTTTGTTGTTAGATGCTAAAGAGGCAGCATATTGAAGCAAGGTGGGTAGCTAGTGTCATGGCATGTTAGTAACAACTGACGACATGCTGGAGACTGTAGAAGTGGTGGAGGGATTCAGAAAACAGTAACTGACACAGAAAGCTATCAATTGGGAGGAAAACATTACAGCTAAGGCTGTTACGAAAAACAGAGCACGTTATTCTAACAGCTAAACATATTTTTAAAAATAAGGTATTTTATGGTGCTATCTTATATTTTGTGTTGCAATGCATGAATAAATAATTTAAAAAACTAAGCACTAAAAGACACAAATGATATCCTTTATTAAGATGCTATAATTATTGAGCTTCCAAATTTTTTAAGCCAGTTACATCGATGGGGATGAGTTTCCCTCCATTCTCTGACCTGCTAATACTATTGCTATAGCTCAGAGGCATCAGACGAGCAGGGACATCCTGGCAGATTCTGGGGGGCTAGCACTTTACCTGGACCCCTGAATAAGAAAAACAATAATGTATTGGGAAACGTTACACATCTGCTCTATAGATTCCATTGTGGGGGAGTCTTTGGTTCGCACAATTGCCTCACACCTCTTGCATGGTCTCTTTGTATCATCATGTGGTTTCCTTGGTACTTTGGTTTCCACCCACAGTCTAAAACATGCTAAGGTAAATCTGAGTTACCATCTGCATCAGAGCTCAACTACAAGCCTGGATACAAGTATGTGTCCCAGTAGAACCCATTCTGTGCAGATTACTTTAATACTTTCAGTACCCATGATTATTTTTGTTGAGTGCCTTGTCTAAAATGTTACCTAACACCTGTCCAGCATCTGAGACCCAACTAGAAATGATAAATTCCCATTGGCCTAGATTTGTATATCCAAAAACCCCTCATGGCAGTACTATGCTACTTCAATTTGTATGGAAATCTAGACATTTTTTTCATAAGTAAAATGAAGCAACCAGATATTGCATAATTTCCTAAGAATATTATATACCATATATATGGCAGATATATAATCTGCAGAAAAATCACAAATATTAAGGTTACAGAATAAATATTTAAGATTTAATTCTCAAATTGTGTGTTTTTTTTTAGTATATATAACAATGCAGTGATGAGGCCTATTTTCTCACCACAATTGAGTCCTTACAGTATCTTGAGTCATGCCCTATATTCTGAAACAGAATAGAAATGTGTCAAAAGTAGTTTTACTGGGGTGCACATGTAGCAAGTTCAGTTAACAGCTCATGTTATTATGAATTTTGATACCTGAGATCCAGTTGCAACTTAAGGTCGGTCACCAGCAGGTCTGTGACACATATATTCCTAATGTGTTTCTACATGCAGTCAGAATTTTGAGTCACCCTCTCTTGTTGCACAAAGTGAACTGCATAAGGGACATTTAGAACTGGGTGGCACAGTACTACTTCCTATTGAACTCCAATAAAACAGCCATTTTGTTAATAGCCACCGAATTACTCAGACATACAGTATATTCCCACGCTCGCTGAATATGGCTTGTGTCTATACCTTTGTGTTAAACTGACAATGAAATGATGATTGACTGATCATTGTTGCCAACTAAGTTACACTCGATTCACTTATAAGTCTTACTGTCAGGGGTAGTTCTTGGCTATTTAGGGATCTTGCTCTCCACATCAATTGCTTGAGACAGTATAACACAAGATAATATTTCATGTTCTCTTTATTTCAGTTTTCCGGTAAAATATTACACTTCAAGAATATTGTAACAATGGTGAAGAAATAATTAAGTTTCTTTTAATGAATAATACATAATAGTAGAGAAGGATTCAAAGAAAGTGACAGCGTATTTTTTTTATATATTAAAGCATGCAATACAAAAAAGGGTTGGGATTAGGGTTAGGGGTAAGTGTGTTGATTTCATTTTGGCTTTGATTTTTGTTCTTAAAAAATGTTGTTTCCCCGGCACAGTGTCGTTCCTAAATACTCCCATGCTCTGTTAGCCTTGTTATATTGCCTAGGATGCAACAGTTAAATAATTTGTATGACAACATTCTCTTCACACTCAATAACAGTACCAATCAGTGCCGGTCGACCCATTAGGCGACATAGGTGGCCCCTAGGGCACCGTCTTCTCAATAATTTAACTTTTCCTTGGACGTGACGGACCAACGATGGAACTTGCCTAAGGTGCCACATGGGCTTCGACTGATAGCAGTGACAATAGGCCATATCACTTATGAACTAATTGGTAAAACGTAATGCCAGCATAGCTCTCTACATAAACAATTCACCTATGGTGCCAGAACATTTGCTGCAGAATTATGGTATTTACCCCATTATCTCTGTAGTCACAGGAGAAGCACTAAGAAGAGGACTGATTCCCATTAAAGTTTGTGATGTGACTACTTCACCCACACTGTAAGGGTTTGCGAAGGCCCCTGTTCATTTTATGTTATATTTATAGTTAGAGACTGTGCTTATAGTGCCCCTTTGGTGTTCCCGTGATTATTTTGGTTAGTGATTTTCTGCAAAGGATTCGCTGTGGCTTTGCACATGTGGTGCATGATAACCTACCAGTCAGACAGGGATTATAGAACTTCGAAGCCTTCAATATCCTGATCTGTTGTTACTGTAGGTTAGATGGGTTCCATATAAGCAGAAACCCAACCATTCACTTTCTATGGGTTGAGGAATTTCTTGGCATGTCTTTCTAGTCATGTAGCTTCAAGCGCGTATTCATTCACTGGGCAGAGGGCGACTGTTGCTCAATTGCCAGGTGGCACAACGCCCTTGCCAGCTGGCAGAATGAAGTGCTCACAGGGCCCCCTTGAACTCCAACAATTGATGCCAAGCATTAGCCTTTTGTTCCAGACCCTGAAGGGGTTTGCTGGGAAGCCACAACAGAAAATAACCCAATAGAAAATCTGCCCATGCATAACATAGGTAACGATTCAGGGCGACGAACAGAGTTATATTTGCAAGTTGATTATTTCGTTATATTAGGTACATTGACAAGAACTACAGAGTATGAATTTAGCTTTTAATTTGAATTAGCTATACATTATTATAATTTTGTTATTATGTGATTTAGCTTTTAAAATATAGAAACTGGGGATTGTGTTTTGGGTGGGACAAAATCATTCATAGTTATTAATAGTAGACAAGTATCTAAAATGTACTGTTTATAGATGAGGCTGCAAACTGTTAGTAACCAATTACATGGAATTCAAAATACATTTCATATATAGTATTCAATGCTTCCTCACACTTCCAGAATTCGGATTTGAAATCCTGTCTTTGCAGTGTGTGTTCTAAAGTTCCATTGTCCCTGCATTGCTACATTTTCCTCCACAAGCCAGTAATGTGGAGCTGTTCCTATTGGCATCTCAAGGAAATCAAAAGTGTGTGTGTGTGTGTTTGGGCATGCATAGATTACATTTTAGGACTAAATTGTCCCCAAAGTGTAGCAAAAACACACTTTTGGGGACATCATTTGAGCCCCCCATTTCGATAATCTCAGTTTGATAGAGCTTTCTGAAAGGAATCAAAAAAGTAAAAAAGCCAAATGTCTTGTGTTTGGGTTGGTTACTTATGGTTAAACTTAGGGATGGGTAGGGGTTAAGGGTGTCGTGATTGGGATTAGGGGTTTTCCCATAGAAATGAATGGACGGATCTCATTTAGATAGGTTGACCAACTTGAATGTGTGTGTGTGTAACTTGCGATAGACTGACATCTATGTAAGGTGTTTTTGCTTGACTGTGATAAATGTTATTAGCCCCCCAAATACTGTATGATATTTCTTTGTGCTTGTACTGTTGTTTTTTCTTGTCAGACATTGCAATCAACAAAGCCTGATTTATTTGCATATTACATGAGTATACAGTTTATTTGCATTGACCATTTATGGTTATTTGAGAGTAGCAACTGCCTCTTTAATTGATTAGTGAAAATAGGAGAATAACAGCTTCTACCAGGTCAAAATAACAAATAAAACCCAGCTAACTGGAGAGGATAGCTTCTTAACTTAACCAAACAAAAAAGTGAAATAAAAACATGGAAAACTTACCTCGCATCACATGTGGATCATGACAGTGTCATGGTGAGATTACTGAGCCCCTGAAGTGACATGTGCAAAAAAAAAATGAAATGTTCTTACTTTCACACAAAATTATCTCATGCGCACAAGAAAGTAAGAGCATTTTACTTTTTGTGCAGGTCCCTTCAGGGGCTCCATAATCATAATAACATATGAAAAGAGAAAAAGAATCACACTTCTCCTACATCCCAGCTACTCAAAGTTCATAATATATTTACAAATGTATACAAGCTATTTACAAAATATATCTAAGCAACCAAATCAAAGAGGGTCAAGGATAAACAAGCACGGAACGATGACACTAATCACCGAGCAGTCAACAATCACGAATAACAAGACAAATGCAAAGTATTGGACAGGAAGTAGTAAACTGGGCATCAGACAATTGGGTAGAAGATTTGTATAGAAGATAAAAAATTAACTACACTATAAAAACCAAAGTCTGTCCTACTACACCACACTATTACTTGCACAGATTGAGATGAGTGAGTTAGAAGATCCATTTAGTGTGATATTCACCAAGGGTAAAATGACAACTGTAATGTACAGTATGAGTCAGGACTGACAAATGACAAATATTTGTTTGATTGTTTTTTTTAGCATCAGTAGCAAAATTGTAAACGCATGGCAGCGTGACGTACAACTATTCCGGATTTTTTTTTTGTGTTAATCCCGCAGTGTCCACTGCAGCAGTATCAGGACTGTTCTCTTTCAGACAAATTATCCAACAAGTGAAACTACTGGAACAATGCAAACCATTACATTAAAGCATTCATGGGTTTGACTATGAATAGCCTTCGTTCGCCAGTATATGAGCTACATTGTCCTGGGCGTATCATGCAAGCTCCTTAAAGTCTTAAAATCCTAAGTCAGCCTGATACAGTAGCCAAAACACAGCTAGAAAAATGAATGTCGAAACATTTCAATTCTTGTTCGACGCAATCAAATATGACTTTGTTGGCTCTTGTGTGAGTTGACACACACAGATTGTGCCATGGTACAGGAGATTAAACCAACTACACTGTTGAAGGTCTATGAGCCACAGAGATTGCCATTATTCATTACCCATAATTTTTTTCATTTCCTACTCCTAATATTATCAATACAATGTGACTCACATTTTAAGAATTTTTTGAGAATTGCTCCGTGAACTTGAAATGACGTTTCATGCTGAGATGCTCTACCACGGATTAAAAAAAGGGAAAATATTAGAAAATCAAAGGTATTTAGTTAAATGTATCACATTCTGAAAGATGACAGACCCAAATTGTTCTACTTAACTAAAAAGCCAATGCTAAATGTTTCAAAAAAAGTTTCTAAAGTTTTTTTTAAGCAAGGCAAAAAAGGGTTTTGCTAAAAAAAATTACTAAAATAATGTAAGGTTAAGAACCCCAAATGTCATATGCAGTGGTAAAATTATTGAAGAGAACCAGTTAAATGGAAGAAAAGTTATTGCTTATTTTTATTATATGTTTTAACAGATACATAACAGTCCAAGAATAAACTTTTACTTTCAAAACAAACGTATGATTTTTTTTCCAATTTGGTAATGAAACAGGCAACTGTGTTACCAGTCTAAAAATTCCTGGGGTCAATGTTTTAAAACTTGTGTAATTACATTAAAGAAACTGTAACCATAAAAACCGTAAAAACACTTTTCCTTTGAATTCATGTTAAAGAACATAAGGACAAAACTGTTTTATAATAGCTAATCAGTTCTAATGCAAGTTACAAAAGGTTTTTTTCCCAGGAATTATGGTTATATCAGGTCATTATATCAAGCAAGCCTCAGCGTATTTATTCAGTTCCTCGGGTGTGACATACTGGAATATTGTTGAGAAAAATACTTTAATACAGCTAATGCTATATATAAAGTGTAAAAATGTTTAACTTTACTCAGTATACTGTACTCTTTATAAATTTAATTTAATTTGTGTTCCAACACAACAAAAAGTCAGCTTAGTTAAAATTGATTGCTGCAAAACTAATTATGATATACTATTATGATATGCAAACTTTGTAACTTTAAAGAATTTTGCTGGTGTAGCAGAACATGCCTGACAGAGCCTTGTGTAGAACAGCGATACTTGTTAAGTAACACCCGTTAAGGAAATAATTTCAGGATGAAACCAATGATTTCTGATACAAGAATGGTTAATGATCCCATTAGCTCTAAGTGACTGGTCATGAAAAAGGCTATATTACATATGATAAATGTTTAAATAAAAAAAGCAATAATAATATAGCGTCATCACTTCTTCATAGGAATGATCAATGAAGAAATAATACAGGAAAACAGGAATAAAAATTTGTAATGTAGCGAGACCCCCCAAGTGTTGTATGTGATTTAGGGTTTAATTAACTCTTTGGAATAAAATGAGTCTCTATAGGCCAAATACCCTGTTTCTTACCTCATAATTTCTAATGAAGTTTATACAAAATTGCCTTTGCTAGAAGCTAAGATTTGGTGTATTATAGGTTTTTCACTATCCTGAAGAGTTCTGAAAAGATTGGAGCATTTTTTCAGTGTCACACAGGAACTAAACTGAGGATGGTTCTAATAATGAATAAGAAATGATCCCGCGTGCTACTGTGGTCTGGAATTGTAGCACCTTAGAAAGCCAACTTCCGGCTGCTTCCACGCAGCTCCTCAGCCGTGAGCAAGTTCACAGGCACGGCTCTACTGACGCCTTTCTCATACACAGATTAGATACAGCCGGAGTACAGAATGTGAAATAAAACGATGTCAAAATACATCGGACGAAAAAAAAATAGTAGTTTCCTGGAAGGTTGCGATGATGGATCTATGCAGGTACAGTTTAGACAGGCTAAGTAACAAAGTCCGAAGTTATGGACAGCGAGGTTGTTGTGCCCTGGATGGCTCTGGTTGCATCTGTGGCTACAAAATAAAAAGGCCAGAGATCTGAGAAATGTGGCCGCAGGATACTTTCAGAAACCCACAAGAGACCTCTCCCTGATAAGAAACCCATGCCAAGACCTTTTTCATTATATTACACTCTCTGGAGTGATGTTTCTGGCCACAGCTATATGGCTTAGTACAGCCCCCTTGGCACCTGTGCTACTGAATTTTACATGGCTAAGTGCTCATCAAAGTTATCTTTAGGATATCATGTTTATATTACCTAATTTTATAATTTTATTTTATGAAGCCTGGATATAGTTACCATTAATTTGTATATTGACATAAATGACTATTTTCAGAATGCCATGAGTAAAAATTAAAAAAAATGCATACAGTATATGAAAAATATTAAATTTGATTACCAAATGTAAAGCTTATACAAGACTGTTGTTCTTTATTCTGCACTGCAATCATTTTTTTTTATCGTTTTTTATTATTGTTTTGAGTCATCAAAGCCATTTTAATTGGAAGCTTTTAGTTATTGGATACACTGTGTACGCAAATGTGTATTTCAAATTATTTTAATTGCCACCTCATATTTAACAAAAGACTGCTGAATAAATTATTTTAAAATACTTTAATACTATACATGAATATTTAGCAAAAGCAGTACTCTAAGGAACAAAAAACCCTGTAAAGTTAGAAGACTTTACGGCAATGCATTGTAATACAAAAGTCAACCATGTATTTCTTACTACAGCGATACTTTGCATAGTTGTTTTTATTTTTCAGATTCAGTCTTATGCTTATGCAGGTGCGTTTAAAAAGAATATGCTTTTATGTGAAAAAAAATGCCTCTAACCACTATTTTCGGGGGCCTTGAGCGAATATGTTGTTAGGTATATGGAATGTTGTGGGACTGCAATGACAACAATTGCACAGAAGGCCGAGCGTACTATACCTTGAAAATACTTAGCTATAGCTTGGACATGCAGCACAGATGTTACATCTATAAAAGCACTGTCCCTGAAGCAGAATGCATTTCTTAAACTGTAAACATTATAAAAGCATTTCATCATTTTTGTGTATAGAGGTAGATTGCAAATATGTTATTGAAAACACAAGCAGACATACACTCAGACAAGCAATATGTATACTTATGCCATAGTAGCACCATCATTCATTTAAGGAATTGGCTTGAGGTGTAACCATTTCAAACAATTAATCATTAATAAGTTTTTCACTGAAGTGTTTCAAACACTTTGCAGGGTTGCCGTCAAATGTCTAATAATAATTGCATACGGACTGCTTCAAATGTTTGTGCTATCGTGCACAGGCCTTGTCACAACTTGTTTTTGGCATTGTGATTGCAAAACATGAAATATATTTCTTTTAATGTACCTTTTTGGTAAACATTTCTGATAAGGGTGGAGCAGATGTACTCCAGTAAAATAATTTGGTACCTCACAATTCATGGTTACTTCAATTTTGCCAAGCTATCAAGCATAAAGATAATATCATTTAAAAAGTTTTTTTTAAACTTTTAAATATTTAAAGTTATCCATATAATTACTTCAAAAATGTAAATAAAAATTCTGGTAAAATAAAATAAAGCCAAGCAGCAATGCTCCTTGAAAGCAGTCTTTCTTCCAGCTGTCCTTCCATAATTGTCATTGTCATTCTGCTTGTATCATGTTCCAGAGATGTGAATTTGAACATGATGAAGGTAGGTAGGTCTATGGCTCTTGGATGTGGTTATGGGATGTTTTTGAGCAGCCAGTATGATTGAAATGTGCCCTATAGCAAAATCATAATTGCAGAAGTGTTTTACAGTACAGTACAATAGTTTTGCTACCCAATTCACAGATCCTGCATGACCTGTAGGGTGCAAATTAACAGGTAGTGATGTCCCAAATTTAAAAAAAAAATAACTATGTAGAAGTGGCTGGATAAAATGAATATTGCATGGGCTGTTGTTTATGATGCTAACATGGCAATTAATTTCGGCATGGTGAATGCCCTAGGCTAACCATCAACTGTTACTTTGCCATTTCTCTTATATGTGGAACACTGATAGAGAACTGATGTCATTTCTATTTTCTGTACCTTATTCTCCTATTCAGGGTAATGAAGCATATCCCCAAAGCTACAGGCGCAAAGACCCAGGATGGGGTGCCAACCCATTGCAGGGCACACTCACACACAACTCACTCACACCTACGAGCAATTTTGTGACTCCAATTAACTTAGCATGTGATTGCATTGAAGGGGGGTGGCACAGTACCTGGAGGAAACCCCACTACAACACGGTGAGGACATGCAAACTCCACATGCATGGTGCCAGAGTAGAGGCTCGAACCCTGGTGCATAAGCTGTGAAGAAACAGAGATAATCACTAACCCACCGGACCACCCTGGTACCCCTGAATTTATGTTGTATCTATTTTTTTTTTCCACAACTTGTCAAATGAAACAGTTAAATGAAAGACTTGGAATTTACTTGCATAGTTGATTTTATTGAAAGTTCACAGTCACATCATATGAATGGTAGCATAAATTTAAATTTTAATTAAAATCAAATAAAGTGTTGTGATACAGAGAATGCTCTTGATGAGTTGGAGAATATAGTGTTTTGCTGCATTCACTTCCATGGCTGTTTTGTTTCAAGATTCACCCTCTACAAGAATGGCGAACCCAAATATGCTACTTCCATCATATAACATACAGGCAATGACAATCAATAATAAAAAAGCAGGGGTATGCTAATTATGATATCCTTCAATAACATTACATGGTTCATTTTTTAAAATCTATTTCGATATGCTTAACTCATAGACAGACTTACTGGGCCTTTCAAATTCCATGTCCATTGACGCTATTTCTATTTTTCTGCTATTAATTTATGTAATTACATATATTGATAAACGCCCATTTATTTTTCAAAAACTATCAAAAGTATTTAATTGCAAAAATTAAGTATTTCCAAAATTCTACTAGAGGTCAATAGATTGTCTTCAGCTAACATAAACATGAACATTGAACAGTCTGCATATACAATAACAATAGTTAATTCCCAAAGAATGTGTATAGAAATTTGCTCAGCATTGCTATCTATTGGCAGTGCTCCATTAATCCTAATGGAACCTGCCAACAAACTACATGCAAAACATCTTAAAATGCTGTGTGTTGGTTTTTAAATCATAGTACATTTACCCTTAATAGGTTTATGCCACAGGCATACTTCATTACTTTAATTACTTATTATTTCGGTCATTAATAGGCAGCCTGTTGTACTTCTTAATCACTTCCTGGTTGAATGACATAATTAACACTAACGGGATTGTGGATGTCCCTGAAGAAGAATATCTCCCACTGTCCATGAATATAAGATCATTAAATATATATACTTGATGGTCTTCTCATTTCACAAATACTACAAGAAAAAAACATATCTGACATTCTGACACCATTCTCTACAAAAGTGATGGGGAGTTATAAAAATGCATATAGCTTTCCAAACGTTTTGCCGAAAATTTTTGTCCAAAATTATTCTGTATATTTTTACAAAAGTGAAAGTGAAAAGCTCTTTTTGACATAAGCTAACCATAAACATGTCTGAATGTAGACACCAACATAGTCTGTACAGTAACCATTAATGGTATGTAGCACTTGCCAATTCTGTTATAATAACAGAAGAGAGAATGCCATATCACACACTGTTTCAGTAAAAATCTGAAGGGATGCTTCTTTTTAGAAAAAAATTCCTCACCACAAACACACCATCGCTATTTCACATTCCTGAATATGGATGCATGCCTCAATTTAAATTCAGCCCTGATCTTTTGGAAGGACTTCTTTAGAATATTTTATAGGAGCAATATTGTTTTTAAATATGCACCCCAATTCATGAAAGCACTTTTAACTTAAGGGCCACCTTATTTCTAAGAGAAGTGTTTGATATATGTTTCAATCGGACAATTGGTAAATTCTGTGTTTTGGTGGCTTTACTATATGAGAATGGTATTGCTGGGTAATATGTGGAAACATTTGTCCTAGATTTTGGAAGGAAGTTCTATGTGCCAATGATTGCGAAGAAAAGCAAGGAAAATGTAAATAGATGCACAATGTGAAGCACTGGATCCATTTGCTAAAAACTGGCCTTTTTCTTTTCTTTTCTTTTTGTTTTATTTAATATGATGCTTATGGAATACAGGAATGTATAAAAAAATCATGGTACAGTATACTAGTATTTCAGAAGCACAGAACCCCCCCCCCCAAACTCATACTATAGTGAAGCATATAGGTTCCATATTGTCAGAAATAGTCTTCGAAAAGCCCCTGCAGTATATCATAATATCATCACCTCACATACCTCTGAATTTTAGAGAAAGAACTTTCTAATTCATATGCACACAGCGCTGTTATAATTATCAGCAATTTCAGTTAAGTTATCTAGGCAGGACAAGACCAGAAGGCAGCACTATAGGGCCCCATGTTATCTGGACAAGGGCGACAACATGCATAGTTATTAAAAAAAAGCCCCTGAATAAAATTGCCTGAGGCACCATCCCACTCACTCTGTAGGAGTGAGAGGCTTTACCGGAGGCGCTGTTTATCATTCACTGCCACTGGGCCGGCCTGCATGTATGCAATTCATCTTTTCACACTGTCAAAGAGAAAAACTTAAATTGAGTCCCTGGTTACTTGATAAATTACAGATGATCAGTTTAAATGTCAACCCCCCCTCCCCCCCCAACTGCAACCCCCAATTCCTGCTACACACGTCAGGCAGCCTTGTCCTCACAGAAGCTCATTTTCACCACCGGACTAAACAACATCCCTTGGGGCGTTGTGACACAACAATCAAATTGGGTAATACATTTACAGGGTATAAAAATAAGAATGAAAATAAAAAATAATAATATTGCATACCTGCTTTGCCTATCCATTCAAAGCCAATAGATCACCTGAATCTTTATAGATTGAGTGAGCATGTCTCACAGGAAGGACACAACAAATACCTCCGATCATTCATCAAGACGCGCTTTTGTTTTCGGATGCTTTAAGTGCTACAGTTCACTTTGAGTAGTTTATCAATATGCAAATGCAGATGTCCATATTTTTGTGTAACTTCCTAATTAGATTTTTTTTCTAACTCACTGCCCTGAAGCAGGCTGACACTGTATTACATTTTTTTCCTCACATCAGCAGCAGATGAAATCTATTCTGAGATCCTGCTGTCTGGTTTGTGAATTTCAACATCCTTACACACTGAAACCTGGAGTTCACTATATTCTGCACATTCTGATCAAAATTATCGTTTATATTGGTGACTGTACCTCCTGGCACCTTCGACCTCTTCTTCTTTCTTTTTGTTTCAACACTCTAAACAGTATCTTCAATGAAATTTGAGATGGGAAATTAACCAACCGAAGGACAACAGTATATGGAGTCTGCACATTCATGTGATGGCTGTCATGTGGGCATTCCCTAACAAAGGCGTCATACCGTGACATTTCGCAATTCAGTGAAGCAATGCAGCTGGAAGTAGCCTTCTGGAAAAAAATACATATAAAAATATTCTGCAGGGGAAAAAAAAGAATCGTTAATCAATTCAGTTTTCCTGCTTCATAGCAGAGTCAGCATAATGCTGTCTGGAGTTAGGAGCTATTCATTTGAGGCCTGCAGAAAATACATATGGCGTTATAATTCCTATAATGATGGGTTCATTGTTCATGGAATCCATGTGAGCTGGCATCTGCCTGCATTTGTTTATGATCGTCTTTTACGTCTTGGTTGGGTCTAATGAACTCCGAACCACGTTCAATGTAAGACAGACATCGACTTGTACACTCAGTTCAGTGTGTTTCGGTCCAAGGAGAGGCTGAGGGTGAGAAGCAAAAGCGACTGCTTGTTTGTTCAGTGCTCCCCAACCGACCCACCCCCCCTTTTCCTTTGTGATTGGAGGCAGATTACTTGGTATGGGACACACATATCGGAGGTTCCTCCTGTTCAGCTTTCTCCTCACACACACCTTCTTCTCAAAGTGACTGTGTGAGAATGAGCTGCTCTCCACAATCTTTTGTATATCCTTTACCAGAGAGTCATGCATGTGCAGCTGCCTGCTGCAGTGTGTGTGTGTGTCTGCGCGTGTGTGTGTATGTGTGTGCTCAAGTCAAAAAAGAAGCCTAATCCTATCCACACAATCTTTTTTTAAGAGGGTCTCAAGGGACAGCTGCAGTGGCCAACTACACCATTGCATTTCATCAATTTCAGTGACTGCATATAAGCACTAAATAAATACGATATATTGCACATTCAAATACAAATGCACACACTCACCCATAAACACATACACACACATACACGCATAAACACATGCACACAAACAAACTGGCAGACTCACTGTCTCTCCATAAGCAATGTGGAGGTTGGCTTATATAAGTCATAAGTCATGCAAGGCTGCTATTTACGTAATGCACATTATAGGGAGTGAAAGGGAAATGAGGGAAAAATGCAATTTGAGCAGTTCTGAGGCATATCTGGAGTTCAGAAATAAGCACAAAATTCGTCATTCTTCAATTCAGCTCCTTTGTGACTAAAAAAAATAACGTTTCTATAGTTCTAATTGGAGGAAAATGCTGTGCTCAAGTCAAATAAATAAGTCAACTTCCATGCTTTATAACTGTAGTGTAATAAATTGAGTAAGTCTCATGGTTGCCTGATTTCTGGATCAGGAGGTTTGTGCACAGGGCAGCTGTTCTTAGCAAAACGGGGAATGCTAGAATGGCTGGTACATCATAGGAAAAAACATGCCAAGACGGAGATATAGCGAGCTAATGCAAGCTGATATGTAGGAAAATTAAATCCTAAATCAGACAGATAGATAGACAGGGACACCAGTTCACCTAAACACATGTCTTTTACCTATAGGAGCAAAATATTGTGTCTGAAGACATCTGTATGAACATAAGAAGGACATACAAACTCCACAGCCAGTGTCCGGAGTCAACCCCCACAATGCAGTGCCACTATAAAATGAATAAGAATGTATGTTCTCCAAATGGTTCCTGGTATCTTGTTAGATGGCTAAAAGAACAAGACTTGGTAACATTTTACTTAAGGCCATCTTTTTAGTAAATTATATGTACATTTATAACAAATAACAATGTATTTATAAGAAATAATGCCTAGGGCATTTTGTAAAGCTTTATAAACATTTATAAATATGTATCAAAAGGCATACCGCAGTATGACCACATGTATAATGCTTTATGAAGCTGTCATTTATAATGCACTCTTTAAAATGCATGGTAATGTATGTAACACAATGCTTTGTACTACATTATAAAGGTCTTTAAAGAAGAGCTCCTTCAGGCACTCACAATGTACAATGAACATGTTACAATGTGTTATGGGGTTTTATAAATATTTATAGCCATGTTTATAGTGCTTTATGGTTGTATTATAATGTATTATAAAATTCACTAAAAACATGGCCTTAAGTAAAATGTTACTGAAAACTTCAGTTCCCAAAAATCCGCTCAGGAGCATGTCAATCACTATACATTCTTATTAAACTTAATCAGAAGGTCAGTTATTTAGTTAATTTAATTAGTTAAATAACCCAAGAAGTATAATTGATTAGCCAAACATGGTATGCAAGTCGTTGAGTACATGGTTATGTTGGAAAATTGCTGAAAATACTACTACTGTACTATTGGAGAGGTTTGAAATGGCTAAGCTGACTGGCAGACACATCAAAATTAGACCAACATGAAGATCATTTAACCACTATTTTCTTTGACTGCCAAAGTGTTTTGCACAGCACTATAATTGTTAAACACTAGTAGAGTATAACCTCATAAGTGACCCCCTCTGTATACCCAGTCTCAACAGAATCCATATGTTGAGAGTTTCACAAAGCAAGGATTAATGCCAAGGCCGCTGTCTGTATCCAGAGCAAATGATGACAGAGAGATGGGGAATGCTGCTTCTTTCAAAAAGATTTATGACCTAAAGGTAAAAAGGTTACGGGTCAAAAGTTCACAGGGTGGGGCATGGTTGGGTTGTAGCCAGGTGACATCACAATTATGTATTTAATTTTTAAATTATAATTATTTAATTATTTATTTACTTTTAATTATTTTGCATTTAATTATTATTTTTTTGATTATTATGCATTTTATTTTGAGGACGTGCTTATGAGTGGCGTTTTTTGTGCGGTGCTACGCGGGATGATGGCTGACAGTGCCGAGCACAGAGCTGAGCGGGTCGGTTACCTGACGGAGCGTGAGCACGCGCCAGGTCTAGTGCGGTACTGTGGGAAGGTCCCGGTGGGTCCGGAGCATTTTCATGCTGTACTTGTAGATTCTGCAAAGGAGTCTGAGAGAGTCAGAAAGAAACTCTGAGAAAATGAGAAAGTTGGAGCTAAGAATGAGAGGAGCACGAGGTGTGTCTGACGCTATCGTCTGATAAACGCTTAGCAGCAGCAGGTTGGCTGTGTGTCTGTGCCTGTGCAAACTGACCCCCTCCCCATGCATCAGTTTGCCCGTGTATGTGTCTCTGAAAGCTAACCCCCCCTCCCCCTTTTTTCTCTTGTTCTAAGTTTTTTTCCGATAGCTGTGATTGGGCCACACATCATTTTGGACATTTTGTCTCACAGTATATTTTGTTTGAAGTTTTGGTTTTTTTCTGATCTGTTATTTACGTCCCCGGGTCAAACTGTATGGGGCCACACATTAAATTGGACATTTTGTCTAACAGTAAATAACACGGTCTGAAGTTTTGGTTTTCCTGATATGGCCCGGTAGGTCATCCTGGGTCAAGCGTACCATCCACGCATAAGTAGAAACACGAGTTAAAAGAAAAAATTGACATGAAATAGACATGATTAACAAAATGAGATAATCCTAAAACTTGTGCAGGCTGTATATTTCTCCTTAAAGAATTCTAAGAAAAACCATCCGCAGATATTCTGGATTTTTTTTTTCTACGAGAGAAGGTGCGGATAGAAAACTACATACTGTATAGTGAGTATATTATTTCTTTTATACATGTGATAAACGCTATATGTTAAAATAACTTATTCTAATAATAGGCATTCTGTTTTTTTTTTTTTTTATGTACGAGAGACGCCGCAGATCGATCAAGAGAAAATCTACCAAAGACCTGAATCAGCAGGTATGGATGGAGCATCACCCCTCCTATACCTAAAGCCTTATTAGATTAAATAGACAACATCAACAATGCTAATAATAATGAAATTGATGCAGTGTACTTTGCTCAACACAACTCACCACCCACATCGTCTGATGAAGCGAGGCTCGAAGACCCCTGTTTCCTACTGACCTTAGAGACATTATTAACCTTCCTCTGCTGTTAAAATGCATAAAAGCAAGACATATATTTCTGCGTTCTCTCAAAACAAAAAGCTCCATATTGAACCTTTAAGGGTTCTATAGCTTGGTACATATATGACACCCTCAAGGGTTCTATATAGAACCATTATAGAGAGTTCAATTAAAAGAAATAGCACCTTTTTGAAGGCAATGGTGGTGTTGTAGTACTCAAGATTGGTCTCGGTCTCAGGACCGGTTTTTCAAGGTCTCGTGTCGGACTCGGCCACGTGTGTACTCGGTCTTGTCAAGGACAAAGAGGACTTGGAATTTTATTTCAAGACCAGTCGAGACCACAGATTGGATAACTTCTTACTTCAAGTGCAACCAATGATGCTAGTGCCGACAGCAGTTACCCAACCTACCCCCTTCATACACACACACTGGCCAAGAATACAGATGAGGTCGTGGATGTCAGCGAGATGCCAGCAAAATATTATGTAATAAAATTTGAATACCAATCCCACAAAGAATTCACGTGTACATCAGCAGGGAAAAGAAAACACACAGCAGTGTTAATTATGTAATACAGCAATAACGGAGACGACTGGGTCAACGACAAATTTTTACAGTTAAAGGTTCAATTGGTTTTAACATTCTTAATTTTATTCATTTCAAGTAGCCTCTAATCACCTTACATTCAGTGGCGGTTCTAGACCAAAATCACCAGGGGGGCCGAGGTGGGGCCAGTGTGTTTTTAAGGGGGGCACATTTATA
>JABFDZ020000097.1:12083292-12095030 GCA_019775955.2 Pollimyrus isidori
AGGAAACTGTATAGAACAAGTCTCACCAACATGGGAAGACCATGTGATCTCTCCAAGTAATGACATGATTCAGACCTCAAGCAGGATGCAACATTAAGCTTCTGCTGTGCATTCTGATAAGGTAGACTTGTGCATTGACCTTGCTTCAAATTGAAATTTTCTGATGAATATATCTACCTTAACTCAACCCCTGTAGGATGGGTATTAATTATAAGCTCTACAGTAGGTTTTGATTTTGCATTGCATTTTGCAAGCTTAGGACAACACCAGAAGGATGATCTATGAAAACATGGGGACTACTTTCAATAAAGAATGTGTTTTATAAGTGATTTCTATGATGACGAACAAGTAATATGGGAAGAAGGTAGGTTCAAGCCTAGCTTATGAGTGTTGAAATGGTGCACCACAGGCTTAGACCTCCATCTGTTTGTGTCTGTGGCATTTATATGTTCTCCTTGTTCCCATGTACACTTCATTTCATAGACAAATTGCATAGTCTAGGTAGTACATGCCTAGTATATAGGTGTAGTATAAGTAGTAATTATGTGCAGTATATAGGCATAGAATAGGTAGTATATGTGGAGTATATTGGCATAGTATTGTTGTATTGACCTCTACAATGGCATGTTTGTACACATATATTGCAATATAGCAAAGCAGTTGTCAAAATGGATATTACTTTTTGCAATGCCCTTCAGAGAACTGCTTGAAGATCTGTCTTTTTAGTTCATATTACCTACTGAAAATAAGCATTGTCAAATTAATAAAATATTTATACATTTAATAGGGTAATCCTGCATCTTTAGGCAGATTTTTTTTATTAACACAGGCAAAATCTGACATTCATTTCTAGACAAGACTGCAAATATTTGCCCCATAATCGGTTTAGGGATGTTTTTTTCTCTTAATTCCCAAAAAATTGGTGACACTACTTTGCATCACGAGGTTTTTTTTATGCATTTAATTCCTTTATAAGTAATATATCTTAAGATTAGTCTGAGCCATGACATTTCAGTCAAATATCTGCAGATGAGCATCATGGTGACAGCTTCAACGGGATAAGCTGTATCACTTCCTCTAGGGTAGCCATGTGTGAGAGGATTGTGGCCTTATTTCTGCTGGACATAAGACCAACACCCAGGTCCAAAAGATAACTTGCTCTCCCTACGTCTTTACAAAGAGAGACAGAAAGGCCTCACATTGCTACATCGACACTCTCCAGCACATTAACTCAGAGTGACAAATCCCCAGGGCTTCTTATCGCAGCTCCATGAAAATGCATTTTCTTTATTTGCATGCAAATCCCCACTGGAACCACTTACATAAAGACACATCTCCCAAACTTGATAACGCTGTCAGCAGCGACCTAGTCTCTGCTTTGCCGTCACTTATCAATAATGCGACAACCTCTTTTTCGCCATTGCTATTAATTGGCTCGGTAGCTCGAGGAGAGGAATCATTTCTGGAACTCGACACGCCCATAATGGCGCGTATAGTGTGTGGGGAGTCTGACAATGAAACGCATGGCAGTCAGGAGCAGCAAGGAGTCCCTGCATGTGACACCGTGCCAAACTAACCTTCAGATTATTCACTTGTGCATCCTACTTAAACAGGAGGAGTACTAGTGACATTTTTTCAAAGAAGCTGCTTCAAGGCCTTTCACTTTGCCCAGGCGTTTTTGATAATAGCACACTATGAAAGTGTGATTTTGCCAACATTACTGACAGGCTTATATTTCCATGCTATAAGCATGGTCAGCTGCACTCAGGCAATTTTATTACTCACCGCTAAGAGCTCAGAAATGTATCATAAGTGCTTGATTTACACTTGAAATATCTGTCATGAAAACGTGAAAGGGATTTTGACAGCTGCAGTAGCAATTGCTTGCCAATTTTAAGCAAAATATCGCTGAAACCTTCAAGTTAATTTTCCTTCGGTGATATATGTTTTAAATACACATGAATACATATACAATATATGAAAATAGAGCAAAGTTAGTAGCATAATGCAGTGAGCATAACAAGCATATCAGTGCTTTGTGTATGATGTAAAATAAGAATGAGTCAAAGGCTTTTTTTCCATATTCAAATATACAGTATAATGTAAATCAATTCAGAAATATCTTACTGTGACAAATATAAAAGCACATTTAAATACCCTGCCAGAGCAAGTATGTCTCGCTGGTATGGGAATCCAGCCCAGCCCACATCCGACCTGGCGAACTGTAGATGATCTCACAAGCCTGCCAATCATCCCATTCGTTCAAGAAGTTTACTTAGCTAATAATACGTGGGAAACACGTGAAGCTTGCTGACTAGTCATTTTAGCAGGTACAATAGTGTCTCATGACACAGAAAGTCTTTAAGTTACCAGTTTTTAAGTTGTTAATTTCACAGAGGCTATATTTTCACCAAGAACTCCTTTACCTAGATGTTGTTTGGTAGTTAGCTAGATTATTAGCTAACTGACGGACATGTATGACCAGCAGCAAACCAACCACATGCCCCAAAGTAGAATCTTTGTGTATTTATTGAGGGGCAATCGTGTATCTAGCAGAAACACTGACAACAAAATAACAAAAAGCTCTGGAATTGTACTGGGATACAGACTAAAGATTTTTTACTTACCGAGATAAGTGGGCCGTCCAATCCCAACTTCCCATAGGAGCAGCGAGAAGCTTCTCTACCAGGGAGGGAGTGCTGTACAAGGACAGCAGGTTGGCTGGAACAGTATGTATTCTTTATGGTGTAAACCTAGTCTTTACGTCTGTGTTGAGTTCTCACTTTGGACAGGAGTGGCTCAGGATTATTTTTTTCTTCTCCATTCAGAGGAAAAGATTGGAGAAACAGTTCTTTGATTTCAGCCAATCAGCTTCTGGGTGCTTATTTTGAACAGTTTTGAAGATATTGATATACAGGGTTACAACATGGAAAACCTCAACCTGGTAAAAGCACAAACGTTGCTCGTCTTTAGTACATAAGAAGTGCTGGAACAGAGGAACAATGGAATGTGCCTTATAGGAATTGATGCGAATACATTATATCTCAACCTTTACTTTAAAATGGGCACGTTTCTCATCTGTGTGGTGAAGGAAACATGGCTTCAGGGCCTGCATGTTAATGGCATGATAAAAGCTTCTTCCTTTGCCCACCTGCAAATCATACGCTTCACAGACACTTTCTTTAAAATTTAAGTAAAATTTATGTAAGTAAATGGCATGTATATATATCGATCCATCCCAGCACATCTAAGTTATGTTTATGCCCACTCTGAGACTTATGAAACATTTGTATAAGGCTAAAAAGCTTTTCAGATCATTTCCAGCACATTTTGTGATAATTTTGAAGGTATCGTCAAATAAACAGAGCACGGACTGAGAGCTTTGAACCTGAAAGCTGCAGACTGGATGGAATTAATGCAGCACTGCTGTTATGTCTTCATGTGTTATTAAACCGAGTTCCTCCCAAATCTCCCATTGGAGTCAGTAAAGTCAATCTTAATCTTGATCTTGATAAAAATAACATTGAGATGATATAAAATTGAAAAAAAAAACAGAGTATATCCTGAAGGATCGGTATGTCAGTATATCAGAAAAATTTGTATAAGTATCTGGATAAAGTACACCCAAATAGCTTTGGACTGTAATATGGTCATTTCTGTGATCACATTCTAGGATTCTAGGACGGGGCAAATGGTAGGAAAGATATCTGATAATATTTCTCATTCTGCACGTTTTAATAACCAGGAAAGGCATAGTAGTACCAGTGGTTAACACTATTGCCTCATAATTCTAAGACCAGTTCGAGTCTCCAGCATGGCTCCCTGTTTGTAGAGTTTGCATGTTCTCCCTGATTCACCGTGGGGTTTCCATTGGGTACTCTGATTTTACCCCACAGTCCAAAAACATGCTGAGGTGAATTGGCATCACCAAATGACTCGTAGGTGAGCATATGTGTGAGTGAACAGTGCATGTGAGTTTGCCCCATCCTAGGTTGTTCCTTGCCTCGCACCTATAGGCTCCGGACCCCTGTAACCCTGAACACGACAAGCAGTCACCAAAGATGGATAGATGGATAGATAGAGTGCTTATGGCCTTCATCCAAAAAACATGCATATGAAAGCTAACTTTTTTCATAAAATTATACTGTAAAAAGTGATATTAGTCTGAAACTAGCTGTATTTATGAAAATAGTATAAGTAATAGGAAAAGTAGCATGGAACAGTGAAATATAAAGCTACCTTGGGGGATAGAAAGAAAAAGTCCTTGATAGGTACCACGATCAATTGATCTATGCAGCATGCAGTATATCTATATTCAGCTACAAGAACGATAATGGCAAAAGTAAGACATTAAGTGCTGTTAGCGGAAGAGTAGTTATACCTCTCTGTTTCTATTACGGCAACAATAACAATTTAATGGCATAAGTCAAGGTGTGATGAGGCAAAATATCGGCAGTTTACATATTGGTGTTGGCGTTTTAGAAGATCATAAAAGTATCACAATGAGAAAAGTACAGCAGGTCCCCCTCGCTTTATTAAGTGCCCCCAAATTGTGCTCTTCCCAGCAGAAATGGAGGGCAGCGACAAGAACGCGACGATCCTCTTTAATGTGGTATAATGAAAGCCACTTCCAGTTTCTGCTGTGAAATGTGAATGTGGCCAGTGGGAGTCTTTGTTCATTTTTAAAGGCGCAGGAGAGGTGGGCTCGCTGGCTGTGGAGGATCGTTCCAGAAAACATGCTGGCCTGTGAAACCCCTATCTCCCTTACACAATCAGGATTACCCGGGATGAGCAGTCATGCACCCCTGAGTTTTCCATACTATGTAGACGTCCTCTGTCAGATGATGAATAAGGTAAAGTGTAACTTGACCTCAGTGGCTGAAACTTTCTTGGATGATGAGGTCTTCAAAAAGGTACATTGACCTTGACTCAGTTACTTTACAGTGTTAAACTATTTTCTTCTTTTCTGGATGCAAGCATGGAATACAGATACACCATTAATCTGATAATACATGTTTCATTAAAATTCATATTAATGAATTTTAAAGTTAGTGGAATGAGTCATATTAACATCCTATTTATAAAGAACTTTTATAGCATAGTTTGTAGCAAGGATGATTTACATTATATTCCAGCTGTGATGGAATGTATGTCTTTTGATATTTCATTGGAATTGGAACATTGAGACCTTGTTCAAATCATGCACAGAACTGCATCTATGTATTCCTTTGCAAAAGTATTCTCAGCCAGCTATTTGCAATTTCAGGCACTTTGGAAGACATTCAGGTGAACTGTTCAATGGCAGAGTCGAGGAGCCGAGCTAGTACTCTAAGCTGAGCTTTATGCGGATCTATTGACTTAGGACTTTCTAATAATAATCGATTTGCAGGATAAATCCACTGATGAATGTGCCGAAATGGTAGATGTGGCACGATCAAGCCCAAAACTGGGAAGATTAAGAAGCTGAGGCACTGTGTTGGCATGAATCAATCTACAAATTTTTGTTTAACAAACAGAAACCATATGCAGCCCTGCTAGGAAAACATTAGGGAAATATCAGTTATACAGACACTCCACAAGAAATTGTCCTCTGGGAGCCTTCCTCTAATGCAATAACATTGCCAGATGGAGCTGATGTGCCAAATATTACATCTTCCAACCATATCCAGCTGATCACAATGTTATTTACATCATGGGTTTTACACGTGGTGTCCTCAGGGTCTGCATGCATGCCTTTCCCAGCATTCCATTACCCTACTTCTACTTCCATTGGACATGGTGTAGGGCCCTTAGTCCCTCATCGTTCACTGGGTGCAAGTATCACTGAGACCTGAGCGAAAGAATTTAAGTCATATACAGGGGCATCACTAGAGATTTATGAAAAGGGGAGGGTAAGCTTTTGCTTGGGGGGGGTCTGATTTTAATGAAAATGAGAACACACTATTTATACTAATTAGTGTACATTTATCTGGGGGGAATAAAGCCCCCCCACCCAGCCCCCTCATCACGACCCGAATAATATACATGATACATATGATTGACCTGCCATTTCTCACTGTGTTTCCCAGTTCACCTCTGAGCAGTTCCTATTTGATCACCATTACTTACATATGAAGCCATAGGCATTGTATGTTATCCCCATTAGACACCTTTGCAGCCCACTATTGATATACACGCTGTGGGATGGCAGACGCACTATTTATTGTTACATTTCAAAGATGAAAATAGGTGCATGCAGTACAGTAAACGGGTTTGTTTGGTTAAGATGCAGTATATGAAAAATAGCTACATTGAACATGCCTTGTCATGCAGTCGGTCTTAGTGCTTAGGGTATCCTGATGTTTTGTGATATGTCACCTAAGGCCGCGTCACAACAATGGGACCGTATTCTATGTAAAAAATGCTTCAGGCTGGATGGTAGAACCACTTGACGTAAGAAGAACAGAAGGAAGCATTGGAACATTGTTGGAGAACAGGTGTGGAGATGGTTATGGAAAAGCAGCAGCTTAATGTGTAGCATGTGGAAGTAGAAATGGGCCATCTCACTGTTTAATTCTACATTTACATTTAACCAATAATTACATTTTACTATCAAAAATTAAACAGGAATTTACAGAGACCTACAAAAATGATGCTGGCACCGTATAGCTGCTGTACATATGGCTTGTGATTGCAGTAGCGGGAGGGACAGGGACGATTTGGTGGTCAACGCACTCGTTTACCTTCATGTGTTTGGTCGCTTTGGGACATGAGCTCATCGAGCCCCCCGCATGTCTCCCTTGAAGGGAGATGTGATGCCTCTGAATGCTTCACATGCTGACAATGACACCCTTTTCACAGCACTTTGCACTCGGTGCCCATACTGCGAATGGCTCCCTTTTTGTGGATGCCAGGAAAGCAGGCACAATTTGCCGAAACCAGAATAAGGGTTATGGAAACACTGTCTGCTGCTTCTGGCAGCTGCCGCTCCGCAACCAGCCTATTAGCAGCGGGAAGATTTCAAATAGCCATTCAAATGATCTCATTCTATAACTTTATTTCCAACTTGCGCATTAGTAATAAGCCAGGGGTGCTTGGTAATGAGACAAACTCCCGCTAACTTGCTTCTCTTCTCTGTTATAATGGTTTATAGCTACTTATGGCAACGTGTAATAGTCATTGAATGAGATAATAAAATGCATAGTGAAATTTCTAAATGGAAAAAAAGTCCTCTTTTCTTAGCACTACATCGGGAAGTATGTGGCTAGGGTATTCAGAGGCTAAAAACTAGATGAATTATACCTCAGCATCAAAGGTCTGGGTGATA
The DNA here is from genome assembly GCA_019775955.2 of Pollimyrus isidori. Classification (NCBI taxonomy): domain Eukaryota; kingdom Metazoa; phylum Chordata; class Actinopteri; order Osteoglossiformes; family Mormyridae; genus Pollimyrus; species Pollimyrus isidori. Next base: position 12,090,599 of record JABFDZ020000097.1, read on the forward strand.
CAGCTGGCACAGTGGGTCTCAACACATGCAATTAGCGTGGCTGCAGCCCCTCTGCATGCAGATCCAATTTGGCGCAGTCACACATTGCTGTGGAACAAGGGAAAGACATTTGGAAAACAATCAGGGCGATGTGATAGTAACCACTTCATCTTATTCTGTTTTATAATCCTCAGCGTATGAGATCAAACATCTATCAAAGGTGATATTTTAATTGCGGCTAAGACCCATGCTCATAAAAACTTGCATCTGATCAGAATAAATCATTGAAGAACCTGGCTGCTACTGGAAATGTACGACACCACTGCATACGCATGAAAATCTTCTCATAAACACTTTATTGCTCAAATATGTAATGCCTCCATAACCCTTATTCGCAAAAGTTTATTCAAAGTTTGACTGTGTGGATCTTTTTTATGAATTTGAAGCATTCCCGATTCTATGATTGCTACTGCTAAATAAGCAAATATCCATTTCCCAAGTATATGTCTGGTCTGTGTAAGTCTGCAAACAGCTGCTGAGATCTATGGGCAGTGATACCTTGGGCTTCACTTAGCAGATTGATAGTGATGGGAGAGTGTGTGCATCCAATCTGTATGAAACAAGTTAATTAGCCATCCATCAATACTTTTTCAGTAATCCTTCTGCGGTAAGGATTACAGTGATCCAGTGGTTGTTCCTGGAAGCTGGTGCACCCGCAATAGAGTGGCAAGTCATCACAAGGTGCTAACACATACCCATTGTCTTTAATACTCATGGTTATTTCTTTTCTTAAATTTTTGAGTCAGAGTCTTGACACACAATGCCTTTTCAGAATCCATTTAGAATCATCAAATGACCTGAAGTGCCTATCTTCAATCAAAGAAACCAAACTGATCTATTTATAGGAAACTCACACAAATATGAGACAAACATTGCTCTGACTAGAATGGAGGTGTTTAGTTGTCCACCAAGACTATAAAACAAAAGAAAATGGTAAGAAGATGGCATAGTTAATAGTATGGCTCCAGGGTTTGGCATTTGAGGTTTTTGTTTGAGTTTGCAAGTTCTCCAGTTTTTTTGCTTGTTTGTTTTTTGTTTGTTTTGTTTCTTCCACCAGTTAGGTGAGATAGTGTTTCTAAATTGCCTTTTACTGTGTGACTGCAGGAGTGACTGTCCTTATATGGACTGACATACTATCCAAGGTGTTCTGTGTTCTATAATTCCAAGGATGACTCTGCACAACATAAGCAGTTTGGAGGGATGGATGTAAAGACGGATAAATTCATGGATGGATGGATGGACAATCAATTATTTTAGAAAACATTTCCAGGAAACATTTCAGCATCAACAGGATACATTTGCTGCTGTTGAAAGTATTTGTTATCATTAAATCTGAACTACATAAGGTAGTAAACCCTAATATGTTGCTTTTCATAAACTTCTATTGTTTGGGAGCTGTATGTTGATCAGTAATTGCCATGAAAACATTTCCATCATGGTACTGTACATGCCTTTCCTGCTTCTGAGTAAAAATTATGTTCTCTAATAATGTTAGTGTTCTCTGCCATGGTTAAAGTGTTTCCTGCTATCCATGAGTTTTCAGTTAATTTGTTTTCTGAAATGTTTCAAGTTTATATGGTTTTGTTTTTGATGTTGTTTTTTAAAATGAATTTTCATTTTCAATTATTGGGAATTTGTTTTTTAAAACATTTTGTTTGTTGTAATTTTTTAAACAACACTAATTTTAGATTTAAAATGTTCTCTGGTTTTCATTTTTAAAAACTTTATTTTTTTAATGTTTCTTTTATACTTATGACTGACATATTCGAAGGAACCAAATTTTGAAAACTCTTAACAATAGATAAAAAACAAAACGGAACAATTACTGTCTACTAAGGTTCTAATGCCACTATTAATATGGTAACTCTGTCAGTGTGCTTCCAGGGAAGAGTAGTTGTCTCACTGCAGTGTAAAATTTGAGTTCTTTGAACTGTCAGGACGTGAGGATTCCCAGGAAACCTTGGCTGCTGTTCAGTCAAACTGCACTTTATTGATCCTAAGCTTGTGCTACGATGACCTCAAAGCTTTTTTGATTTGACAGTTTTGGATTCCTTTGCTTGAAGGGTTATGCTGTCCATTTGGGAGCTCTCATCGGCTCTGGAAATGCATGATAAAAGGTACATTCATAATCTCTTCATCAAAATGTACACAAATTTAAATCAGGAAGCCAAAACCATTGCATTACTTCAAATTCAACAAAACATCTTTCTAAAATATGCATTTGTTTCTGTCACAAACCTAAAGGTAAATTCATGCATTTCAGGTAAATATTTCTGAGCTTCTCTGTTTTTCATATTTGGTGGTACTCATAATTTTTCAGTGTACTGAGGCCATCTACTGGTACTCAACCTTTTTTCATCTCCCTTGCATCAGAATCCTTTTGAAATCTCCTTTTCTACCGTTACATACTCCCAGGCTGATATATTTCCCACATTACATATGATAGCATATATCAAGGTGGTATAGCATAAATCCTTGATGTTTCTTCTGGCTACTGTTTCTTACTTTAAACAAATGCCTTTCTAGTTTCAGGTCTAGCAGGACTTGCTAAATTAAGCCTAAAATTAATGTTATTTTTCCAATGCATTTGGGAATTATTGGATACACACACACACACCCGCACGCATACACACACACGCAGACCTGTACTCATATCTTTGTGAGGACTGTCCATTCTTTTCTATGGGCAAGACCTTAAACACAACAATACCTTTACCCAGCCCTAACCTTAACCATAAGTAACCAGACAAGATACAAGTCTTATGTAGTTTTCTGCTTGCAAACAGAGATTTTAATAAAACTGAACTTCCCCTTGTGGGAACCAAAAAAATGGTCCACATAATGTCAAAATAACAAGTCTTTATTGCACAGTGTAATAAATATCTGATCCACACACACACACACACAAATAAGATTACTTAATATATTTACCGTCCTTCTTTTCTTCCAATGGCACAAACCTTGAGCAGCACAATTCACCTGGCTGACATTGGTGAAAATATGTTCCGTCCAGCTTAGATGTGACCTTGTGCATCACATTCATATTTTCCAGCATTTTATATATTTATTTTTCGCCCCTAGGTGCTTCACCCTTTGTCTGATGCCCAGAGCTCTGCTCTGCTATCATTTATCAGTTCTGACCTTTCATTCATGCAATTCTCATACACAACTCCAAACGCAGATCTAAACATTTTTTTTCTTTTCACCATGAGCTTAGTGAAGGATTGTTTCTGATTTCAATATCTTGACGCGTTCTGGCCATGAAGATAAACACACTCCCTCCCGAAAGTGCCCCAGTTATTTAAATGCTTATCACCATATTTCCTGAGGAACACCTTGGTTGAGTCTTCAAATAAAACAATACCTTTTCAATATCCAGAAGTAAAGAGATAAAACAAACACTTGTAATACTCTCTTCATCTCCATGTATGTTTTTCCTTCTGTTAATCATCTTATAACTTCAACACATTTATATTATACTGGGTAAACATAGTGGAATATCACATGGTTAATGGTTCAGTTTAAAGATACTTTAAGATAATATCTGTGTAGAACCATTGTGGGTGTCCCACAAGTGGAGCCATATCCAAGGAACAGTGACAGTGACAGTCCCCGGTAGATACCACAGACATTTTGTTAATTGGCCAGGGGATTTGACTTCCTGTTGCTGTACAGGGACAGTGACTTCTCGTCTGGACTCCCTATGATTCTGTCCTCTGACCCACCCAGGCTTATCCACAATCGCATCCGTGGCCATTTGTACAAACAAAGTAACAGAGTATTTCTTTTCTCAATGACAATTAACATTTGCAAAACAGCGAGTGTAATCCCCACACTAAAATGTCATTTCTGCACAGCAGAATGTCATTTCTCCTGGCTTCACACACATTTCCAAATGTTTTAGTACATATTGTACACATTGTGTTAGCCTCCACATACAATGCTTTCAAAATATATTCCGTAGTGCAGTGATACAGCATTGTTGTGCTTTTGAAAACACATGATTTTGTTTTCATTTTGTTATTCTTGTATTGCTGTTCGGCTGTTTTGTGTTATACAGTACAGTGCTGTGTGACTATTTTGTTTGCTATTGTACTGTCTTGAGGTCTGAAGAAGTTACATGTTCATGCGAGTGCTTTCTCCTGCCAGTGAGGTTTATGTACTGTAATGTAGAGCCTTGTAATGTTGAAACTGGCGTATTTGACATGCAAATGTATCAGTTTGCTAAAGAAAAATGATCAGTGAGTGACAATGAACCGACTTTCAGATTGTTTAAACTCAAGAGCATACTCACAGTGACATTTTGACAGTATATCCGCAGCGTGTAGTTAGTGTATGGAATAGTCTTCCTGATAACGTAGTGCAAGCGGAATCCTTGGGTTCCTTTAAATCA
>JABFDZ020000097.1:12102040-12121068 GCA_019775955.2 Pollimyrus isidori
CCCCCCCCCCCCCCCCCCCCCCCCCCCCCCCCCCCCCCCCCCGCGGCGCGCCCCCCCCCGCCCCCCCCCCCCCCCGCCGACCGGGCCATTTTTTAAAATTTTACTGTTGCCCTCTGTGTGCCCCTCCCCTGGAAGTAATCTGGAGCAACAAGTTGCTGAAAGCAACATGTAATTTACATGCCATCTGTCAATTAGCAACATAATATTAGTCTTTGCCCCACTGCCAGGCATGTTTTCAGCACTCAGCATGTCTGGTTAGTTTGGATACCGATTCCAACACATTCCAGAATGTATTTCAAATTTTTCTCTAATAATTGTGGCAGTAAACTGAAGAACAGCAGTGCCGGATGGCACAGCCAGGAAAACAAAAGCTAGCCATGAGACATAAACAGGCAACCAGTCTTCAGGTTACAGTTAGCATGCTGGTCTTTATTAACTGTGCTACAACTGTGCTGGGTTTAATGATATATGTATTATTTTGTTCTAAAGAGAGCCTATGTATTCTAAAATAGTAACAAATTAACACTTTACTTGAAAACAATAGCTTTAGTATATCACCTTACAGTCAAATGGTAAATGTACTTTGTAGTAGTCCAAGTTATTAAGAGGATGAATAAATTTAGTCTTTAAGAAGCAGCACATAAATGCATCAATGCTACTGTAGCTGACCTTCAGTGTAAATCAGTTGTATTATGCTGCCAGCCTGGTTTTATCTATTTTCAATGACCTTTTATAATGACCTGTGCACCAGTTAGGTGTATAAATGGACTCGTACTGCCTATAATACTGCATGCTAACATTTTAAATGTAATGCACACCCTTATTTGAATGCAGAACAGATCATAACTCGAGGCTTGTCCTTACACGTTCAGCTTTCCTCCTACACATTGAAAGGGCTGTTGGTTGTTTCTCTCATGCAGAGACAAAGAACTTGATTTCTGTTAATGCTAATTACTGCGCTACGGTTCAGAGGATGGAAGTAATAGCTTTTACAGGACTCTGAGAACCATGAACCGATTAGCACCCACACCCAGTAGATTAAAAACACAGCAAATGGAAGATAATTGCCTAATGTACTCATGAAGCAAATGAGGAAATGAAAAATGTGCTTATCTGGTAATTTAATTGAAACCTTGGGAAAAGATATATAAGGAGACACCGGTAACAATTATATTAATGTTCAAATGGTGTGTATTCATATTTTTAAAGTTTCACAATCATTTTTCAGCTTTATATTTGTCACAGCCACGGGACACAATTTAAAACAATTTAAACATAGAACAATTTATTAATAAAGTCCAAGATACGGAACACAGGTACTAACAAATGCACATACAAAGCCAGATCTTCTGCCTGTCAGACCTCTCCTTTTTGACAGCCTGGTTTCCAAGCACTTGGGGCTGACAGCACTGGGACAGCTCACTGTGAAGTATTCAGATAGGGCAGCTGGGTTGGACTTAACACTATGCACCAAGAGCAGGACTGCATGCACTATCAAGGACAAGGTTTATTCTTGAATCATCAAGAATAAAACTGGAGATTGAAGCAGGAACAGATGTCCAGAAACCAGAATCCAGAATGTTTAGCTAAACAAGAAACCCAATGCATCACTAAGGAAAAAATATCCATGTAGGATTCTTCACCTGTCATCAGAAGGCTGCCAATGCAAATCCCAGGGTTGGCAGAACGATGTCACCAGTGGGCTCTTGATAAAGACCTTAACCCCAAATTGCTATCAGGACTGAATTGCCCTGCATTCTCGAATATATGTGGCTTTTAAAAAATAGCATCTGCTAAATAAATAAAATAAAAACATACAAAAAGACCACAATTCCTAGACCGAGCACGGAAGGAATTGCCTAGAATAGTCTAAAAGATCATTATAGTTACTGCAGTTGTGAATAATTATATAATGCACCCATACAGGAGAAACCATGGAGAACAATCACACCTGCAGCAGGAGCAGAATTTGACCTGCATGTTAAAATATTCATCTCTTGGTTGGGTTTGACAATGTTACACACTGGTCTAAATAAATATGTAGCTGATGAAGTCGAGATATGAAAGGTGTACTGTATGTGTATGCCCCGTGATAGATCAGTGCACTGTCCTGGGTTTTTACCTGTGTTGAGCCCATAGCCTGTGGCGTAGATTCAAAAACCCCATGACCTTGCATAGGATAAGTGGGTATAAAAATGGATGGATGGATGAATGGTGTTACGATGCGTCGGTTAGTGAGCAGCGAACAGTTAGGACTGTCCAGTCAGGGAGACGGGGAGACAGGGTGTATTGCTCACAACACGACAACACAGGAAACTTTAATACCGGATCTGCCGGAACTACGCTGACGCAGACCTTACATACACGAGACAGGCAGTCGGCAACAAGAGACAGGTGACGGAAGTCAAGGCGAAACACTGGGTAATGAGGAGGGCGTTGCACACAGGAGGAGCGGACGGAGCCGGCACGTAACAGATGGAAGGGAAGACTTGAATTATAGCACATATACTTATCATTAAGCTTTTTGGAACTAAACATGAACATAAATCATTTAATTTGCAGACTAGTTTCAGATAACATGATTATGGACCTAATGTAATAATGTTTTAAAATTTTACTATAATATACACACAAAAAAAATTCTTAACTCATTACTAGAGACATTCATAACCTATCAAAAAATGTGAGGTGCAGAGCAATGACTGATTTTTTTTCCACAAATATTGTTTCCTCTGTAACGTATGCCTATAAATATTTATTAAAAAACATGACATATCCATGTTTATAATGCATTATTAATGCCTCATGAAGCTCTGATCCACAGTGCACTATAGATACCCTCATAATGCAGTACAAAAAATCCTTAATTCTTATACTCACCCTTATAATGCATTATGAAGGTATCTGTAGTACATTATAGATGACATAGATTATAAGCAAACACTTTGATGCCTCATGACTGTCAATAGAAATTGCAGAAACACTTTATCTACAGCACCCTGTATAATGCATTATAGATATCTTCACAATGCATTATAATGCATTCATAGGGTATTATAAACATGGCTATAAATTATTTATAAATAGGCATAGTACATTATAGCCATGTTTATTATGCATTATGAATCTACTATAATTAAGCAAATACATACAAGAGGGAACGTGGTTGTACTCCTGCTTTAAGTAAAGTGTTACTAAAAAATGATATAATGCTTTATTAATTCTTAGAACCAACCATTATAATAAATTATTAAGCTATCTGTAATGCATTGTTGATGACAGATTCAGATAAAGTGTTACCCAAAAAATCTGTTTCCATGGTTCTGTGTATATAACCAATTTCTTGAAAAGCCCTAAAATATAAATGAAGAAATAGAACATTCACTAGATTAATATTTAGAAAAGAGTGTGAATTTGACTCCCTTTTATGAGTTTGGCTTCTCTCTTTTTATCCACAGAGCTGCCACTGACAGGATGTTTTTTGTTATCGCATCATTCTTTGTAAACTCCAGATACTACAGTCCCAGGAAGGTGGCTGTTTTTGAGATCCTGGAACCACAAACTCTGCTTGTCTTAGCCTTTCCAATGCTTAGCCACACATCTGCTGAAACTCTTGAGCTCTGGCTGTTTGAGTGAATGAGGAGGTGTACCTAACAAAGTGGCCACTGAGAGAGCATAAGCTTTTAAGGAATGCTGAAAAGCATTTCCACTTGCAATCCATTTCTAAATAAGCTTTGGCATACTGATAGCTAATGACATATCATTATTAGTCAAGGCAGATGTTTCTTTTGTGTGATGACGACTTAATTTTTTCTTTACTTGTATGCAGTGAATAGATCAAAATCGTCATTTAAAATTAATCTCCCAGTATTTCTCCTCCATTTTCACTTAACATACCTAGTTAAAAATGACATATAATTTGTTCCTCTCTATTTTCAGTTAGCACTAATAAAACAAAAGCTATTATGTTGTTACTTGCAAATGAATTGCACAGGATGTAAGAATTGGTGTGCTGCAAATTATATTTTGTGTGATTGATTTGTTTATATTTATATATCTGGGGTAATATCTGTGTAGTTGCAAGACAGTACCTAGGTGCAAAATCTAAATCAGACTGAAAATTAAACCTATAGTGTGCTCATTTTAATCACAACTTACATATGCAAAGTGTTATCTTTTTATACTAGATATCTTTTGTTTTGTTGCCCTCAGTGTTATAGGTGAGGTCACATTAATTTTCCAGTCTATCAAAATGGCAAGCAGGGGACCTTGCTTCACCGAGGTACTGACTGGAGCAACATCAGTTTAGAAGAGATAAAAGTTTGCATTAGCTGCCAGGTCACAGACTCCAGTGGCTTAGGGCATAGAAAAGAGGAGAAGAGATGTTCATTCCTTTACATGTACAGCTTATGACATGAGGCACTAAGTCCTGGGAGAGAAACACAAGCAAATAATTTCCTAACTGGAACAGTGACTTGAATTTTCAAAGCCTCCCAGAGGTTCTGAAATGACAGATGGATGACAATAAAACACTTCCTGCTTCTCTATTATTCAGGCAATACAGTAACATACATCTCCGTAATGTTACTCCGTAATGAATATAACTAGGCAAATACTATACACAGTTTTTGGTATTGTTTCCAATATCTTTTTTTTTGATATTGTAATTGACAAACAGTGGAGTATTAACACCCAGTAGGTGGTTTTTGTATCCCACCGTTCTGTTTATTTCCTTGATACTATTGCATAATTGCATATTCTATAATAAATAACATATATAAATAGCTATCTTTTAAATACGTATCTCCAATAAAATTATACTGGTATATACATAATAATAAAGCATACTGTATTACTTTTTGGTGACATCCCAATTTATTGTCTAATCACGTGCCTAATCTGGCTGACATTTATAGGGACTGGGCAAGTTCTGCTTCACTTGCTCAGTCTCACTTCTGCACTATTGTGATTCCATCAGGCACATCAGGTTTTTCTGTTGTAGTTTCAGTCTTTGAAGTCATGGCCTCTACTTGTCATAAAGATTGTCATGTCTTACATGCCTATAATGTTTTGGGTGCTGTTGCTGATGCACACCACTAGTTCCTAGTAACTAAACCTCCTGGACATTTTAATATTTAGGCCTGGATATTTTGATGTTTGGAAAGAGGAGTTCCAGAGCTGTTTGTCACCTGTCTCACTCTCTTACTATTACGACTGGACAATGCCTTTGCATGCCATTTCAAACACATTTTAAGCTCTCTCGATATTGTGCTTAATTTAGGTGTTTACCCACTTGCACAGGAGACCATTTCACATGCCATTCATCTGTACTGTTCTGTATTTACAGTATGTTATATTACATTATGCTACTACATCCTTTCAGGTCTACAATTTGCCAGCTTTGGGAGGCAAACTTAATTACAACACTATAATGTCATGAGTTACTCAATTATCCTTATGGCTGGTGGTCTGGCTCAGTTTCATTGTAAATTGAAGTCTGTGTGCAACAAACAGTGGGACGAGGATTGTGTTGTAAATGTATAACAGACACGTAATTGTCTTGCCAGTTTCCATCGTTGTCTTTGCATCTTTTTTCAGATCGAGAAAAACGCAGCTTTACAGTTATTAAGTCTTCATGTTTTCTATAAAATGTGTTTGCTCTTAGTGTTTTTTTCCAGTTTGTATAGTTTAACCTTTGCTGGTTCTTTTTTTTACCCTCATACCTTTGTAAGACCCTTTTTTGGTCCCGTTTGTTTCAAGTCTTGAGTCCAGGTTATAATACACCCTTCTGTGTCTGTATGCTGCACCGAGGTTTACGCTCCATCATCATGCGATGCCAGAACAGAGGACAGCATTGTGGCCTCACACCTCCAGGGCTGGGGGTGTGAATACTGCCTCTGCCCCCACTGTACCAGGCTCATTTCCTATGGGTATTTCAATTTCCTTCCACATAAGTGGAATCTCTGAATCATCCACAGAATATCTCAACCAGGGTATCCCTGCCGTGCACTTCATATAATCCAAGCTTTTGACAATCTATATCCTGCGAATCACGGTAATATACTAAGTCCAAAATAACATGGATACATTTTTCAGTCATTACAAACAATGAGGAGGGTCACAGTTGTCACGCCTCTTTAAAAAAAATATAGACATGGAAGCAGACTGATAGCTAAAATATCATTAGCAAAAGTAAACAAGCTCCGATGTTTTGCATCGCATCAAGCCGCAAATAGTTACCTGTAATTCAGCATGGTTAAACAGTTAAGCAAATAGCAGTACAACCTCATCATAATGGGAAGTCAGTCGATGCCACATTGTACGCTGCCTTTCGAAATTCATTTCCAAATGAGACGGCGCTATAGCACATTACACTGATATGTCACAGCATCCGAAAGAGGAGGAAGCACACACAGCACCAGTCTCAGCATTCCCTTTACAGACAGCCTAATCACCCACTGCTGCGGCCTGTCAAAGTCAAATATGAAGGGAGGGCAGTGCCTCACAGCTTCCTCCAAATGTACCACGTATCCACTCAGTGTGTGCAAAGCCAATGTCAAAACACCTTTTTAATGGGGCGGCTAAGGGAAAGCTGGCTTTCAGGTAAGTAATCTTTGTCTTTGTGTACTATCCTAGAAAAGAACTTCTGATTGACTTCCATTAAATAAAGATGCTGCGACATTTTATTGAAAGTGCATATAAAAATATACATACCATAGTAAAATAGTAAAAAAGATTTTTACCATGTAAAAAAAAATGATGGAAAGTAATGAAATGCTGTGGGCAGACACCTAAATTAAAGCTTGATCATTTTTAATAAATGGAAAATGAATACATTTGAGTAGGAGATTGGAAGCAATATCAATACTGATATTAATACTAGTTAATACTAAAAAACACTGGATTAGTATGCACATTAGAAAATATAGTTAAATGTCTCAAAACTTTATAACTGACTATTTTGTTTACGTGAACTCATGCGTTTTAATTCATTAGCAATGGTTACAAAAATGGCTAGCCTGACATGGCCAATTTTGAGTATAAACATCCATCTATCCATCCATCCATTGTCCAACCCGCTTATCCTACTGAGTCATGGGGGAGTATAGACATCTCCAATTAAATATGAAACACGTTTAAAAGTAATATTACAATTTCATTATTAATTTTACTGTCATGAATGACGGGCCTAGAGAAAGGATGTGATTGCAGAAGTCCCTTTACCGAAACTGGAAATTCCGCGAAGACAAATCCAAGGTCAAACATGGGCTGTTAAGGGCAAGGCAGGCTGAGAAACACAAGGGAAATACTGCACTGAACTCAGCTATAAAGGGGAGTATGCACATTGTCAGCGATGAGCACCGTCAAACCAGAGTGGAGCTGGGCGTGGACGAGGGCGTGACAATTACATTGATTATTCACATACCAATGGAAGAAGTACCATTTACGTACAAGGAACTTTCACCTGTTTTTGACTACATTCTGATCAACATGAAAGCACTGAAGAGACTCACGGTGTGTGTCACTTATCAGCATGCAAAGCAGGTGAACGAAACTGACAATTACGTGTCTGTTATCATGCATTTAAAATGAGGGTGCCTTTGCCTCCTGTTTGTTTTTGTTCCACATCGGAGGTCACATGCATATTTATAGTATTAACTTGTGGAAAGGCACACAGAAGAACGTAAGCAAATCATGTTTAAGCATCTCCTTCAAACTTCTGTTGATCAAAATATTACCTGAAACAGTTTAAATAAATTCTACTTCTGCAGAAAGGAAAGCAAATTAAAACAGAAAAGTTCTTTTTAATAGTGCCATCTGGCATTTGTTTACTAAAAGTATGCTGAAATGTTATAAATGTAAAATGACATCATCGTTCTGTCCGGGGTGTACCCCGACTTTGTGCCCTGTGATTCCTGGAATAGGTTCCACTGTGACCCTGAGCAGGATAAATTGTTAAAAGATGGATGGATGGATAGATAGGTGGATGGATAAACTGGCTTTGTGATTTCTTTGGTGTTTGCAAAAAGTTGGCATATACAAAAATACAAAATGAGCGAAATTATCGCTCATTCCTTCTTTCATCAATCCATCTTTCCTTTCCTTAAAAAATCCAACTAGCCTATCCCAACCCCAAACGCCCAGAAACAGGTATTTAACTGAGACTGATAAATTAATGAACTAGTGGAAACAGGTGCCTCTGATCCATGTTAACCACATAATAAACTGTTAGGTTACAATATAAAAGCATGTTTGACAAATGAACCTGTGGTTTGAAAAGAAACTGATTAAGCCTGGGATTAAACCAACACAACACTAATTACGCTGAGTTGACAGTGTCTACCAGTGCCTACCACTAATTGTGATATGGTGTAATCCTTATCATTACACTGATCCCTTTTTACATTTACATACACTTAAATTTTTATAATGATTTAGGAGATGTCTTTTCATTAAAATGCCAAAGTAAACCTCTTTTTAATCCCATCCTAACTGCATTCATTTAATCAGCTGCACATATTTTTACTACTTTGATTTTTTAAAATTTAATCTACAGTTCATGTAATTACTTAACAAGTATTTGCATTGGATTCAACTGACATTTTCTGACACCATGCACGCCATTTTATCGTGTGTGAGAATAAAACATTTGTAGCATTTTTAATGAGTACCAGAATGCTCCTTTTGGTTCTGTGTTAACATTTTATGCTTTGTATAATGCTACACATCCACCCAGCCTCATATTTATACAGTACTGGGTTCTGGGAGCAACATAAATCTGGTTAAAGCATTACAGGGAGATATAGATAATAAATGGGCAAACAAAGCCAAATTAACCATATTGAACAAGTAGAATTATGAATAATTTACTGAGTACAATGTAAGGCCTACTGCCCTTATTTACCCATCATGCCATGGAGTAGGGCTGTAAAAAGGCATATGTGGAAGATCAGCACCATGGAGAGATCTCAGAACTTCAGCGCTGTCCCAGTAATGCAAGGGTGGGGAGCCTGTTCCATGGAAGGCCGTTGTGAGTGTGGGTTTTTGAGTTGATCTCAATTAGCTAATACTAAAGCAGTGGTTTCCAAATCCAGTCTTGGGGACCCACTGTTATTGGCTGATTGAGAGGCCATCCCAAAAACCCGCACCGGCCCTCCATGGATCAAGTTCCCTATCTCTGCAGTGATGCATACCAGCAACCAATAACCTTATTAACAAGAGTGTTCTAGTTATATTGCTGATGAGGTATGAGGTAGAGACAATGAAAAAAAGTGATAGTAGTAACAATTCAAGTACTAGTCCTATTAAGACCCCCCAGCAGTCGTAAAGGATTCGTGAACGTTTACTGAATGACTGTTTGGTTGGATCCATCGGCTCTTTAGCATCGTAAAAATGGCAGATGTTTCCTCGGTTGAGTAAAGGAAAGTGGCTTATACTGTAGTTAACAATGATTGCTTGCATTTAGATTCCAGTGTTTCTGCAATTTTAGATCTTTTTGGTTTTTTCTTTTCTTGTTTTTTACTTTTTCTAGAAGACTGTAAGAGTTCTATGTGATGGCAGTTGAACCCTGGTTTGTTCACCCTTCTACTCACTTAATAGAAACATTGGCATAAAAATTAGAATGATTTCAATTCATAATAAATTCTATATGATTTGAAATTATTTTTAAAATAACAGTGTACAGACCATGCCTCAAGAATACCATAATTTAAAACTTACATGGTTTGAGCAGTTAGATAACTCAATATTCAGTTATTAAACTACTTTGTAAAAATTGCTTACTGCTGTTTGTAAATCACCAAAAAAATAATCAATATATTTGATTATTGAAAATTTCTGAAGCAGAAAAATCTGCATTCCATTTTATGGTTAAAGTGCTGATTGTTTGTTGACTCATATTGTAGGCATGCATAGATAAGTAATCACTGGACATCAGTTTGCTAGACAATCTGACATCTAATCTCAATTAGAGAATTATGGCTGGTATTTTAAAGCAAGTTAAATTAAATGTACTTTAAGTTTGGAAGAAATATTTAATGAAGAATTCAAAATTACGCCATCCAGCTGGAATGTAATTAGCATAAATTAAACAGTCTTGTTACAATTCATATACAGTGTTGATTCAAAAACATAAAATCCTCAGTGATGTTGCTTCTAAGCCTGCTTCTTGTTTTTCTTTTTTTCTTTTCACATGGTACAGATATCTGGAGCATTCTGGAACATGAACTCTAGAGAGTTAGCAAGCCAGTAGTTAAATGGATCAGTTAGCAGCTCCGTACAGGCATGACTGAGGCATTTCGACAGCAGCATTGGCAGTACATTCTAATTGTCTGTGCCATGCCCTTCCTTGAATTATAAATGAATTGGCTTTCACAGGGTGTGACTGCTAGATGTTGATAAGGACTTTAAAGCATAAATCAAGAGTCAGGCACCCAGCTGAATCACTGTGGATATGGATATGATGAGGACAATGCCTGTGACTTCCCATAGACCCATAAGTACAGATCTAGGGGCTACTTGATGAGAGAATCTAGTCTCGCTCTGACCTTAGGTTCTTTTAGTATTTTTCTAAATAAGATTATGCTGGTTTCCCTGTGTGAACTCATGTTTAGTTTACTGGTTGTATTGTGGTTTCAGGCTTCCTGTTTTTAGTCTGTGTGTGTCCCAGCTCCTTATACTTAGTTTGCAGGAGTACTGTCTCCTAGTCTTATATATGGCTGATGTGAATATTATTTGTACACTGTTTCTTAAACATTTGAGTAGCATCCCTGTTGGCTTCAATTTATGTCACTAGAACCAGCAGTTCACTAAGAAGCATATGACTTGACTGTCGATGAAGCAAAATGTTATAATCAAAAAAGTCTATAGATGTAGTGATGGCAAGAAAATTGTTTTTGGTATCTTTCAATTCCAGTTTAAGGAATTTTGTTGGCTTCATTCCTCTTCGAACTGCTTTTATAGCTCTGATCTTAAAAAACTGTGCTCACATGAACTCTGCAGCCTCCTAAAATCACAAGATTCCACATGGAACTTGTTATTTTGGCTAGCCTTGTGTATATTAGTCCACCTCTTCTTCTGTTTCCCAGATCGGTCATTGATGTTGTGTGCCGTGTTCTCGTCTGTCCTTTAATAAACCCCGTTTGCCTGTACTTACGGCACGAATCGTTTGTCTGCCTGCTCGCCTGAAACGTAACATGACACCTAGGTGTGTCATTTACATTTACAGCATTTGGCAGACGCCAGAGTCCCCCCCACTCTGTGTCATTATCAACTCTGAATTTATTGATCATTATTTTGAAATATACATGCTACAGGACTCCATTCTCAGTATCGTGATCTGCTAGCGTTCGACATCTTGCTTGGAGTTTAGCCCGCATTCGTTTTTCTCATCACTAGACTTCTGCTCACAGCCACGAAAAAGACATATTGCCCCCACAGTTAATAACTGTCCTCCTTGCACAGTTAATATTCTTTACTGTCTGCTTGTTTAAGCTCAGACAAGGTTGTTTTTTTTCACCATTAGTAGATATCCTGTTTTTTTCTTAGCCATTATGGGGTTTTATTGTTGTAGGAAATTGAGCATGTAGACTTCATTGTCCCTCATGATTCATTATTATCAGATGACACTTTTCACCCACCTTCCCTCTGAAACATTCTAAAAAGGACACTGCTGATACTGTCTACATGGCTCCTGTGTTTTATTCATACTTGTTTTGAAAGTTTTTTTTCCAGGTGACCTCTAAATGCTGTAGCTTAGTAATTGCTGTTTGAGTATTTAAAGGTCTTCCATCCCTATACCATTTTCTATTTAGATATATATTCCAAATCACAATTTAGAGCAGTGGCTACCAACCAGGTCCTCAGGGACCTCCAGCCAGTCCACGATTTTGCTGCCTCCCAAGCAAAAACGTAGACTATTTGCAGGTCTCAGAGGACTGGGTCGGAAAACACTGATTTAGAACCTTACTTTAGGACTGGGACCACTACAAGTGGTGTGCTTTCAAATGTGTTTATCTAAATTAAAACTACTTTAGCGCTTTTGCAAGTGCTTTATATCCCTTTTGGCATGTGTTTCCCCTCCATTTTGGCAGGAGGGTTTCCATTCACCCTCTGCAATTTTTTCCTTTCCAAGCACTGCACACCTGTTAAGCAAACAATAGTTCAGTATAAGCCTTCAGTACGTGCCCATGCAATGCCATGGCTGCGACTGCAGACATTTCACCAACCATTAGGCTACCTCTTAGCAGCTCAGCCCACTCTCCCTTCTTCTGTTATGAACTTTTTCCTGGATTTTCACTGTTTTCTAATTATCAGGCATGAATGTAGCCCTTATGGTGTCATTGGCCCACATGGTTTAGTGTTTGAATAATCTATACAGATTCTCATGAACAGATTGAATAAAAATGACTGGCAAAGCCACTGTTGATCTCAGGAGGCTGATTCCAATCATTGATTCTTTCTATCTGTATTTCTTTTATGTCAAACCCAACCACAAGGTCAGCAGCCATACCAACCGCATTTCAGACTACAGTAGGTAATCCATCTGAAGCTTAGCAGGTTTGAGCCTTGCCAGTACTTGCATAGGAGACCAATTTGAAAATCTGGGTTGCTGTTGGAATGGGTGTTGGTGTGGACAGAAAAGCCCACCCTGTGGTCCGTATGGATCCCAGTGCCATAGTGCAATGACACTATGCTGTAAAAATGATGTCATGCTTTGGATGAGATGTAAAATCAGGATCCAGACTCCTTGATTGTATTACTCTCTGTAATGATGTTGTAATGCATCACAATACATCCATGAAAAGCACCTTGAGACGGCTCTGGTGTGAAAGACCCTATGGAAAAATTAATCAAATTGTATCGAGGTTGTTAAAAATCGCTAGGCATCTTTTGAAAGTGTAGGAGTGGTACCGCAATGTCCTGGCTAAAATGGGCCGCTGAATTTCCCATGCCCCATCATCACCTTATCTATTGTGTGGGGAGTGTACTGGTGCAGAATGGCTGCCATCACACCATCCAGGTGGTGGTTGAAGTGGCTCCCCATTGGTTCTGTAAAATGATTTGGGTGTTTTGAAAAGCTCTATATAAATGCAACATTCATTTAGTTTTAAATTTACAAGGGAACGCACGCTAAACCCAACACCTGTCACTCCTTAGATGGACCTCTCATATACCCCGAGTTGCCAAAAGTTCTATCTTGCTTTCACAAGAGATCCTCTGTTGGTTTAGTGTCTGGTTTGGACTACATTACCACTCCTCTGTTCCAGTGAGCAGATATGCTGACTCTCTGTCCGACATTGTATTATGTCAGTAAATCACTGTGCATTGAATTAAGTCAGCATTCTTGAACTACATATTGCCAAATCAGTACAGCCTTATAAAAATGAAATACAATGGAAATATCCAATATGCAGTGTACAAGAATCACATTTTTATTCAGTTTTACTTAGTGAAAGGACCAGACAGACAATTTAACTATATCCATTAATCGTGATTAATTTTGGCTTACCGTTAGAAATTCACAAGTTACATAACTGTTATGCTGTTATATCAGTGAAAGAGTATATTTAGAGTATATTTATGGAGTGATACATTTCAAATACAGGCTGGTTCTAAAGAGAAAGCTGACCTTTTAGATTTGTTGGACCTTTTTTCATTCATATGTTCCTTACATTTATAAGCAATGTATTTCCAATAAAGCCCTGCCTTTTTATTTGCAGCAACTCTGTGTCTTCTGCCTTTACAGTTTTAAAGGGCAATCAAATACAGTGGCAGACTTGTGGTCTATTTGTGACCTCATGGACCACCAGTTGTCTCCCCTGCAGTTTTGTGGCCTAATAAATCACGCGAGACAAAACAGAGCTGCATTTTTTTCTAGTATTCAGTTTAAAACCAACAGATCTTTTTTGGGTCCTCCACAAAATCCTCTGTCTGTCCCTCTAATTTAATTTTCTACAAGCAAATTAGCAGCTCTGTTGCCCTTTTGATATTTCTCCAGTTGTTTCGCCATTGCTGTTTTAATCATAACCAAAAGCATTGAAGGCAAGGGACCACCAGGGGTTGCTCCTAGCCCCAGGTCCTCAGCACAGTTTGAAAGGAAGCCACCCTCCCTTGACACAGAGCAGTGACTCATGTATTATTCTGACGATATTACCGCTTTTAAGGGCAGCTTGGCTTGGAGGTTTTGCTAAGAAACCTTTAATTGGCACACCTCTGATTAAAGCAACAGGCTTGAGTGCTTACCATCACACAGTGGTCTGTGTGGTCTTCAGAGACAGCTTTGTTTATGTTTTCAAGTTGTCTTGACCTTATTACCTCCAGTACATGGTGGGGAAGTTGTGTTAACGTCAAATGTCACAACTGTGGCCAAACAACTCTTTTGACTAAAGTTTTTCAGAAAGTCTTGTATCCATCATGACATATTGGTGCTTTACTTGTGTAAAGTGTTATATTTCAATGTCGTCAGCTGTTTTGAAGATTTTATTCGATGCATTATGCTTGTGTTCACGCATGCCTTCTGCCAATGTGTACCAAGCAGGTAAATGGGGTGGTTTTGCTAATTTTAATCTGGCCATAACGCATTAGTCTCTGGTCTCACTGCGGTTATCGAAACCCCCCAGAATTATTATTTTTTATAGTTATTATTATTATTACTATTTGCTACAGGACCTTTGAAAGATGATACAACATATTAGATATTTTTTTTTATGCATCATGTTTATGTCATATATTTCTATTACAAAGATACAGGCCCCATCATGTGGTTTTACATAAGAAGACAAATTATGTCGGAGTCATTGAGGTCATTTGAGCTGCAGATGACAGTCCATGTGTTCCTTTTCTTGTTTATGGCTGCAGAATTTTTCTGCTTCCTCTCAACAGCGGGGTGCTTTGACACTCTTTGCTTCACTGACTCACTGTCATTTTTTTAAATGTTGTCTCTGAGCTTTTTCCATTGATCCTTTGGGTCAGATTTTATTCAATTTCACACAATATTTATGTGACTATTGGTCCATGTCGGATTTTCAAGCATCCTCAGATCAGCACCATAAGTATATTGTTATTCTAATCAGGCTTCAGAAAGATAAGCAAACTATTCCTTAATCGCCATAGGCCAGCATTCACTAGCCTCAACCCACCTAATCTCAAGGTAGGCAATGCCTCAGAGAGCCATTTTTTAAAACTTTCATTAATTTAAGTAGAATTAGCCTGCTCCTATCTTAATTTAAAGCCTATCTGGGAATTCGCCTCAATGTGTACTACTTGTAAGTAAGACCATCACAACAGAAATCCAAGGATTTTAAAGACTAAATCTGGCATTTTCTGTGCCACATGTATCTGTATCATAGTAAAGCACCAGAGACCCCATCACTCTGGAAAGGTCTTCAAAGAGCACATGGTTTGGCAGGTTAGGCTTCCCTCATGCTAAAACCATGAAGAACTGCACACCTTATATACTAAATATCAATTTGTCACAGCCATGCATAGCGCACATGGAGACTCATCAATTACATTTTGACCTCCCACAAATGTAGTACATTTAAATATTAACATTTATATAAATATACAACAACAACAAATTTATTTTTGTACAGCACTTTATCACAACATTACATCGTCACAAAGCGCTTTACAGCATCCCCACCCAAAGCCCCCAGTGAGTAAGCCATAGGCAAGAGTTGCTTATATATAATGTTATCATTATCTCTCTAAATATAATATATACAGTAAGCCCTCAGACATTCGCAAGGTAGGAGGATTTGTGGATGTTTGGTAGAGTCACTAAAAATGGTAATATGTGCTTATTTTAAACCCTAAATATGCAAAAACACTTTAATTTCATTTAAAAGTTAGCTTAATACATTGCCTTTTCAAAAAACAAATGTTTTATGTAAAAATAAAGTACAGTATCGCCTAGCGGATATTTGCCACACTAGCACATTTACAGTGCTGTATACAAATGTTGCACCTGCTAATTCATAGAACATGGAATTGGCTGCCATTTTCTTTTGCATTCAAGTAAAGTGAGCGAACAGGACAGTAAACTTTCTTTTCACCACAATGAAATTAGCATTGCAAGTCCTGCTATACAAAAGTAGTTTTAAGAAATTCTGGGGTCAAAGCAGATTTTTCTACAGATACTCCATAATTCACTTATCCAGCATAGAGTCATAGTGAGCATCAGCCCACTCCTAGGAAGCAAAGTGCACAGGTCAGGGTTCACATGATGGGAACGGCAGAACACAAAGACACGCGATGAGCAATGTAGAGTCATCAAATCACCTAACTGCAAGGGTCCTATTTTAACGATCTGAAGCACACTGTCCGAATCACAGCCAAATCCACTTTTGCCAGTTCAACAATGGAAAAATCGTTGCGGCACCAGCCACATAGTCAAAAAGGGCAGTACTTTGTCTTGTAATTTGTCATGGGTGTGTTTGGGGAATAACATGCTATAAATCAATCAGAGCGCTATCTCCCGTTCCCTTTAAACGCCAGGTGTGCTTGCACCTTGGAGGATTGCTATTATACTGGCGAAATTGCAAAGTAGCGTATAACAAAGCTACTCTGCAGAGGAAACGGAACTACTCAAGCTCAGAGTGAAAGCATGCGAGCAGACCATCTACGGCAATAGCAGGACTCCACCAAAGCTCCCTGATTTATTATTATAATAATTATTATTATTATTATTGTTATTATAGCAGTACCCGGTATCTGTGGGTGATATGTTCCAAAACCTAATGCAGAAATCCAAAATGGCAGAATACAGCAATCCTTTCATGGACCAGATATAATAAGTAACTTATGTGTAGATACATAAGTTTAAATGATAAATTGCGCACTGTAAGACACTACCAAGATCATGTACAATACTAACAAGGTACATTGTACATTATTATAAATACTGTCCAATACTCCACAGGGCTTCTGAAGTTCTTGCGTAATTTTCAAGAGATGATATAGCAATGTAAAAATATCATGTACTCGTACCAAGAAATAGCAGAACAATGAAAATTATGCTTTATACACCCCTTATGGGCCAAAGGTACAATGGAAAAACATTTTCTACACATTTTATAATGAAAAATATTGTATCATATACTTGCACATAATCTGTAATGAGAATTTTTTATAATGTCTTAGCCTATTGACTTACAGCCTGTATTCGCTTGGCACGCCATTTGACCAATTTGTGGAATTTTTAAACTTTTTTTTGGGACCCTGGTAAACAATGGATAACTGAAACCATAATTACTTAAACACCTGATACAGGGGCCTCACAATAATAATTAGCTAATTTCATTGCACAATAATACACTTACATAATTCTGATTCTGAATAATTATGAAAAACTGCATCATTGACTTTAGACCAGGTTTTCTTAGCTCAATCACTTTCAGAATCAGAATCAGAATCGGATTTATTGCCAAGTACATTCACACATACAAGGAATTTGCTTTGGTGGTTGGTGCCAGACCTCGAGAGATGAAGTGGTTAATATGTAAATATATATACATAGAGTATGTACAGGTCAGTGAATGTGGAATATAATGCAGCAGTGGAAATATATACATATTTAAGAGAGTGCATGCTTGTGCTAGGATAGGGAAATAGTATTCGAGTGAGTGTTCCTGGCCTTATTTATGAGGCGAGTCACGGTGGGGAAGAAACTATACCTATGGCGTGATATTTTGGTCCCAATGGACCACAACCTTCTGCCAGAGAGGAGAGTCTGAAGGAGTTTGTGACCAGGGTGAGAGGAATCAGCCAATATCCTTCCTGCTCTTTTAAAAGACCTGGACTCGTACAGGTCCTGTACAGAAGAAAGGTTGCAGTCGATTGTGTTCCCAGCAGAGCGAATGATGCACTGCAGTCTGCTCTTGTCCTTAGCAGTGGCAGCAGGGTACCAGACAGTGATGGAGGTGGTGAGAATGGACTCAATGATGGCAGTGTAGAAGTGCACCATCATAGTCTTCATAGAACTTCTTCAGCTGCCTTAGGAAGAACATTCTCTGTTGAGCTTTTTTGGTGAGACAGCAGATGTTCATCCCCCACATAAGGGCCTTGCTGATTGTGGTGCCCAGGAAGCGGAAGTACTCCACAGCGGTGACTGGTGAGCTGAGCAGGAAGAAGGGTACAGGTGGGGCAGAGCTTTTGAAGTCCACAATCATCTCCACTGTCTTCAGGGCGTTGAGCTGAAGGTTATTCCCATTGCACCAGGGCACCAGGTGATAAATCTCCTGTCTTTAGGCAGACTTGTCCCCATCAGAGATGAATCCGATGAGGGTGGTGTCATCTGAAAATTTCAGGAGCTTGATAGACGGGTGGGTGGAGGTGCAGATGTTTGTGTAGAGGGAGAATAGGAGGGGTGAAAGAACGCAGCCTTGTGGAGATCCGGTGCTGATTGTCTGGGAGATAGAAACATGTTTCCCCATCTTCACATGTTGTTTCCTGTTGGTCAGGAAGTCTGTGATCCATCTGCAGGTGGAGTTTGGTACATGTAGGTAGGAGAGCTTGTCGTGCCGGAGGGCGGAGATGATGGTGATAAAGGCGGAGCTAAAATCCACTAAAAGGATTCTTATGTATGTTCCTGGGTAGTCGAGGTGCTGCAGGATGAAGTGCGGGGCCATGCTGACAGCATCATCTACAGATCTGTTGGCTCTGTAGGCAAACTGCATAGGGTCCAGCAGGTGGTCAATGGTGGCTTTGAGGTGATGGAGTATGAGGCACTCAAAGGACTTCATAACTACAGGCATCAAATCAATGGGTCTGTAGTTATTCAATCGACCCAAAGCAAGTAGACATTCGCCTTTAAGCGATAATTAAGCAATATGTTCAGCAATAGATTGTTGCAATAGCACAGATGCATACATATTACCAGCTATGTGCAGCCCTGTTTATAAATACACTAAGGCTGAATCCCAATTCTATTTTCTACCCCTACCCCTTCCCCTTCCCCTTGTCCCTTTAAACGAAGTGGTAAGGGGAAGGGTTTAAATATTTCCCCTAGGAAATGGGACACCACT
>JABFDZ020000097.1:12121168-12139189 GCA_019775955.2 Pollimyrus isidori
TTGGAGGGCTATCTGGCCCTTCCCCTTCCCCCTACCCCTTCAACCAAAAGAGAAATGAGACACCCCTACCCCTTCACATGAACGCGCCAAACGGAGGGGTAGGGCTATGTGTAGGGGTAAGGGGTAGAATTGGGATTCAGCCTAAAAATGTTTTAAATAGTGCAAAAGCAACATTAAAACAATATCTAAAGATGATTGACACAAACCCACTACCACTAGCCTACTGTATGCTTGAAATATCAGTAAAGGGCAGCCCCTCGGTTATAGGCCAATTTTCTTAAGGACCTGTTCCTAGAAACAGACCTTGGTTGTTAAGTGATAAGTACCTGTACTCATATATTGCCAATGTCAGCAATGGGTAGGAATGGGTATTCAGTATTTCAAATCAGTAGTTAGATGGTCAAAAATGTTAGGTACTTTGGCTCTGTTATTTCTGCTGTTTTAAAATTGTAAAGTTAACATCCATTAATATAAAAGGTTCAGTTTCCATCACAGCTACAAGGCGTTTTGTCTTTATTTTTTATAGGCATCCTCCTTATGATGTGACAACTTTGAATGTAAAATATAACATTACAGTAGCCTCATGCTAAAATTTGTAAAGAGAATTAATTTCATATACTGATGCTGAAGTTGTATTGCTCTGCAGTGCTGGTCTGGAAAAGTCCTGCGAAAGATGTTAAAGTATTTAACAGTAGCAGAGTTCAAATATTCCATGGAACAGCAGTTCAGTTTCACCATTGACCTGTAACAACCCCCTGATTTTTTGAGTGGATGAGGAAGGACGATTTTTTGATTTTCGCATTTCATTCTCTTTTGTAGGTCCCATTGCTGCATGACCACAAGTACCATATGCGTTCATGTTCACAGATAAATCTACATACTCATCATCATTGCATTTACAGAAGAATTTTATGATTTTTGTGCCAGTAAGTGTGTTTTGAGAGTCACCAATTAGATGTTGTCAGGCTCTGGAACAAAATTTGTGGAGAAGGGCTGGACTCTGTTCCACTCTGGATTTGTCCTTGGACAGTGGGCAGGTGGGGATCTGCTTATAGTCCCCTTTATATTGAAGCTGTTACGCACTCCCTGGTCTAGAGCAGGGTAGCAAACATGAGTACGTGAGACCAATTCACCAAATGTACAAAGGCAGCCATTAACAAACCCAAGCACCCCACAGGATACGAGAGATTGTATACATATAATCTTTTATTCTGTTTGCACCCACATTAACGGTATCTTGTGGAGGATTAGAAAGCAACAGTAAATCAAAAAAATAAACTAACAATACTTACCCTAGATTGCTTAACTGTCTAATTCCCAAAACTAGCTAACTAAGCTAACTGACCCTTTAAAACTTACAGAGGTTGGGGCCCGCCTACTTTACCTAGTGTGAATAGACAGGTTCCGTTCTACGGGTGAGTATGTAAGTGTGTGCACAACTAATTTACCCCTCCACTCAACAAATAGATCAAACAAATAGATCAACATCATAATAATAAAGTACACTAATAATTTCATGATTACATATAAAAACATCATAATAAATCCCAGGCTCCCAAGATATATCTAAGTTTACAAGTCCACCAAAGTCACATATACCGATACAAAGAACAATATCAGCCCAAACAAACTAAGCCTATCACACGGAAGGGCGATAGGGTGGAACTGAACACCGCCATCTTTCCATGTTAGTATATTCGTACAGGTCAAGCACTTGGATTTGTCTCCTCATGTTTTGGACACTCAGGTGAAGAGAGGAGCTGAGCTGTCAACTGATCACCACCTGGTATGGAGTTGGATCTGGATTTTATGGCAAGGGAAGATGCTATAAAGACCATCTAGACCCAAATGCATACATAGGAAGGGGGCCTTCTGAGCTTGGTTGGCTTGTGGGACTACTGAAGTAGCTGACAGGTACCAGCAGTAAAAGCAGAATGCAGCTTTAGCAATTGGAGCAAAAATTTAGGTGTGGGAGGAGTTTATTGAGGCCATAGAAAATTACTTTCGGTCTGCCTCGAAAAGATTCTGGCAAGTCATCAGGCGACTCATTAGGGAGAAACTGGGCTTTAATCATGCTGTTCACTTCTGGGATAGAGAACTGCAGTGGAAGGGGAATTTCGAGGACCTCCTGAATCCCACTGATATGGCTTCCTTGGAGTTGAAAGACTCAGAGGGGGACTTGCCTATCTCTAGGGCTGGAGGTAGTCAAACAACTGTTCAGCGGTGAGGCTCTGGGGGATGAATGAAATTCCCCCTGTGTTCCTGAAAGCTCTTGATGTTGTTGAGCTGTCTTGGCTGACACATCACTTCAACATTGCGTGGAGGTTGGGGACAGTGACTTTGGATTAGCTGACTGGGGTGGGGGTCCTAATCTGTAAAAAAGGGAACTAGAGGATGTGTTCCAACTTCAGGGATCACACTCCTCAGTCTATGGCGGGGTACTGAAGACGAGGGTCGACCCCTTAGTCAAAACTCCGATACAGGGCAAACAATGTGGATTCTGTCCTGGTTGTGGAACAGTGGACCAGCTGTTCACTCTCGCAAGTATGCTAGAGGGGACATGGGATGTTGCCAAACCAGTCTTCATGTGATTTGTGGATCTGGAAAAGGCATACGATCATGTACCTTTGGGGGATCCTTCAGGAATATAGCTACAGGGTCCATTGTTGTGGGCTATCATGTCCCTGTATAAATGGAACAAGGGCTTGGTTTGCATTGCCAGCAGTAAGTCAGATTTATTCTTGGAAGGTGTTTGACTCCACCAGGGCTTCTCTTTCTCACTAATTCTGCACATAACTTTTATTAGCAGAATTTGTAGGTATAAACAAGGAGTGGAGGGAGTCTGGTTCGGGGGCCTCAGGATCACATCTTTGATCTTTGCAGATGATGTGGTCCTGTTGCCGTCATCAAGCTCTCACCTGCAGCATGCACTGGGGCTGATTGTGCCTGAGTTTGAAAGGGCTGGGATGGGGATCAGCACCTCCGAATCTGTACCCATGGTTCTCAACCAGAAAAAGGTAGATTTTCCTGTCCTGGTGCTGGATAAGTTACTGCATCAAGTGAAGGAGTTTCAGTATCTTGGGGTCTTGTTCACAGGTGAGGGAAGAAGGGAGTAGGAGATTGACAGGCAGATTGGTGCAGCATCAACAATAATGATGACTGTTCTATCGTGGTAAAGAGGGAGCTGAGCCAGGAGGCAAAGCTATGAATTTACTGGTCAATTTATGTTACTACCCTTGCCTATGGTCACAAGCTTTGTGAAGTGACCAAAAGAATGAGATCATGGTGTATGGGCCTTATACATATCGGGAGAAAGCCAGACATTTGGGAAGAACTTAAAATAAAGCTGCTGCTCTTCTGCATTGAAATGAACCAGTTCAGGTGATTCGGGTATCTATCCGGGATGCTTCCTGGACGCTTCCCTGGGGAGATGTTTTGGGCATGTCATACTGGGAGGAGACCCCGGGGCAGACCTAGTCCTTACTGGAGAGATTACATGCAGTATCTCAGCTAGCCTGGGAACACCTTGATATCCCCCCAGAGGAGGTGACTGGGGAAGCATCCCTAACTAGACTGCTGCCCCTGTGACAAGACCACGGAGAGGTGGTGGATAATGGATGGATGGATTCATACTATGATGTTTCTTATTTGTTTGTTTCAAACAAGATTAGCGTCAGAGTCAGTCCAATACCAGATGCCCTGTTGTGCTTTCACTGAATCTCATTCGTTCCTTATGTGATATCCCTAGAAATCTTTGAAGATCTCCCCCAACTTTTTGCTTAAACTTTAATTGCTATGTTTTGCAGACCTTAAACTATAACTAAATCTGCATCTACACTCAGAGCTGTCATGCTGAATTATACATTGCTCTTATAGGCTTTAATTAAAGGTGCTACATATTGGACTACTGGTTGTTGTCACAAAGCAATGAAAAATGCAACTCCCAAGCACTAAAATCTGAGGACTTTCCCCAGTCTCTGTAAGTTGCTTTGCATCGCTTTCCTTAGCATTGCCTCCATTTAAAATAAAATTATATTCTCACAATTAAAAGAAACATTTTTTACATCATTGTATGATTAAAAACCTTGATGAAAGTGCTGAAACATTCCATTGAATTGTGTTGCTTATCAGTTGTTTTACGGACATCTGCTTTGAATTGCCCTGCCATTTGAATAGGTCAGTTGCTTCTCTTTTAATGCTCCTGCATTCAGTTTATTGAACACTTTCAAAAAAACTTAGCAGTGCTCAGATTCAGTAGCAATCCCACCTTTTCAGTGTGAAATCCTCTTTTGTGAAGGTCTGTGACACAGACAGCTCTCTACTTTTATCAGTATTATTCTAATCTGATTCATCCTCCCTCAGATCATCAGAGGAAAGAGGCTTTTTGAGAAGCTTCAAATAAAATTATTTACTTCTGCTTACTTTTAGCTTGCATCAAATGTAACATGAAAGCAGGAAAAAGGAAAGGGATGCTGTCAGCCATGGACCATGCAAACACACAAGATAGATAGATATACCGGTATATGAATTGACATATATGTTAATTCTTAGAGTTTAATAAGAGCCATTCTTCTGAACGTTGGGCCCATTATTCATAAAGTGGCACTTGACGTCACGACCAATTATGAACACAAAATGCCACTGTCATTTGCAGTTTACAGAATAATGTTGGATTGCACCGACGTGTATTGACACATGTATGTACAATCTTATACATCTGGTAGCAGCAAGAAATTAGACTTTTTGAACGTGGATTTTTTTTTACTTTCATCAAATCAGATTTAAGATTAAGTAGATGCAAACCTGCAAAGAATTATAGATCACCTGCTACATTTTTGCAGCAGCAGGCTCTAGTGCAAGTGTAATGTTTTTCATCAGCATTGTTAGCCTCACACTAGTGTGCCGCCAGCTGGTCACTGATGATATCACACTGAGTGTGGCCATTCCCCACACTCCGCAGCTGCAAGACCTCATGCACATATTGTGAGTTTGGAGACTGGGTAGAAACTTTTAAACAATTGTCCATAATTTGGGAACCTGCAGGTAAATTCTATTTTATCTTTAAACAATTTTAACTGAATAATGGTGCTACTTGGGAAATATTTTTTGGGACTACCTTACTACTTATCTCTCCATCATTCCATCCATCCATCATTCCACCACTTTCAGTTCACAGGTTTAAGTGAAAACCAGTTCTCACTGCTTTATGTGATATCCGGGAGAAATAGCAGATTACGCATGGGAACTGCCTGGGATACAAACATCATGTGTGTAAGTAAACTCTTCAGCCAATAAGGACAAACGTGTGTCACGGAGGTGGTTCCAGTTAGTTCAGCCGGGTGAGAGGTCGCAATGCATCTAATTGTAATGCATTGCGTCAAGGATCAGAATGTGTTGTTTTAAGCCAGCGCTGTAAACAAGTTGAAC
Organism: Pollimyrus isidori; assembly: GCA_019775955.2. Classification (NCBI taxonomy): domain Eukaryota; kingdom Metazoa; phylum Chordata; class Actinopteri; order Osteoglossiformes; family Mormyridae; genus Pollimyrus; species Pollimyrus isidori. The sequence goes on from JABFDZ020000097.1 coordinate 12,126,596, forward strand.
GCAACCAATGACCAGACTGGGGAAACAAACTGAAAAGCGGACTTATGGTGTGTCTCTCAGAACTCGGAAATTCCAAGTTGAGTGAAATCACGTTCAACAATCTCCTGTTTGAGCTATCCACATCTCGGAACAAACATGGCTGCCTCCATGAACACGTTGCTGTGTTGTTGCTTTATATTTTAGCCAATTTGGAGTGAGATTATTTTTTCCGAGAGACAAACAAACAAGAAACACAAACTAGTCAAGCCACTTTAAAAGCTTTATCAGATATTTTAGTACATTCATAGCAATATTCTTTTTTCGAGAGGCAAACAAACTACAAACAAACCAAAGACACTAACAAGTCTGGTAAAAAAAAAAAACTCATATTGATATGTATTATTCATTATCTCTATCTTTTATTTGCTTAAAATTTACTTATTTGTACCCATTTACCTTACTTTGAATTGTATAAAACCTGTAATTGTGAGGTTGTGGGGACCATTTTTCAGTCCCCACATGAGGAAACTCAATTTTATTTTAAAAAATCTGCAATCAAAAACCAAAAAATGTGGAAAATAAAGTTACTTGTGGTTAATGTTAGGGCAGGGAAAAGATTAAGGTTGTCATTGTTAGGATTAGGGTCCTTCCCCTAGAAATGAATAGATGGTCCCTACAAAGACATGAATACAATCATGCGTGTATGTGTGTGACTGAACTTGGATGATGCATGTTCTCTCTGAGTTGGGCTGCATTCCTCCGGGTACACTGGCTTCCACCCACAGTCCAAATAGACGCAGTTAGCCTAACACAAGTTGTTAAATTGCCCGGAGTGTGTGAGCCTGTGTGTCCAGTGATAAGCTGGCTTCCTGCCTAGAATGTACCCCCAGCTTGTACTCTATGCTGCCTAAGACAGATTCCAGCCCCGGACCCCTGATCCTCTTCAGAACAAGCATTTCAAAAGATAAATTAAAATAATTCAATTTAGGACACTTTATCTTTAATTAGTGTGCTTTAACATTAATTGAGCAATTGCACTATACCCTTTCCATCTGTATCTATTGTCATTTTGAAGAATGATCAACATCCATCAATGTTTGGAACACAGGCCAATCCGGGTCAGCTTCCATCAATGGGCTGTATGATAGCCCAATATGATTCATCTGTAAATCACCTCTTTGTTGTACATACATGGCTATGTTAATGCAAGTGTAGGTGTCTCTGTGGAGACAAGACAGTAAAAATGAGTTTGTATCGGCAAACAACAGGGCAAGATAGTTCTGCCTCACATATAAGGTCAATTCTGTCACTGAATCTTGCTGAATGGGTTAAGTGTCACTGATTTATGGCCTCACTGATTTTGTTCACCCACTGACAATCAAGCTGTCAAGCTGACTGAATCACTTTAGGGACACATTAAGTGAAACTATCATTCTTTAAATAACAAGTCATTGTAACTTCATTAATTATATTCTCTTACTATATTCTACATAATTTACCTCACATTATACTTAATTATACTTAAATTATTGCTTCTCAATTGAATTATTGCGAGTTAATACTGTATATTATGAGATTGTATATTCACATACTGTTGTTTTTTTACACTTCTTTGACTAGAAGAGGAATTGGTTCTCTCCTACCCCTTCACCACCTTACCTACTCACCCAACAAAAAGTTGTTGAAAAAATGTTGAAAAGACAACTTTGTCAGATGTCTCGGAAATGTTGAGATTTGATTGAAAAGTGAACGGTAAAAACCAGACTTTTCTGGGTCGTTGAAAAGAATTCTATAAAAAAACATTCTTCTACAGTCTAGGTTGCATAGTTAAACATGAATTTATTGTTATTGTACTATATGAATACTGAAGGTACATAATGTTTCATATTATATTCATTATATCATATTATTAATAGAAAACTCCACAAATAATAAAAACGCAAAATTCATTCAACTGAAAAAAGGGCACCAATAAAGCATTTATTTCCTGGGCATCTTAGGGTCATGTTATTGAATCGGTGAAACAAACTTGGCAAAAAAAATTATGGAAAAAAAAAAACGGTGTCCTTTAATTTTTTTGAGGTGCGGTAGCCTCCACCGCCAGAATGCCCAGCAGCATGCTGTAGGTGGTCTGCCGCGGCACAGCATACATCATAGTCAGTGGCACTGCAGACTCACTTTTTGACAGCAACTGCAATGACAAATAATATGAAAGAACATGAAATTGCATATTATGGAAGGGAGAATGGCAGTGATATCATAGACGAGACATATTGCAGAGCCCTACAGTGTACTCATATCCGCAAGAAAAACGCTCCAATACTATAGCGAGCACCATATACTGTATAACTCATCCCATAACACCTATACTGAGACAGACAGAGGCTAAATGACTAGCAAATAAGTGGGACAGGGTAGGGTGACAGAACAGACATGATCGAATTAGCCACATGGTGGAAATGCTACTCAGATCTGGTGCGGAATATAGAACCATTTTTAAAAAACAAAAAACTTTCCTCTTAATTTTTTGGCATGTATGTACATTTTAAAGAGAGGGTCACAAACAAAACGTCAACTTCCTATGTGTCTGTGCAGAAAGTGTCACCAAATCCAGTTTCACTATATGCTAGCTAGTCAAAGCATTAGCATTAGCTGCTAATGCAAATGGCTTCAGCTTACCTTGCAGCCGCTGTGAATGTGAGAAGGAGAACACTGCAGCACATGATACAGCAATACTGCCCCTACAAGTCATAGGTGGCTTATGGGTAATTGCAACCCCTTTGTAAAGAAATTGTCAGATTTAAAAAACCTCTTTCATAGTCATTCAATAGTGATCTCAGCTACTGCTGTCCAGTTTCACTGGGCATGAACCCTTACTGTATATCTAATGACCTGCTATAGGAAACCTGTTCTAGTTTACACAAAAAGTTAGGCACTAAACACCTGGATATTTTGAAACAATCGTTGGACTAATTAAGTAGGAGCATACGATAATATATATAGTTTTTATTCCTTTTCTAGAATTTTGTATTTAAGTTTAAAAAAAAATCTATTTCCTGTTATTTCGTTGTTAATGAACCTTTCAGAGTATGCACGTCGGAAGAAAGAAGCACGCACACACCATCCATTGCTGAATCTCTAAAACCTCCCGCTGCTGCTAGGACGCTAAATATATTTGTACACCCCCTGGTACAGGTCTTAATAAAAGCCTGGTCCTAGCAGTAATGGAACATTAGCCACAGTTCTTGTGGTTCTGATTCAGAAAAATGTTCTACAATTCCCAGATAACCTGTCAAGGACCAATTTCTCTAAGAAACTTATTTAAAAGGAAATAAACGAGAGAAAGTAACAAATGCCACATTTAATACATTTCAGCATTGTTATGGCGGGGCATGACGAAGGAAGAGAAAATGCAGGTAGCAGCTCCGACAAACCAGGGTTTTATTAAGAAGACAGAACATAAAGAGAGAGACACAACACAAACGGACCACCAAGGTCCAAAACTAACCTTAGGCAGGAACAACACCAGGAACAATACAAAGGGTAAGAAGGAACATGTGTTATTGTAGTTCTAAGAATCACACAGCAACTCAGGAAACCACTGTGGAACACAACACGAACAGGCACTAAAATACACTGCTAACAGGCCACAGGACAGATGAGAACCATAACAAAATCAACCAATCACTAAGGGCATGGGGCAACATGGAACAGGTGGGGTAATTTATAATTAGCAAACACTATGACTATGAAGCAGGAACAAATGCAGAGGGCTATCAGCACTAGAAAAAAATCAAGGAACACCAGTAAAACAGCATATAAACAAGGCACAGGCAGGGTAACAGGGAAGAAAAAGACAGCATATCCATACAGATCCCAGGGGATAAAATAAAGCCAAAGTATGACACAAAGGTGAGACAGGCCTCAGGCCGGCCTCAATCTTATGACAGGAGGGGTGTCAACCTCTGAGCCATATGCGCCACCCAATGAGCTACGCAACAGCCCAGGGAGCTGGAAAACACGCTAGGGGAACATCAAACGGGATGGCCAGAGGGAACTGCCGGGCAAACAGAGAAAAGACACATGGGACAGGGCCGGATGGGCACCGACCCGGACAAAGCATTTTCAGTATTTGTTAGCAAAAAGTAGAACACATGAGAAAGCGTACCTTTTTTAAAATAAAAATATTATATCGCAAGTCATATTTTTAAAACAAAAATCACGTTTATGGCAACACATTTATGTCTGCCACAGCTCAAAACAGGCTTGGCACAACGATGAACTATGAAGTGCCGTGAATATTTATGTATCCGTCAAAGCGTAGAGGATCTGGGAGGCAGGTCTCCGCCTGCCATGAAAATTTAAAATTCTGCCATGGTGAGCCCTCCCGTTGTAAATAAGTATTGCATTAGCTAATGAAAACGATGACAGACACTGCAACATGCACATGCGTACACCAAACCTGACGAGCGAACATGGAAAATTCAGAAGAAAACACAAAATGTAAAAGCAAAGCAGTACTAATGTGCATTCTGGGTCACCTTAAAATGGTTGTTGGCAATGCTACATTAAAATCTAAAAACAGCAAAATAACAGAGAGCAGTGAATTATTTATAAATGTATAAATCTACATTTGTAACAAGTTCACTTTCTATTATCAATATATATTCTAACATTCCATAAAAACCTATATTTACATCACATTAAAAAAAAAGATCCACCTCCGCACATGATCTTCCAGTATCCTTTTTACTCGCGTGAATTTTATTTTCGGCTTTGAAGTTGAATGCATTTAGTCGTGTTGTTGTAGAATCTGCCCCCGCATAAAAGGAAAGTGGGAGAAGAAGAGGCAGCGTCCCCATGAAATGTAAGCCAGAGGGTCTTCTACCAAAATGTTAAAACTTCAGAAGTTCTGCATGCCAATGATAAAGACCTGCAGGGGTTTGGCATTAGTAATACTACTGAATAAAGAGAACACAGCAGGATATAGAAATAAAGGATTCAGATGCCTTAAAAAAAATTTGACCTACAGGGAAGAAGTTCCCTTGAGCGTCAGCAGGGTGTGTGGAAGGAAGGGTGCTGTCCAGGACACTGCTGATCATCACCAAACATGGATGCAACCTCATTTCCACACTTGCTTCCCTTAAATAAACGAAAGGAATTGGCAGGTCACGAAGAAAACAAACCTGGGGAGAACTCTTCCCTCAGGAACCAAATTACAGTACACATACCAAATGCCCTTTTTTTATTATAAACCTGTTTTCTGCTGCGGTTTTATAATTAATGGGTCCTGCAGATGCCACCAGCTGGTCCCTGGGTACTCGATGTTCAGACTGCAGTGGTAGCCAGGCACATCCCCCAGGCATAGCTACAAGTGACCAGCAATTTGGAGACCCGTGCTGGACCTGAACGGAATGTAGAATCGGGAAACGTGACCTCATGGCCCAGCGGTTGGTATATCCCCACTTCTTTCTGCTTTCTCTTTCTTGCCTTTATTCAGCTAGTCCCTTTATAATGGAGGCAACTAATAGCCTTGGTGGAGACATGAATTGTCCCTCCCCTCGGGGCAAAATATCCATTCTTTGCAACACAATCAAATGCACTGAAGTGGTGGGGACACAAAACAGGAAAAAAAAATGTACACTATCATCTTTAACAGCTGACATCATAACAACAATTAATTAAATACCAGGGAAGGTATTAAAAGGCTCAGGGACACACTGTAGACTATAATGCTTTAGACTGGAATGCAAAAGCCTTAAGACCACGCCAGTCTTTAAAAAGGATTTCACTGGCGCTTAATTAGTGAGCATGGTCTGATTTTGGCAGAAGCTGGGAGCTCATTTTCCTAATGGCCACCTAGTATTACCGTGTTGAAGCTGTTTGTGCCACTTTCCTTGTGACTGCGGACCCAAACCATAAGCATTTGGTTCTGCATACATGATCACGTTGTGTAATCTGTATTGTAAATTGTGTCACATATAGGACACCATTACAAGGATCGTTAGTTAAATTGATCAATTGATCACGTTTTGTTGATTTTAATTAAGGACAGGCACCTAATAGAGAGATATATTGTTATAAATCAGGGTTGGGCACCTGCAGTTCTTTTAGCATTGTCAGGTACTGATTGAAATCAGGTGACATCTTTCTACAAATGGATACCTGAATGACACTATTAAACACTAAGATGAAATTAAACCACATAACCCCTAAGAACTAGAATTGTCTTCTCCTATCCGGCATCCAAATAGATTCAGTGAATGAAGTATTCCCCCAGGGGAGGATCACAAGGGTTTGTCTCCCAAGACACAAGGCTTTTTTTTAAGCAATTGTCACTTTGCCATTATCTTTAATCAAGTCCCAGGTGACAAACTCCTCTTCAGGGACCTGTTTAATCAGAGCATTTCACTTATTTGCTTTCTACTGAAGCCTTGGGTTGGAGTCTGGAGCTCATTTGACAAACTTTTAAACCTTTCAACCCCGCGGTTGCATTGGTTTCTGGATGACAGATGAGTCCCGGAAGCCATGGGCTTTCCTACCTGACTCCCCTCTCTCAATGAGGCATCCACTGCCGCCCCTCAGAGTTTCGTTAGACCTACCTGGAGAGTTCCTGCCAAGTATAGGGAAGCACACAATCTGACAGCCAGGGATTAGCTTATTGGCAGTCATGGATGCAATGGGAGATGACCCTTAAGCACTGAAATAATTTGGGGAAACATTAAAATGACTTTCACAAAGTACAATAAATTGGATTTTTTTAAGGATTTGCTCATTTAGGCACATTGATCTAAGACAACAAATGGAGTGTTATCTAATTTTGCACTAATGTAAAAATAAACACTTTTCAGAATAATTTTACGCACAGCATCCTCCCCTTTTATCATTGCGTTTTGCTAGTTGTAGATAAGCACAATAATTCAAGTAAAGAGGGTGGTGCTGTTTGAAGATATTAACAAAGCACCGTTGTGTTCCACAGAAAGCAGGCACAGGCTATCTGTTAACTGTGACCAGGAGAAATGAGGCTTTGAAATCCACAGTGGTTGGTATCATCCCGTGCTGTCACTAACTGATTCGTTTTACGTTTGCCTTTGGTTATTTGATTGGCTTAAAGCAGCGTGCATGGTAATCCCACTGTCAACTCCAAAGGTTATTTTTTTTCTCATGACTTCCTGCTAACATGGGGTCGATATATCATGCAGACGATGGAGTGGTCCCTGCAGCACGCATACCTGAAACTGATCTTTTTGACCCTTGTATCTAATGGACCTGCAATCTTTTGCATATTAGTTTGATTGTTTATGCCTATCTAGCATACAGGATTGCAAATGCAATGCACTTTTTCTGAAACCGCAAATCAATGTGGACCAAAACTTGTAAATTGTGATAAATTGTAGATAATAATAATAATAATAATAAATGTGATTTGTGAAAAAGAACACTCAATTCTATTTTAGTGAGTTCTTATATTTCACGTCTATTCAAGTGCACTGTGGACAGTTCATGGAACTGGAAAAAAGTAATGTGGTGCTGAGGCAGTGCAATTTGATTAACATTCATATTTGAGATACTGTTTTCTAGCACTCTGTGTAATTTGCAATTTCTGAATTAATATGAAAAGTCTAAATTATAGCATTTATGATAATACCCACTGTCAAAGGCAAGTTTAGATTTGGGGGACACATGTTATCTTGCATATTTTAAGGGCAGTCTATCATCACAATTACTCTAATGGGTCTGACACATTGCCATTGCTCTTAAAGTGATCAGTGTTTTAATCAACAACCCATTAATCAACCATCGCTATTAATTTCTTTTTTCCGTGTCCTTATTTTATTTATTTGCCGCCAAATGGAACCAAGTGCACAGCTTTCCCAGACCTTTCTGTGATTGTTATGGGGTTTGAACAATTCTCCAAGCAATTTGTTGCTCATCTAAAGGGATCTAATGAATGGGCCTGTGTCAATTAGTCTTGGGCTGGATGTCTTTGTCTTGCTTGTTTAGTTCTGCGTAGTAAGTGCACACCTTGTCTGTTAATATTAATAAAGAAAAACATTGGGGGAGGAATTATAAATAATTAGAGTGGACTTTAGCTGTGCCAACAAGCCATTACTGTGCCCCATCTGAAAGACTACCCTCTACTTCTGCCTCTACCTAATTAAAGGTAATCTGGGCTGAGCCAGCAGAGGATGGACCCTTGAGATTAATATCATTCTATTGTTGCACCAATAAATGATGTGAAACAAAACAGAGGACAAAACATGAATCTTGGCACTGAAAAGAGGATGAGATCTAAAATCTGCAGTGCTTACACTAAAAAACATAATACATGTAGCAGAAATCTCTTTTGATTGATTGATGAAACAATTAAAACATTTAAATAACCATAATATTTTATCTTGCTACAAGCCTAAAATTATTTTTGAAGTGCTTTATAAATGAAAGCTACTTATTTACTTGCTATTAGTATTCTTATTGCCCAATGTGAAACTACTTGTTTAAGCAAGGAGTTTGCGGAGGGTGTGGCAAATTATTTTAGCAGCAGAATCATGTTACACTTAGGGAAGTATCTGTGAATTTTGCAAATTCTTAGTAATATCTGCAAACTTTGGTTTTGTTTGTGTGACGTTCCCATTTTAGTTGAGAATGAGCTACCATTGGCCGTAACAGATATAATGGCTAGCACTGAAAATAAAATACTTAAAATGGTATAGTAATTTAAGGATAGATCAGCTCATTACTCAGTATACAGTGGCGGGAAAAATAAATAAATCTATCAGAGTGCCAGGACAGGCCCTCCTAATAATGGAAACACCACAGGACTTTACTATTGAAGTAAGAAATTCAAAATGACAAAGGCATCTGTAAATGCAAATTCATGGTCTGTTTTAGCTGTCAAAGATGTCTGACCTTTGCTACTTTCATGCAAGATTTTTCAAAGCAACATCAGACAACTGAGCTCAAAAGAGGCCAAAGAGTCGGTAGCCAAATTACAGGTGCATCAGCCACAAAAATTGCAAAATGATTTAACGTGTCCAGGGTAACAGTATCAGGAACCATATGTTAAAGCAAAGTGAACCAGCAAAGAGGAATAGTGGTTGCATGTCAAAGTTCAAGTACTGCCTTAAAAATGACTATAGAACTGATTCAGTACCTCTGAATGTGGTTTCGGTAAAAACCATACATGAAGTGCTTCACAGAGCTGCAACAGGTCCAAGCACAAGTACGCATAATGTGGTGTAAGGGGCACCAAACCTGGACCAACTCAAACCTGAACAACTGAAATATAGTATGATGTAGTCTTGTCCTATGCTGTCTGGAATAGGCTTTCGGATCCTCTAGATTAAGATGTAGTTATCTTTCACCGTTTTTCCTATATCCAGATGAGTTTATGTTGAGGAAAGTCAAAGGATGCCTTCAAACCATAATGTCTGTTCCTCTGAACATTCACTACGCCTGTTGCTTGCCCTGCATAGTTGCATGACAGCCAATGAATATGAGGTCATTTTACAGGAGCATTTGTGAACATAGTTCTGTCATAATGTTCTCATATCATGAGAACAAGATCATAAAGCTCCCTTATACAATACTTCTAATTCACTAGTGATCTCTTGAACATCAGGATGAAATCAGACACCTTTCAGTTACTAGCCAATCATCAGATCTGAATGTCACTGAAACATTTAAGGAAGTTTTGGAGATTTCAAGCGCCATTGTTCCTCGAAGAACTGGAGGCTGTTCTTCTTAAAGAAAATTCAATATCTCACTGCACATAGTTCCTGACCTCCATATTATGAAAGAGCAGTGAAGTTGTCTAATTTTATGTTAAGCAATTAAAGAGTCATCACATGCTTCCACAGTCATTAGACTGTTTCACCCACCACTAATTATAAACAAGAAACATATTAAAAAACCTTTGACCTCAGCTTCTAACCAGGGAATAGAAGCAAACAATTGAACAAAACGATTAATCAGATAAGGCCAAAGGTTCAATGATTCTCATTTACAAACAGCACAAAACCATTTCTTAATAATTAATGGCCAAGGAAAAAAAGAAAAACACATTTGGCAGAGTGAGTAGCACCGTTGGCTTACACCTCCCAAAAGGGGGGGTTAGTTCTAACACACAGAGCCTTTGCTGTGTGTGTGTGGATTTTGCATGTTCTCTCTGTTTTGTGCAGGTTTCATCCCACAGCTCAGAAAGATGCAGGTAGAAAAAACAGCGTCTCCCTTTTGGTTCTAGGGTCCCGGTGCGTACACTGTAGGTGGGTGTGCCCTGCAATGCGCTGGCAACCTGCCGAGGGTGTATTCTGGCCTTGGGCCCTATGCAGTCTGGGATAATATCCAGCAAACCCCCCCGCAATCACCCTGACCATGGCCAGAATAAGTAGGTAGAAGATGGATGGGAAAATAAAATACGTGACAATAGAAAAATGCACACACTAAAAATATTAAAGAAAAAAAAATGTTGGTGACAGAAATTTTTAAATTTATGTTCTTATCTTGATTTGAAACTTCAGCTTAGAGTCCAGTCATCATTTTATTTGCTTGCATATTACATTTGTTCAAAATAATCTCCAGTGGTTTGATAAACTCTCACAGTCATTGTTTTTTAAGAGTCGATAAACAAAATATATCAGATAGAATCCTTTAGCTTTAACTGTTTGTTTATTTATGTAATTATAATAAAATCGTTTATGGCCCTATAATCACTGGATAGTATAATAGTTGAGGCTGGCATGGGCAATGGAATGAGAGTATGGAAGCTCCGTCTTATATTTTTAGTGGAGATGAAATGGGCTTGATGCACGTACAAAAACGAATCTGCCTGCGACGAGTTGAGAGCTGCTCTCAAAGCAATTTATGGGGATGGGAATGCCTAACCGGGGATTTAGTCCCCTGATTATTACCTTTGGTTCCAAACTCGATCATGCCGTGTAAAAGTATTTGTTTGATGCGGCGGCCCATTCTCTAGACGTGACTCCGCAAGAAGCTGAGAAATTGTCAAGGCATTTCGCTCTAATGATCTGCCACTCACAACTGTTTCTAGTGCAACATGAGAACTCTATGAACTGGTCACCAGTAAACAATGGCCTGCCAATATAACATCTTTAATTTTTTCATAAATTTTCAATCTTAACATTCTAGTGCCGTTCCGTGGAAGGTGTTATTGTAAGAATGCATGTTTTGCACTACATGAACTGTAATATAGGCGTTTTATTGCCCCCGTGTAGAAGAAATTGCATTATAATATTGTCACTTTTAACAAAAGATATTCAGGTGATACTGGTGGTTTCTAACAAATGTGCCACTGGACAAAACATTTCTGCTTGTGCCTCATTTCAGATGAATGATCGTTCTTGGAGATAGGCTTAAAAAGGGAATATTACAAAACTGTCGGACACTTTTGTGATATTTAGTGAAGTGGCTGACCACAGGATAAATATCTCATAGTTAGCGTATTGTTAGACGCACTGCAGAATTTTCATTTGGTTCAGATGTGTGTTCATGTTAATCTTTTGTACCACATACTGTACTTCAGTATAAAAATATTACCTATACTTCATAGTATTTTAAACATAGAATTGAGAATGTGAAAAGCTAATTTAGAATCTAGATTTCAAAAGTAAAAAAAATCACATAATATTAGATATGGATAGAATTATTATAGATTATAATAGCATTGAGAGAATTTTTCTTTGTTTTGACCTTCAAATTACCACATGCTGTCAGAGTACCTAGTATGCAGTAGTATATGTGATGATGTAATGATGTAAATAAGAATAATATAACTATAGAGAATACATATAAGTATGAGGCAAAAGTGGCAACAGAGTAGATGAATCTGGGATGAATTGATGCTGCAGAATGGAGGGATTTGGGTGCTTGGACTATATACCAGAGTCAGTGCTTTGCACATATGACTTAGCCACAGACAAACCCACTCCAGTTATTTCCTATACTACAGGAATTGTTTGGGAAAATGGAAAAGAAGAATCCCACTGGCACAGCTGATATTGACCGCCTGTTGCAAGATTAGTTTATAGATGGTCTTCAGGCCTGGATTCTCAGGCGAGAGTTAAAGGCAGCGACACTCTCAATGCATAGGCTGTCTTCTTCGGGGTGTAATGAAGGGAGCGATTTTCCGAGTTGGGGCGGATGAAGAGGGTGGAGGCTCTGACTGCCTCACCGTGAGAAGAGGGAACCCATCCAATCCTCCCGATTCAATTTATAGCAGCAAAGGGATAACATAATGTTCACAATTCCAGCTAATATTAATCATTTTACTGTTTATATTTTGCAGCTATTAATAAGGATTTAGTAAGCAATTTGTCCATTTTGTAACTCAGTTTCACACATAAAATTCCACAACAATATCAACCATATTAATTTTTTGCTGCAATTATGATATATGCATAAAAATACATATAGTGCTGATTACGTTTGTGATTCTTTTTTAAACACAGTGTAAATCGATGTTAATCGCACCAGCGATTTTACCTGACCGACATGTTTTGGCGGTAGCTTCCGCCTTCCGCCCTGAAGAAGGCGGAAGCTACCGCCGAAACATGTCGGTCAGGTAAGATCGCTGGTGCGATTAACATCGATTTACAC
>JABFDZ020000097.1:12169488-12196510 GCA_019775955.2 Pollimyrus isidori
CACATCCCAAAGACCTTCAACGAGGTTAAGGTCGCAACTCTGTGGTGACCAAGTCATACGTGGAAATGATTCCTCATGCTCCCTGAACCACTCTTTGACAATCCGAACCCAATGAATCCTGGCATTCTTGTCCTGGAATATCTCCATACCAACAGGGAAGAAAAAATCCATTCATGGTGGATGGAAGTGTAACCTGGCAAGTAGATTCAGGTACTAAGCTGTCTTTACTTTATTCCTGCATAACATTGCTGATCTCTATGAATGATCTAGATATTGGCTCTTAAGTATTAGCTAAAATAAATCCAGATGGCGACTTTTTTGGCCGGGCAGATATTACTGATATTACGATATTACTGCACACCAGAGTTGACAGCTTGCTAAAGTTTTTAATCACGTTAAAATATAGTGAAATGTTTTATATGGCCCAGAAAAATCCATTGCTATAATATGAGCATTTGGCAATATAAGGAAATTAAATAACCAATTAATTTGATGTTAATTGTATTTAAATGTATCTTAACGTTAATAGGTGCCTAAAAAATTGTAATTATTCAGTAACTGATTAGACAGCCTCCATTCATGTACAAGCTATGGTATTTATATACGTAATTTACATTCCGAAATTTACATACACTTTTAAGGCAGGGTGCACACACATTCATAGCTAGTGACGATTTGTTCCCACGACAAAACCCGATCAACATGAAAATTTCACACATGTAGAGTTGGGTTCCTGAAATCTGCAGATGCTGCAGGTCGGGGGTGATGATAATACTGGAAATATGACCTTGTAAAAAAGAGCAGGAATAGGAAACCCATCCATAGTATAGGAGTAGAAATTGTTGCTTGGATTGTCTTTTGCACATATGGTTGCTTCCATTTGAATTTTAAGATTTTTTATTGTTATTTTATTGTTGCATTTGTTATGAATATTTTGGCCATCTTGTGTTGTATCTGCAGGCAAGGATTTTTCCTCACTGAGGCTGCATGATAATTCATGAGTGTTTGTGTGCACCTTACCCCCTCAGGCATAGGTTGTGCTACCATTGTCCATCAACAGGGAGTGTGTGTGGGTATTTTTTAAATGTGATTAAAAACAAACAAACAAACAAGATCCTGCAGATTGGCGTTGGGTCTGAGTTGACGTCCGAGCTGATCCCACACGTGTTCGATCGGGGAAATATCAGAAGACCTGGCTGGCCATAGGAAGACCTCAGCATGGCACAGTCAGTCCATAGAGACATGCACCACGTGGGGATGGGTGTTGTCTTGTTGACTCTATCAGGATGCTTTCACAGGAGGGGTAACACTTGTGAACTCAGAATGTCACTGACGTAGCTCTGTGCCGTCAGGGCCTCCTTAATCACTCCCAGAGATGACCTGAAATTATACCCTATGGCTCACCGCACCATGATGCCAGGAGTAACACCGTGTCTCTCCACAACAATGGCAGGATTGGTCTTTTCCCCTTGGCGCCGCAATACTTGCACGCGACGGTCATCCGTGGTAATGCAGAACTAAGATTCATAGCTGAACATGGTACAATGCCATGATGGTGCCCTCATGCACCCTTTGGTTCCAGCATCGGGCGACTGTGACACCGGCATGCGCCAAATCTTAGGCAATTGATAGAACCAGCCTCATGCAAAGCCACAATCCAACCCCTGTAAAAGTCCATCAGGTGCTGGTAATGCTGCCTAATGCGTCTACGAGGCATCTTCTGTGTCAGGTGGCTAGACGTGCCAGTTCCTTGCAAATCGAATAATGTATATAGCCATCGCTGGTCTGCACGTGATCCCACTTACATCCGACCTGGACCCTTACCTACTTTTTCAGGCAGGTATTCATCGTCTGCATCTTTTGTCTACCTAATAGCTTGTAGCAGACGCCAGGAAGCCCTCAGCTTGTCAAAACCAGCTGTATGCGTCTGTAAAAGAGCGGTTTTCTTCTCCCAGTGCTGCTGTAATGTGACATTTAAAGCGCACTTGGTTTAATATTAGGGTGGATTTTTGGTTTGCCTTTTACCTTATATATTGTAGGCTCTCATCCAGCTATAGTTTCTCTGTAAGAATGGCAGCAGCCAACTGGGTCATTAGGAATTATATATAATTCCCGATGACCCAAATGCCAGCTGCTATTTATATTAAGGTCTGGGTTAATCTTCCTAAGTAAATTCTAACTGTGGCTATGGTATTACAGGACAACGTATGTCAAGAATCATTAAGATTTGATTTTTGATTTATAATTTATAAAGGTTAGAATTTAAGTAATGCCATTTAAGGAATAAGTACAGCAAAGTGTTAAAGTTAAAAGCGATTTAGATTGTCTAAATCTTAACAATAACAGCGATCGCACTATTTTGCTTTATTTTGCTATTTTCCTTTAAAAGAAAAGTAAAAAGAATTTACTGTATTAATCGGGCGGTCCAAAATACATGCAGTGCTTTGCAGGTTGCAGAGTTCACGTTGCTTGGATTTTATATTTGTATGCAAATTTCAAAAATGTGAGACTCCAACATTTTGCAGGTTTAATCGCGAGGTCCTGTATACATGCATACATGAGGCAGGTGGAATTGTTAACACTACGTGGCTTCTCTGTTCCTCTGCTTGTTAGGTAGCAGCAGCAATCCCCGCCTCCATCACATTTATAAACCTCAGTTTTGTAGGCAGAGACACCCTGCTGCCGCTGCTGAGTAGTAGACGACTATCTCTCTCGGAATAAAGGTAGCTATAATTTGAATACCATTTTTAACCGATGCGCATAAATAATTTGCTTTAAATTTGGTCTCTCGTGTAGCCTATTTCATACATCACCTGCCTGACCTCGATTAGTTACATTCCACTCATAGTTTTTGCGCTCATGATTTTAATTATTATGTAGCTGTTTATGTCTTTCGTTTGGAATGCTGATGTGTAATATTTGTATTAAATCGTTTTTTTTATTTGTTTGATTAGCTAGCGTGTTAGATACGACTGTAGTTTTATCATAGCCAACTCAAATTTGGCAAAGCCGGCAGTTCATGGGTCTATAAATAACATTGCCGGGATCACTAAAAGGCTAACAGAAACACTGGATGCTGCACTGAGAACTAGCTGAGCTTCCCGTACGAAGCGGTATTAATCTCAGTACTGGCTGTGTGTTATTTTCGTGCCGTCTGAGCGTGTAGAAGATATGCAGCGATTTCGAGCAATACCTTAAATAAACGCCAGTTTGATTCCAATGCCTTACTGCTTACTTTTGTTTTTCCATTCCCATATTGGTTATCTAGTTGCGTTATTAAAATTTCAGCGCTGCACAAAAAGAAGCTGAACGGGTCATTAAATATTTCAGTGAGGAAGACAGGCGCTGGCTTCCGGCGCTTCAAGACGCTAGGCTGCATATTCAGTCATTGCACTCAGCAGGGTTGGAACAGGGACAGCAATTAATTAAATTACAAGGGGAAATCTCCAGGTGACAGGTTGTGCAACCAACTGGCCTATTTCACTCGCTCTCTAAAGACGAGAAAATAAGTAATTATCACCGTCATGTGAGAATTTACTGTTAGGTTCGTGTATATTGGTTACTGACCTCTTATTGCCTCTCATATAGCCAGTGTGGAAAATATAAAATGTGACTCCGTGCCTTCAGAGCGTCCGCCTAATTCTCATTCACAAGTTCCTGTATGTCTTACAGTTTCAGAGTAATGACTTCGGCTGAAGAACGCACGTTCATTGCCATAAAGCCAGATGGTGTGCAGCGAGGACTTGTGGGAAAAATCATCAAGCGATTTGAGCAGAAGGGGTTTAAACTTGTCGGTATGAAGCTTCTCCATGTAAGTCAAATGTATTCACTCATTTATTTGAGCATCTTTATACACACGGTCTTGGTTACCTGTGTAACAGACTGTTCTGGTTGGATAGGTGTCTTATTGTGAAGGCAGGTGGTTATGGGATAGAGGGAGTGTAACGGGAGGTTCCGGGGTTTTCGGTGACGAGTTGGAGACGTGGTTGGGATAGCAGGTTGATGAGCTCAGTTCCTCTGATGGAAGGTATAAGCAATTAATTTGCTGGTAAAGCTTTGTGCGAGCTTCAGAAATACAGGTTTTATAGAACATGACATTAATAATAAGCCATGTAAATAGGTAGGTATTCCAATTCTCCATTTGTTTGTGTTACAATTTAGCCTTCTATAAAACCAAGTGTAGCTTGTACATTAAGGGAGACATCGCTCTTCAGGAGTGCACAATGGTAATCCTCTTATATTAGAAACAGAATGTGTTTGTAATATATCAGTCATTCTGTGTTTCTTGTGATAAACCATTTGAATTCACAGAAGGGTGTGCATGAGCAGTATATGGTAGCTTATAAAATTGGTAGCTGATATTTGGGATCATTTGTATACCTGCAGGATCCCTGCTGGTCTTTAAACACACCATGTATAATGCACTCAAATTCTTGGATATTGACAACGTAAAACGTCTTTTGAAATATATGCTGTTTTTTTTTCCATGTTGCCCTGCAGGCATCGGAAGACCTCTTGAAGACTCACTACAGTGACCTTAGTGAACGACCATTCTTTCCTGGCCTGGTTAAATACATGCATTCTGGCCCTATTGTTGCCATGGTAAATCTACTTGAGATCTTGTATACATTGGTACCAACTTCAGTCAAATCAATGCCAATATACTCATTATTGATGAATAAGGGCACTTGATGATTGAGAGTGGTTTACCTGTGATATTCTTCCCTCCGAAGGTGTGGGAAGGCATGGATGTGGTGAAGACTGGGAGAGTCATGCTGGGTGAAACCAATCCTGCAGACTCGAAACCAGGCACCATCCGAGGTGACTTTTGCATTCAAGTTGGCAGGTGAGGAAATTGTACATAATATTCCACACTGTAATTCTGATATGTGATTATATGAAAAAATACATGACATGCGCATGTGTATTTTTTTTCACCACTGGGTTAACATATGGCTCCTCTTTACTCTTTCAGGAACATCATCCATGGTAGTGATTCAGTAGATAGTGCCAACGCAGAGATAAACCTTTGGTTCACTCCAGAGGAGCTGGTATCATATACGAGTTGTGCAGAGAGCTGGATCTATGATTAACCAAGCAGCCACGGCCCATCAAACTCTTTGTTCCTTCTGTCTTGAATTTATGCCGTGTTTGTGAATAGCAAACGCATGTCAATAAATACTTGAATACCAGGTCTGTAACTTTTCCTTGTCTTTGATACCAAAGATTTTATTTGATATTCATTTTTTTTTGCTTCAGTGGTTTCATCTCCTGTTAGCCATTTTTTTTCTTCCATATGTTAGTGGGTCAGAAATCGGTTTATGGAGATTAGTGCCATAATATGACACCAGGTGAATTAATTGACAAATATTCAAGAGGTATTACGATTTTATTCTGTTAATTCACGATCTCTACAGCAGGGGCAAAAGTTTAAATGAAACAATTCTAAATTTGTCACACTACGCTTTTGAACCGAGATGAAATTCAGGATGAGATTTCAGACATTCTGCAGTAGCGCGCAGTGATTTTATGCCGTTCCTTCAATCGGTGATTTAACACCCATATTTATAGCTATCACTACAACAGATTGCAGGACCATAGATGTGGAAGGAAATAATAGTGAAGATACATTTATATATTTTTTTTATTCAGTGTAAAAAGGTCTTCAGTGAATTAATGCTTTTTTTTCACATCCATGCTGGAAACGTCTGCAAGATTTGTAAAATAACAGTTCACGCTTTAATTATTTACAAATTCAATAGAAAGGTTATTAAACCTCTGGTTCACGGCACAAATAACCATGACAATGAAAGGAAAGAACATGTACAGACACTATCAAAACTTAGATGAAAAAGGTGTACAAATCCCATACCTTACTGAACCCCCAGATGTACCATGAGGGGAAAAGTTAATATTTTCTCTACAAATTCTTTACATTTGTATCCAAAATACAATACAGAAGACAACTCAAATCCAACCAGAAGTACATTTTCTTAAAATCATTCCCCATTAAAAGGATTAACAGTTTATCAAATATATAGCACCATAATACAAAGACTGAGGAAAAGGGGGATTCACATAAAAAAGAGACCCGTGTTAGTATCCAAAAAAAAAACTAGGAAGTTGCACATAACTTTAGACCATAGCACAAAAAGTAAAGAGGTCAGGTCTGCACCGTGGGCCTCAACAAGATGTTCACAATGCTGCATGCACTGATATTTGGTTCATGAAACATGTTACAATTTTCTTTCACTCTTTTTTGCTATCAAGAAAACAAGTATAACAAAACAGGTAAGGCCTCCATCTCATTTACAGGAAATTTTGCACTGTAGGTTGTACACCTGTGTATTTTATTGTTATTGACTTACAACATTGTCATTCATGTAGAATAATGGCACCTATGTCATATTATAGGAGAGGGTAGCAGCTAAATTTGTTGTGAAACAGTCATGTCTTAAAAGTACAAACAAACATAATGCCAACGTTTGGTCTCGAATGCATTGTCTCAAGCTAGAAAACAAAAGTATATATATATATATATATATATTTTTTTTTTTTTTATCTGAACATGTTTCACCATCAGTGCATTAAGCACCACTGGATCTCAGAATTATTACTCAGTGGACCAATGGCAAAGATCTCAACCTTGATGCCAGTCAAACTAAAGCATTTCTTTTATTTCAATACGTCATGTGATCCCAAATTAAAAGATAAAGCCTATGAACTTGAAATCAAATTTTGGTGGAATACAACAGAATGCTTTATTGCTTTGCTGGACACACTAACAAACTAAGCAAATTTCTGCTTCTTCCAGCCAACACATGAACTGCATATTCAGTATGAATGTTATACCAAATGTATCCACCACCCCCTCAGGACACCTAATTGAAAACGAACGAGGAGCCACTTCGAAAGGTAGTCGTGCGGCTGGCGTTCTAAATTTCATGCCTCCTAATATTTAAAAGAAAGGCATTGCACGCACAAAAATGTCACACCATCCCCACTGCGTAAAATAACCCACGAAAAAAGCAATCATACAACCAAAAAAAAGAATTTAAATTCTTGATACACCTTGTTTTGCAATCTGTACCCCCCTCACTCCAAACACCTACACTTTTCTGCAGGGAAAATTTAAAGACTTGGGAGAAAGTTTAACATTTGCAAGAACACAATTACCAAAAATTGTCTCCGATTTATACTATATATATATATGCGATAATATGCAACAGGGAACTTTACTCAGTGAAAATGAAATACTTTTTTAGACCGCATGACCGAGTGACCATAAAAGCCTAATACTATTAAATATTATGCACATCAATGTCATCCATGTCATTAAAGAATTAAGAAGGAAAAAAATATTAGTTTTGTTGTTTACTTTAGATTTCCTGTATATCCCCAATACTGACCACCTGGAAAGCAATTAGCCTTGACCCAACAAGCTACAGCAAGCCTATAAAACAAGATGCAAATATTTCCTGAGAATTAATTATCAACCTTACTGGTACATGAAGGGAGTCTATAGTGTATACAGTTATATAATATTTACACCTGCATCAGGTAGAGAAATTATATTTGATTAGTGAGTATACATTTTATATATACATCAATATAAAATGTTGCAATACACACTAACAAATATATTAACTATGCATGCTATGGAAAAAGATCACAGCTGATCCAAATACATTGTAACAGAAATTGTCACATTTATGTAATAGATTTACATGTAATTAAAATTTTATGCACGTTTGTATGTAGACATTTGTATATAATCTTTAATAGGTTTATTTCTTAAATCTTCAAATATATGAAAGCGCCAGTTTTATTTCAAAATTATAATTGCATATTAAATCTTCATTTAAATAAATGTCTCCAATGTTAAGATATATGTAAAATATTAGTATATTAATGTATGTATGCCATATGAAGCCTTTGATCAGGGGTGTGTTAATCCAGTCCTGGCACGCTGCGATGCGGCAGGAAGTGTATTGTATTTGAAGAACAAAGATGAGTAATGAAGTTCAACTAGAAGCTTCCAGAACTCCAGGACTGTGCACCCCTGCTTTGCACCAAGATAGAATATACAGTTAATACCTGATGAACAGGTTCCACATTTTTCCTTTGCATAAGGTACACTGACTCTGCACAGTTTCTGCAGTGGCATCTTACACATCAATCCACTGGATCGATGATACAACAAGCGTAAGTTCATCTAACCAATTGGAAGGGAAATTTGAGATGGGGGGTGAGGAGGGAAAATAAAGGAAATGACAGAAAAATAAACTCACATTTTATTTCCCAGAGTCTCACTACCTCATGGATAGTGAACAGGTCAAGTGTGCCACTGCCAGGTTCTTAATGAGGTAGTACAAAGATTTCTGTGATGGAATCAAATTTGTGATGAATGTCATTGGTTTCATGGTAGCTCATGGTTTTAAGACAACAGATGGGAGGGGGGAGGTGGGGGGGAGGAATTAACCATGCACAGACCAAATACATAAAGATTTAGAGTGAACCTAGCTTGTTTCTTAAGATAATGTACTTTAACAATAGTTGTTTAACTGGTTATTCAATAATCTTTGTTCCCCAAACAAGAACTAGTTCTGTTTAATGCTCACACCTACAGGGGTCCTATGCACAGCTTACATGCCACATCTTTCACTTGAAATATTTTTTTTAAATTATGTAATGTTTTTATTCCTTTAAATTTTGCTGATGTAAACTGACAATCAATATTAGTATGAAACAATTTATTCTGAGGCTCAGCTGAATACTTCACCCTTCTGCAACAATATGGCTCTAAAATATGGAATTTTAGGTAACTGGCGAAATATTTTACAGACATCTTAGTCTTTAAAAAAACGCAACTTAAAATAAAAGTTTGCATATCTGTCAATGGTGACATATCTTGTTTCTTTACAATTCTCACAGAGTTTGTTAAATATTAAAAATATGATTGATGATTGATTTGTTACTTATATAATAAAGCTGCACATCTGTGGCAAAGGTGACTGCAACGGGTGAATAGAAATGTACATTCCTGCAGTGCAATCTTATGACAGTGTTATCCATTGAATCTGAATGTGTTCATACCAGTAAGGTTTATGAGTTACATGTATTCAAACCCACTCTTTTCAGATCACAAAAATGTATATATACTTAGATCTTTCCACCTTAAACTTAAAAATTCTCACATTACTACCCCCTTCCCAAAGTAACCAAGACAAAATCAGACACACAACAGTTCAATTTCGAAAAAATCTTACAAAAAACATCTTTGAAAACTTCAAGTACAATGAACATTGAAAGTCCATCTGGCAAATTGTTAAAACAAAGCTAAAGGAAAATAATAATCTTGTAAAATATTACCTCCTCTTCTAAATTTGCTGTATTCTTGTGTCTTTTCTTACCCAATAAACAATTGCTTATGATTTGGAGTCCTGCCGCTCATCAAAACCGCTGTGCACCTACCCATCCACCCCCGAACTGATTTCCAAGTGCTGGTCAGGTCAGACAGTGTTTAAGGCTTTCGCTTTTGTCAAAAGTCCCCATCTGCTGTCTCACGGCTCCTGTTTGACATAGTAGCTGCCAGGACCGTTGCTCTCCTGGTCTGAGATGCCTTGTGAAAAGCTGTGCTCGTCCAGCTCTGCCGCCTCCTCCTTCAGCTGCAGCGAAGCCCCTTGAGGGAGAGGAGAAGGGCCTGTAAGAATCAAGGGATCGTCCCGAGAAGAACTTCTCCTGACATTAATGCTAAAATGCCCAGCGTCAAAACCCCAGGGCTGCAAGCTAAAATCCTTAATTCCTCAAAACACCTGAGCCTACCTGTACAATCCCACGCACGCATGCAACACTGAGAAGGATAAAGATGCTTGCTCGTCAACTACTCTGCAACCCACACATGAATAATATCAGTGACGTGCCTTCCAAACAAATTCTGGCAGGATCAGATGGACAGAAAAGCATCCAAGCTTACAAGTTTTCACTGGTATCAGCTGCTCTCAATGGCTTCACTGACTGGCACACACAAATGGCCCCATGAGAGCACAGCAAAACGGTTCATAATAAATAAATAAATCACATATACAGTCATCAATAGCTAGAAGCTAATACTTCTTCGCACTGTATTTTTAAACAGCAAAATTTAAAATGCCGGCATGTGTCACGCAGTAGTCATTACATATTTGGCTACTGAAAAACATACTTCACAGTAAGAGCATCTTCGAAACAGCTTATATACACCATGTTTAAAAAGACATGCAATAAACAGCTTATTTAGAATTCTGCAGTGTATCTGATGATTAAGAATTCATCAACACCATTTCAAACACAAAGTATGAAAAACTAACATAAGGACAGTAAATGACCACTGTCAAATATTTGTTCAGAGACCCCAGAAGACTTTAATGAACCTCCACATATTTTACCCTACATATATAAATCATTTTACCAAAATAACCATTTTAATAATTAGATAATACCCTTTCACACTAAGAGAGAAACGATTACAGCTATCAGAGACACCAGGCCAAATATTTCAAACAATGTTCATAAATAATTCCAGTCAAATGGCTTGAAGGCTAAATACTCAGTTTTTTTTTTTTTTTTACTATTTACAATGGGGAAAATAATTAATTCTGCTTGGCGTACCTAATTATTTTCTACAGATCCAATAAACGATAAAGTTCACCTACACCACTGTCACGTGAAAGTATGAAATGAATATCAAATACATCTAAAATGAATTTATAGAAGGTACTGTGCTGGGGGGGGGGGGGCAGGTGGGGAGACACCGAGCAAGTCTGGGGAGATGCTTGCTGAAGCTGCAAATTTATTGGTTTTATGAAAAAAATCATTACTTCAACTATTTACAAGAAATGAATATAACATCAGGCATGTCCAGAAGCAAAAAATACTTCAAGTACTAATAAATTAAAACCCAAATCTGAATTCTAAAACAGCTGTTCTGAGTTAAAGTTTAATCGACAAGCGGTAACATAACACACCAAACATTAGTGTTCGTTATCCACTTTGTCAGCCAGCGATTACGACTCCCATTAACAGGAAAATAGCACGTAAAGAACCGAATGAGTTAGTTGTAAAAGACAATGTCTGTGTTGAAGATGTGCAGGCACATTACACATTGCCCGTCACTGGACTTCTGTCATGAAACCAGTAAATTGGCAGCATTTCAGAATAAGCAAGGGTCTCCAAACTTTGTGAGCACTGCATGAGCAACATACCTATAACACAAAAAGAGTCATAAACACGAAAAAGGATTTCGCTGACCACAATGCTTAGATACCGCTAATATATGTACTACTTTGTCTATCTTAATCCTTCATTAAAAGGGCCACTTCACATATTAAGCACTATTTTTTTTTTTTTTATCTCAAAGTAATTTATTTTCTACATATAAAGTAAGTGTAACTGGTGTTGGTAAGGGGATACTCATTTTGTTAAAATTTTCCAATTATATTTAATTACAACAAAACGGCCAGACGTGCAATGCGTCTTCTCTAAAACACTCGGGCACAGTGAATAGGGAGCTGGGCAGTATTTACTGCAGTCAGACGATTCAGAAATCTACATTTAGCATGAACAAATACGTTCAAGTAAACTGCATTAATTTAAGAACAAGATACATTATGTATGCATTTGATCGGACAATTTTGTAATTTATAGGGACGCAAGCTATACAACCTCAATTTGTGATGAGCAAAAAGTACAAGTCCACAGTGGAATGTAAAAAGGTAAAACTAAACCAACCTTTGACAAAGGGCGTGTTGACTAAGACATGCTACATGGCATACAGATGAGAGTAACCTTAGCCTTGAATTTGAGGCCTGGCACACCCCAGCATGAGACCACTATATTGTGCCGCCTTAAATGGCTCACCCCGAGCGGGGCAGACTAGGAGGAATGGTGGATTGGTGGATTACCTGATTTGAGGCTGGGATTCAGCTCCCCACTAGTGGTGGGGGGTTGAGTGGGCCCCGGGGCCGCAGCCTGTGCGGGATGGGACGGGTAAAGGGGTGGAGTCAGCTCTTCGTCACCCGAGAAGCTCCTCCGCATCGTGCCTGTCAGAGGCACGCTTGACAAACTGACCGGCCTCTTCCCAACTGGAATCTTCCTCTCTAAACACCAAGTCAGACTGGAGTAAGCTACCGAGCCTCCTGTTGTCCCTGCACCCCCCTCCCACCCCACCATACCACACAGCCTCCTGTTGTCCCTGCTCCCCCCCACCCCACCCCCACCGGGTTCCCCTGTGCTCTCCATAGCAATGAAAATACCTTTTTCAATACTTTAAAAAATGGAGGCCCATCCAGTATACCCAAGTTACACAAACACCAGGATTTTTTGTTAACCAGCGATACCACATTACGGTATGAAAGGGTCATTTACAACTATTCCAAAAAGATTTTTAGACACTTGCTCCCTTGGTTTGGAAATGAGCCAAAAGTTAGACCTGCGTGCGCCTTGACACAGTTCAGATTCACGGTTTTAGTCTTCAAAGTCGCTTCACTGTCCAGCTCCCTGCTAATCCGACCTACGTTGTGGCGACAGTTAGCGTGACAGACGGTGAAACGCTTTGTGCCATCAGAGCCTAGAGTACCTGGAACTGCAAAGTGAAAGCGTGCTGCGCTCGTCTCTCTCGCTCCAAAGTGGTACCTCAAGAACCAAGTCGCGTCAAGGTGGCACTTCCTGCCTCATTCCACCGCATTCCAAATCCGCACCCGGAAGGAGACCCAAAAAGCCAAAAGCCCCGACAGGAAACACAAGGTCGCCCGGGTTTTTTCTGAATAGTGTCGCCATTCACAAAAGTAAGCATTTTAAAGAGCGTCGGGAAGAGTGTATGAGAAGTGACCCACTTTTCTTTTGTCCTTTGTACTGCGGAGTCTTCTTCTTCTGCTTCGTCACGTTCGTGGGCACCTCTCTCGCGGCTAGAAGAGAAAGATCAGAAGAATCCAGTCTTCAGGGGTTTCCAGAGATGTCACAATGCTGCTCACTCAACTCCACATAACTGCCATCGTGTGATCCGGCCTACAGCGCAATCTATAAATTCGTAACACGGCTCATTCGTAACACGCGTAACACTCAAAATGGCAGACAAATATAGTTATAAAAGGGAATAAAGGGAAAGGCAGAAGGTATAGCAGTAACAAAACTAAGAGTAAAACCACTCACTCTGAGCAGCTGGTGGCTGCAGTTGATATCCTGTCAGCTGACACCAGCCCACGGGGTAGAGGTCCGGCGACTCACAGTCAACCCACTGATCATACTCGTCCTCCCAGCCATCGAAATGGATGCGCAGCAGTCTGTGCACGATGCGCGTCACCGTGGCGACGCACACCAACCGTGGTTCCATCAGGTCCACGGCTTCCAGCTTCATCCCTGTGCGGAACCCGTGGTTCGGAACTTCCTGCAAGTCAGGAGGACACGACTGAATCGCACTCACAGAAGGCCAGTGGTACCAGGGTAGCGACAAGCACACTCAGCAATGCCTCTGGATACCTCAGCATATTCACTTCTTTTAAAACATCCTGTTATTTTTGATGATTGTATATAATTCAGACATACTTCATTAGCTGTTTTAGGGGCGTCACGTGACATTTTTGGTATGAATAAAACTATATCTTCAAAAAACAGGTCTCCATTAGATGCATTTACTAACCTTGATCGATAAAAGAATGCAGGCGCGCTACAACTCAGTATTTTAGTTAATCAATTATAACACCTTCTTGAAATTCCTTATTTACACGATTATGCTTAATAAAAAGTACTTCTCATCTCAATTGACATATTCCCCTGAACACAAAATTCCTGCATGGGGATCATTACTTAAAGAGTAGGTCCCACCAAATATTTCATTACTAGAATGTATTTGATCATCTAAGAGCACTGACTAGTCTAGGACCAATTTTTCCAGTTCTAATCCTGAGGACCCAAAGGGATAACATTTGTCTTATCCCAGCACTAATGAGTTAGAATCAAGAAGTTCACTTATCTGCATGCAAAGAACACATCTCTTGGGATACTGGGCCGCTGAGCACAATTACAACATGAAACACCCAAGAAACAATCCACATAAAACGTTGGGTGCAGATCAGGGCTGAGCAGAAACTTTGAGTGGCAGATGCTCCAAGGTTAAAAAGGGCACGGACCATCTTTAAATCTCCCACACAAGTTCAAGTTAAATAGTTTTGGAGGGGAAACACTGGTCCGGTACATGCCTGATGCAAATCCCTTTTTAGAGCAAACACAGCGACGACTAATAACCCATGGTGTTATTTTCACAATAGATATTATTGTGTTTCCACACAGCAATTTAGCTCATGCTTCTAAAGCAACTCAGATCAACAAATGCGCAAAAGTGCATAATTTTACTGGGATTTGAGATAGCCAGCAACCTTCAGTGGGCACATCCTCAGCGATTATGCCATCTGCACAGTCAACGTGCTAGTCTCCTCAAAACATCCCCAACAGGGGTTACCTTGTTAAAGAGCTTCACTGGAGCTGCTATGGAACCGGTCTCCCTGAGGTAGTCAAACCATTTGAATGGGAGTTTATTATAACCTGTGAGGAAGATTTTATTTTAGATTAAAATCCAGAGCAGCATCAAATGAGCCATGGCCAGTTTTAAAGGCGTCACTATCTGATGCATTCAGCCACTAAAAGTACCTCGAGGTGGGGTGAGCTCAATGTCATTAATTTCACAGAAACCAGCAGGGAAAATGGAGGGCGATGTGGAATGGTAGCAGAACCAGTCCGAGCCATCCGCGGCTTCCGAGCCGTCGATCCCGATCATGAGGTACCCATCTGCCAAAACCTAAGCATGGGTGAAACACACAAATCTGTTAATGAAGATCACACCAGCAATTGTCTTTACAGCTAAAGGCTATGATTCCTAGAGAAAGAAGTGCCCATTAATGTCAAAGGCTGATGAGATAATAGAGGCCCCATCATTAGATCGGGACACGATGTTCTGCTGATAGCCAGGCCTTACCTTTCTTACAGTAGCTACACATATAGCAGAGAGATTTAGTGGGTCGATGGCCTCCAGTTTCATGCCGTCTTTAAACCAATCCCCACTCTGATCGACGTCCTTCACCTGGCAGAAAATTAGGTGACAGATTTAATTTTTCTACTGCTGCCCCAATACCATTTACATGCAGGTGTTTATGGAGTCAGTTTGAAGAGGGACTTTGGTACAAATTACACATTGTCAACACACACACACACACACACACACAATATACCTTCAAAAATAGTTGCGCGGGGGCATCTGCCTGACCTTCAAGTTTCTTTGATACATCTAAAATAAAAAAAATAAAAACATAACAAAGGGACATTGTTTAAATTAGTGACTTTGATGCTATGGAAAGATACAACCACGAACAACAGGTAGCATGTAAACACCATGCTACATGGCCAGGTTCCACTCATTTCCTCACCAGATCTCTTGAAACGGTGACCAATGCTGCGGGACCAGCCAATGGAGTGGATGAGTGGGCTATACATGTGACACCAAAAGTCATCGGTGCCATCTTCGCTCTCCTCATACACCAGCCGCAGCCGGCCACCAATCACCTGCTCCACCAGAGCTACCCGCGTCCGGCAGAGATGGGTCTTGTCCACTACCTCCACCCTCATAAGTTTTTTGAAGGGGTACTGCATACTCTCTTGCACCTGGTGAAGGATAATTTCGAGTCTGAGAAAAGGGACGCTGCAAGGAAACGCAACTACGTCCACACTTCATGAATAATGAACGACCAAAGTCGTCGGTGTGTTTTGCAGGACGTGAATGCTCATTCTGACCACTCGAGTACAGCGGTTCACCTTGGAGGAAAAGTCGGGTGGAAGCGTTTTTGCTCCAGTAAGGCGCGTCACTAGGAATGCTTTCCAGTTGGTGCTTTTATGCTGAATGGCTGGAGAGAGAGACAAAAGAAAGATTAGCTAGAAAGACATATATTCCTTAATACTGGTTACCTTTACATCTTTTGTTGTCAGATGGCAACCTGCACAATTAAAATAGAATTCTAATAAACGATGATATAAAAGTTGAACAATGTAAATAAATCTTTTAAGAGGGCTATATGTTAATACACCCTAAACAAACCAAATTCAGCCCTCTAAGTGTGCCGAGAGAAAGCAAATTTAATTCTCTTTGAATCCACATTGTCTATCACCTTCCAAAAGCCCTGGTGTCACTTTCCGGTGCTGGTCTCAGTCCGTATCAAGTTCACACTTGGTCCGTTCCGACACTGAATTGATCATGAGTCTCATTTCTTCCCCCATAAAACATCAGGTACATATAATCGCATGTACTCAAAAGAAGCTCGAAACATTGATTACATGGTTGGGATTAAATAATCCAAATTCTTAAACCTATTTGGCAAACGACTCTAAAAACAGAAGCATAACCACTGAACACTTTAATAACATGAAAGATCTTAAGGTATAAGCCTCCAGTAAAACAAAACAGGCACCTTTATCCTATGCAACAAAGTAAACCAAGTAACATTAGCTTTCCTGAGACAATGTTTTGATCTTAGCTCGGAATTCTGGGACCCTGTGCAAGATCACGACCTAAATGCTCACGTAGGCTGTGTCTGAATTCAAGGGCTGCATCCTAAGAGCTGATTTATACTTGACGCTCACAATGCATACACATTATGGCCACCACACACATTCTGCACTCATTCCACGTGCCGCAGGTGCACCTACGCAAGGCGTTAACACGACGTTTAAAGTTTCCCACCACTGCTTTTCAACGAGTTTTGCAGCCATTCTGAATTACTTTCATCCTCTCTGTTTAAATCACTCATGAAGTTTGTAAAAAAACTCCTTTATTTAATTTTTTTTTCCTTCATTAATACAGCAATACTTATTGCAGAAATTGATGTTTTCCAGTGTCATGAAGCCTAATTACAAAATACTAACTACTATGAGATATTTAACAACATGCAATGCAACATTCAACATGGGGTAATGAGGCAGTGTGAAGTATGATGCGGAGCGATGGTTAGAGTACAGAGGGAGCTGCAGAAGGATTAAAATATTAGCAACTTGATTGCTCTGCAGGCAGCGAGTGTACATGATTTCATGTCACAACCTCATACAAAACAAGCGAGACTGGGAACAAAGTAGCTGACCGAGATCCTCCAGATAGACGTAACCTATGCATGCAAGCAGTCAGTACACTGCCTGCGTCGCGTGCGCATTGTGTTGCATACGCATCACCTTGCGTGAAGTACATGGCAGCAGTATATAACATTACAGGTCTCTATTGAAATCAATGCTCATACTACTTCCCATTTAGATAACAATATACTGCACACATCAGCGCAACAAATTTCCCAGCTCCATAAGTTAGTGTCATCCACCTTAAGATTAAGAATTCAACATTCTTTGGGGTGGTTTTGACATCAGCATTGCATGGTATCCAAAAAGAGAAAGGTGAAGTGAGCAGGGTGTACTTTCTGTTCACTTAGCGCCGGCAAATGAACGTGCCAAATTGGCTTGTAACAAACCGAACCCAGACCACCTCCTGAACTGGCTGGAGTTTGGTTTGCTTTTGGTGGTGGTGGTGCGGGGGGGGTCAATTTTACCTTATTTTGCGTGGGAAACAAGCCAAGTTCACTTTAAATTTTGCTAAAATCGAGCCCTTAGTCAAACATTTTCAAAACATCAAATTTTGAGCAGTAAGACATGTGGAAAGTTTACCAGTGCAGTGAATACGGCACATTTACAATCCTGTGTGACAGGTAGACATAGAAAATGACTTGACGAGCTCAGAATTGGCCATGACAGTTGGCCTAATAAATAAATGGTCTGGCGACAATAGGTGTATGCAAGGGAATGATTTCTTAGCAATGCATTATAAATGAGCGACCAACTCTGCTGGCACAGAATCACATCCCTCAAACTCACATTTGGGAGGAACAAGGGGTTTGCCGGTTGACGCGCACCAGCCGACAGGGTGGATTTCCGGGACACAGAGGTTACGCCAGAAATCACGGCTGTTGTCATCATCGAAGCCCTCATACCGAAGGAGTGCCTTGAAACCTTGAAGGAATGAGAAGCTTGAAGGATCAGCGTCTTCTGAACAGAATTTTCAAAGCTGAACTGTCTCAATACCTTCTGCTGGGTTTCAATACTCAAGAAAGATCACGCCAATAATGCAGCTTAAAAATAAAGCTGTCATGTGGGCCTACTTGTCTTTGTCTTCTTGGAGGAGAATAAGTGATAGGACTTTCATTCATAAAACTCCTTTTACCTTAAACATTTTAAACTTTTAAATAAAAGAACATTTGAACCATGCTTGATAATGACATTCTATAGCCATTACCTGCCAGTTTGATGACTGATGCTATCCAGTATATTTCTGTGGGAACGTCAGTGTCGGTATTAGGAACCTCTAGTCGCACCGACTCAGTGACATCAACCCAGGTGGCTCCCAGGGGGACCTGAGACAAGAACCGTGTCTGTGAGATGAACAGGAAGGAATAAGCAGGCGTCCAAGCTATTCATGTTCATTTGTTGTGCTTACATGCTTGAAACAGCTAACTGGTGCTCCAACCAAGTTATTGCTGCTGATGTAATGGCCCCATTCAAAGCCATCAACGGGAACCACTACAAGCGAAAGGGAAAAAAAAAGGATTATAGCACCGTTAGCAAATATCCAGAAGCAATAAATAGCTATTGCTCAAACCATATGTCATCAACGGAATGCATTTATCAGCTTAAATCATCCTTAAGAACATTTATTCATTCCAGATAAATGAACATACCAGTTTTTGATTTGGCTTGGTTTTGTTGATTTGCTTGGTACTGAGCATAGGCAGCCAGTTTTGCCATAAGAGGTTGTTTCTGTAAGACTTTTGCCTTCTTTGTTGGTGGTTTCCCCTTTAGAGAAAGACAAATAAACCGTAAGCAGCCTTTAAAAATATTATCTAGGGATGGTATGTTAAATATACACTGACTACTCAGCCACATTTATGGATTACTTTCTTTTCCCCCCACACACACACACAAGAAATTAGCGCTCACACAATTAAAAAGCATAATAGTTGTCACTTTAGCACTGAACTGTACTATGAAACACACACAAAACACACAATGAAAAGGTGATACCTGGAGTCTGGCCAGAATACTGGCTTTCTTAGAATTCGATGAGTAACTCCGGGAGCAAGAAACGCTGCAAAATCTCTTTGTCTTCGAGTAAAAAGCATCTCTCACTCCCACCATGCCACACATCTCACATGTAGCTGGAAAAGGAAAGAGTAGGGAACGTGTATGTACACCGCATCTAATTACTATGATACATTCAATCAATCAATCCAAACTCAAAGATTTTTTCGCAATTGAAAGTAAATACGGCACAAAGGAACTTTACAGACAACTGCAAGTCATCAACATGGAAAATTTACATTTTTGATAATCATCTTATGGGCTGATCTACGTTAATTTGCTTCTACTAAAAGAAAAAAAAAAAAAACACCTACCCATTCCAGCTTTTCCATCGGGGTAGGTATACACTTGGCCATTGTTTTTTATAATGGAGAGGCCAGCGCGAATGTTGGTCTGCTCGTCGTCACTGTCCTCCGTGCTGGAGCTGCTGCTCGAGTCCTCACTACAGCTGTCATATCCATCGAACATTCCAAAGGAATCTCGCCGCTTTCTGTCCGGACGTGGAGTGTGTTCGGTCTGCAAGGTAATTGAAATGCACATAATTGAAATCGTGCCATTTGCTGCATATTAAGAAAACGGAGCAAAAAATCTGGCCACGCCACAAAGACATCAGAAAAATTATACCCTTTATCACCGTAAAAATTTTCAGATGTTCATTAGTGAACCACTCGCACAAGCAAAGAACCTACGGCTACGACTAAGACCTGTGTGCCGCGGACCACACGCAACAAACTATCATGCCTAAATAAAAATGGTTGGGGTCTTTAAGACTGCTAAAGTCTGGTTCTTTTGGGCACAATTTGCCCATTACTTGAGTATTTTAATGTTCACTGGGTTATAGGAATTGCTCTAGCTTTGCTATTCGTTTACTCCACCAGATACCAGTGCTAAATATGTATTAAGCGCTGCCTCTGGACCTGCTGTTGATTATAACAGCTGCCACATGTTCAGCCATATAGCTGCAAAAACGACTGGGGCTGAGTTTTGTTATAGCTACGATAAAACAATTAGCAGCTGAACTATCTGGATTCAAAGAGAAAGTTATGTTTTTTTAATAACACTTCTTAAAATTCTTCCACGACCATAATTGATCATTTTATCATTTTCAATCACAGTAACAGATTTTCACTTGGGTCACATCAATGCTTCATAAAAAGCTTAATAAAGCTTACATCTTGCTGTGTACCCCAAGAAACACTGGTTAAACATGTAAAAAGCTTCTTAAAATATTATACGATATTATTCGTGCTGCAGGACCTAAAGGATGACAATACTAATGCATGTATGCAGAAATCAAACACCTTTAAGTTAAACCTTTAATTTTTCACACAGAATATACTCATTCAAATACGCAAAACATCTCAAAACGCATCAGTAAATAAGCGAAACAGCACTACACCCTGGTATTAAAAATACATTTAAAACCCCAATGACCAACATTTTAATAAACTGCAAATTTTAAATACATAAACATTGCCAAACGATTCTAATACATACCCTTTTATGTCCATTCTGCTCCATGGCACTACTTTTTAAAGCACTTTTTTACACCTTTTGGGAAAGTCCAGAGGCAGCAGAGTTTTGGTCTCAGATTTCATGAAGTCTAAACAATATTCAGAAAATTAAAAATGTCATCGTCTTCATTTTAATTCCACAACCTAAACAAAGAATCAATCATTTACTTGCCATTACACCACAGAGGCATACTGTCAGGAAGTATTGTTGCTGGCAGAAAGCGAAAGAAAAAAAAAAGCCTCCCACGAAAACCTTTCAGCGAAAAAAAAAAAATATCTATATGCGAATTTCTATTATACAGTGAAACCGATACTTGCATCTATTGTATGTTACAATCATACCTCAGAGAGGAAGTGGCT
This sequence comes from Pollimyrus isidori, assembly GCA_019775955.2. Lineage (NCBI taxonomy): Eukaryota > Metazoa > Chordata > Actinopteri > Osteoglossiformes > Mormyridae > Pollimyrus > Pollimyrus isidori. The sequence continues at coordinate 12,190,557 of JABFDZ020000097.1, forward strand.
CTAAAATAAACAATAATTAGGCTTTTTAAACTAAAGCAAATGTCCGACCTTTTCTTTGTGTAAGAAAAAATATATATATATATATCGTTTCCTCATGCCAAAGCCGACGACTATTCTGCCACCTGTGGTGCTCTAAATTGCCGTGGCTATTTAAAAATACGATATTGATTTTGACATATCTTCTGCGCTTGTCACACGACACCGAAAAATAATACTATTTCCGCACGGGAGCGGGTCAGAAAGGCTCAGGAAAGGCATTTAAATCGCTGGCTAGCAGCTCGGAATAAACAGCGTCCGTACGCTACCACGAGCAGGAACCGGACGAGCCCCGAAACTCGCTAAACTTCAACCGATCGACAATAACTCCAAGCAAAACATTTTGTATACAAACTGTTGGAGCGTTTTACTACGGAATCGTGACCATTAGCAAGCAAGCCGAAATAGAATATCCATGCATGAATTCCTTACCGCGTAAGCAAGCTACAAAGGGCATAGAAAACACAGCACAATAAGCACATTTTTAAAAAAGCAATCCTTACCCCGAAACTGTGGCACATCTCACGCGTCGCAGTGCACCATTCATATTCGCCCCTCTTTGCATTTCCTCATACATATATACGGTATTTTACTCTCCAGTTGGTTCTACCTAAAGGCTTCCACTAGCGCAGATATTCCTGTACACAACGCAGCATGGTGGAGCTCAGGGTCTACCTGAATCAGCACATTCAATACACAGCTCGTACGATAACTTTTCACAGCAATTACCAAATACTGGCGCATTAGCCGATATGTAAATTCAGCGCCAGGCAGCAGCTCTCCCAGCCTTCCACTAGTGGCACCTAGTGACGGTATGGTCTCAACAAGAGGCCTTCGCGTGATCCCACTGCTCTGCAACACCTCGAGATTACGGCGCTACCGCGTACGCTTGCACTACTACGCTAAAAAGAAACTGCTTGGCTCTCGTCAGCATAAGCTATAAAGCAAACGGCCGACCTTCCTGAGTCTGATATAGCTGCTCGTGTAAAGCTACGGGCCTTCTGAGTGCTGTTTCTGCCGCAAGCTGACAATCACAACAAAGGGGGATAAACAGGATTGTAATAGCATAGCTACTAGCTGGCTATCTACCAATGTACCAAGGTTTTACGCTCAACCTGCTCAATAGACTCACCAAATCCCTTGCGTCTTCCATCAGCCCCTCATGCAAAATATTCCCTATTTCCGTTTCGATCAATTTTAGAACCCCAAAAAGGGGAAATTATTAGAAAACCAAACCAAAAGCCAAAAATGAACTCCAGCTAAATATCAACAAAATTATCATATTATGTTTTCTGCGCATGTGCACGCAACGCCTACCGCTTCATGGTTGGCCACAACAGGGAAATCGTAATCTTCGCAACATGATCCCAAATTTCATTGGCTGTACCACTCTTTGTATTATTGAGAGAACATTCATTGGTCTTTTAGGTCGACCTTATTTGAATAAATACATTTCAAGCGACTTGTTTTAGCAGATTAAAACTATTTCGTCTACATGCGAATCCGAGTTATGTAGTAGTTTTATCATTTTGGTGGGGTTTTAAATGTACGTGGACCAAATAAAACCTATATATTAAAAAGGAGGACGTTTTGGAATCAGTACTAAATATATAGTGTAATCGAACTAATTTTAAAGATTTTAAAATTTTTGTGTATGCAAAAGCTACTACAGAGCAGGTATCACGTGCTTACTGAGTGACGTATAGTATTTCCTATCGTCATATTTTATTTTAGCTAAGTAGTGAAAAATAGTTGCCGGATGTCTTCCAGTTTTGATTATCCGTTTATTAGTAAACAGCTTCTTAGAGTTGGTTCTCTAGTTCCGGGTTTTTTAAACTTAAGTGCACAAAATCAAACTGTTACAGCCATTATAGTTAGAGAATGTAAACAACGGTTTATATCAAACTATATGTTGTAATTCCACTGCCGTGATAATATCTGGTCTCCTAAATAAATGCAGTCAAATATGTAAACACTTTATTACTTAAAATTAAATAACAGAACAAACGTCAACCTTCACATGTCAGCCATATAAACAATTTGCATCAGAGCATGTCAGTATATATTCAATATTGAAAATTCTTTTTGTAAAGTTTTGCAATGCTAGCAAATGAAATGTTGGATATGCACAAATTAGGGAACGAAACTGCAAAGAACAATCAAAACATACCAAGTACATTCCTTTTTTCAAAAAAATAATATAACAGACTTTAGTGCACAAAATCTAGAGGGGGAAATCTGGTTTTACAGAAACATTAACACGTAGCTGTAGAGTCATCCTTGTACCTGCAAAGGAAACTTAGTACTGACAGATTCTGCAAACCTGCCCTGGACATTTAGATTAGTTCCTGGCATATTATCATTTTTCAGTACACAGTGCAAAGAAGGAGCAGAGCGGAGACATTTTGAAAATATTCTTTGCATTACTCCAAGTTGGGCTGGTTTAGACCCTGTGCTTAAGAGGACGGCAGGGCAAAGGTTACAATTCCAGGCAGCAGCAGCAATTTATAAATAAGGCAGTTGTGCGAAGTAGGATGCACTGGCAAGAGGGGAAAAAAAAAAAAAGTCACTCACAGTATTCTTCTGATGATTCATTACAATACCAGGTTTTCAGTTTAAGGGACATTTCACAGTCAGAGCATATAAATACTTAGATTTAAACATGCAATGAACTTTAAAAGTACAGGTTCAATATACATTTGTATTCCAGAAAAAGGCATTAGATTATTTTTTTCCCCCCATTTTAAAAACATACTGATTAAATGCATTCATATTTGATTACATGTCACGGCAGGAAAGTGTTAATATTGTTGTAGGGCACTGTAGTTCCGAACATAATAGAAAATTAATCACACTTTGCACTTGTATGAAGGATTGAATAGTGGGTAATAGAAGTATCTTGAGTGTCATTTAATAAACAAAATACCAAATTATAATACACTGTAATCTACTGTAAGTAACCAAAATATACAATACACAATAACCCCTTACCAATTTCTTTGGTTTCAGACCAAGTCCTCCCCAATGACATCATCCATACTACCGGAGATCGAGGCAACTTCTGAAACATTTGCAAGAAGGGGAGGGGGAGGAAGAGGTTGAAACTAGACACAGTTCTTGCAAAAGTTCCAAAATCAAATCTCTACCAGTTTCATCTACAATCATGACTACAACACCACAACATGCCTATAACCAAGTGTTATTGCGAAACAAGCATGGTGAGAAAGCCCCAGTTATAAAGCCTATACCAAACTTGTATTTTGCATGCACTACAGATTTATTTTTCAGGCCTCTCTTATTTACCTGAATTCAGAGCTGAGGCACTAGTGTCAGGGGGGTTATTATACAGAGGGCTACATCTTTCTTTGCAATGGAGTGGGGGTCTCACTCCAGTTGCGGACTTCTTTTCCTGGCTGACAAGCATACATGTGCTGGTGTCTCCTTCTGTTGAAGTACTCAAGCTTTGCAGCTGAAACTGCCAGTATGATTCCACACCATGAAAGACTCCGGTTTGCTCAAGCTCCAGAACATCACGGTTTCCCAAGAACTCCTGCTCCTCAGAGGCAGTAACTCCTCCCTCAGTTCTCTCGTTGTTGGACAACACTTGTTGGAACCTACATTCCACAAAGTTCTCATCTTTAGCTGACAAATTGCTTCTTACAGTCTTGATCTTTTGGCATGGGAAACCGCAGTTGTGTTCTTCAAGGCTTGGACAATGCTCTGATTCTTCTTTTACTTCTACTGAGCAAACATGAAGAAACCCACTGGTTCCACCACAACTACAATATTCACTACATGTTACGGCAGCTGTCACACTTGGTTGGGCGACAGACCTGGGATCCTTCTTTGGTCTTATTACTTCCAATCTCAATAACTCTGACTCTTCCCTATCACTGTTCTCAAGACTCTCAGAAAGATCCAGGCTATGACCACTGAGAAAATCTGACACTGGAGACTCACTGTCCGTCTGGGAATGGCAGGACGTAGAAAGGCTTGTGCTTAAAGATAACACAGTGGAATCGTTTGAGGAGGACAGGTAGTACCAGACACTGCGAATTCCACTACTGCTACTGCCCTCACTGATATTGCTTTCTGAAGAAGAATTCAAGCCAGAAAATTCAGGGCCAGAAGAAATAGAAAACACATCCTGCCCATCATCAGAACTGTAGTCTCCAGAAAAGAACACTTCATCAGATAAAGTCAAGGAATTGAGCACAGAGGTCATGACCCCAACACAAGGGGAAGAAGTGGTGGAGTAGCTTGAGAGCATGTCAGTGGACACCTGCTGTGAAAAGGAACAGTGTTGTTCTTGCTGTGCAATCACATAATATTTCTGAATTCTGATGGATGAATAACTCCTGGCTTGAGAGCAAGATGGGAGACACCCCTATCCACAATATGTTCATGCCCACCTGGGATGGCGCAGAGTCCCAGTTGCTTAAGGAATTCATTAATAGGATACAAGAACCCTGGTCTGCATCAGCTTGTACAGTTTCAAGCGGCTTAATAAAATTAAAGGAAAAGCAATTGGCTGGTTTCTTCATCACACTGCCACATGGATCCAAAAAACCTTAAAAGACATGCATTATACATATAAAGCATTATGTCACTGAAAGAAATACAATTACAAAAATACTACATTTATTGCTTCCCCCACAACCAATACGTCTATTGGAATAAAGTGAACGCCCCTGCAGTGAACACCCCTTTTACGCACATCTGGGAAACCGACCTGACAAGCTGATGCAGGAAAGGCTGAGCTCTGATGTGACTCCAGTAACATCATCCTGGAAATGAAGGGATAACGATGTCCATATTTATCTCTGCGTAGACATTCTGCTTTTAAGGTCAATCCAATCTGCCCCTCACCAGCATCTTTTGCAGTGAACCCGGGTTCTCTCTGGTACCCTTCAGCCCTCCATCACCCAAGTCAAGGCAGGGCACGGCATGCCCCAGTCGGATGAGCTCCTCACCCACACCCAGCAGCTAAAACGAGAGGAAGGAGGGTCAAAACAACAAGGTTTCATGAGAAACCCAGGCTCAAGTAACACAGAGGTATAAACGTCGATAAGTGGACCTTATGGAACAGAATATCTGCACTCTCTCAAACACGCTTTCATGAGCCAGACCCCTTCTCCACGACGTCACTGACCTTGCCATGGCTGCTGTCATAGAGCTGAACACTTGGCCAGGAAGACATGTCAGAATGAGAGTAACTGCACAGTTTAGCAAGAAGTGGTTTCCACTGAGCACAGTAAGTCAAGCGGTCAAAATCATCAAGGGCTTCCTCAGTCCATGACCCCCCTGTAAAAGTATCAAGACAAGCACATGGTGGACACATTGTTCACTACATGCACTCACACATGGCACTGTATATGGTGCCAGCCAGCTGTGACCTATCTGTACACAGTATTCTACACTTCCTGTCTTCTGCCTTGCATTTCTGTTTGGTGGGTTGCCTTTTTGACATCAAGTTCAACATCTCTAGGTAGCACATGAGTTACATGGAAAAAAATTAAGATAAGCACATACCTGATGGACTCACTCCTGCTAAACTACATTCAATGGCTTGGAAGGGAAGGCTCAAAAAGTCACTCCTAAAGAGAACACAACTATGTAAGAATACAGCTTTGTTTAAAGTCTTAAGCCAGGGGTTCCCAAACTTTCTCTGCAGGGCCCCCCTCTTGTAGATAGGAACATTATTGAGCCCCCCCCATTCAAACTACACAGGTTCAGATTCAAACTTTATTTGAAATACAACTCCGTTTTCTAATTGAGTGAAACAAATGCAATTACAAAATACAAATGGTGCACTTTCACCACTGTGGGAGAAAAAAAAAGAGCAATCAATTAAAAGTCCAGCATAATTTTGAAATTATGCAAATGCAGATTTAACATTCCAGTTAATATTCATTGGC
>JABFDZ020000097.1:12196610-12211075 GCA_019775955.2 Pollimyrus isidori
AGCAATCAATTAAAAGTCCAGCATAATTTTGAAATTATGCAAATGCAGATTTAACATTCCAGTTAATATTCATTGGCATACAGAAATCAAAGTTTGTCTTATGACTACCGCATTTTGTTTTTAATGATAACCGCAGGTTTCAGCCTACACTATAGCACAGAACACTAAATCATACCCATTAATTTATAGTCTCCCTGCACTTCATGTAGAAAATTTTAAACCTCGTTTTTCATGATAGAGTTAGATTTTTTTTTGTCCGGCGCTGCAAAACGTTGTCATGCGTCACATGGTACAAAAACCTTGTAAGAGCAAAACGACTTAAGACAGACCGTACAGCACCTCTCAGCCGACTGCACAAACTGGAACAGCCTCCGTGACAACTTTGCCCTTATTGGCTGAAGACCGTGATATTTGTATGACGTGTGTATCCAGGGAGGTTCTGATAGCATTCTGCTATTTCTCCCAAATATCACGCAAAGCAGTGAGAAATGGTTTTCAGTTAATTTGCCTGGTAAAATAAAGTTTAATTACATAAATGCTCTAATAGTGCACGTAAGTTAGTGGTTTATTTATTGTTAGTTACTGTGATGTTGCACTTCTTTATTTGTTTAATCAACCACTCTATGAAGAGATTATTTTAGGGTGGCACATGCCCCCGAGGCTATCCCATTGGTGCGCCCCTCCGCCCCCCAGTTTGAGAACCACTGCCTTAAGCTGCAAGAGTCTATGGGTATAGCCTGTCAATAAGGTTGTTTGAACCTGGATAAGCTCTGACCTCATGCTTCTGAGGCTTCCAAGGGAAAGTTCGCCATTGTCACCATAGTCAACATAGTAGACGTCCACCAGGCCAGACTCCAGCACACTCAGTACTCTGGCCCTGTTCCAAGTGCCATGGTTCCGGTAAGGGGCTGCCACAATGTCCCCCACCACTACTTTATCCACTTTCAGCTCCTAGGGCAACAAAAATGATTAACAAGAGGTTTTAAGACTGCGAGTATCACCAAATCCAGCAGAAAATTGAGTCTCACTCACTGCAGTCCCAGCGCTGTAGAAGCGGCCCATTTCAGCAGTCAACTTGTCAAGCTGTAATGATCGCACCCCCAAAATCTGGATCCAGAAGTGCTGTGGGTTCTCAGATGCTGACACATAGACTTCCAGGTGTTCATCTGGCTGGAAGCTCAAATCCGGACTAGGGACTAATAGGAAAAGACTTGCTTAGGGTACCATTTCAGATTTGAGGTTTAAATTATTAAGATGTCCAAAAATAGGCACAAGGCCACAAAGTAATCCAGAGATGTTTCATTCTCAACCTGATCTGATAACCTGATATCATCGCAAACAATTTATATAACTTGGAAAAAAAAAATAGATAACATGTGCAAAAGTATATTGAAGACAAAACACCTTTTTTTTGCACAGACTAGATCGGTGTGGGTAATCTTATCCGCAGAGGGCCGGTGTATATGCAGAATTTCGCTGCAGGTCCCCAATTAGATTACTGATTGGCTAAAGAGTCCTCACACCTGGGTTTGAACAGCTGACCTACAGGTTATCCCAAAAACCTGCATACTCACTGGCCCTTTGTAGATAAGACTGCCCACCCCTTGACTAGATAGTTGATGAATGAGAATTGATCGCTTCAGAATTAGAGCACTAATCACTGAGATACTTGCTTTCAAATTTGAAAATGCTCTGCGGAGACATTTGAGTGTCTTGTTCCCCACTCTCAATTATGGATTGTTCTTCTGGTATAGGTTTGGATGCATCTGGAGGCTCCGTGGTTCTATTGGGAAGAACCATCTTCTGGCTTAAGGGGTCTTCCTGAGCAAGCTGAAGTCCCACTCCATTTTTCTCCAATTCTGGCTTTACTTCCTTCTGACCTTGCGGTTCTGAGGGGCCCCTCTTGTGGCGCAGAGCGGAGGACTGTGCTATCCGTTGCCGGACCTCCTCACTCTCTGCCACCTTTTCCATGACTAGCTCCTGAAAGACAAATCAGTCCATTCTGTAAACTGTCAGCTTCAATAATTAAAACTCAAAATCAAATATGGTAAGTTCATCTTCCAACTACTTGGATGGGATGCCAGTCCATTACAGGACACACGTGTATTTTATAGTCAGTTTAGATAAAGGGTCTCCAACTCTGGTCCTGCAGAGCTAATGTACAGTAGGTTTTCCATCCTACCTGGCTTCTGGTGAGCCACACCTGTTCTCAGGCAGGATAGAGAACGTACTGGAGATTAGCTCTCCAGGACCAGAGCAGCAAATCCCTGGTTTGGATTCACAAATTCATCTTAATTCAGGATTTCAGAATTCAGGAGGACACATCCAAATATGGACAGAACAACCCAACTTCACTCAGAGCCAAAAGCAACCAAACCCCGGAGGACTGATGCTGTATCAAACCATACAGCCAAAAATATTAGGAGTTGATACATGTGCACTTTCAGCTAAAAATAAAATCAAAAGTCTCAGATGTCTCTGATAGTATTGCAGAACTTGATTTCCATAAATTAGTATGGGCCTTTAAATAAGAAAAATAAAAATATAACATCCCGATTGAATTTCACATTAAGACACAAAATGTGATAGCCTTTGGTTATAACAAGCATCAGGCCAGTCATATAGCAATCAATGAGTTTCTCAAACCTCTGTACTGGAAGCCTGGTCATCTGCTGTAATTCACTCAGATGTGAATGTTGCCTTCTCCAATTTGCACAGGTTTTAAATGGAATTTGGTTCTGGACTCGCTGTTGCTACCTTCAGTCACTCAGAAGCATGACTTTTGCCAAAGACAAAGCTTTCTGACAGCATACTGCATACTATTCTCTGAACTGCTTCAATATTTTCCTGGTTTCATGATATCTTACAATTATTTAAAGCATCCAAAGCCAGAGAAAGCAAAGAAACACAAAAACACCACTAACCTACACCAAGTGCTGTAGGGAAAGTGTTTTCTATGAAGGCTTCAATTTAGTTTCTCTTGTACATAGAGGACCGGTTTCCCAAACAAGGATTAAGGCTAGTCTTGGACTAAATTGTCGTTTCAATTGAGATTCACCATTGTAACTCAAAGCTAGTCTAGGCTTAGTCTTAACCCTTGACCGGGAAACTGGCCAAAAGAGATGGCATCTTTAGCAGAAACTTGAAATTTTGTCTCATCCACAAGACATTCTTGCAGAAATCTTCTAGCATATTAAGACGTATTTTTACAAATTTCTGCCAGGATTCCTTATGCTTGTCAGAAGTTGGGGGTCCTTCATTGTTTCCTTCCATTTATCTGTTTCATCAAGTTAGTGATGCATAATGCCCTCAAGAAAAGCAGAATCGCCTCTCTGAAATTCAAGGCACAACAAAAAAGGTGCCAATGATACTGCCCAACCCATTTAGGATATCTTTGATTAGGAGTTAAGAGCTAGTAAACGACGTTGCTTTTGCAATTTGTTTTGAGGCAAATTCAAGCAGATGTATATGTAGATACCACAAGATTTTAAAATTAAGAAATGATAGATTCCGATCCTCTTCAGGCATTTCATCTTTTTGGCCATAGCTGAGATAACGAAGTAACTGATATAACAAGAGAACTTCTCACTTTGGCATGATGCACCTCCCGGCGCAACCCCGTGATGGAGACCCTGCCCTTTTCTGCCGTGGCACCGTCCCGATCTTTAGGACAGCTAATACGAGCGCCTGAAGTCCGACTTATCAGCTTTAAGGACTCCCCTCCACGCCCTTCAGGACACAAACGTGTATTTAAGACTTGGGATCAAATGCCTTTATCACAATGTAAAAGACAACAGCATGTCATTTTAATTTAATTTGATTTTTTAAAATGGGGCACACATTACCTATGATTCGTCCTAAGGCAGTCTGGGGAACCTCAAAATCTTCAGTTATGACCTCGCAGTCAGAGGCCAGTTTGTCCAAAACACACCTGGCCATCAGAACCTGGCGAGAGGAGCCCTGAAGCTGAAAGGAGACACTGTCACCCTTATCCTCTGACAGAAGCCTCACTTGGGCACCAGACTGCTGGGTCACCTGTCAGGGAAAAAAAACAAAAGGAGAAGAAATTCACTGCATTTCTTCAGCTTTTATTACAGAACCAGCACCAGTGTCCTAAGCCTAATACAGTCCAAAATAATTTAAAACAAGACCACTTTGGATATTAAAACATCAGAGCAATAAAACCAAAAAAAACGTTATGATTAACCTACCAAGTCTAGGAATGAGCTCTGATGCCTGGCGATGGAACGGTAAACTTCCAGAGGAACTGTCAGTCTGGCCTGCTCCATACTCTCCCTTTGACCTAAAGGGCAGGACAGGCACTCACATGCTACAAAGACATCCTGCTGCTACCATTTCCCCAAAAAGCTTCACATCAAAACGGCCATGTATAATCCAGGAACAGCTTTAAAAGGAGTGCAACTTACCGTTGCTACTTGTGAAATGACGATAGAGGATATAGCCAACCGTGGCCCCAACTGGGAGCCCTAAGACGAGGGCCACCTTCTTCCCAGAGCTCAGGCTGCTCCAAGGGCCCTCCCCAGATGACTGCATTGCTTGATTTGCGTCAGAAAGGAAACGGAACCTGCACATACGACTTACTTCATTATTGCAGACACAGAGCTCTTCAGCTCACACCTCCCGAGAACTTGAAATATACACATTTTCATTTTGAGTGATGCCACAGGTTCCCAACTGTGCTTCATGGCTTTATTGACTAAATAGTGAAAGGTTTATAGGTTTTGTACACATTTTCATCCGCTTGTACTCTTCCAGCACTGGGCCATTGTGAGCCTGGAGCCTTCTTCCAGGAAACACAGGGCACAAGATAGGGGATATCATGGATGGGCTGCTGGACCACTGGAGGGCATGCACACATAGAAATTATACACTTTGGAAATTCCGAGAATATTACTGAGATTTCTAAGATGTTTTTTGGACAGAGGGAGGAAACTGAAGTCCGCAGAGGAAATCTGCATGAATGTGCGGCAGCGGACACGATAAAAGGGACACTAGTATTGTTCGTGCTATGGGCAATTTAAACATCACGAGAGCACATTAGTGGGCTGTAAGAGGACAATGAGCACAAGGTGAATCCCACAAGACCATATGTTTAAATTTAACAACAATGGCATCCATCTCTATCTAACAGGTCACTCAGTGGTTGTGCAGAAGATGCATGGATTCTTCCAGCCTATGCTTAATGGTAACTTTTGTGGAATTGTGCGTTTTTGTCTATGATAGTGAAATCTGTTATACCACTTTAAAGAAAGAAAAAATGTTTCCTCATAGAAATACCTACAACTATATCCCCCGACAAAATTTAGTTCAATAATTATAACCAGACAGTTCACTTAACTGTCGGCAAATTACATTAATTTCGCTTTTGGGGAAAAGTGGGAACTACGTGAATAACTTCTTGGGATTTTTATTTATTTTTAAGAAATAAAGAATACGAAAATCTACCTCTCTTCATCTTTAGAAACAATAAAAAAGAACGGATAAATATGGCGATCAATGAATGAAGCTTCAACAGCAAAAAAACAAAACAAAAACAAAAAACCGGCAAACACCTGTGCTTAATGATGGATTTAACAGTTTTACAAGTAGTTTGGAGCTTGCTGTTATTTCTCAGTTTTTGTGAAACAGAAACAACCGAACGTAACATGCCAATCTAAATGAAAAGGTGGGGGAGGCGAAATTTTAACTCATGCGATTTTAGTTGATTTGGAAAACACATTTTGGTATTATACGTTTTTTCTCACATCACGCTGTTAGCTCGTTAGCTCACCAAGCTACGTTATATTATACATACGTTTAACCTGAATAAGATATTTATTGATGTAGAACAAGGTATATGCGTGGATGCTCTTACATCTTGAACAGGAAGGAAACGACAGGTACATCAAAGTAATGCAAGGAAGAGTCTTCCGTTATATCACATTGCCAGTTATATCACACGCACCGTATTAAAGCAATGTAGGACCCACACTAAGTCACCTTGACATTCCAATAAATGGACGAAACATAACACAAACAAAACACCCCTAAACCGAAATCACATTCGCAATGATACTCACCCTTGATATATTCTTTTGACGTAAGATGACTTAAAGCTGCTTTGCGGTCCCCTGTAATGTTTTTTTTCAGCGAACGGGCTATGTATTTCTTGCCGATTGGTTAAAAAAAAATGGTCATGTGATTAAAACAAGCCAATAATATTGGGAAATTGCCGCGTTCGCTGTAAAAATAAACCATCTCTGCTTCTTTCATTGGCGGCCGTTGTCCATCGTTTGTTTTCGTTGACCAATCATATTTATCAGAAGCCGCAAAATCTTTCGGGTTGTGCTCCGAAGAACCAATGAATAGCGGCCTTATAATTTTTGCGCCGCACGTGTCCCCCTCAGCATTTCAGGATCCCTAATAACCGGCGAAACGCCTGCATAAATAATGAAAAACAGCTTCCGGCCTTTTAGCAATAATTAACCACGAACGTCCGGCTTAATGGCTCCAGTGTGAAGAGTAATAGGTCATCAGATTTGAGGTCATAGCCATGCTTTCTTCGTTGTGTACCTAATACTACTGGTCTCATTTTAACCAGAGATGGAAATCATGATTATTCCCACTTAATGAAAGACTAGTAGAAAAAGTTCTACTACTCATATTACAGTCGCCAGTGAGGCTGTTTATGTACTAGGTGACAGTTCACGTTGCAGACACAGACTTGTCTAGTTTTCACATACTAGAAAGAAGTGGGAGAATGCAAGTTCTAGGATTAAATTCAAGTGTAACATGACATGCTCTCAAACCAATTTATATCCAGCTATCTGAAACACATTAAGAACGCCAATCATTTAAAAAAAAGACCATATTTATTAACATAATTGACAGATTATTTAAAAATAATTTTACATAAAGACTTTAAAAATACAAAATATACAACATTTATAAATCCGTCAGGGATAATGACAAAAATAGTCTATCACCAATCAGATTAATGCAGGTACTGTACAGTTGTTTGTATAAGCGGAGAGGTACTTAGTCTTGCTGTAGCCCATTTACAGGGCTTTGGAAATGAGACTATTGTTTAGTGCCTGTCAATGGTTTCAGATGCACCAGCAGTCCCATATGCCGTTTTATTAACAAAACAATACATGCTCAAGAGACACAAAAAAAGTGGTCAAGGCAGTGCCATTATGTTTCAGTCAGCATGCAAATAATTAAAAAGGAAAAAAAAAAAGGGATTGCACTATGAATTGCATAAACTTAAGGGTTGCTAAAGTTATATTTTGCAGCATGTCCAGTGCGCCGAAGGGCAGTATGTTTAATATTAGCATCTTAACACACCAATGTAAAGCACTTTTAACGTCAACTGACAAATGCTACCTGAGGATGCAGGTAAACATTGCAGCTCAGGCCTTACACTGACTGGGCTTCTGAATTGTAATCCTGGTCATCCATTGTGTAAGAGACCAGCAGGAAGACCAGTAATTATGCTCGACTAAATTTCTACTTCATTTCATAATGCTTCACAGTTTAGAGAATTCGTGAAATGTTTGCATGAGAAATGTAAAATTAAATAATTTGCCTAAATTTTCCATTTAAATCATCTTGAATGCATATTCAGACTATTTTGTTCAAAGGCAACACATTAAGTTTATGTTGTATTAAGCATGAGAAAATTCCTTGGAACTCGTAGTGGGAAAACCCTGTTTTAAAGAGATAGCTACAGGTGGAAGATCGCCCAGTATATAACTCAACAGCAGTACTCAGGACATGATAACTAACTTGCTGGCATACAAGTCCATTTACTTCAAAACATAGCTATTAGTTGGTGACCACAACATGGTGCAAAATAGAAACTAATTCCAGAATAAAAGTTATCCAAGGACAAAATCAAAGGACAGGATATGATCCTGTTTACATGGTTACGATATGTTTATGAAAGAGGCTGTGTACTGCCCAGTTACCAGTGCAAAGGGTTTCACAGTTAAGACCCAACTATGGAGCATTAGGATTGGATCAAATGCCATTAAAAGCAGATCAAGTTCTGACAGACTGGATAAAAAATAAAATTAATAATGATAATATGAATAATCAGGCAGAAGTGCACCCTGAACCACCTGCAGCATCTAACACAGCCATATACCCCACTTCAGTCAGAGGTAGAAATACTGTACAGCGACACATATTTCCTCCTTTCCAATATTCAAGATACTTGACAAGGAAGTAATTAAACAGCCTTTTTGAGGGACATACTGACACACACACCCCTTCCCGGTTCACACACTAATCAGGAAAACATTAATTTGGTATAACACAAACATGTATTCTGAACATGCAATGCATGCTGTGTGGCCATCATGTTCGCATAGACTCCCTCTCCAGTGTCCTAAAAGTCTGACGGGAAAAAAATTCTTTACGGCTGTAAAAAGCTGTGAATGTTTTTGAGCAGGTTCTGGCTCAGTAATGGATGCCTGAAATTGGGCAAGGATACATGTATAATGGTAGAAAAATCTGGAAAATAAACTCACATTAGTAGGGTTTTGTACAGTTGCTTTTTTGAGGACGACACTACCTTTCAATCCCAGTTCTCTTTTCACCTCGGTGGTTTATTTTAACTTAAGCTGACTGACAAAAAGACAGCTTGACAGAATCACGAAGAAGGCTAGTCGTATCATGCTGAATTGTCATCTTAAGTCAATATAACAAAGTTATTTGATGTTGCACCCCTCTTACAGTACTACTGGAAAAGGACACGCAGCAAACTGGCGTATTACAGTACTGCACATAATTTTATCTACAGAGGATAAAAAATAGGAATCCCATAAAAAAAACACTTTTAAATTATTAGAAACCAATAAGATGCAATGGTTCTCCTAAACAAAGAAATTAAACACATTTGTCACATGTCAATAAATATTTCCAACTTCTTTCATAGTAAGTATTCATATTCTAATTGTTTCATTCTTCAGTACATAATATAGAATACTCATTCTGTAGTCTATTTCAGAATTAGTTCCATTTAAGTTATATATTACGTACACATCGAGGACTGTAAATAAAAACACTTTTATGTACCATATTGCCTACGGTTTTTTCTGTTTTTAATATGAACTGTTCTGGAAATTTAAATAGATAGTGTAGCACACACTAACTAGCTGCTGCTTACAAAACTCGACAGATTTGCTTAGAAAAACCAACCTGGCTTTAATGCTGTTTTTTTGTACACCTGCCACTGCCCTTTCCAAAGCATCCTTGTGATGCAGTGTCGCCCAACTGACTTGCCCTTCCTGAATGTTTCCAAAGGGTCATACCTCTCACCTGTTTATCGGGATCAGGCAGTGCGTCAGGTGAACGTTAAACATGCATTAAAATAAAGTGACACATTCTCATCTAAGCAGCAAGCTTTTTTTGGGTTACACCTTTGCCAGGAAAAAGTAAAAACACTTTGGGTGTTCCTTGGTTAAATCACAATGTAAAACAAATTACATATATATTTACACACGAAAAAATTCAGAGACCACATTCTCCCCACTGTAACAGTGCCTGCGTGCTGGCAGGATTGCTAGAACATAAGCGCCTTTACAGATCGCCCCCCACCCCCCCAATCAATTCCTGCCAGGCTGGTGGCACCACTGGAAACCCTTAGTGGGAAATCTCTCAGAACGGTGAATTCATGCCCAGCTTGGTCTCAAACTGTAATTTCTGTCTCTTCTGGTAGCGATCTCGCACCCTAAAACAAAACACAACAAGTCCACAATAAGTGACTCAGCATTGGAAATGCTGCTGTACTGGAATTACCACTGTAGAGGTGCCTGTGTACATAAAACAACAAAAAAATCGAACGCGTCAGAAAGGGCAATCAGTCACATACCTAAAATGACACCGGCCACCATGATTGTTCTATGTCACGCCACAACCCCAATGTTTTTGATATAGCAGACCCACATACAGAAGGCAAATAACCATCTTAATGTGAGTCATTTTAATAAAAGGATATGGAAGTTGCTCTCTTTAGCAACAGTGACTATTGGTTTAATACTAGCAAGGACACAGACTGGGGAGTCAAGAATTTACATGCTAATGAAACACACATATTCCATTGCAAATATTACATGTTTCTGACATACTATTAAGAAAAATACAGAAATACACATACAGTGGTACCTCAGACCATGAACTTAATCCGTTCAGAACTTAAGTTTTGAACCCTAAAAAGTTCGCGTTCTGATCAAATTTTCTCCATAAGAAATAAGTGTATTACCTGATATTGTCAACTAAAAAAGCACTATCAACAATAAACAACGCTATGACAGTGAACGTGAGGCTGAGACTGAAGCGGTACCATTTATTTCTGCTGAGAGATGTTCCGCGTAACTCATTTTCCCACACGTACAAATTCTTAGGTCGGCATTCACGGTTTGACTTCTGAGATTCCGATAGAGTTCTAGGTAATTTTTTTCAAACTGGTTTAAAAATTCAAGTTCTAATGAGCTCGAGAACTGCATCGCAGATTCCACCAAATTTGTCCGAAGTATACGGTCAGCTTCTATATCCAGCAAAATTTTTAAAGGAATATCAGATAGAACAATTGCATATCCTTCTTCCATGAAAGCCTCCCTTAACATCTCATACCTGATCTCATGCAGCTTGACTGCTTCGTTAACCAGCACCACCAGCAGTGGTGACAGTGACAAGGGCAGCCAAACTTCCTTGGGGATGTCGTCCAAGGCGAAGGTCACATTGTCTGTCCTATATTTCCACAGCTGGAAGTCCACTGTGGCCTGGACCCCCTGTCCCAGCAACCTGACCCCACACAGAGAGAGCAAACACTGTCATGAAAGGCGACCACACGGCAGACCCGCCCCGCGACCGCCCTGACAAATGCACAAATTCAACACCGACAGGGTGCTAAAAACAGAAAGGAGCGTGGGTGGCAAAATGGGCAGGCGACGGCATCGGGCACGCCGGCGGGGGCGAGGCGGCGCTGGCGGAGGGCGGGATGAGTTCGAGAAGCATGTGCAGCCAGACTTACACCACGGGCACAGTCAGGCACCACCAGGTGTTACTGAATGGGGTCTTTCTCCACAGTAGCTGGGAGCGGTGCACATAGCTGAGGGAGATTACCACTGAGGGAGAGACAGGGGAAAGGGAGGGGGGGGGGGAGGTCATGTGACTCACAGAGACAAGCCCGTGCCATAACAGACAGACGAAAACCAAAAACATATAAACCACCCATAATCAGCACCAAGAGGTTCAAAACAACCAAAGACAGACATCATCAATAACAAAGACATACAGTACACTGTGCACAAATGGGAAAATGGTGCTTCACTGAAGAGTTCTGCTGTATTTGGACGCAATATTGAGAAACATTTCAAATTACTAGTGCAGGCAGCTATACTAATGACTGCTGCTAACGGGATTTTGGAATTAATGAATGCACAGGGGACAAGGGTTTACAGAAAGGTGCAAGAAAATGTGCATGTTTACAGGCACTGCATAGGAATGTTTCCCAACTGAATTTAAATGTTGAACATACGCAGACCCTGCAGAATTAATCATGAAGTGACTTCAGAATTTAATATACATAAGCAATTTCATTAAGAGTAGTTTCTTTATAAAACCTTTTTAAAGGCTACCATGCATCATCATGTGATAGCTTTGTGTGTGTGTGTGTGTGTGTGTGTGTGTGCGCGCGCGCACGGGCCTGTGATCGGTGAGTGAGTCCCCTCACCTGTGTGTAGAGCCAAAAATCCTGCCATGACCTTCTGAATGAGCAGCAGGCTGTTTGCAAGTTCTCCAAACCAGTTGGGGGCTCCACCACTCGCACTGCACAAAAACAGTATCAAACCGTGAGCAACTAGAAATAGAGCAGTTACAAATGTTAGGGGTGGGGGGGATGGGGGTGGCAAGACCTCATATTGAAGATGTGGGTGCAGCTGACGTTGGCTTTCCTGGCCTTGGCGCATGCCTCCGCGAGGCTGAAGCTGAAGCCCAGGAGATAAGCGCAGACAGTGATGCTGAACTTGATCAGGAAGCATCCCAGGAAGTACTGCTGCGTCTGCAAAGGCAGCCAGCGGGACATTAAGGGGCCCATTTAATCCAGCGAGGCATTCCGCCGCCTGTCTGATGACCATGATCGGTATCCCTCTATGCCCGGCCAGGACTCACCTTCCTGGGGATGCCGTCGAGGTTCTTGCCGGTGGCGACGGTCATCACCGAACTGTCAGGCGGTTTCCCCAGTAAGGAGACGCTGCCACGGGGACAGAGCAGCGGCGTAAGCTGGGGCCTCTCAGCGTCGGCGGCACACAGGCGCCAAGCGGGCTGCGCGCGGCTCCTCTGCACGGCAACTGCGGCTGCGGTGCCACAAACACACTTACTCTGTGAGGCCCTTACCTGAGCAGTGGGTAGCAGAAGCAGGACAGCCACATGATGTCCGTGATGTTCATGGGCGGGGGCAGCTGGGCCAGACAGGCCAGAAACTAGAAAGAGAAAGAACGAAAGAAAGAAAAAGAAAGAAAGAGGGGTCAATTGCAGTAGACAGAATATCTAAAGGCGTGTAAAGTGTCGCACATTTACAATGCAAGCAGATACGCATTTTCCTTATAATTACAAGGGAGAAAATGAAACTTGAAATGGCAGCGTTTCTTTTGCCCACCTGAATGATGACGAGGGTGAGCTGACACTGCAGCAGGAAGAGGAAGCACTTTCGGATGCCGTAGGTAGTATGACGTGCCTGGGGGGGGTGGAATTTATAAGTGTCACAGCAAGAAAAGTGAAGAGTGAGTGAGAAAAGGCTTTAGTAAAACGCTTTTACCTGCTCGATTAGCTTAACCAAGCTCACGCTCTCCCCCTGGTGGAAAGTGACAGAACAGGCCAGGGCATTGAGGCGGCCCGACAACCCCAGGGGGGACAAGCCATCGCTGTAGTCATTCAGGCCACCGCTGGTGACGTAGCCGAAGGTCTCCCACGAGCAGCGGGACGGGTATAGAGGGTCCAGGGCAATGCTGCGTGACAGGCAGACAGGTGCTGGTGTCATAAGCATCCATATAAGAGCACTTAGCTCATTGCCTTATACCACTGGAGGTACCTGACATCGCTCTGCAGGAAGAGACAGCTGTTGCGGAAGTTAGCGGAGCTGCCCAGACAGCAGGTCACCTCACGGTTCTCCTGCATGATCTTCATCATTTCACACATGGCTGCCGCGAACAGAAAGGACCATCTTTAACTTAGTGCTGCACCCGAGCCTCTCGTTCCAGGTGAGACGCAGGACATGGACCCGCATCATGTGCCCGGGCCCACAGTTCGGCCCGCGCGCCGACGGACTCCGACCCCCTCCCCCCCATGTGGCCCGGCCCCAGCCAGGAGGCACTTACTTTCAGGAGTGCAATCTGTGAAGAGGGGCACCAAGAGGGGCACGTTGTCGATGTTTTTCAGGTGAGGCCGCACCTGGTGGATCCCGCGAGGAAGCTTGGCCTGAAAGAGATGGAGGGGTCAGTGACGGAGGCGCGACGCGACACTGGGAGCGGGTGCGAGCGGGACGGCAGGAGGCACCCGGTTGCAGTCCTCCAGGAAGCTGGGAACGTCGCTGTCTGTGGGCTGGAAGCTGACCAGGTCCGACTGGCCCTCATCCTCCGGGAGTAACGGGCCTTCGGCTTCGTCGCGGGAATCTGCACGGGAAACGGGAAGCTGAACACAGCCTTCAGATCGTGGCCATGGTGGGTGAAATTACTTGCTCCTCCCCAGTTGGCTAAAGTAAAGTTCGGACAATCGCCAAAACAGAGATGCATGCAGAATGAAGACGGATGCAAGACTTAATTCACGTGCGACTTTGCTTTTAGACATGTGCTTTAAACTAAAACAGCAGCTGGGGAGACTGAATCACTTCATAAGCCACCTAATACACTGCATGCTCAGAATGAACAGATCACTAGGTTAACACAGGAAACATTATATAGCAGCTAACAAAGATGAGGTGAAGTTATGCAACGGAAGGGGAGCCTGTGAAGCCATAGCCTGTTCTGCTGTGGAGAGTGAGAGCTAAGACTGGCTGTGGGACAGAGGGCCAAGTAAGCAGAGCCATAGTAGTGTCTGGTATAAAGACAAGGGGGAGAACAGGGAATGAGTCCAGGAGGACGAAAAGGAACTCAAATGGACAGAGAGATGCGGCTTAGCTTTGATTTACATCCTTATCATTCATCGGTCCTCAAAAACAAAATTGCATAAACATTTCCGTTCATAGGAATTGTGTATGCAATCTCTTCCAACCCAACCCGACACACACAGGCGCAGACGCACGCACACACACACAGGCGCAGACGCGCACACACACACACACAGGCGCAGACGCGCACACACACACACACACAGGCGCAGACGCGCACACACACACAGGCGCAGACGCGCACACACACACAGGCGCAGACGCGCACACACACACACACACAGGCGCAGACGCG
>JABFDZ020000097.1:12211637-12225986 GCA_019775955.2 Pollimyrus isidori
ACACACACACAGGCGCAGACGCGCACACACACACACACACAGGCGCAGACGCGCACACACACACACACAGGCGCAGACGCGCGCACACACACAGGCGCAGACGCGCGCACACACACAGGCGCAGACGCGCGCACACACACAGGCGCAGACGCACACACACACAGGCGCAGACGCACACACACACAGGCGCAGACGCACACACACACAGGCGCAGACACGCAGCACCTTGATGCAGGTCGTCATGCAGGGACCCAGCATAGCTGGGGCTGGAGGGCAGCATGTCGCAGTTCCCATCCCCATTGGGCGTCAGTGAGATGTGGCAGTTCCAGCCAGTCTCCAAGCCCATCTTCTCCGCAAACACCTGAGTGACGGACAGGACACGTCACGCGTTCGCCCCGGGACTCCCGCGTGACGTCACAGGACATCGCGCACCGCAGCTACGCACCTTGCTGCGTAACTCATCCTGCATGGAGAAGTACACGAAGCGGATGCAGGCTTTGACCAGAGCGTCGATGAGCCGCACCGTGTCCGGCCGGGCCTGGAACTGCGAGGACACCATGCCCATGAAGATCTGCCCGCTGAGGGCCTGCACGCAGTCCTCCCGCTCCACCACCTCTCCGATGCCCTCTGAGCACAGGATGCAGGGAGGTGAGGGCAAGGCCAGACCGGCTAAAGGCAACACAGAGGTCTTTCTGCTTCTTAGGGGTGGGGCTGTTGATTCTGAGGCCGTATTACGAAATTAAAAAAAAAAAAATTGCCTGCATCACATGTTTGAAAAACGAAGTCATATATAGGCCTGTCACGATAACAAATTGTGCTGGAGGACAAATTGTCCCAGGAATTATTGCGATAAGCAATAACATCGCAGTGACGCCATATCCGTAAACGTCATACAGCTCACTTGCTTCCGGTTTGAGTAACTATGAGCACAAGAAAGGATAAACTGGTGTTTCAGAAGCTAAAGAAAACAATTATTTTCTAAGTGCATCATGTCCTCAAAATACAATTGAGTTTTAAGTTTCCACGCAAACCTCTGGGAAATTTCGCAAATTGAACATATTTATACTCACCTTTTATATAATTTATTGCAAAATTTTACCGCTTATCGTGAATACGTCTGCCTGGGCGAAATTGATAATTATAATCAGATGATCATCAAAACAGAGTTTTTCTTCTATTTTTTCTTTCTAACTGACACGTGTATATTTCTTACATGAATAATAAGTAATAAAACAGACAGCATCACTAATTTTGATTGCAAAATATAGTACAACCGTTTAACGCTTTTCACATTACAGTACTGTATATATACACACTAAACTAAAATTATTGAACTGTGTAAATACGCTATATAACAGTATACTACTGTACCTAAATATTCAATTTTATTCATACAGCATATTCTCACATTATCTGAAAGCGTTCACTGCAGCCTCCATGGCTCGTTTTATCATAAGCTTTGATGAGTCATTACAACACAAATATGAATATTAAAGAGCTTGAATTAGAAATCTGACAAAGTACCAGTGCTGCCATACTTTTACACTACGCTGTTTGTCGTGCTTCTTCATGGATCTGAAGCAGCAACTTCTCCTGTTCCCGTGTTTATGTTTGACACTAAGAATAGCAAACACAGATTAACGCAATGTGTACTTAGGCACATAAAGGACATTCCAAGTTAAATATTCTCCTCTACAATGACTGGGGATGTTCATAGTTACATCATTGCCACATGCATACAGTATCACTGTCTGGGAGTATCGTCTATTACCGTGAGGTATAGCTAACGCCAGCCATAAACTTTACAAATAAGACTCCTCTTTGTATCCGTGGATGTAAGACAAGGTAAACATCTTAAAGCCCTTCTCTAATTTACTCGTTGGTACTTTGGAGAAGGATTTACAAAAGCGATGTACATCGTCGATCATAAGTCTGGGCATGTCCTGCAAACGGCATGTTTAAACCAGTGCCATTTTTCACAGACCAGAAACAAGTGAGCTGCATTTCCTTGAACGCGGAAGCTGAGGTGCAAAGAGCTCACTGACACGAGAGTTCACGCCTCATTACTAGTGATGTGTCGACACGTGAATAATCCCGCCCACTCTAAAGCGGTACTAAACTGCAGTGGCAACGCAAACCGAGCCGAACTGAGCAGTACCGTGCCGTAACGAGCCGTGCCGAACCGAGTCGTACCACGCAGTGGAAAAGCGCCATAAGAAAGCTGAAAAATTCCTATCGCCTAGTGACATGATAGCCGTCATAATGTCGTACTGGGATGCATTACCCCCATGTGTGAGTGATGATACTGGTCTGAACAAACAGACTGCACTGTTAGCCATGCAAAAGTACAGCACGTACAGTATTGTACAAAACATAATACCTGATAATAACTGTGATACTGGCTTATGCATTTACTAAATGTTATTTTAAAAGGTACTCTTTTGACTTATAAAAAACAATGTTTTCTGTAGCCTAGGTGTGCAGTAGGCTGCACCATCTAGGTTTGTTGAGGTACACACTGGTCACAATTGCCAAAAAACGCATTCCTCAGAACATATCCCTGTCGTCAAGTGATTATAAATAGCTAGCGAGGAGAGAGAGATAATTGTGGCTAACTGGCTAATTAGCAGAACATGCTGCTTTAGCCTCTCCTAAATAAAAAATGGGTTTGCTTAAAATTGTATGCAGTTTGTGGCCCCAAACCTCAGGGGCCTCTGGAGAATGTGCGGTTCGAATGGAGCAAAACACCAGGCTCACCGTCTGAGCTCCAGCTGTTCCTGCGGCTGCCATGTTTGATGGGCGTGGTGCTGGGCAGCTCCAGCCCGGAAAAGAGGGTGGGGCCCGGGGCCAATTCCACACACTTTCCGTTCAGCTGCGGCGACAGGGACACCTGCATGGGTTTGTAGGCGAAAGCGGAGCAGTATCCCGAGAGACAGGCGCGCTGGTAGAAGTCCAGGACCTTCTTCCTGAGAGAGCCGCAGTGAAGGAGGTATAATCACCAGCTGTTCTGACCTTTTTTTTTTTTTTATTATACGAGGAAATGAGTTTCCACAGCAAAACAATTTACAGAACTCTGAATATATACTTTGCGGTTCAGGCAGTAGTACGTCCCTCAGAAGTTCTGCCACAACCACAAAGCCAGGTGGGCTCCCTTTCTTAGCAAGAACCTCACCTGTCAGAGCCGGAAAGGGGGTAGATATCGGCGCCGTCCCAAAAGTCAGTACAGGCCTCGAGAATGAGGTCGGCGGAGCCGTGGGAGAGCATCTGAACATTATCTGTGTGGGGAAGGACAGACGGAGATGATCCGGCCAGTTCGTCGCGAGGGGACGAGAGGCACGCGGAGGAAAGGAGAAGATGCTCACTGGTGGTGCGGTCGCGCACGAACAGGCTGACGAGGTGGCTGATGGGGGGCTGCCTCTTTATGACGTGGTGGGGGCGCCGCTGAGCCGACTCCTTGGCCTTCTCGCCGGACGGCAGCTGGTACAGGGCCAGGTGGTTCTCCTGCTTAAAGAGCTCCCTCGCCCCGGGCGTGAAGCCTGTGCTCAGGGCGATCCAGACAGGAAGGAGAGAGGGGGGCCGGTGATTCACAAGCCAATGAGACTGTAAGAGGAGGCTGTGGCATTCAAAAGCCTTTAATGTATATTTGTTATTATAATCATTCACTAAACTCACAAACACCTGCTATCGGAATTTAATATTTCACATCAGGCTCGGCATAAGGCATTTTCGAAAGCAACACCGTTCCAGTATTTGGGCAATAAAATTCGCTGCGCTCTGGGGGGTTAGAATTAGCCAAGCAGGGGGGCATGTACAGAAAGGATGGGAGACTTGCTTAATTCAGTTAAAGTATGGCAAATTCTTTGGTTTGATGATAAAAATAATTAGTTCATTTGTTTTGTTTACACACACACACACACACACACACACACAAGTCTCACTGGGTGAGACCTCAGCAATAACACCACCAAACAAAAATGTGTCTAGTATCCCTTTGGGAGCCAGCGATTAATAGCAACATGGCAAGAACAGAAATTAATGAGTCAGTCAAAAAATAATGACACTTAATAAAAAGAAAATGTCTGTGTGGACGATATATGCAGATATGTTGAAGATCATTTAAGATATGTATAAGCTTGTCAATGGACTTTCTGCTGGGAAACCAACACATTTGTAATACATTCACAGAATTAAGCAAGACTTGCTGTGAGCACTATAGGTAAATACCAGGAACCATCAGAAAGTGACTGAATGGATGCAGTTTCCAGTTCCAGGTGGGTCCACGCTGTACCTAACCGGAAACCCAGATAAGAGCAGACAGAGGGACTGGGAGGAGCTGGGGAGCAGCGGCACGCACCGATGAGGCGGGAGAGTTCGCACAGCCCCCAGGGCACGTGGACGGGCTGCACGCTCCCGTGGCTCTCCTGCAGCGCCAGGTTGGACAGGTGGTCCGAGAAGCGGCAGAGCTGCTCCGTCACGCCGGCGTTGCACAGGTTCAGCAGGATGTTCAGGCCCAGCGGCTTGAGGGAGGGCAGGTGGACCTGCCACCCCGAGACGTCGAACTGGATGCTGACCGGGTTCTGCTGGTCCTGCGACAGGCTCAGCATCTCCAGGTGGTAGTCGCACACGAAGTCCTCGGCCTCGCAGCAGCCCAGCTCCGTCCCGCAGGGCTGCAGGGGCACCGGCAGGCCAACAGCAACACGCCAGTGAGGCAAGGCAGTGGCCATATTCCAACCATTTCACAACCGCTTATCCGGTTCCAAGGAGCCTATTCCAGGCAGCACAGGGCTGGGGTACAGCCTGGATCGGACGGCAGTCCATCCCAGGGCTTGTGCGTGTGGCCACACACACACACACACACCCCATTAATTTCCATGGAAAAAAAACCCAATCCCCACCCAGCCCCAAGCTTAACCATAAATTATCAAACAAAATAAAAGACTTTTGACATTATTAGTTTTTATAAAATTGAGTTTCCCCTTTTAGGGGACCAAAAAAAAAAAAAAGTCCGGACAAACAAACAAAACAGGTTATCATTACATTGTGGGAACATGTGGACTACATAGTAATACAATCTATAAGGACAATGAGAACTATAAGCTGCACAAGTCACTTCATGCCAGATCCAGCTGAGAAGCTCTTCTCTCACCTGTACTGAGTCTTCCTCACCACCTTCGGTGTCATGGCTGAAGCTGACGTTGGAGCCAGACGGGTGTTTGGCACGGGTTGCCTGTGGAGGGCGCTGTGGGCGCATGGTGTCAGAGGAGCGGGCGGTGTCGTGCGACATCGTCTCACTGGGCTCGTGCTCACTGGCTGCAGTGACGGAGGGCTCCATGGGAAGGGAGAGCAGGGCTTCTCCCTCCTGGCCCTGCGGACACGAGCAACCAATCAGCTTCCATCCCCCCTATGATGCATTTCCCCCCAGACTCGGAAACCGCATACCGATTTGCCGTGTAGTATAGGTGACAAATGCCCACATCATCAGTACGAATGAGGCAGTAGGCAAACAGTACCCAGATGACATGTTACGTTGTACAAAATTCCAAAATGTATAACCAGTAGACTCTACGATATCCCACAATGCCACTGGAACTGCAGCCAGAGAACGTGACTTGCTCAAAATCTTTTGTCAAGAACACGGAGGAGGTGCCGGCTCTGTATAAATTCAAATCGAAAATAATTCCAGAGTTACACCACTCGAATATTGGCTTCTTCTTTGATTGTTTTTGACAGTTTTTAACTTTCGCAGTGGACAAGCTACGTCAGTAGAAACCATTTGGTGGGGTAATATGCAAGACGGCAACAGAGTATGTCCTAGTGCACAGTATATAATGCACCAACGATCAAGAAGTAGGCTTCCGGTGAAACTCAATATGTACTAGGCAAGTATGTGATTTTGCATGCAAACTCTGTGTCTATCGCAGGAGTCACAAGGCTCCAGAAAGGACCACTGCCAGTCACAGGGAGGCCCTTGGTGGAGGTACCTGAGATTTATTTCATCGACTGGAGCGGCCACTGTTTTCCGAAACCAACAGATTCCTCTGTGTTACAGACCTCTTCCCTGTCCTCTTCCCCCTCTGTCCGGCAGAAAGAGCCCACTGAAAGGTCGTCCTGCAGATCGTCCTGGCTGTCGTGGGGGGGCTCCACACGGCCGCTGAAGAACAGCACAGTCTCTGGGCTGGGGTTAGGCCAGGACAGCACACCCTGCTTGTCTACGCAGCACAGCACCTTGTGCCAGATAGGAAAGCAAGCAGTATGTGTCAATGCCGGCAGATCATGGAGCAGCAAGCATGGGCACAAACCGACACGCGTGACACTCACGGTGACGGAGCCAAGGTTGTGGAGCAGGCTGGAGGTGTAGCACAGCGTCTGGGACTCTCCTCTCAGGACGCTGACCAAGTGTCTCCAGATGCAACGCAACAGCTCCTGCGTGGACATGTAGGAGGATCAACGGCCAGAAACCTTATCGCGCAATCTGCCGGGTGCTCCACCCCGTATCCTTTTCATCTCTCCAGGAAAGGGATAATGGGCGTGTCCGGGAGCCACCCACTCCGCATCACCTCATTGGCCACTGCGCTACATCCATGAGGACACCTTCAACCCTATTGGCTCGTTCACTCCCATAACCCCTTTGGAAAGTACAAGAGCAGGGGTCTCCAACTCCAATCCTGGAGCGCTACTATGCAGTAGGTTTCTGTCCCACTTGGCTTCTGGTGAGCCACACCTGTTCCTGGTATTTACCTGAGGATAGGTGTGGCCCATCAGAAGCCAGGTAGGATAGAAAACCTACTGGACTATAGCTCTCCAGGACTGGAGTCGGAGACCCCTGGTATATGGGCAAGGTGGGAAAAGTTGGGACGGGACCAGTGAGTGTAAAGAGAGACAGTGAGTGTGAAGAGAGAGAGGCAGTGAGGCCCCAGTCTGTGTCAGCAGCGTACTGTGTACTGTTACTGTGAAGCATCACGTTGTTATAGCAACCAGGGAAGTCACACTTCACATTAGACTTCACATGTGTACTAGTGATTTCATTCATTTACATTTTATTTAGTAAACATATCTTTTTGAGAATGCAGGATCAGTCCCTAGAGCAATTTGGGGTTTAGATCCTTGCTTAAGGACCCAACAGTGAGGCACAGTGTAATAATACATTTTATTTATTTATAAGCGCCTTTACTGTACCAACCCGCTCAGCCACACACTGGCCCCGTTTAGACTAAAACTCTCCTCCACCTGACCTGCAGGGCTGCGGTAGCAGTAGGATCTCGATTCAGCTCCATGCCAAATCGAGCTAATAAGATGCAGGCATGCACACTAATGGATTAAATGCTTTTGTTGCATTAAAGCACCTCCTGCACAGCAGCCCTCTGGGACAGGAGTAGAAGCAGCAGGGAATGAGGCTGCGCCCTGCATCCACCTGACACATGCAGCCAGCCAGTCCTGCTCATGAAAGGGAGGAAACAGAGCAGGCGTGGACCCTGCGACTTCATGTGGAAACCTGAGCAGCTGAGATAGTGTCAGTTAAAAGCGAGAAAAGCTGGAGGCAGGGCAGGAGAGTACCACGAACAAACGTTTCATTCCTTTGTGATGAAAGGGTACTGTGAATTCTTAAGTGAACCCCAGTACATGTAGACACACTACTGAAGCCAGAATAAAGAACAGCAAAAAGATACTCAATTCACACTGTTATAATACTGAATTCATACTTCAAGGCAAACACGTAAAGGCATCGGATCTGAACCTTCGATCCGTTCATGCAGGCCGTTCTGGGTGTAGAAAAATAATAAAACAAAAGATTGCCAGTAGTCTTTATCCAGGGCATTCTCAGCAAGTCTCAAATGCTGCATCATGAGTCACATGACCCGGTGTCCCATCATGCAAAGCTCAGGTTAAAGGATGTGGCACAGGCACACATTGAAGGGATTCTGAAGAGGTGCAGGTGCAGACTGAATGGTGTGTGTGTGAGGGGGGGAGGGGGTGTCAGGAAGAGGTGGATTTGCAAAACATGCAGTGAGACCTGTCTCGTGCACAACTGCTGGGAGACCAGGTCTGGTACTTTAATCTCATTTTGTTTGGAATCAAAGGAAAAAAACAAGATGGGTAGGTAGACTTCAGCAGCTGGCAAAATAAGAAAAACTTGAGATTTGAAAGAAAAATAAAAAGTGGACCGCAAGAAAGGCACCACAGATGCGAGCCATGAGAATACACAGCAGAGGCATACAATCTCAGGAGACTGGCTCTTGGGGGGGGGACACTAAGGCAAGAAGCACTGCAGGGTGACCAGGACACAAAAAAAACTGCCAGGGAGGTGTGGGGTGAGAGAAGGAGAGCTGCGATGGGTAGGGAGCCACGGTAACAGGAAGAGGCAAGGAATTCAGAAGGTATACCTGAGAAGACAGCACCTCTGTGTAGCTGCTTAGAGTATCCTCAGAGAACTTAGCAAGCTGGGGCGAGAGAGAAGGCTAATTAACATACGGGGGGGGCAGGCAGATGGCACTCCCTCCCCTGGATTCCTCGACTCGATTACGGCTTTCGACTCCGGCCCTCGCTCAGAGGAGGACGTGAGGCGTAAGCGCGCCGGGCAGCCTGGTTCGCCCAGGAAGGCGAGCTGCCCGCAAGCCCGGCACGGCACGAGCGAACGGGAGAGGCCACGCGCCCTCACCAGGCCAGTCGGAGACGTGTGGCTGGACTCGGCCAGGACCCTCGCTTCCCCGTAGGCGTTCACCATCACCCACATGACGGGGAAGAGCAGGGGAAGGATGGGGAGCAGTCCCATTACCTGCCACAAGGACAAAGAAAAGGGGCAAAGGAAGGCGGTCAAGCCGGACGGCCCAAAGAGCAAACGGAAATACAGCTAAAACGACCGGGGAAACAACCAAACAGAGGGGGGAAATGACATACTGTGGATTTACTGCAGACAGACTGAAACGTACAGGGCTGTCGATACAGGTGAGACAGCCAAGGCACGAATGGGGCTTTTACCCCACCTCCCCCCCCACCCCATACCTGAAGCTGAAAGAAGTTGAAGCAGCCAGGTGTGAGATTAGGAGCTTTTACGCAGAAACGCACCGTGTTCACTGTGAAGAACGCCACCTACGGGAGAGTGACATGGCAGAGGGACACGCGGTTAGGTAATGACATCATAAGGCAGACTGCTGAGGAGCAGCTACTCAGCACAGGAACTTAGATCAGAGACAAATTCTCCCTTCTGTACCAGCACGACAGGGCAGACAAACTTGACCATGATGGACTGCACGGTGAAGCGCTCATTATCCAGGGCTGTAACGGGCCGGGAGAGAGCCAGCTCCAGACTGCTGCTGCGGGAACAGGGAGGGAACCAGGGAGAAGCTCAATCTACAAAGTACTTCTCGGCATTACATGTACATACATTCAGATGCACATGATGAAGTGTGCAGCTAATGTAATAAATTGCCTTTACTACAACACTAAATTTCATTGATTTAACTTAATTGCGTAAAACAGAAGCACACAAAGCCAAATTCTGCATTGTCAAAGAAATTCCCAAGCGGCAGGGGACACGCCGATGATCTCGGTCTGGACGGCACACCACTGATGTAGGAACACCAGCTCCTGTCCCGACATTAAAGCTTGATTTTTTATCATAAACATAACCAGACCAAGGCACATTCTCAGGATTCCAGACGAAAGATACCTACCGGATGTTGTCGAGGATTGGGGTCCGCACCACCCGGAAGAGGCGGAACTGTTGGGGGTTCTGAGGGCCCCTCTTCTCGTTCCCCCGCGGCGATGGAGGGGGGGAGAAGGGAGGGAAGAGATCACCAGGCTCCAGGACAATGTGTTCATCATCCTGCAGACAGACACACGTGGGGTGGGGGTCCAAGCATGAGAGAATCTCACTGTAGCACAGAAAGGATTTCATTTATTTATAGTCGCCAAAGTTATATCGCACAGAGAAAATCATTGAGTGTCCCCGTCCGGTAAGGTCAGGAGGAGCCGACCTTGATTCCCCGCAAGGAGGCGAAGGATTCCTGTCCAGGCCGCAGTGCGATGATGTCACCCTCCACCAGCAGGCTGACGGGCAGGTTGATCAGCTGGTCGTCCCTGTATGTCCAGTGCAGGGACCAGGAGGGCGAGGAGGGAGTGTACAAATCCGGGTACAGCGAGGGCGACCACCTCACCGGCTCCCCCGCACTCCCCTGCAGAGAGACTGCAGAGTGTCCATCCGTCACCTCCTTTCATTTCACTCCACCGATCGCCCCCCCCGCGTGCGGCACTCCCGTCGATTCAACCCCGACAGCCCCGCTCCATCACTTACTGTCCAGCTGGGAGATGACGCACTTCAGCCGGCGCACCATCTCACTTTTCTTCAGCCTCTCCTGGCGCCCGATGAGGAAGAGGTTCAGCAGTAACAGGAGGAAGAGCGCAAAGGCACTCACCAGCTCTATGCCCTGGCTTCGGGCACAGAAATGGGCATTACCACGGACGCGAGGTCGTGAAAGCCGATCGTCACTGCAGCGGCTACTGGCCAGACGCTGCAGGGCTTTATCAACGCAGTAGGTACCTGCCATACGGCTGACTGCCATGGCAGCAGAGCAGCCCGCACACGACAAGCAGGGTGAGGGCAGCTCCGGGCCAGTGGAAGCTGGAGTGACGGTTGTCATGGTGAAGGAAGCTCTTAGTCCACAGCTCCTGTCCCCACAATAAGAAACACAAAGGAACCCTTTAAAAACAGCAGGTATGACCCCTGGAAAACAGGTTAATGCCATAACAGGCATATCGGTACAGGTACTCTTTCGGTGTTTTACGGTGAAATGCATGCAGGGGTACCTGTAGAGTGGGCCGCCTTCTGAGAACCTGCTGCTGCTGCTCCAGCAGGGTGAAAAGCTGGTTTCGCAGGGTGCCGAGGGCCTGGGCCGTGGTGAGCCCCAGGGGGGCGGCCCCCTCCTCCTGAAACAATTGCCACTTAAAGCACTTGCCGTCTGATAGCAGCCACGAACATCTGACAAACCGTTCACTTTAGAAAGCAGGCGTGCACACGCACAGATGAGATCAAACAGATAGATACACATCTGAATTCACTGCACACTTTACATTCGAGATGAGGTTATTGGGCCAGAAGAGATTCACTTCTCATCTGAAGCTGTAAGATAAACCACCCAGGCAGTGAACACTAGTTCTCCATTCTATAAATATCACCAAATCAAAATACTACCCAAAACATCAGGAAACACCTATATTTGTAAAATTAAATGTAAGCCACAGTGCTCGCTAGAAATGTAGAGGAACAAAGATCGCTTTAGTTTAACAAAAATGAGGTTCATACACTTTGCATCATTACAGTTTCTTCACAATTTCAAAATATCCGATACACTTACAAGTTTCCCAGATAACCAATAGTCACAATTAGCACCACATCATCAGCCAAAAGCTTCTCCATTTCAGCCAATTTACCCATTAAACTCATTACCAGATGGAATTAGCAATGTTAATGTTGGAGTCTGGTCCCACTGTGCCAAGGGTCATCCCATCCCCTGGGGAGGATTCCACCCGGCCAAGGACTGCTCGTGGTTTTCAGCGCGAAAAATAAACTGTATATTTAAGCCAATTCACGACCCCTGACAATCGAGCATTTTGATCACATGGGAAGAAATGGGGGGGGGAGATGTTTAATTTCAGTTGTCTCCAGTTTACCAGAGTTTGGAGTTCAGAGAAAGAAAATTAAAAATGTGTCACAGTATGTTTTTCTTCCCTACTGTTCCATCTTCCTTTGATGGGTATTAATGACCCATGACTTTTACTGCTCCCTTATCCCTTGATACATGATGTACATCTTGACATTGCTCTCTTCTCTTGTGAATAACATCATAATCCCTTTCATTTAAGGGAGAATACAATGTTGTATAATATTGCATTTTATTATCACTGCATTTAATATTGGTAATGTTTTACGAGATGTACTGCGCCAATTGCCATATGCAAGAACATAACGTTATATATGGGGTCCACGGATGGCTCACTATTATCCGTGGTAGGTCTTGGAACGTATCGCCTCTATAGAGCTATATAGAGAGACACACACTCTTTTGTATTCATATCTTTGCGGGGACCATTCATTCACTTCTATGGGAAATACCCTAAACCCAACAATATACACATTTATACATACTATGTGTGTGTGTTTTATATATTATATTATATATAAACTTGAATTAGGAAATGTAAAATGTATACATAAGTGTTTTTTTTTTTTTATGATTAACACAACACCACAAGATGACGCATCTTGACAACTCCTAATCCCTAAACTTGGACTACCTGTTATATGTATTCTCTTATAACATTATCCTTTTGATGTTAATTCTCCATTTAATTATTTGACACTTCATTCATTCTGTTCTTGTTTGAAATCTGGGTTTATTCAAATGAATAACCAGGTTTCCGATGGTACCTCCAGAGCTAATTCTGGCATAATTTGTGTGCCCGTTACACTAAACTATTCATCAAATTCCTCATTCAGCTGCTCATTCATTTAGCCCTTTTTATGAAAGTCTATCAGGCTTGTTGATATTAAGGTCAGCCCACAACTAGATATAATCCTGTTTGGCAAAAGTCTCAGCCAACAGCCTTAAAACTAGGAACGGATGTGAAATGCAGTCTGCATACCCGTAAGAACAAGCCTCTCACACATCCAGGGCACTCAAGCCACAAAAGTTTGCCCAACACCAAAATAAGCAATCATTCCTTCATTCTTTACTAATGCGTCACTTGCACAAATTTACTGGAATAATGTACCCAGCTGATGTGTATGAAATATTACAATAGCGGGAAAAGCAGCAAGGAAAAAGGAATGAGAAGCAGAGGTGGCATGAATAAGACAGTCTCCATGGGAATGTCGCCTTTTCCCATGCTCTATGGCCCTCCCACAAAAAAAAAAATCTGATCGCGTCAAGAAAATTCCCATTAGAGATATGGAGCTGGACATCGCTGCACTGGCAGCCCGCGCTGCTAGCGGCGACAGGCCCTGGTAAAAATAGCCCCTGCTGAGAGCAACGAAATATTAATGGCAAAGCTGTGAGGCAGCGAGCACCCACGCGCACCGGCAGGCAGCGAACACGCACACGCCGCAGGGCCGGCCGCTCATCCAGCGCACGCCGCGGACGGGCGAATCACACGCGCTCGCCCGCGGGAACATACTGTGGCAGGCAGACAAGCAGATAGAACACGAGAGGAAGCCGCCCACCTTGCAAAACCAACACAAACCAAAAGCCTCGAGCATCACTGAACAAAATGAACCGCAGGACCGAGATGCCAGAAAACGGACCAACAAACTTACATCTTCCGACCGGATCGCACTCTCCTTCATGGTCTTACTTCATTGTTTTTTTTTTATGGATAATTTCTCTCTTCCGTCAAGATCTTTCCTGCTATTTGACAGGAATGAGACTAGTTCAGGGATGGAAAGTAAGGAGGAAGAAGGTGGACCTCTGTTCTCCCACCCGCCCTGCTGCCCAGTCTCCCGGCACCCATTCAGGCATGCCCGTCCCCAATCTTGGCACAACGCTAATTTACTGCAGTCCCAGACTCTAGTCAAAACTGCACACCCAGCCAGATCTAGCTGTCCAGGAAAACAGCAAGGACAGAGACTGGGGGAATGAGATAGCTCACTGTTTCCCCCTCCCCCCTTTCCTTTTCTGTGGGAGGGAGGTCAAAATCGGTCAACGCTCCCATGGGACCCCCATAAACCACATACAGAGCCAAACAATGGATATCCAACTCCAGTATATACTGCTTCCAATGCAAGCGAATAGCTTAGTCTCTTCCTGAGCCTGCACTTAGAGCATAGATAGGGAGAGAAGACGTACGCAGGAACGATGCCAGTATCAATTCTTGCTATAAATGCAGTTTCTCTCTATCTGAATGGTATGAGGGTGAAAGGACAGCCTGATGGATATTCTTCCCAGCAGGCTCACAATTAATTTTATCAGCCTCAATTCCAATAATTAACACAGCAAAAGCAGCTCAGACTTCGCCACAATTTATGGGCCTGAAAGTTTTAGAAATGTAAGCACTTGTGTGTTAATATTGCTGAGCAAACCAGCACACCACGTCACACTCCAACCACCCACTCACATTGTTTTTCCATCTCACGTTCCCAAGTGGCTAAACAAGTTGCCAGCATACACCAGATACGCACCATCAGCAAAATCAAACACTTACCTTCATTTGAGGAAACAAACAACCAGGCCATACCGGGATCTCGGTCACCCCCCCATCTTTAGGATTAGGAGCGATAAACTCATGACTTATAAGCAGACACTTACCGGTTTCCTATCCTGTTCCATCACCGCTGCGACCACTAAGCATGCTCTGGGG
>JABFDZ020000097.1:12247919-12263843 GCA_019775955.2 Pollimyrus isidori
GATTTCTCTCTCTAAACAAAATCTCAATGTTTCGATAAAAACAGAAAAACTTTGTATTGTATTTCCCAGCACTTCCCATGAGAAAAGCCTGCTGGCTGATGAAGGCCTGTTGCTGTGCTGCCATCTGCTGGGGATCCATTACTGGTGCAGGCTGGGGCATGGCAGGTTGCATCATCATACCTTTTCATTAAGAAATGAATATATTCAGTGAAATGCATAATATCATTTTAGCAACATCCCAAGGTCAGTGTGGTCCAGCTCCTTACCAGGCATGCTTGGAAAGACTGGGGCTGCCGTCGGCATGGTAGGCACAGCTGGATAGCTGGGCACTGCGGGCATCCCTGCAGGAAGACATGAGGATGTCAGTATATTTAAGGGCAAAACTCATTATGCCAGAGGGTCAGATCAGGAAGAACAAATAGTTCTTGGCGTTTATAAGATTTGCTACAGACATTCTGACAAATACGTAAATATTAAAACACCCCGATTAACCTTAACTAAAGCAACATGTGTAAACAGGTACAAGCTATATAATATGATAGTGATTAATATTTTTGTCTGTTTTAGTTGTTGATGCTGTAAAGGCATCACTGCACTGGAAATTTACATTACTCAGCACAGGAGGATCCGTGAAGTGTATAATATGTGCAGAGGTGGAAAGTTTGGGTTCAGAAAGTACAAATCCAGGCCAACGTTTTATTTGAGCCAACCAGTTCAGTACTCTGTGACTGTGACCCTTTATGCTCAATTGGTCAGTTGAAACAAAACTTTGGCCTGGATCTGTAGTTTTCGGACCAGAACTTTCCACCTCTGAATATGTGGACCATGAACACCAGTCGGCAGGTTCTGTCTTACCCATGGAATAACCTGCCATTGGCATTGTCATTGGAACGCCTGCAAAAATGGGGGAACCTTATTTTCATATTTATATAACAAGAAGCACCTAGATCTCCACAGAAGGTATCAGTGACATGATCTTCATACCTGTGGTAGGATATATTCCAGGTTGCATGGGGCCAATACCACCTGCTCCCCTCAAACGTCGGTTCAGCACAGCCATTCTCTCCGCATCCTTAAAGCACAGACACCAGTGCATTAAAACCATAAACGCCGCCTCAAAAAAAGAAGTTAAACAGATGGAGAGACCAAAGATTCCTGCATGCAGTTCGTCACAGAAAGCCCATTGTTTATTACTGAAAAGCATAAGCGAGTCAAAGCATTTACACCGAGCTATTTCATAGCACTTATTGTTTATATAGTACTTATTGGACTGACAGGCACAGCTTGGTCCCACACGGGGTCAAAAAGGTCATCCACAAAAGTGTCAAACTGCCGACCTCTGGAACCTGAAGAACAGAGCATAAACATGGCTATTGGCACTTTTAGTCTTTTCGACATGGTCTTCAATTTAAAAATATCAAATAACATATACTTAGAATATGATGTAATTAAGAAGATATATAGTTGCATAGCTCAGAGCTGTATGTTTGTAGTCTTCCATACGTGCCCAGTACTCCACACCTGCTATGTCTCATCCCTCACCTTCCACAGAAGGGTAATCGCTACTGCTCCAGGAAGCCTCAGAGACTGGCAGTCCTGGGGCCGGCATCGATGGAGCAGGAGGAATGAACTCATCATCATGTAGGTTCATCATCCTAAAGGAGGATGAAAATAAACTGCATCATTCCAGAATACTTTCAATGAACTGGACAAAATGTGACAATTTTAATATATATTAATAACAAACAAAATCGTATTCATAAGCAATACATAAGCTCAAAAAACCCTGTATTGCTTTGTCATGTGTGTATGTATGACATCCCATAACCATTATGCACCTTCATAATGCATTCATGTAACCTCCTGAGACCCCACCCATTCATCTATGTCCATTGTAGTGGACATTTTATTTTTGCATTTATCTTTTCACTGATGTTAGGAAACATATTCATTCCTGTTGTGCACTGCAGAAAATGCTGTGAAATGAAAAATAAAAATAAATTTGAAAAAAATCAAAATTGTAAGATGTCTTATTTCCTCCGAAGACAAATAACCTACAATTGAAGGACACTTTTTTCTTTGGGTCTCTGGAGGATATTGTACGTTAATTTAGATTAAAGCTTCACAAAGCGATATTGAGTAATACTGGTCAAGTTCAATTGCATTTCTTTCAAAACAAATGCAGTGAGCAATCTCACTGAGGGCATATAACCTTTATGTTACAGTGTACCTACATTCTGCTTATTGATGTTCTATGAATGCATTATAAATCATTATGAAGGTGTACTTAATGCACATATTTACCAAATAATACTCTGATATGAAACACAGCCCTTTAGAATACACATGGCCCAGCAGCAGTTGCTGTTTTTCCTGCCGTAGTGCTTTGTATCTCTGGCGGTTTGGCACTCACATGTTCCTCTGGGAGCTGAAGAGGTATTCATTGGCT
Source organism: Pollimyrus isidori (assembly GCA_019775955.2). Classification (NCBI taxonomy): domain Eukaryota; kingdom Metazoa; phylum Chordata; class Actinopteri; order Osteoglossiformes; family Mormyridae; genus Pollimyrus; species Pollimyrus isidori. The sequence goes on from JABFDZ020000097.1 coordinate 12,250,369, forward strand.
AGTGGAGGTGGTGGTGGTGGCAGTTGTTCAGCCTGTGCGACGTCAGCCTCCACCTCCGCCAGAAGGTCCATGACAAAGTCACTGCCAGCCAGGTCTGTCCAACGATCCCCAGCCAGGAGCGAAACGGACCATCCGCGCGGAGCTTCTGGCAAACCCCTGTAAGACAGCCCATCAGCCAGTATAGCCAAGCATGATCCTCAACCCCGCAGGGATGGAGGTAGCCATATATTTATCTTCATTTATTTGTCTATTTGCTTATCAGTTAAAGTCAGTTGACATCTTCTCTTATCCAAACTTCTTACCCTATATAGAGATGCATTACATCAGATAATATACCTGTATATAAAAAATGAGTACAGTATATAATAAGATGTAATAATGGGGAATGTATAGATTAAACCCATTTGTAGAATTATCCCACTGTATAAAATAACATACAGTATTAAATACTATGAGTGGGTGGATAAATCCTCTCTGTGACTCTAATGCCACTCATTTTGTTTGCTCTACAAACACATTTAGCTTCACATGCAAATAAACCATCCATTCTTCCCTAATTAACAATTCTAATGTTTTACATAGCAACATTTGCAATTTTCTGGTAGTGTTTTTAATATGAAGCTGATTATATGCAAACTATACCTGAATCTGAGCACCCATAAGGCCAACTCCTCCCCTGTAGTCCAGGACTCCACCTCTGCTGTTAGCGTTTCCTCTGTCACAAAAAAAAAAACAGCTGAACTACAATGCTTGAATAAAAATGTATGAAAAGGCTAAACTGGAATCCAATTTATCTTTTCATGAAAATAACCACACATATTTTCCCGGCAGGTAACTATAGCCATTTAGGTATTGCTATATGTGATGCTTCATACCATTGAAGGTGTTGACATCCAGAACCATTTTCCCTGTCCTCTGATTGGCTGTCCACTCCAGCTGTGTAGCCGGATAGACTCTGCAGGCTGGGGCTGGCTGCAGCCGGGAAGTAAGCAGCTTATGTTGGCATAGCGGTCGGTATTTTCCTGGCCCATGGTCTGACACGTACCTGAATAAATGGCACCAAGGCAAGAAGCTAAGAGCATTGCTACATTCTCATCAAGGAAAATATATCAAAAATAGTCAGCATACTTCAGCAGGGGCTTATCCAAGGATGGCGAGGGGGTGAATGAACTCAGGCTGCAAGCCATCAGCAGCCAGGCTCGCAAGGCTGTCTCCCCGCCCTCTAGGCCCCAAGTGTGAAAAACCAGTTGGGACAGGATCTCATCCCTCAGAGAGGGTTTTGCCAGCCCCTTCTCAATTATGTAGTTCCCCAGCATCTGCTCTTGCCATCCCACAAGTTCAGAGTCCCCAGAAAAGCGCAGAATCTGAGCAAAAAAGAAAATCAAAGCAAAAGAAAAAAAAACAGAGCAGTTTTACGTACATCAGGTCTGACTTGGACATTGTTGCTGTGCCCTTATCTGTTGTATGGTCAATGGAGACGTGCTCACCAATTTATTAATCTCTAGGGCGGTGTTGGCATCTTCAGGGCTCAGGAAAGTCAGAGGCCAGTGAAGAGGGTAGCCTTGGGCCTGACACCACCCATCCTGAGCCAGGAGCATAAGAAGGTTTGTGTCACAGAATTTGTATATGTGTTTTATTTTCAAATGTGTTTTTTTTCTGTACTTCTATACAAAACACAGATGTGAGTCTAACATGACCAGCTTGAGCAGCCTTACCTTCAGCTCGGTGTTGGCATATTGTGAGAAGGGAAAGTTGTTAATATCTTGGGGCAGCGCAAGGTTGTGTTCCGCTTTGACCTGCGGAGGGGCCACCTCCGTGATCCCAGAGCCAGGATGTCGCCCTATGGTTTGAAAAACGCCAACAAGAGGCCACCAACCACTTTATCTTATTTTTATACCTGTTTTCCCATTACAGTGCTTGTAAGTCTATCCCAAGAAGCACAGAGCACGAGGCAACTCTGGATGGAAACCAGTCAATTTCAAGGCATGTGCTCATACACACACTAAAGGCAATTTAAAGATACAAATTCAGCTATTTGTATATTTTTCAACTGCTGGGGGAAACCCAGAAAGTAAAGGCACTAGCCTGGAGCTATGAGGCAGCAGTGCCATCCACTGAGCCACCCGGCTGCTTGCCTATAGGACCAGAACGGACTGATTAAAGTCCACCTCAATAAATCTCTCCCCGAGGCAACCTATATCATCTCATGCCGCAATATCACAAGTGAACTCACCACTTGCTCCACGCAGTCTGGCAGACAGCTCCACTGGAATCTCTAACATTCCCACATCCTTAGACCAAAAACAAGTCAGTTAAGACGGGGCTAGGCTAAGGCATGGAACAGAAAACTGGGGTGTTTTGGTGGGACAGGACGGAGAGGCTGCATATGGATAATATAAGAAGAGTTGAGTAATTAAGATCCAGAGAGTAAAAGTCCAGACCAAGAGCATAAAGAGTCAATCACAGAGTACTCAACTGATTGGTTGCAATAAAACCCCGGGCTGGATTTTTACTTTCTGGACCTGAATTACCCAACTCTGAATATAAGCATGAAACACACAATGGTTGGGTTACATACAGATAAAGTAATAAGGCTGGATGCATGTTGACTCACCATTCTAGCAGAATCAGACTGGGTTTTCTCCGTTACTGTGTTATCACTCAATATGTTCTTCTTTCTGCGTCCCTGATAAAAAAAAAATATACACCTTTGTCACATGCCCACACAAGTGTAAAACCTCCTTCTTTTGGAGAAAAAATGATAATCTATTATTTTACTAAGGCATCTGGTATTTGTGCTGCACCCTTAAGGTCGACACAGGAACATAGAAACATAACATAAAAGGGCTTGTATTGAAACAGGTGGACAATACAAAGAAATACAAACAGAATAAGATAGAAATTAATAATATATGAATTTCAGGGTTTAGAAATGAGAAATTCCTAGTTTTCTTGCAAAAACAAGATGTCTTTCATAACATGTAAGTCTTTCAAGTATAATTTTAAGCACAGCTGTCTGACACTTTTGAAAAGAACATGCCAACATACAGAATATATAAGAAAAACAAAGCAATAACATCCATTATCATCCATTACGAGCACTGTCTCACCTGTGTATGTACTCTAACAGAGCTGGGTATAGACTGGGTAATGACGTCTACATTGTGACTTGGCTGTCTTCCGTTCTTTTTGGGGCTAACTTCAATGTCTCTCTTACCCCATTATTGCCTTCGTTTCATCCAAGGAAGAAAAGCAAACAGCCAAATCCAAAGGATCTTTCTATAGTTCTATTCTTGGCACCACTTTCTTTTATAAGGCAGGGACAATAAAATGTTCTTTTGCTCCACCTCAGATGGCAAAAAACCCAATCAGAGGGCAGAAATCAAGCTGTGACATCACATTTTATTGCAGACCAGGTCTTGTTTGTTGACTGATGCAAGCACAGGTGGCGTGCATGAGGGGACACCAAGTTCTGCATTATAAGATTATGACCCTTTTCAATGTACTCAGATTTCCCATAATCAGTACTATATTGTGACAGTGGTTACAGAGGCAGTGGCTGTACAGGTGATTTATGTAACGCCATGGTGCTAGCTGATAATTATGGGTGGCTGCCCCTGGACAGAACCTAAGGGATAGTGTGCAAAAACACCACATTTGGCCTGATAGCAATGTTTTCTTTCTTTTATATTTTTTTCTTTTATATACCTTACCAACAAATGACTGGCAAGGAAAGACACAACAATGCAAAACAGACACTCAGGCAATGTAAAAGGAAATGTTTTTCAAGTGAACTCTTTGATCAAGACAAAAACCTGCACTGACATTTACTACCAGATAATAAAGAGCCTGGAATTCGTATGTAATTCAAACCCACAGCTGACCGCACCCTCTTGTGTTCTAGCCTATGATTTCTCACCTTCTCTCATATGCATACATATCAGATTATGGAAAAAGAAGACCTACCTGTCAAATACAATATAGAAATCCTGCTGTCCTGCTAAAATGAGTGGATTTCTGGGCAGGTAAGGGAAAGGTGACACACGTATGACAAGAGGTTGAAGTCCAAGAAGGAAGGAGCTGGGCGGGACAGTTATGTGGTCAAAACGAAACTCTCAGCTGAAATATTTACCAGGGCACTATACATGCTCAATAAATAACTGGATTGTCTATAACTAGCTTAAAAACCATGAAAGAGCATAATATTCTCCACTGGTAATTTTGATGCAGACATTCTTAGAGTAAACATTTGAGGATCATTATTAAGAACATAAAAAATTTACAAACAAGAGGCAGCCATGTGGCCCCTAAAGCTTGTTTGGGGAGAACTTAACTAATAGCTCAGAGTTGTTAAAATCTTATCTAGCTCTTTAAAGGAACCCAGAGTTTTAGCTTGCGCTACACTAGCAGGAAGACTATTCCATACTCTAACTACTGTATACACTGTGTAAAGAGATGCTTCCTCAAATTCATTTTAAAATTTCCACCTATGGCCACGAGTTCTACTATAGTAATACTGAAATAGCCATTTGGCTGAGCAGCATCCAGACCTGTTAGAATCTTATATAGCTGGATCATGTCCCACCTTAGTCTCCTTTCTTCAAGGATAAACAGATTCAGCTCAGCTAACTTCTCTTCATAAGACATTCCTCTAAGACCAAGAATCATTCTTGTACTTACACCGTTTCCAAGACGGTAATGTCCTTTTTAAGGTATGGTGACCAAAGCTGCACATAATATTCTAGGTGGGGTCTTACCAAAAAAAAATATATTTTCGGCGCATCACCTCCCTTGACTTAAACTCTACACACCTAGAGATGTAACACATCATCCTATTGGCCTTTTTATTGCTTCCCCACACTGGTGAGAGTGGGACATGGAAGCATCAACATACACATCAAGGTCTTTCTCATAATTAGCTACCTTTGTTTCAGTGGAACCCATAAAATATTTGTACTTTATATTTCTGCTGCCTGCATGGATTACCTTACATTTATCTATGTTAAATTTCATCTGCCAGGTATCAGCCCAGTTGGTAATTAAATTAAGATCCCATTGTAGCCTCTGTGCTGCTCGGTCAGTATCTGCTACACCACCCACCTTGGGGTCATCTGCAAATGTAACCAGTTTACTGTATGTATGGGTCTCAATATCATTATTGTAAAATAGGAACGATAGTGGTCCTAAAATTGAACCCTGTGGTACCCCACTATGAACGCAGCCCTACTGTGACATTGTGCCTCTAATAATTACCTGCTGATTCCTATCTGTTAACCAGTTTTTGATCCAAGCTGCTACAGTTCCTAAAATTCCTGAAGCTTTGAGCTTAAGCAAGAGGCGTTTGTCGGGGACATCAAAGGCCTTCTGGAAATCTAAGTAGATCACATCATAGGCCTTTTTGTAATCAATTACTACATATGTTGCTCACTCTAGTGCCTAGTGGAATTAAGACATAGTGAGAGCATACTAAAAACAGCATTAGATTAATGAGAATATGGACTTTTAATATGTGATGACAGGTTTGAATTTTGTGATACTGTAAGTGTATGACGTGTTTGGAATACCAGTCTTTGGGACTTTTCTTTGCTGCAGTCATTACATGGTGGTGCATAATTATAAATGGAGACTTGAGAAAACTGGTTTATTAAAGATAATTCAGAATTTTACTCCCTTTTACAACCTACAGAAATTATCACCGCCAGAGTTTAAGACAATAATAATGTTCTATTCCATAATAATAATAATAATAATGTTCTTACCAAGAGGTAAGGTTTCACGATGTCAGATTCTGCACATTTCGTTAATTTAAGTGTGACTCTTCAAAAGTTATTAATGTAAACGTTAGCAAAGGGAATATTGTAATTACGAAAGTCATCCAAATAATTGAGTTAAACACTATTTATCTTTGCTAATGTCAACCTTTAATTATCAATAGCGATTGAGTGAAATATGAACGGATGTATTTCATAGCTTTCATAGTTTACTTTGCCTCTGGATCAGGATCATATATTTATTAACTGTTTACCTTCCTAAAACTGCAGTGGAAGAAAGTTGTTCAGAACCAATTCTGTCTATAGTTCACCAGCTTGAGCAGAATAGTGTTTCTTTTCAATTAATCTTTTTTTTTTTAGTAAGAACCTTATGCCCAAATCATACTGTACAGCAGTGATTCTCAAGGATCACAAGACATAGTTGGAAATGTGAGCGATTTAAAACCAGCAAGCTCATAGGCTGATCCACACTCAGATTTCCTAGTCCCAATCCTAGAATTAACCGATATAAATGGACCTTCGTTCTGCAAATGCTTTGCGCAAAACTAGTGAAAACTCAGCCGACCCAAGAAGCCAAACCACAGACGACTAATTTAAAATTCACTGGCACATCCAATCAGATTTGTGTGATATGCATTGATTGGCGTAAACTGCAGAGTGCACTGCGTGCTTGATTATAGCGTTAATTTAAACCTATACTTGATAAACTTGATAATGGGTCGTGACTCAGTTGGGATAGTACTGTAAAAATTGGGTTGCGGTGTAAAAAAAGACTGAGAACCATTACTCTGCTGTTCCCTAGAAAAGTGCTACAAGAAAGGAGTATTAAAAGTAAGGCTTAGATTGTCAAAAGAAGCATAAGTACTGTGAGGTTAATGTATCAAAATCAAGAAAGACTAAAGAATGAAAAGACACACCCATGCAAATATTTACAATAGAACATCATTGTGTGGGTAAGATAAATGATAGGAGCCAAGTAAACTCCGCACAGTTTTTATGTGATATGCAGCTTAGATAAGCTGCACGTGACGATGACAGGGACTGATCAGTCTGATGAGTGCGAGCATTCCTGTAGTATACTGTACTTAGGCGTGTGCTGCTCTTTTGTTTGAACACGCCCCCCCAGTGCATTGTTGCCCCAGTGTTCTTACTCGCCAACGCTGCCTCTTTAAGGTGTTTCTGGTGATCATCATGGTTGCCCAAAACTGGGTGAAGGACTGCTTCATTCTCTTGTAGTGCTTCCTGCCTCACACAGAAGGTGATGGTGTTTGTTAAGAGACAAACTCCTAAAGAAAAACGGAGCAGAAACAGAGCACACTTTTCTATCCCCATTGGTTCACTCCCATTTTTGTTATATGTTAAAGAAACTATAGACTTGCCTATGGGCAAAGGAACCATAACCCCCGATAATTAAATTGGCTTTCCCCAAAAAACAGACCTTTGCTTTGAAATTATTGAGTCGTGACCCCCTCCCCCCAAAATAAAATTCTCTCTTACACCCTTGGCCTTACCCGCCCAACAGTTCAGATCATGCTTAAGGACCAGCCTACTTCTTTCTATCAGGTTCACTTCCTTCAGATTGTCCTTTATTATATCATGCTTTCAGCATTACTCTCTCCATTCATTTCTCCTTCTTTACTTGATGAAAGGCCTTTGCTGAGACCCACCTGGCCTGGTGACCCCGGATATGTGACTGGAGGACGATGGCCTTCTGCCTGAAGTAGCGGTAATTACGACGGCAGATAAAACCACGGATATTCCGTTGTAGCGTGATAGCAGCCCAGGTCTGCGTGCTCTTCCATCGCTCTTCCACCTTCTGGTACAGTATCTCCTTCAGGAACACCTACAGCAATACAGCAGGACCCAAGGTTAAGTTACTCCTGCAAGAGGCAATTGAAATCCAACTTTGTGTAATTTTATTTCTGCAATATTTTTGAATTAATATTCTGTCATGTTCCACACTGAGAGAGGAACATATATACTTTTTATGTATCTAACAAATGTTTTCTTTAGCCAGAATTAGGATGCTCATGGGAGTTTTACTTATACAAAAATGTTCTGCGGGCATAAAAATGTTGGTTCAGAGAGATAACCAATCAGATTGTAGAGGAGGTGGGTACAAATAACTGCTCTACAACATGATTGGTTATCTCACTGAAACAATCTTTTTTAATTCTGCTATCAGAACATTAAGGCTAACATTAAGACAGGCTACATGGCCAAAAGTATGTGGACACCCTATTATTCAGAGGAATTGTCTAATTAAGTCAAAGTCATGGACCCGCTGACACATGAGTATCATTAAGCACACAGTCACAAAATGTCCTGTAACAAATATTATACAGAAGAGGTTAGTGACTTCCCCCTTTGGCACCATCAGGTGATGTCATCTTTCCAACAAGTAATTTCTGCCCTCTAGAGCTACCCTGGTCAACCGCAAGTGAAGTGACTGGGAAGCAGAAACGTCTAGGAGCAAGGTCTGCCACATAAGCTAACAAAAAATGAACTGATCACCCAACATCAACATCCAACCCGACCCTTACGAAAATCAATCATGGTTTTACTATGATTAAATAACCATGGTTTACAATAGTTCGCTGTTCTTCATGTTTTTTTTTGGGTAACTATGGGAACCATGACTATGGTTTTATCATGGTTTTGCTACAGTTAAGCCCTAGTGTAATATTGGTCATACACCATGGTTTTTGTTGTACCATGGTCTTTATCATGGTTTTTGTTTTACCATGGTCTTTGCAAACCATGGCAGTACTATGGGAGGCACAAAAATACCATGAGGTACCATGGTAAAACTATGGTTACTGCATAAAACCCATAGGAATCCATCATGAATTTTCAAAAGGGGAATGACAGCGAATACCACCAGCAAGGTTCCAACATGTAATGGAAAGTCCTCACAGAAGAGTAGAGGCTATTATAGCAACAATGGGCCAACCAACTTCATATTAATACCCTTGGTTTCAGAATGAGATGTTGCACAGGCTGGAGACCACATATTTCACATATTTTTGGCTGTACATGAAAGAAAGGACAGGACAGGGACAGCAGAGACAAGGATCCCCAGCAGAAACTCACCTTGGTCAGACCCAGCTGATACTGCTCCACCTCCACACCTGGAATGGAGCCAAGCAGTGCTACAACAAACTCCCTCTCAGGCAGTTCTACTGTGCGCTGTGGCATGAGAACCCCATACCTTATGGAGAAACAAGGAGCAAAAAGGCAAAGAAAGACAGGGAAAAGTAAGACTGTACATGGAAACTGCTAAAAGGAAGATATTATCATGCATAACATTCTTTAGTTTCAGCTATCCCCTACAGGTTCCCAGTCCATTTAGATACCCTGTTAGATGTTATTTCAATACCTTTCAATGAAGTAGGAGTAAAGAATCCGAATGGGATATCCCTCTTTCCTGATGTGAATAGCCTCCAGTATCCCAGCATGCCGTAGCTGCTGTGTCATATAGTCTACATCAAATATGCCTGGTAACTGCATTGCATGAAATAAGGATTTTAAACATTCAGTAATATTCTCTCTCTCTATATATATACACATAAAATGTAATTCAGAACTGGAAGTCTTTCTAAACCTTTTATTGTTTACCATGTACTTTTTAATTAGGAAATTGTTTCTATATCAACCTAAAAAGATCAACTTCTAGAACTAATTTATTGAGTTATTACTTGAGTAAACCTCCCAACATATCAAAGATGACAGTTATCTTCTTACCTTCATGTAATTGGGCTTGAAGCAGCGTACAAATGTAGTTTTACACCTGAGTGGAAAAAAATGTAAAACAAAAACTACATACAGGTATATAATTGACACCCTGAACGGGGTTTTGCACTTCTTCTTGCCCTGTGTATCCTGGGATAAGATCCAGGCTCACACAACCCTGTCCTGGATGGGAGCTTAAAGAATGTGGAGGGATGGATGCAGAAATAATACATGTGCATGCATGCATCCACAGAAGAGCCACCGCACGTGGATTAGAAAGTGAAACCAAACGGAAGCTGAGGAGCATGGCAGCTTGGGCCGCACCTTTCCAGTCGCTTGGTCAGCTCTGAGAGTGACTGCTGGAAGTGCGCTGCCACGGTGGTGACCGGCTGTCGGTGGCCCCGGCCACGTAGGCCCAGCTCCTTCTGCTGCAGGTAGCCCTCCTGCACTTTGCGAAACAGACTGGACACCATCTGGGGAGGGGGTGGAGAAAACCTCACACACATTGCAGAGTTCGCGTTAAGCTTTACCATGTGCATTATCTGTCACGCAAGGCTGTATCTTTGACTTTCTCAATGGCTCCGCAATTATGCCATTGCCAAGAAACATCCATCCATCCATTCTGCAGCTGGTTGCACTATTTAAGGGTGGGGGATGGGGCGGTTGCAACATTTACCGTGAAGCTACGGTGAAAGGCAGGTGACAAACCAGGATGGGGCACCTACCCCCTCAAACATGCATAACTATGGGCAGTTTTATAACTACAATTAGCCTCAACATGTTTTTGGAATTTGGGGGGGGAAACTAGAGTGCCTGGAGGAAACCCCACAATGACACGGGGAGAACATGCAAACTCCACAAACAGGGTGCCATGGTGCACACTCAAATTATGTAAAACTGTAATAGTGACATATATGGGCTAAAATTTCATCCTGCATTTACACATAGATATATATTTGGCTAATTAGTTATAATTAATATTTTCATACTGGCCAGCTTTTTCGGATTTACCTTCAGTCGACTCCGTGCAAAAAGCTCAAGAACCTCTGGACGAAAGTGGTCATGATTCTTGTTCAGGAAATTGTGTACCTTGAGAAGCAGGCAGGCATTTAATTTGAATGTATTGGAACTGTACACCTAAGAGCCGTAGAATATACTTAAATGCGAGCGAATGGCTGGCTGACCTGGTAGGTAACAGCCCCTGCATAGTGGTATATTGTGAAAGTGGGCAGTGGAATCTTTGGTTTGGTGTAAAGTGGGTTTCCTCCATGGTGATAATGGCATTTCTGCAGGAAGGTATGGTCTGTGGCCTGGGAAAGAATTGAGGAAATAAGTCGATAAGCTGGACACAGGAAGACTGGCGCAAACCACAAGGAAGCATTGTTACTGTACCAGACCACACGCTGTGCCAACACAGCAATGAGAAAATACTGCAAGAAAGGTCAACAAAGGTACTCATGTGGAAAACCCTGCATATCTGTGCCTGAGGGAGGCAGGTTTGGTCATCCAGGATGCGAAGGATGCCGTGGGGCCGGGCAGAGATGAGCTCCAGGCAGGAGTCATTGTTCTGGACGGTCACGGGGTAAAATTTGATCTGCTCTGCATTGTACTCTTCCTGCAAAAGAGTGTACCGAGTGTATTAGCGTATGCTAATCTAATCGGAAGTAACATTAGAAAAGCCCCAAGGGTATAAATAAAGTCAATTTATAGACCCTTCATGCTGAGATGCCAAAGCTCTTTCCTAGAAGACCCACCTGCTCCTGCGATACCACTGCCTTATTGATGAAATGTTGCAGCTGTTCATTGGCAAAATTAATGCACAGTTGCTCAAAGCTGTTTACCCCCAAGTCCTGTTGGAAAGACACTGATTTAAAACCAATACGTTATTTTTAACATATATCTGTTTAATAACACAGACAGCATGCGACAGAATAAATAGTTATATTATTTGTTACTTGTAGCAGTAGTCTAAGAAGTGGTGTTGTTCACGTAACGTCTCTCATAACATATTTTATCAAGATAATTATATAAATACTTCATATACCAGACTGATGGGTATCTTCAAAGCAGTTCAATTAAACAGTAACACTTAAAGTGAACAAAATCGCAAATGATCTTCCATCCTAATTATCCTGTTATTTTTAGGTATAAAGGAAGAATACCTCAAACCCATATATGTCCACAATTCCAACGGTGCTGTCCATCTCTGTAGGAATCAGCCACTCGTTGATGCGTTCCAGCAGCCAGTTAAACAACACTGAGTAGAGCGTTTTGGCTATGGCGTCTCTAGAAGACATGAAATATAAGTAACAAGTTACGCAGATATATAGTGATTTACTTCTGAAAGAAGTGCATTGGCCTCATGATTACAACGCTACACTATATTTGCTGCCCCAGTGGCAGCAGTAACATTGTATCTATACCTGCACTCTATGGAAACTTCCACTGATAGGGGGCAGTAGATTCTATCATAGGTTGTTTCCTAAGAAGCAACAGACAGTGAGAGACGCACATCAGATACAAAGTGCTACAGGTCAGCAGATTCAGTTTTGATTAAAATGCAGTGCAGAGGAACTGTGCTCTGCGGCTGCTCACTGTGACGCGGTGGGTGATGACCGTCTGGAGGGCCTCTGCAGACACCTGCAGCAGGCTGCCCACACGCCTCGCCTCAGCCTCACTGAAGATACGTGCCACCTCCAGCGACTCGCGCTGCGTGCAACATGCATCCACGTAAGCGTGATGCACATCTGTCTAAACCAGGGTTCTTCAAATCTGGACCTCGATTCCAAATCCAGGCCTTGTTTTCAGTTCTCCCAGGTAGTTAGTTTAATAATTGCTGATTCTGATTGGTCAGAGGCTTCACACCTGACTGACAGGGAAAGGAAGGCTGGAAAACCAGCAGGGCTCGGACCTCGAGGACCGTGATTTGAATAACCCTGGTCTAAACTGACAAGTACCAACAGTTCAGTAACAATCAGAAACTAACTGCATGCCTAGCCTTACTACAACTGATGCTGTTACAAGTAGAATATTGTGCTAACAATGTAAAGGACATGGGTTCAAATGTCAGGGAACATCCATAAATTGCAACCCTTCCCTGTACTGTATGTTGATTTGGATAAAAGAGTCAGATAGACAACACTGCATTTCTCAGGATCTATCACCTGGCTCTCCTAATGAACATTTTTACAGTCGCTGCATCTTTATTTTTTATTTACTGTTATTCATTACTAGCTTCCGGACCTATTGTCCGGTATTTATTTGGCATTATGGCTTGCAATAGTTCATGCTGGAATTTCACTGTGCTTGCGTATAACAAAAAACCTTGAACTTTGATCTTGATGTTGCTATGTAGGGAATCCCAGAGTACACAAATGAAGCGGGAATGCCCACCTCATAAGAGCTGAAGCAGATGTTGCCAAGCTGCAGGATAGATGACAGAATGGCCCACACAGAGGACAGCTGATCCGCATGCAGATCGATAGTCTCCAAGCAGCGGACTAATGTCACAAAGTCTTCTTTATCCCACTTCCCCTCCAGCTCACAAGTGCCACCCTATGCATTCACAGGCATTACAGCACGGAAATGGAAAAGCCACATTCCAACATCATTTTCAAAAAAGTATTTCTGCATTAGGAAATCACTTTTTTTCCAGAACCTTCTGAAAATAATCAGATTCCTTTAAAACTGATAGATACACATTTATTTATTTTACACTCAAATTTACTAAACATACGATTGTTTTTTAAAATATGGGAAATTCTTGAAAGGCTGAAAAATGAAATGACCATTTAGAAAAAACAAGTTAATTACAGGCCTGAAACTTGCATACGATATAAACTCACCTAAAGGATTATTAGGAACACCATACTAATATGGTGTTTGACCCCCTTTTGCCTTCAGAACTGCCGTAATTCTACGTGGCATTGATTCAACAAGGTGCTGAAAGCATTCTTTAGAAATGTTGGCCCA
>JABFDZ020000097.1:12263943-12282025 GCA_019775955.2 Pollimyrus isidori
GAGATTGTCTTGACCAGGACCACACCCCTAAATGCATTGGAGCAACTGCCATGTGATTGGTTGATTAGATAATTGCATTAATTATTAATTCCTAATAACCCTTTAGGTGAGTGTACCACATAGTTTTTATTTGTGAGTGTTGCAATTTAAGTACTATTTGGAGCAGAAGTCTGCCAGTAGGTGAGCTAGAGGCACAAAGGAGAGTGAAGTCAAGTGAAGCGAGACTTTATGGTCATACAGACATGCACCATCCATACAGAGGTGTACAGTTTCATGGAATAAGATTACCTGATGTTCACAGTGCAACATACAAACAGAAAGGGGCTATCTATACATGAACTTCTATTTAAATCACAATACAGTGTACAACAAGGGGTTTAAGATGTAGGGTGATCAAGCCACACAAAAGTACCTATTACTATTTGGTGCCACAGTTGGAAAATTTATACCATAACATATATATATATTTAAAAATCCTTTTGTTAAAAGAATAATGGGAATTCTTTCCATGCATTGCCTCACAACCTGAAAGGGGTTTTGTGTTAATTTTTAATGGCCTATAATTGCTAATGACCAGATACAGCATCAGACTGAAGAACCCAGAAGTCTGACCTGATTGAGGTAGAAGTACGTCTCTGCTCCCTGTAAGTACAGCTCCTGTTTGTCCCAGTCATTTAGCCCAGCCAGCATCTCATAGAACACATGGTAGTTCCTCTCCCCTTGGGCCTGAGGGAGATCAAAAGTGAATATTGCAGGTATGCGTTGCAGCAGCTAATCAGCTAAATGCTACCCATGTTTGGATACATAGACCATTAAATTCTATAAGGATTCTGGAAAGGAGGGGTCTCACCTGAAACACAATCCGGGATTTCTCAAGGAGGTAGTGTGAAAGAGAGGTCCCCACCACTACACCACTACATAGCAACAGACAAAAGAGACAGGTGGTGTCCAGGGCTCAGATGCACAAACCGAGGTCACAGAGGATTATGGCATGACAGAGATTATCTGGCATTTTCTGGGGGATTTGCTATAGGGTCAATGAATTGTACATTATTTCATAGTCTCTGTAACAAATCTATGTTTAGTGTTACGGTTAAGACTGCTTCATTGCATGGTTGTAGTACGAATTAGCATAATGATTAAAAGTGAAGACTCACTGCCGAATGTGGATGTGTAGGTACTTGCCAAAACGACTTGAATTGTTGTTAAGGATGGTCTTGGCATTGCCAAAGCTCTCCAGAATGGGCAAGACATCCAAGGGCTGACAGGAACATTGGTGCGAAATTGAGACAAAACCGAATTTAGATTATGTGAGCACCTGTATATTCTGTATTTGCCTTGTACTGAAGTGAACCTTCTAACTAACAAAAAAATATGGACGCACATTGCCTACTGACCTGCCTCACACCATCAGCCGTCCCCTGGTACATGCAGCTCAGGTACTGTACGATACGCTTGGTCGCTTCTGTCTTCCCAGAACCGCTCTGCCCGCTGTGAAGAGGAAAGAGTGGGTCCACTCTCCCGTTTTGTCACATAGAATATAAAATACAGTATTTACTTTTCTACACATGTTGCAGATCTACGTTAGACAGAGGAGAAATAAAACATGATTAACAGATGAAAGGGCAATGAAAGGCATAAGGAATGGTGTGAACTGACCTAATGACGATGCACTGCTCTTGGGTTGAACTCTGGGAGCGGCAGAAGGCTTCCTCTGCTACGCCATAAACATGACTGCAGAAAGAGGACACACACTATAAAGAGCAGCCCCTAGTTACACACAGACTATGTTTCCAAAACAAACACGTTGTTTCAGTGATGTTTAACACAGCCAATAGGTACTGCTAATTTGTGCTGCTTTAACATTCCCAGTTTCACTAAGGATTATGGTAAACCAAACTATGTGAAATGTCTGTTATTTTTTCATTAATTTATTGACTATCAATTGGTATTGACTACAACAACATTACTGGTATTTAAGATCCCTCCATCTTCTAAATGCTTATCCAGCACAGGCATGTCTTATTACATAAAATGGCAATAGTACACAGTACATTTAAAGAATATGATATTGTATATATACATAAACTTCCTACATTGTATGTCAGGAAATTTTAGTAAGATTATTCCTGGCAGCTTCCATAGTGATGGTCTGTAAAGATGGTTACTCACGGTGAGTTCTGCTGCAACAACTTGCCTTGATACTGCACACCCACCTCCTCTGAATAGATACCGAGGGGCTTAAAGGGGTTGACTGACAGCAGCATGTTTCCGATGTACGTCTAACAGCAAAGTCATTAAGTGAGCCAACAAAGCAAATTAGTATTATGCTCAGCTATATCATTTTGGAATTGTATAAATAAACACACTTATAAAAGTTATTTCAAAGAGTTTGAAAGAATTCTGAAAATATCCATCCATCTTCTAACCCTTATCATGGTCAGGCATGCAGGGGGATACCTGAAGCGTACCCTAGGGAGAATGTTCATGGGAGTTTTACAGTACTTCCACAAAAATGTACGGCAATACAAAAACATAATTTGTTCACGAGATAACCAATTAGATTGTAGAGAGCTGGGTCCAGGGAACAAGAGAAGGCAGCACCATCCAGTCAGATGTCTTGACCCCTCCTCCTCTACTTGCTTAGACCCACCTCTTGTATAATCTGATTGGTTATTTCTCTGAACAAATCATTTTTCATTCTGCCCTCAGAACATTTTTGTGTTGGTACCACAGTGGTACATTCAGCAAGGGATGCCAGTTCTTTCCAGGGCACAGACATGCACACACTCACAATTCAGGGACATCAATTAGTCTAACTGCAGGTTTTTTGGACTGTGGCAGCAAACTGCCGTGACATGGGGAGAACATGCAAATGGCACAGTTTTAGGTTTAAAACCGCCAACAGTACTAACCACTGAGAAACCCATAATGGAACATGTTTCTAGACATCATTTCTGTCAGCATCAAGCAAATGAGCCCATGTGTGGATTCAGGGCAACACATACATAAATCAAGTCTCGATGAAATCTTTTTTTCAGATTGAGCAGCACAGAACTCTCACACACTTCTCTGAAAAAAAAAACAAAGGAGTCTTCACAGTTATTGTAAAATGACAACATTTAATGGTTCCGGCAGATGCAAGTGAATTTTACAGCTAAATAAATTGTTAATTTTACAGTTGCTCTTATGATGTGCAATTTTGATATAAGCAGTGGACATTTCTAGTCCAGAAAGTAAAAAGTTTAACTGTTTATATTCAACTGGTTGGTTGAAACAAAATCTTTGTCTGGATTTTTGCTTTCTGGACATGAGATGTCCACCTCTCGATATACCCATATGTAGATGTCCACCTCTCGATATACCCATATGTAGATGTCCACCTCTCGATATACCCATATGTAGATGTCCACCTCTCGATATACCCATATGTAGATGTCCACACGCTTCTCCCCTGTTGTCATTATGATATATAATTACTGAAATGTAATATCTAACTCTGAGGTTGGATATAAGCTGAATGTTCCTGTCTTACTATTTTTAAAATAATGACAACATTCTGATTAACATTTTGGTTAATCTGGGTAAATATTTGTGGTCTTACAAAGCTGAACAGTAATATTTACTGTCAATTGAATTGTACTGGGAGGCATCACAGGACCCTATCCCACTGCAACTCACTCAAGCCGTGACAAATCATCCACTTCATCCACTTCCAAGATTTGCTTGGTGTCTTTTATATATACCTGAGACATTGAGGAAAAGAAAAAAAATCACTATGCAAGACCCTAGTGTTAATATAAAGCACCATGCATTCTATTTCCTACCCCTACCCCATGCACACACATATCAACGAGGCCATATTATACTTTTCATTTTCCTTTTCATTTAGTGTGCTATATGGCCTTATGTGCATGTACATGGTCTGCAAAGGCTTAAGGCTCAAAATACATGCCTACAAGAGTATTTTTCACCACAGAAACTACCCTTCTCTAGTTTGCCTGAAACACCTTGTTGGAATTTTAGCCCTTGCTTCCATGACATGGTGACATTACCTTGTAACATAATCCTTATTGGCTATTTACCTGCAATGATTTGTCTACAAAGTGCAAGACGAGCAGGACATTTAGGGCAAATTGACCAATCTGGCAAGCTGGCCAATCAGAGCACACTGGGCTCTTTGGGGGTGGGGCTTAAAGGTCTAACACAGAATTTCAAATAAGCGATATATAGGCAGAGTGATAGGGGATGTGAGAAAAATGTGTTTTGGAATACTGAAGCATGTAAATATATACAAGTAATAAAATTATTAACAGTGAAAATGAGCATGATATGGCCCCTTTAAACAAGTATTTGGAAAAAACACCAGTATAGCAAACTACAGAAGCGGATTAGGGCCACCATGAACATATTATAAATAATAATTCTGACTTTAATCTCAAAATTCTGACTTTAATCTCAGAATTCTGCCTTTAATCTCAGAATTCTGAGTTTAGAAAAAAAGTCAGAATTCTGATAATAAAGTCAGAATTCAAATAATATTTTCATGGTGGGCCTAATCCTCTTCCGTAGTAAATACTAGGATATAAACTTTTTCTTTAACTAAATCAAAAATTATTCTGTGAAGGTAGCTCAGTAATATTGTGAATAAGCTTCCAAAAAGCATATAGTGCTATGATGATTTTCCCATTAATCTCACACAGAACCTTGATTTCATTTACCTGTGTGTTGGTGAGTCGGCTTTCCAGCATATTTTGAACAACATCCTCTGCTTCCCATGGTCCCTTACCATTTTGGACTGGAATAGTATGACACTGTTCTGTCTCCTGGTATATGGACCATTTGCTGAGCTTCTCAACAGTTTGGTGTGGAAGCAGGGTCTCTGCTTTCAGCCAGCCCTGAGGATCACTCCGGAATGGGTGATCCTGAGCCCAATGCACCTCCACTGAAGTGGAGAAAGTATCTTCACCCATCAGCTCTGCCACTTCTCGGTCAGCTTCCTCCTCGTAGAAGGACGGTGTTATAACTGACCTTTCTTCTTGTGCCTCTGTTGCTTTATCAACTGATTCTTTTTTGTTTTTATTTTTACTTATACCCTCTTTCAATTTTAATTCTGTTGCAGATAAATTCTTAGATAAAGTTAGTTCAGATGCCCCTGGCTTTAAGCGTAGTTTTCCTCTAGCTGACTGTATTGTGCTATGTCCTTTCCCAACAATTAGTGATCGTGCAGTGTCCAATTTCTCTAATCCTTTCTCCTCTACATTCTTATCTATTGTACTATTCTTAGGCTGATCTTCCTTGTGAGAGATCTTTTTGACCGACTTCAGGAGGGTTAGATCAGGCTGTACTGGGAGAACAAGGCGAGCACCTGGCTTTGGAGGAACACGCTTGGGTTCTTTGACAGTGCTTGCAGTGCTTGCACTGGTGGAGGAAGGCGAACCTCCTTTTCCCTTGCCAATCTTGTGCATCCTTGGGAAGACAATAGCATATTTAGGGTCTATGGAATTAGCTTTTTCTTCTGGTTCGCTATGACTATCATTAGCTTGGGGTGAAGAGCTAAGGTCATCAGAAGAGGCGTCTTGTGTTTCTTCCCTCATGACTCTTTGCTTCTCGCGATAAGTTGCCATCTCCTCAACGTCTTTTGCTCCTTTGATTGGCAACTGAGCCTTCTTTCTGGCTAGTGTAGCAGTACTGGAAATACCCTTAATCACCTTCCGGTGGAAGACATTCTGCTTAGAACTTCTGTGGTGCTTTGCTGCTTGCGCAGAGAGCCATCTGGTGATGCCGATAGCTCTGGAAACTGTAGTCAACCTAATCCGTAAGCTGTTACTTTTTGGAATCTTTTTCTGTATCCATCCAGAGACACGTCGCAGTGTATTGATGCTCTTTCGTTGAGCTACTAGGGATTTGGGGACTTTAGAATATGTTGCTTCTACAGCTTCATCTACCAATGCAAGCTCATCTAACATTCTTTGATTCTTCCTGGTTTGATATCTCATAGAAGCCATTTTTACCTTTGCAAGCGCTAATCCAAGATTTTTTGGCTGGCCGTTACTTTGCCGTTCTTTCATAAGGTCTTCATTTTGTTTTTCATTGTTAGGTTCATCTCTTGGGTTTAGACTGGTCTTACTCTCTTTCTTTTTCACTTTCATGTTTAGCATTAAGTACGATTTACCAGCCATAAGAGTTTTTGGAGAGGATGTACAAGGAGATACTTCTATATCTTCATTCAGGCTTTGTTTCTTATCTTTTGTTTTTGCTGTCTTAGCTATCTGAAGAATCTGAGGCTTCCCTTTTGTTATTGCATTTTTGTTAAAAACTAACCCTTTCATTGGGAATGGTTTGGTTGCTATGGAGTCTTTTTTTGGTTTCTCTTCTGCAATAGGTCCTTTTTTCATGAGCATTTTAGACTTAATCCTTGCTCCCTGGCCCAGTAACTGGGTAGACAACTGGAGTGGTCCAGTTTGCTTTATTGAAGTTACACTGGTACTAGGGCCTTGGTGGTCCTCTAGGGTGTCACTACGCTCTGCCTCTGAGTTAGTTTCGTTCTCACTAGTTACAGGTTCTTCTTCTGGCTCTCCTTTGCTTGTGAAAACATTTGATGGTTTATGTTCTTCCTCCTTCTCAACCTCACTTTCTGTGTCGCATGCTTCTTCTTCATGGCTAAGTTCATCTTCAGATCCAGTGGATTCCTCTTTACTGTCTGCATCACTTTTCCCCTCCTTGCTACACCCAGTTTCTTCACTCTCCTCCTCCGTGCTCTCCTCCTCACTCTCCGATTCCTCCTTATCCGACTCCACAACCTTGCTACCTTTCTTGCTCGGACTCTTCGTGTCAGCTTTGGTCAACTTAACTGCTTTTATTTGAGTGTCCCTCGAAATAGCTTTTGACTTAATAATTTTGTTCTGGCCCTCATCAGCCGCAGGTTTTTTACTGGTTTCTTTTGAGGACACGAGTTTTTGGTGTGTCTTTGTATTAACTTTCTGTCCCTTTTCGGCTTTTGTGTCTGCACTCTCTTTTGTTTTCTCTCTCCCTCCCTTGCCCATTGTGAAGAATCTGGCTTTGCCAGATTTGACATTCTTTTCAGGGTGCTTTATTTCACTCCTGCCCCCACGTTTTGCATCTGCAGCCTTTCTAACCTCTTGAGGGCTGTTTGCTTCCTTGCATTTTTTCCCCTTCTCATCTTTTCTCTGCTTTTTCCCTCCATCCACCTTCTGTCCTTCAGTATTCTTGCATGACTTGCCAGGAG
Organism: Pollimyrus isidori; assembly: GCA_019775955.2. Taxonomy (NCBI): domain Eukaryota; kingdom Metazoa; phylum Chordata; class Actinopteri; order Osteoglossiformes; family Mormyridae; genus Pollimyrus; species Pollimyrus isidori. The sequence goes on from JABFDZ020000097.1 coordinate 12,271,193, forward strand.
CCATAGCTTCAGGATACCCGCACAGTTACACGTACATTCTTTCTTTCTGTTAGAGAGCTGGACAATAATGACTCTGTGTTAGTCCGAAAAGTAATTTTTTAATTATAGAAATACTCAAACATGCTGACAGCTGATTTGCTTGAATATTTACTAAACACTTATCATGGTGATAAATGAATAAAAGGCATTTCCCGTTCTCTCATAATGTCTTCATTTTCTTCATTGTGCTAAATATTTTAAATGAACTTTTACTCAAAATTCTGACTGTTAATCAAAATAAGGTTTAAAAACTACAATAAGAACATTTGTACTTAAACACAAACGAAAAGTTATAACGTAGAAAAGGGCATATCCTTCTCAGACCCCACCTATTCATTTATGTCCATTGTAGTGGACGTGCTGTTTTTGCATTTATCTTTTCACTGATGTTAGGAAACATATTTATTCCTGTTGTACACTAAAGAGGACATGCTGTGAAATTCAAAATAAAAATAAATTTGAAAAAATCTAAATTGTAAGATTTCCTCCAAAGACAAATAACCTATAATTAGACACTTTTTTTCCTTGGGTCTCAGGAGGATATATAAGATTACATGCTAAAAAGGTGAAAAACTAGGCTATATATGACTAGAATTAGGCCTACTACTTGACAATTATGTATACTTTACCATTTGATGCCTACTTTACAGTGGTAATGTATAATGCACCATCATGTGAAAGAAGCTGTATTTATGTGTCATGTATTCAGCTACAATAGGAACTCTAAACCACTTGCAGTACAGCGTTTGAGTTCCCTTCCAGTTTGAATCGTGCCTTTTTTTTACAATTATATGAATAAGTGCCAGTGAAAAGTAATATAATTATTTATTAGACATTTATTAAGAATTATAAATATACCTGGATTTCTTTACATAACTTCCTCAAAATGGAGATTTCACACTCACCTCAAAATGAAAAACATTATACGATGTTGCAAGATAAAGTAAATTTGCTGTAGACGGTGAATAAATAGCAGTACTGGATTGCATTATGGTTTAGGTCTAAGACAATGGCCGCACATTGAAATTGATAACACACATACTAATATTGGTGAAATTCCACACAAAATAATCTGTTATTTCTGTTGAGAAGAAATATTGTTTCCAGCATTCGTTCATGCATCCCATAGCAAATGCACTCACCTGGCTTCTCAGTGCAGCTGGCAGGTTGATGGGATTTTGAGAGGGTGCTGCATTTCTATCTATTCCAAACGGTGGCCATCAAGCAACCCTTTTCGTCCCCACCACAGATACGCATGGGACGTGGGGCATGAGAATGCAAAGAATCACGCACCTGAACACCCCGGTACTGGCTTGTGAATTATTCAGTCCGGCTCAATGGGCCATAATTTCTGTAGCCATTCCTATTAACAGCTGGTGAACAGGGCCAGGGAAGGTGAGAAGCCACACTGAAAGATTGACAATAGGTGATGACATATGATCGAGTGGAGTAGGTATGGAGAGAGATAGAGCCAGAGAGAGAAAGAGAGAGCGCAAGAGAGAGAGAGAGAGTACTAAACGGTTGGAGGGAGTAGGAAAGACACAATGAGATGATAATGAAGAAAATTCTTAATAACTACCTTTTTTTGCCCAGTTTGTCACAAAATGTGCTCTCGAAAATATCCCAAAAACCCCATGACTTGACTCATCTGCTAGCAGATCAGTTACCACTTACGGTGCCTATTAGGATAATTACTGTACAGCTGTGGTTTTATTTTGGAAGTTATAGGTGAAATGTCTTTGCCAACAATCAAGAAATGTAACAGTAAAAATATCTTAAGATGCATGTCAAAATCTGCAAAAAGATTTGAAGGCAAGGTCATTAAGATTGCCGTTATTACTTTTCATATACTTTAGAAATAAACAGCATGAGGTTTATGAAATAGAAACAACGTGTTATTATATCCTCCTGAGACCTGAGGAAAAAAGTGTCTTTCCATTTTAGGTTATTTGTCTTTGGACAATAGGAATAAATATGTTTCCTTACATGAGTGAAAAGATAGATGAAAAAACAAAATGTCCACTACAATGGACATAAATGAATGGGTGGGGTTTCAGGGAGGATTTGGAACAATCCATGATGAATTAGAATACATAACTTAATATTTGGCAGTATGGTGGCTCAGTCACTAATCCTCCTGCCTAGTGTCTGTAGGTCTGGCTGTTTACATGTTATCCCTGGCCTGCGATTTTCATCCTGAAGTCCAGACATATAGTCATGGTCTATAATTAGGTGTCACTAAATCGCCTGCTGTGTGTGTGATGGACCAGCATCTTCTCCAGGGTGGACCTAAGCCTGGTGTGCTCCACTGGCTCAGAAAGGCTCTTGGACTCCTCAACCATGACGAAGTGAAGCATTTGGAAGATTTGGAAGATGGACATATAATTTGAAAGGAAGATCAATATTTTGTTCAAGGTTAATCCAAACCCCATAAAAAGTTTAATTAATTTTGGTAAAAATACATAACAAATACAAAAAGTTAAAAGGACCAAGCCTCCCGAGAGTCCCTAAATAACGTACTTAAATATCTTCGGAAAAACAAGTACAAATGAGCAGAACAGGAGACCATGTGTTACTTAAGATAGAAGGGTTTGCTAAGCAACCTGGTAATGTTACACATTGTAGTGGAATTAAGACACTCAAGAGCTGGCACGGTTCTATTAGCGCAGACAAGGTTTGCTGTTTCCAGCTCAGTGAATGTGTGACCTGCACCTTACACTAGCACAGCCTTTCAGGGGAGGTTCGTCAATAGATAAAATTTCAGCAGGATGATGATGCCCATTCTCTTAATAGCAAACAAAGGGATTTTCGATGATGAATAACAAAACTCTCGGATATACACATGGATGTGCATTTCAACCAACAATCATATATGTAAATGCCTTTTCAGGGATGAATTTATTCATCTACCTTCCAAATGATTATTCTGAGCAGGGCTGGGGCTTGGGGGTGCTGGGGGGGATTGAGGCTATCCCAGACAGTACTGACCGGGTCAGCTCTACCATTTCAGTGGCCCTAGGTACAACTTTACCTGGGTGTCCCCCAAACCAAGAAAACTGATCATCTCACTTCCACTGCAATGCAGGTAATTTGCAGATCCTAGGCGGCTGCCTACTCTGCCCAGAGCTCAAGCCAGCCCGGAGTACCTGGCATGGACGTGGGCCAGTTTAGAAATGGCAGCTTGCCTAACTGCATGTATTGATACTGAGGAAAGAAAGCAGGGGGAAGCCATGTGCCGTAAGGAGAACATAAAAATTCCACATATACCACTAGCATTATACCCTTCTTTGGTTAAAGGTTAAGACGATTATACAGACCACAGCACAATATTCTGTTTGGCTCATTTCTCTATTTATGGGTGTGTGTCTGTGAATCCTTTTTTTTTTTGCAAATTTCAGCCTGGCTCTTCCTTGCTTTGCAGGACTTCAGGAACCTGATACACACTGTCCTAGCAGTGCAGTTCACACCTGCACTTGATGTTTCCCATTCCTTTTGAAGGTCACTTGATGCCATCATCCCATGATTCATCGGTTAAGTTTACAGTCATCTCTGGCTTTAGAAAGTTGCTTCTGCTCTTTACCTGGCTGGTTTCTGGTCGTTCCCAGTGTCTCCTGCTTAACCTTATTCTTGTGTCCTGCTGTCTTAGAAATTATGAATGTGGAAGAAACCTGCTGTTCAGCGTAGCCTTCTGCCAGCAGAACAAGGATAAAACCAGGATTTAAAAATGCAAATTTAAAAATGCATCTAAATATGTATCCATCTAATAAAATGTCAGATAGCTTGGGTGTAGGTTTAGCAGGATTTAAGTGCATTCTGATACTCAGATGTACAGTCAGGGAAAATATTATTTGAACCGCTGCTGATTTTGTAAGCGTGCCGACTAACATAAAAATGATCAGTGTATAATTGCAATGGTAGGTTTATTTGAACAATGGAAGACAGAACAATAACAAAAAAATCCAGAAAAATGCATTTCAAAAAAGTTATTAATTTGCATTTTCATGAATGAAATAAGTATTTGATCAGCTATTAATGTCAAGGACAAGATTGCGGACCTACACAAGGCTGGAATGGGCTACAAGACCATCGCCAAGCAGCTGGGTGAGAAGGTGACAACAATTGATGTGATTATTTGCAAATGGAAAAACCATAAAATAACTGCCAATCTCCCTCGGTCTGGAGCTCCATGCAAGATCTCATTTCGTAGAATTTCAATGATATTGAGAACGGTGTGGAACCAGCCCAGAACTATTCAGAAGGACCTTTTCAATGATCTCAAGGCAGCTGGGACCATAGTCACCAAGAAAACAGTGGGTAACACACTACGCCGTGAAGGACTGAAATCCTGCAGTGCCCACAAGGTCCCCCTGCTCAAGAAAGCACACGTACTGGACCGTTTGAAGTTTGCCACTAAACATCTAAATGAGAGGAGAACTGGGTGAAAGTGTTTTGGTCAGATGGGACCAAAATCGAGCTCTTTGGCATCACCTCAACTCGCCATGTTTGGAGGAGGAGGAATGCTGCCTATGACTCCAGGAACACCATCCCCACCGTCAAACATGGAGGTGGAAACATCATGCTTTGGTGGTGTTTTTCTGCCAAGGGGACAAGACAACTGCATTGCATCAAAGGGAGGATGGACGGGCCCATGTACCTTCAAATCTTGAATGAGAACCTCCTTCCGTCAGCCAGGACATTGACAATGCATCGTGGATGGGTCTTCCAGCAAGACAATGACCCTAAGCATACGACCAAGGCAACAAAGGAGTAGTGGAAGAAGCAGCCCATTGAGGTCATTGAGTACCTTCGTCAGTCTCCCGTAAAAGAACGGAGGGAACTCAAGTTTTGTGTACCCAAGCGACAGCCTGGGGTGGATGAAGATTTCTGCTGACCTACTTGCAAACCTGCTGATCAACTACAATAAATGCCAGACAACTGTGCTTGCAAACAATGGTTATTCCACCAAGTATTAAAGCACATGTTCCAAGGGATCAAAGACTTATTTTCCTAGATAAATGACAAATTGGTTTGTAACTGTTACATAATGATTTTTTTTCTTGCTTTGTTAATAATCTATGCTATCTTTTGCTTTTTAAATAAACATACCAGTGAAATTTAAGACTCGACCCATTAATAAAGAAATGACAACTTAAGAATTCATCAGGGGGGGGTCAAATAATTATTTCCCCCGCTGTATAAAAGCAATTCTGCATTCTTAGCTTGAGGAGGAACCTAAAGTCATGCCTTAGTTGAAACCTATACTTCAGGAATCACAGATTTAAAAACAAAGGAAAAAAGAAAATTGTATTTGTCAAAAAAGGGGGTAAAAACTAACTGATAAGATTAAAAACCTCCCACTACCCCCTAGAAGAGTCATACAGACATGAAATCCGAGGCACTTATTACACCATTTATAGACCTGCAGACATTGCAAACGTCCTTATAGTGTTAGGGTCATTTAGTATATGCAATTACCAATTAAAATTACAGGCCTCAATGGAAGGTAGAAAAAAAAAGAACACACACAAACAATATTCTTGTGAAAAATTATTTACTCTTGCAGCAGGACATACTGTAGTGTGAAGTTACATGTCATATTAGAGTTCTCATACTCACTGAATCACTACAAAAATATAAACTAATCTAAAAAATACCCAGCATTTGGGAGTTGGTACCAAAATATTTCCTTGCAAGATATAGCAGCCAACCCCCTCCCCTCAAACCTCTATAAAAACAAGTATGGATTTTCATTATACATATATATTAAACATTTCACTACAATATTTTAAAATTACATTCCTAAATTACATTTGTCATTGTTTACATACAAAAATGAAAGACCCTGTAAAAAGCTGTTCATCTCAAAAAGTACAAAATGTGCTACACAGCAGTGGAAAAAGTACCTAATAATTAACATCAATAAAATGTCCCCTTGAACTACATGTGCCAAGACAATGACAGCAAGGCGGCTGACATTGTCAGGGGGTTGTTTAAATGCAGCTCAAAAGCATTCTTATTTCCTTTAATGTCATATGCACCGCACAGGTCAATGATGCTCTGTAGTCTACAGGTACGTCTGCACATTTCCAATAACATTGCTTTCAATGCAAGTGTTAGACTTCAATATAAACCACAATTCTTCTACTTTGGCGACACCTTTTTAAGTGGCAAAGTATAATGGACTAATTCGGTGCTGAGTGGCACCTACATTGGCAAAAAAGCGGTTGTTGGGAAACAAACACATTCACTACTGCATAAGGGACTCATGAGTAGGGATACATTATGTGAGACACGAGCTAATTTTGTATGTAAATTAAGACAAGTCTTCCTGCAGTTGAATTGAGCATTTCTATTTTAAGCATACTGGATCTCACTTAGCAGCTCAATTCATCAATTGCTCCACACTTAATTCCAGTATTCTTATTTCATATTGTTCAAGCCTTTCACCCATTTTCCCCCAAGTCATTCATCAGACAAACGCCTACTACACTACATAATTCAAAGCCATGTGCATCCGAGCTCAACCAAACTGAACATACACTCCACTTGCTCATTACTAGGGTGACCATGTTTATTTAAAAGTCACAATGAGAGACAAAATACATCACTGAAACAATTTCTAAACAGTTTCAGTGAGAAATACTGGAGTTAGTTGTCAGTCCTCTAAGGAAACTGGGGTGGGAAAACAAAAGCGCGCGCACACGCGCACACACACACACACACACACACACACACACACACCTCAGCAATTATTGTCCAAACAGTAACGGATAACTTGCAAAAAAAAGGATAAAAACAGCATCTCTTCAAAATGCTGGATTAGCAAATGAACAATGTTTAAAAAAAAAAATTAAAAAAAAGTTCCCAACACGCCCTCATTAGATGCCAATAAAGAACTGATTAGTAGCACTTAATTAGTGCCTTATACAAGCCCTCCTAAAATAGTGTTACTTTTCCTTTAACCGGAACGAATAAAAGGTTCAGATTCAAAGGTTCAAACATGATTTACCTTAAATAGAAAAACAAAAGTCTAATTAAATATAAAAAACTTTAAAAAGAGACTCTTCGACCCGGCACTCTTCCATCAGACTAAAGACATTTTTAAGCATTCCCCGCTTACAGTCAAAGGTAAGGCAAGGTGTTAGGTTTGAGTTTTTGCTGGTTGGTGTCATGGTGTCAGGGGCCAAGGAGTGAGGTTCATGGGGGCCTGGACAGCTGGGGCATATGGAAGGAAGGCTGGCGGAGAGGCAGCGGATGGCTGAGGCACGTGCGGCACTCCCTTCCGCCTTTCCTCCCTACTCAGTAGCAGTGCGTCAGTGGGGCCCATCCTGGGCCGGGGGTCAGGCTTCAGTAGTGGTCTTGTTAGCAGTAGTAGTGTCGTTGCTACCAGAAGCGGTGCTGGTGGATTCCAAGGTATTTCAGGCACAGCAATGAGGGGCTCAGTCTTCGAATAGGGATAGAAACACAAGCAATTAAGAACAGAACAGAAGTGAAACATGAAAACTTTCACTCTGGTTTTTTTGGCATCCCACCACCATGACTAGTGATGAAATTCAGGTCTATAGTATTCTAGCTATTTTTGTCCCCGGGAACCTCACCTCCATTGCTCATGACATTGCCTCTTCTTGGCTTGATTTTCATGTTGTTTTCAACATGTGTCCTGAAACAGAGGACGACGTCGGTAGTAACTTCAAGATTTCACCCGGCCACCAAGTTTCAAAGCGTCTCAGACTTAACACTCACGTCTGATCTCCTTCTAATGCTTTCTGGATCTGCTGGAGCACAGCTGTTGGAAACAGAGTGTGGGTGACCATCTTCGTAATTATGGATCATAATGCTACCTCACAGCCCGTAATTTAACGTGGATTAATATTGCCAAACCCTTTGATACAGTGCATAAAGCAGCCAAATTCAGGATTTATCATTGGGGTAATTTCCTGCAGAAGGTTTCCCTTTAACTTCAATTTAAATTTAACTCCCATCTGCTTTCACAGCAAAACAATCTGTCACCAGACCATTTCAAGGTTTCAAAGTTTTGTGCCGTTCTATCACCGGGAAATTTTCTCCCACTTTTATTTTAATTTTGGTAGTGTGGGGACAGTTGACAGAGAAACAGCTGGTTGCCATAGCAGCTGGAAAAGATACTGACAAAGCGCCGACACGTTTGTGCAAGCTGAGGGCTTTATCAGGAACAAGCAAGGGAGCCTCTCCCTCAGCATGAAGGACAGGGGTTACACGGTTACATGTTCACAAGCATACTCACTCTCATCATTCAGCAAGGCATGCTCCATCACACGCTTGGAGGAACTTTCTGGAACAGACAGACAGCTCAGTCGGACCAGCAGGCACACAAAAGCTTTTAGAGGGATTATGCTTAAAGGAGCATGCCGCTGAAAAAAGCATCGCTTCCTTTGCACGCACTGAAAGCTGTTTTTCATTCCCTTCCCAGTGCATTTTACATGGATGCAGGTCTCCGTTGATACAGGCAGGTGTCAAGTATGAAATTTGCCAAACCTTATAAAACGGCTCATAATTCCAAGTGACTGCACTTAGTAATTTGACTTGCAGTTTTATTCATGGACACCAAATGCACAGAATCTTATTTCAAGTGGAGTGCTCATCCGATGAGACATGCAGCTGGACTTAGTAGATAGATGAAGACACCACAAATCAAACTCACCAGATTCTTCATTGTCTTTTCTGAAATATAAAGAATATTTTTCAACACACGGTGCATTTCAGCTCAGTGTTTACTTGTGCGTCAAACCATTAGGCTAGAACTGCAAGCTTTAAGCGGCTATAATGGATGCTTGGTGAGAAAGATTTGCTGGGTCTGCATTACCGATTGACAGCCGTCCCATCGGGCTGTGTCCTGTATGTGGTGGGAGAGGCTGAGGAGGTGGATGGAGGGAGAGGAACCTCCACCAGGCACTTGGGTTCCACAATCCAGCGAGCGGACAAAGAGAACCGCTCAAATTCAGAGGGAGAGATCAAGTAGAACCCTGCAGGAAAAATAGTGCAGATAAGCTTGGCTTACACCAAGTCAAACACCATTAAAAGATTATTACAGGAGGAACATTATGCCACCTGTTTTCTTGAGCTAACACCCTAAAGATGGCAATATCTGTGTGGAGAGACGAATGCTCAAATTTTTGGGATGAACACAGAGTTCTGGAAGCCCATTCTTCTGAACAACTGAAGAAACATGTGGGACCACAAGCCCTCAAGCCTTCCGCCATGAATGAGTGAGAAGAGTCTCCAAGATACACTGAAAGGGTTACGGCGGCAACCCCCCCCCCCCCAAGGGCAAGTTCCCAAAGCTACTTCATACAAACACATGGAATAAGTTCATGCGAGTTATAGATAAATACAAGATGGCAATAGGCCGTCATATAAAGCAGTGAGGAGTCGCGTATGGGAGTATATCACCAGGTGTCTCTCAGACACGGATGCGGGCGAGCATCCAAGCCCGGCCTGTGCTCCTGTACCTTGGCCGTGCTTGGTGAAGACACAGGAGGCGATTCCGCTGATGTCCTCCCGGCGGATGCAGGAATAGTGCACCTGCATCTTGATGTGGGGCAGCGACAGCACGTGCAGCTCCCCCAGGTTGGTCAGCACCACCAGCCCACTCTCCCCATACTCCTCCGTCCGGCTGCTGCCAAACCAGGCCAGGCCCACTCGCCGGACCCGCGAGCCCTCCACTGCCGTCAGCTTCAGCTTCGTCTTGGAGCTCACCTTTGGTAGCGTGAACACCTGCAGGAAAAAGGGGTTTTAAGAGAGCCCTGATATCGCCTCCATGTTCCCAAGACATATGGACCTGTACTTATACAACGGTCGGATGAAACACGCATCCACAAAATTCCATTATTTTAGGACTGGGGGGGAAGAAAAGCTTCTTCAGAAGCTACTTTACAAAACAAACGTAAGGCAACTTGAGACTTTCTTAGCACCACAAACAGAAACCTATTGTTACATGTGTGCCGGCAAGTGATTTAATGTTTTAGTGGATTTACGTGGATTGTCATTAGCGAGACACATATGCTAGTGTCACCAAGATACAAACTAAACATGCTTTATATTCCCATTTAACAATGATAATAGTTAGGTAGCTATCTATCAATCAATGCTACGTTGTTAAAATTGCCGATTAATTAAAAACGAGTAATCCATATAAACGACTATCATGAGTACATACGTTAACTAGTACAAACAAATAGTACATTGGTCAAAAAGATGTCAAATGATCTCCGTATACAGGGACAATGGGCAGTGAACACCATGGTTTTCATTAGACATACGTGACTAAAGAATTATCCATTTGACATTTTAAAAACATGCTAAAAGTTCAATAGTTAATGATTTTTCCTTAATTAATATGTTACTTAGCAATGAAGTTACATATTTCAGGATGCATCTATAGCAATATCTTATACAAGGCAGCGCCACTGATTTCCATACACATTTAAATGGTTGATTTAGCAGAGAGTCAACTAAAAAGAGTCCGGTGAACAGACTGTCCTTAAACATGGAGTAGATATGCTCCATCTGGGAGGAGAACAGGAAATGGTTTTTCAGTCCTTTTGCAGACTGAGGAGGAGAGTTACTGGCACCTATTAACTCACCTTGAACTGCTCTTCAGAAATCACCAGCAGGTGGTGGGAGCCTTGCATGTCTGGGCTACGGGCCAAGTCATGGGCCACCTCAAGGGGCTCCGGAAGTGGAGCCCCACGGCCATCCAGCACTACCAGGCCCACCACGGGGGCACGGTGCATCAGCTGTATCTCCTTGACTGGG
>JABFDZ020000097.1:12316812-12336969 GCA_019775955.2 Pollimyrus isidori
TTTTTTAAAAAGGAGAACACACATTTCAATTAGCTTAGAACTTTGTTTTATATCTTATCATCTAAATGCAATGCACAATAATAGCAGGTTTTGCAATAAGGCAAATCGCGTTAACATAATATGCAATGTTAGTTAATTAATTACCTGGTAAATGATGCTACGCAAAGTGTTGATTGGAATCGATAGGCGAATAGTTTGCAAAAGTGGCAAACGATTCCAAGGAATTGAAACAGTAGGAACCGGTTCTCAACAATTTTCGATTCCCATCCCTAGTACTGGCTGAGCATTTTAAGGCAAATTATTTAAAAAAATCTGCTCCCAGTTCCCCACGTATGCTACTGTCAATGGTAGCAAAAAGTTCAAAAAGTATGCTGACCCCATTACCCAGAGATCGATGGATTGAAACTATTCTCCGCTAAGGCGTTAGATTAAATTATGTTGATAAAATATACTGTGGTGAAGACTCTGTGTTTAAGTTCCTGGGCTACTGAGCGTGTGGTATATCCGTGCATCGGTTCAGAGCCCACTGTCAGTGGTGGACCCTATTGCTTTTGTAGTAGAGCGGTGCAGCAGAAGCATGCTCAACCCCTAACCCTGTGGTCAATGGCTTGAAATCATTCTCTGCTATGACATTTGATTCAATTATGTTAATAAAATATACGTTGGCGATGACTCTATGTTTAAGGTCATGGGCTACTGAGCGTCTCGTGTGACTTTGCATCGGTTCAGAGCCCACTGTCAATGGTAGATGCTTTCCCTTGTGTAGTAAGGTGGCGCAGCGGAAGCGTGCTGAGCCCCTAACCCAGAGGTCAATCAATCAAAACCATTCTCTGCTAAGACGTTTGATTAAATAATGTTAATAAAAAACAATGTAGCGATGGATCTGTGCTTTCATTCATGGGGTACTGAGTGCCTGGCGTGTCTTTGCATCGGTTCAGATCCCACTCTAAATAGTGGACGCTTTTCCTTGTGTCATAGGGTGGTGCCGTAGAAATGTGCTGAGCCTATAACGCCTACTTTCTGGTATAGCTGAGTGGTGTAGCGGAAGCTACTGTAGTTGGGCCCATAACCCAGAGGTTGATGGATCGAAACCATTCTCTGCTAATGCATTTAATTAAATTATGTTCATAAAATATATTGTAGTGATGATTCGGTGTTTAAGGTCATGGGCTACTGAGCACCTCGTGTGTCTTTGCATTGGTTCAGATCCTACTGTCAAAGGTAGATGCTTTCCCTTGTGTCGTAGGGTAGAGCAGCGGACGTGTGTTGGGCCCATAACACAGAGGTCAATGGATTGAAACCATTCTCTGCTAAGGCATTTAATTCAGTTATGTTAATAAAAATCAATCTAGCAATGACTTACTGTTTAAGATCATGAGCTACTGAGCGCCTTGTGTGTCTTTGCATCGGTTCAAATCCCACTGTCAATGGTTTACACTTTTCCTTGTGTAGTAGGGTGGTGCCATAGAAACGTGCTTGGCCTATAACGCACGCTTCCTTGTCTAGCAGAGTGGGGCAGCTGTTTCTCCCGAATGTCACGTAAAGCAGGGTGAACTGGTTTTCAGTTAATTTTCCTGGTAAAATAAATTTTAAATTAAATGATATGAATTTTCTAACGGTACACGTAAGTTAGTACTTCCAATAAGGTAAGTCATTTTAACATATAGGGAAATTATTGTGATTTGTGTTTTAAATGCATCTTTTTAATCCTTCTTGCAACCATTATTGTGTACTTCCCAGATGATGCTATTCCCTGGGCTCTGGTTCAGCCATGCAGGCCAAGTGCTGTCTGTGGAAATGGTTGTGCAGCCGAGTGAGCACCACACCTATGCCAAAGTACAGATCTTCCGGCCCTACTGCAGTCCCAGCCAGCACCTTGTACCTCCTGGTAGGCTAAAGCACTACAGCTGTTGGTGTCACAAAGCATGATTCTTGTCTCACTGTGGGTTATCTGATGAATGTTTTACGATGTGGGACTAGAGGCAGGAATTTTTAGGAACTGATTTGTTTATCATGGAAATGTTATCTAATTAATACCTAATGCATGTGTAAGCAGTGCTTTTGCCCAGATAGAATTCAGGTTATATATCTACGCTATCTATTAGGCTGCTGGGATTTCATCTTGCAATCTTTGTTTTAAAAATGTAGTTAACTGTAATGAACCCATGTCAGACCACAATGAAGAAAATAATTATGGAACCACGGTTTCCCTTGCCGAGATGCGGGCCACTGGGTCGCCCTCCTACTGGTGCCAGGCCATGGGGTGGGGCTCAATGGCGAGTGCCTGGTGGCCAGGCCTGTACTCATGGGGCCTGGTCGGGCACAACCCAAACAAGGCACCTGGGTCCTCCCTCCAAATGGCTCACCACCCATAGGAGGGGCCAAAGTGGTCGGGTGCAATGTGAGCTGGGCAGTGGCCAAAGGCAGGGACTGAGACCATGGTCATCAGCCGGAAAAGGGTAGTTCTCCGGGTCGGGAATGGGGTCCTCCACCAAGTGGAGGAGTTTAAGTGTCTTGGGGTCTTGTTGACGAGTGAGGAAAGGATGGAGCGGGAGATCGTCAGGCGGATCGGTGCGGCGTCAGCAGTGATGCGGGCGCTGCATCGGCCTGTCATGGTGAAGAATGAGCTGAGCCAAAAGGCAAAGCTCTCGATTTACCAGTCCATCTACGTTCCTACCCTCACCTATGGTCACGAGCTGTGGGTAGTGACTGAAAGAAGGAGATCGCGAGTGCAAACGGCCGAAATCAGTTTCCTCCGCAGGGTGGCTGGGCTCTCCCTTAGGGATAGGGTGAAGAGCTTGGTCAATCGGGAGGGACTGAGTAGAACTGCTGCTCCTCCGCATTGAGAGGAGCCAGATGAGGTGGCTCGGGCATCTGATTAGGATGCCTCCTGAATGCCTCCCTGGTGAGGGGTTCCGGGCATGTCCCACTGGGAGGAGGCCCTGGGGAAGACCCAGGACACGCTGGAGGGACTATGTCTCCCGGATGGCCTGGGAACGTCTCGGGATTCCCCGAGAGGAGCTGGATGAAGTGGCCGGGGAGAGGGAAGTCTGGGTTTCCCTGCTGAGACAGCTGCCCCCCTGACCTGACCTCAGATTAAGCTGGAGATGATGGATGGATGGACCCATGTCTTGACTCTAGAATAATATGTTTCCTTGAGAAGTCTAATCTTCAGCTGAGAGCACTTTCCAACTCTATTTAAACCCTCCCATTTCCTGCAGGTTGTGCCTCCCTTCGCAACCCATTTAGTTGCTGCTTCCAGGAGCCCCTGTGTAACACAACCGGAGGCTGTGCCATTGGGCAGCACTGGTGCCACCTGTTAGACAGCTGTGTGCCTGTCACTAGCCCCTGCAGCCCTTATTACTCTGCATCACAGGGCAGGGGCTTCGCCATGCCTCCCCGCCTCTCTGCCACTACCCCTTTCTACCACCAGGTGGCTGACTTCCCTCTAGACTTGTCACCTAGTTCTGAACTTGTCCATGTCAATGTGAGTACACATTAGATCCTATGTATTTGCATATATTTAAAGAGTGCTGAAGTATTCCTCCATATTACTTATTAAAACTATTTTGCACAGCATTATACAGCCTGATATGCTGTACAATGATTAGGGCAAAGTAAAAGGGAGTTCAAGGGATGTTTCTGGGAACTTAAACCAATAAAGGCTTGTTTCCATGTCTAGTATACTGCCAGGCAGGGGGGCGTAGTTAGAGATGAATAAATGAGAAGTTTTTACTATGATGGCATATATAATATAAGAAGCTATTAATGACTTAAAGCCCCCATCAAGTAGGCTTAACGATGCTCCTGCTGCAATATAATTAATAATTTAGTTGATTATTATGTGCTCGAATGGTTGTTACCTTTAATTGTTACACTGTTTGTTATTACCTGCCTAACATATAATATTATGTTGAGGATATTCTATATCCGGCTGTTCCAGGTAATGCTCCCAGAGCGGGAGATTAACGTGTATCCAGATGACATCCTGGCCATCCAACACACGGCACCGCCCGGGGGCTTCCTGCACTGTTTGAGGAGCTCCAATTCCCCATGGCGTCACAGCTACGTTTCACTGGCAGGACCCGAGTGGGGCGGCTGGATAGCAGGCGGCCTCTTGGCCATGCCCTCTGGGGCGCAGTGGGTCGACGAGGTGGTGTGTGACCTGCGTCTGCTCTATGCTGATGCCTTCAGTGGTTACACCACTCCCACAATGCACAGCACGGGCCAGAGTCCCACCCACATGGAGACTGCAGGCAGCTTGGGGAAGGACGGGATATACGGTGGTGCAGGTCCGACGCCGACTCCAGTTTTAGGGATCCACCTTGTCTACCCCACCCCAGGCCAAGGGGGGCAAATCCATATACCTGTCAACACCCCAACACTGTTCGTCATCAAAATACAGTCAGGATCAAATGCCACCAGCTCCTGGTCAGCCCCTATTTCCCAAACCGGGATTCCCTTCCTGCCCTCCTGCCCCCCTGGACCGACAGAGTCGCACCACGGCTGTGAAAAAGACAGTGCTGACACGTGGTTCTCGCACGCTCACCTGGCGCTGTCCGAGCCAGGATCCCACATGCTTAATGTCAGTGCGTCTAACCGCATCAGCTCCCAGAGTGTGTCTGTGCGACTCCAGGCTCACCAGCGGGTCGGAGGACTCACCATTTCGCCACATGGGGACCAGAGATTATTGGTGGGAGCCCCGCAGGTACAGGCCTCAGCTTCTTCCGTCGCTGTTGTTCATAACACATTTTTATCCAAAGCACTGGATGTAGATTTTATTGAAAGTGAGATTATGGGCATAAAAGGATATAAAAGCAAGCTCCCTCTAGAGTGTAACACTTTCGTCTTCATCCATCACTTTTGCATCCCTCAATATGTCCTAAAGCTGTGTTTAAAGCTACACTCGTTGCAATATACTTACTGTAAGCAATCCATAGCTACTCTTAATCATTTTTTGTACTTGTTTGCATTCTTATTAACATGCATTTCCCTTGGCCTCTCGCTGCAGGTATTCAATGCGACGGTGGAAAGTGGCTCCGCAGTAAAGTATACCTGGGTCATTGATGACCTTATGCAATTTGCTTATGAAGGACAGACTTACAGCATTGTCTTCAAAAAGCCAGCACAGTACAAGCTCACAGTAAGACCCCAATACCATTTTTCATTATAAAACGTATTACCCGTATTACCTGACTCTTTGGTATTATCAACGGCAAAGGAGAGTGTTTGATATGGGGCGAGGCGTGGGGCAACTTAATAATTCAAATTGACAGTGGGTTGCGGGGGGGATAGAAGACAAAGCTAAAAGTAACATAATTTCTCTTTTTTGAAAATAAACAAATTCCATCCATCTATTGTCTATGCCCACTTGTTCTATGCAAGGCCAAGGGTGTCTATTAATAAACAAATGACATGGTGAAATGGTATATTGTTGGTATACAACTAAACTATCACTTGTAACAACTGATACAAAATCCTATAACTGCCATGTACCAGGTGGTTGCAGAAAATCCTGTGAGCTCCCAGTCCGTGGCGGTGATGCTTACAGTGGAGAATATGTTCCCCATGACTCATCCCACCTTCTTCTCCATTAGAGAAGTAATCCCAGTCAGTACCTTCCAGTTTTTTACCTTCAGGGTCAAGGTGGACACCTGCCTTGGAGCTGCATTCTGGTTAGTTGGAAACCGGTGATGCAACAGCCATAGCAAACGACATTGCTAATTTAAAATGAATCTTGGTACTCAGTGTAGGAGGTTCTGTAAACTTCAGGCATGTATATCGTGTAGCATTTGGAAAACACCTCCAGTTTCTTGTTTTATGTACAAAAGGAGCATCTGCCACATACACAGTATGCATACTATTTATAGGAATGGTAATAATACCGTATATGCTGTTTGTACAGGTGGGATTTTGGTGATAACAGCCCGGCTGTGAATCATTCTTATCCTTCCTCTTCTGAGCCCAGAGGGACTCAGCTGGAGCCTGGGGTGAGGCAGACATATCTGCAGGATACCATCAGCCACAGCTACCAACAACCAGGTGAAGCAAAGTTTTACCATTTGTTCTGAGTTTGACATACTTTTTAAATAATAAATGCATGTGTAGAGCTAGAGAATTGGAATGTGTTTGCTATTCAGTGCAGTTACACTGCAAAAGTTATGCTGATGTGCCACTTGTGCCTTTGTTTTGCATAGTTTGTGAGCTCTGTTAAGTGAGAATGTTTTGTACAATCCACTTATTGTTGCATATTTTTTCCCCATTAAGGTGACTACAAATTGAATGTCAAAGTCTTCAACCAATATGAGAGGATTGAGAGTGCTGTGTTGGTAAAGGTGCGGAGTCCATTGGCTAAACTGGTGATTTCGGTTATCCCGTCCGTCCCTCTTGTCAACCAAACATTCGATCTGGAAGCCTTGCCTTGGCCATCCTATTATGGAATTCTGTATACGTGGAACTTTGGCAGCAGCACCCATGAAGTGAAGGGAGCAGAATCCAAAATCACCCATGTACTGAGGGCAGCAGGCATGTACAACGTTACAGTCAAAGCCAACAACAGCCTTTCAGAACTTACAACCTGGCTGGTTTTGGAAATAGCTGAGAGCATCTCTGGTATCCAGCTCAGCTCTAGTGCTCCAGATGAATTCGGCTCCATCAGTGTAATAGAAGGCAGCGTATCATCTGGCACCAGTCTCTTGTGGACGTTTGACATGGGTGATGGGTCTCTGCTTGAAAACATCTCTAACAACTCCATGGCCTATACCTACAGATTGCCTGGGAATTATACAGTGAGAGTAACTGTGAGAAATGCAGTGAGTCAGGCTTCCAAAACAATCAGTATTGAAGTCTACAAGTTGAATATTAACGGGATCCTACCAACCGGATGCTCAGAAAGTGGGCACATGACCTATTTTACAACAGTAATAACAGGAAATTCTGCCAAATTGACGTTCTATTGGAATTTTGGGGATGGAAGTCCTGTGTCAGTTATCCAAGGAATTTCCACAGCCTCACACATTTACGAACTTCCAGGGAATTATGAAGCAAACGTGACTGTATTTAGCTCTGTGGGATCTACCTTTTATTCTAAAAATATATGCATGGAGGAGCTCATCACTGCCATAACTGTAAACTCTTCAAAAGATGCAGTTGCAGTGAATGAGGAAGTGTGTTTCAGTGCTTTTGTTCAACCAAAACTGGATGAACTTCACAGTTATCAATTTCTGTGGAACAGCTCCTGCTGTAATGATTATGTCCAAGGACATGCTAATCACTGTTTCATATTCAAAAAAGATGGCCACTACCAGGTTTCAGTGGAAGCAAGAAACAATGTGAGCAGAAAAACGGCTAAAGCATTTGTCGCTGTTATAAAACCAATTGTCAATGCAACTGTGAAAACTTCAGGTCATTGTGGCACAATGGTGATCAACAAGTCTTACCTCTTCTGGGTGGAATCTTTCCCTAGCACTGATTTTTCTGTTTTATGGGACATGGGAGATGACACCCCTAAAAAACAAGGTCAAAATATTTCTCATACCTTCAAACGTGAAGGTGGGTTTAAAATTACTGCTACTGCGATAAATGGAGTCAGCCAGCACTCTGCAAATATAGAAGTGATGGTGATGGTTCCATTGTCAAACCTGATGCTGCACATCAAAAAGGCAATTGTAGAAGTGGGGGAAGAGGTTGTAATAACGGCAGCAACTAACGTCATTAAGCATGTTACTTTCAACTGGTCGATTGACGCTTCTGTCCCAGTTGTGACTGGAAAACCCAGCTTTGCATATGTATTTCCACGAGTGGGTCTCTATCATATCTATGTCACTGTCGAAAATAATGTGAGCAAACAGGAGGCTGCAGTTTCAATTGAAGTCTTGAAAAGGATTCAAGGGGTTCAGATTACAAGCACGAGTCTTATTTCTATGAAGTATTTACCAACACAGGAAAATATCATTTTGTCTGCAACAGTTACAGGTGGCTCCAACTTAACTTACTTCTGGATGGTTTTAGTGAATGGAAAAAACAGGTCGACACAAAATGGAGAACATTTCCAGCTGGTTACAGAAGCTCCTGGAGACGTTTTTGTGGAGGTGACAGTCTCCAACCGCCTAGGGAAAGTCAATTGCAGTGTTTTGCTCAGGGCAGAGGAGCGTGTTTCTGGAGTCAAGATTTCCACTACAAGTGATATTGTGGCAGTTGGTAAGCCTGTAGAGATCTCAGTCAGTGTGAGAAAAGGAACCAACCTCCAGTTTATCTGGTATGTGGGCTCCAGTATATCTCCCTTACCATCAGCTGGGCCCTCACTTGTACACGTTTTTAGTACATTGGGTCCTACTGTAGTCAAAGCATCAGTAAGCAATATGATTGGCTACAGTGAGGCCACTAAGCTGCTTATAGTACAGGAGGAAATTCAGAATGTAATTTTTAAGATTAATGATAAAATGAATCCTTTCTTTGTCTCTTCAAACTCCGAGTTGCTTTTCTTTGCGTCGGTTGAGAAAGGAAACTATTTAACCTGGGAATGGGAATGTTTCCCAGAGAACAAAGGACCAACACGTTTTGGCAGCACACAGTCAGTTCTACATTCCTTTTCGGTTGCAGGGGCTTATCACGTGCTACTGAATGTCTCAAATAACATCAGCTGGCAAACGGTTACCCACAAAGTAAATGTTCAGGATGCAATCCAGGGACTGAGTTTGAAAGTAAGCAGCCACATAGTTTGCACCGATGACCCCATTGTTTTTATGCCGACCATCTTAACAGGAAGTGATGTTCATGTTTATGTAGACATTGATAATGGGAATGTATCTGTCAGTTTGACTGAAAAGCATTTTGCAGTATCTTCCCTTCCAGTAGGTAACCACACCATCACAGCTAGAGCTCGGAATAATGTAAGCAGCTCAGTTGTGACTGCGAACATACAAGTTGTAGAGAAGATTCTGGGACTGAGACTGGTCAATTGCTGCCATTCTGTTCTGGAATCCCTTAAAGAGATCAGCTTCGAAGCAGAGGTCCTCAATAGAATGCCAACGATTTACAGCTGGAATTTCACCCTAGCTGGATTTCAACCCTCATGGGCAATGGGGCCAAAGGTCCTCTATACCCCTATTGGACATGGAACACTGACTGTAAATGTTGTGGCTAGTAATGGCTTCTGTTCACAGTCTTTGAGTGAAAGTGTAAGCGTAGAGTGGCCTGTGCAGTATGCTAGGATTGTTTACAAAGCAGCAACTATTTTTGTTAGTCAAGTAGTTGTGTTTTCTGCAAGAACTAATAATGGCAGCAATCTAAGATTTGAGTGGGAATTTGGTGACTCTGATGAGGCAACAATAATCACCGATTCCAATATAGTTAGTCACACATATTACTTTCCTGGTAGGTATGTTGTTCAGGTGACAGTGTTAAATAATATCAGCCAAATAGTGACACAATTGCCCATTGAAGCCATAAATCTGGAGTGTGCCTTACCTCGCGTATCTTTGATTCAGAAACAATCCATAATCCTCAGATCTAGGCCAAGCTACTTCGAGGCTGATGTGGACCTTCAGGGTTGTGTTGCATACAAGACAAACTATTTGTGGGAAGCCTTCTTTGCTCCATTGTGCCAGGAAGAGGATATAGTTCCCCTGAGTGCTATAGTGGACGTGACTATGCCACAGCTAAAGCTCCCCAAGCATGCCTTGGCTGTGGGTAACTACTGCCTGAGATTCACTGCTGCTCTTCAGGGAACATCTCTACTGCAGCGGCAAAGCATCAAAGTAACTGTGCTTCACAGTCCATTGATCCCACTGATTAAGGGAGGGTCATACAGGATTTGGTCAAGCAACAGAGATCTTCTTTTGAATGGAACTGAGTCACGTGATCCAGATTACGAGACTGAGGATGGCAACCCTCTGCAGTACCAGTGGGATTGCATTGTTCAAGTAAGATTCCAGCCCATTCTTACACCACCAAAACTATAATAGAAAATGAGAATTCCAGAATATATTGAACAACTGTCTTGCTTTATCATTTGTCATTGTTTGACTGCCTCAATCCCCACAGTCAATTTTTTCTTTTCTTCTAGAATCCAGCAGTCTCACCCTGCCATACTAACATAACCCAGAGTAACAGCAGCACTGTCCTGGTATCTCACAAGATGCTTCTCCCTGAAAGAGTGTACCTCTTCACCCTCACCGTCTACAAACAAGGGAGGCCATCTGTCTCCACAAGCCAATCTGTACGTAGAAAACAAATCTCGCACACCAACCCATATCTTGAATACCATAATTTACTTTGCTATGCTTTTGTCCACTGCAGATTAAATTTCTTTTAAGAATTTTTAACACTTACGACTTTTTGTTCCCTACTGCCCTCCACAGGTGGTGGTGGAGGTGGGTCAGACGCTCTCTGTGAGTGTGGCTTGTGTTTCCTGCAGCTCCACCTCTTCTTTCCGCTCCAGCTACAACCGCCCCATTGTCCTGTCCAGCTCTTGCTCCTCCTGCGATGGCAGCTTGCAGGTACGCCTGTCACCACACATATTTTTTTCCCTTTATATGTTCATAATATAAAAAAAACATCGACACCAAGATGATTATCCAAATGTAAACTGGATAAATAATGAAATAAAAGACAACACATTTTGTTGTTTTCTTTTCATATTCACTGACTGATTTGATAGCCATACAGTATGATGTTTTTCCATAACCTTCTCAATTGATGTTATAGTTACAGTACCAGTGGTCAGCTGAGAGCTGGAATGGTGACGTGCTGGACCTCAATGAAGTCACCACATCTACAGGGATAGCTTCCCCAGATCTGGTCATCAGATCAGGGGTGCTGCTGGATGGACCCAATTATACCTTCACAATGAATGTGTCTCAGCCTTCCCTGAACCTATGGGGTTCAGCCAGTCTCATCCTTTTACCAAACCTTCCACCTCGTGGGGGAGTCTGTAAACTCAGTCCAGAGACAAGTGTTCATCTGCTGGAAACCTTGGTGACTTACAAATGCTCAGGTAGCAGAGACTTTTTCCTGAAACATCTCTGAGTCTCTGAGTGTCTTGAACTGTCTTGGATCTGTTTAATGGCTACTCAATTTTTCATTGACAGGATGGGTAGATGGACATAATGAGGCCACTCAGTTGATCTACTCTCTGAAGGTGGAGATATGTCAGCACTATGGGCAGCCATGCCTTTTCCACACCCTGTACCGGGGCACCAGGAATACCTATGGAAGCTTTGTCCCTCTGGGTTTCTTAGACCCAGGAGAAAAAAAAATGTCTGTTATCAATGTACTAGTGTTGGTAGAAGATGATCTGGGATCTGTCATCACTGCACTGAACAGGTACTATAGCATAGCACAGCCAAGTGGGATTTCTCAAATGTCAACTGCTCAGTTTGCTTTCCTTTCCACGTTTTTACAGGACTTTAGTTGTTCTTGAACCCAAGGGAGATCAACATACTACAGAATGGCTGAGGAACAAGTGTCAGTCGGAGCTGTGGGCTCTGTTTCAAAACGGAAACCCCCAAGAAGTCATTCCGTACACCATTGCTCTAACCAGTCAGCTCAACCAAGTATGTGTGTTTGCGGGATGCATTTTTGTGCTCTTGTTTACTAGTTCAATAGAGGCATGCAAATGTTGCTACTCGTGTAACATTCCAGATTGAAAATGTGAGTGAGCAGGAACACCAGGACAGGGTGATGATACGTGGGAACATGACACGGATGCTGGCCTCCCTGCCTGTCTCCTCGCTGCAGGATGCTGTGCAAATCGGCTCGGCTCTGGCACAGTGCACTGTGAGTTACTGCGCTATCCAGTGACACGGCAACTTTGGCAACGGCGTCATACCAAGTTGCTAGCACATTCTCAGGGGACCTCAGAGAAAACATACAACCTGCCCACCAGGCTAGAAATAGCAAGGGAAAAACACAGATTATATTGTCATTATCTACTTTGCATTCAGGTACTATAGTCATTATGTACATATATTTATGGCCTAAGATCCTAAACGCTCGGAATTAATATCAAACAAAGAACCTAACTTGACTCTAAAATCAGACCTACACAAATTTGTCAGATTGCAAAGCTGCACGTCATAAGCGTTCCTTGTACATGTAGTAACAAAGTAGTACATGTTAGGCCTGATGACCTCTATTATACATTCAACAGGCTGATCCCAGAGAGCTGGTGTGTGAAGGATGCAAAGAGAAGGTTCTGGAGGCCACAGGGAAGATGATTACCACTCTCGGGGAAGAGACTAAAGCAGGCGATATCACACCTCTCGAGGCTGGACAAAGTATTCTGCACGTTCTTGGTACTGGCAGAACTGTTCTATACAAATAAAAGTCAGTTAAATCCATCTTTGTGAATTACAGATCACAGCTGTTCGGTTTGAAGAAGAAAATATTTAAATAATTTTTAAATGATGCTTATGTATGGGATTTCATAAAAAACATATTAGATAATAAAAGTTAGTCATTTTATACATAGTCCTTTGCCAAATGTTAAGGTGTCACTATATATGTGACTATATCTGTTGTAGTGTGTCTGGAAGAATTGTTTTTGACTGTTTTGCTTCAGGCAGTGCAATCGCTGCAGATGCAGGGCACTCGACCACTTCAGCACATCCCAATGCATCCATGTCCCTGGCCGCCACAGACACTGCAGTGTTTGCCTTTGGTCAGGTAGGGGATTTGATGCAATCTTTGATGCGCTCCCGAATGCGAGGCGAGGAGCCACTGACCCTGGCTGCCCCGAGGATCAGCGCTGTGGGGCAGCGTAGCGACCCGGCAGACCTGCTGTGCACGGAACCCTCCCCTACGTGTTCATTTCACATCCCACGTGGCCTAGAAAGCCAGCTACGTGTGGAGAGAGAGGAGGTCGTGCAGATCGTCATGGACCTCGACGGCACAGGGCCCCTTGTCTCAGCTGCTGAGCCGCCTATCTCAACCAAGCTGGCGGCCATGGAGTTCACCACACTCCAAGGCAGACCCATTGTCATCCAGGACCTTCAGCCAGACCGAGCCATCCGCGTCATGCTGCGGAACCATCTACCTGCTGGGTGTCAAGGACACATGAGGAAAGAGAAGGGATCCGTTGGGGAATTCCCTCTCCCGCCCAAAGGGTCGGTCCGCTTCTTAGTGAAACCTCCCAGTGTTGATCCCAAAGCTGGCCTCTTCATCACCTTTAACTTCAGCCTTCTTTCAGGTAACACTCTTTAGTTTTTTTTTGTCTTTTTACTGCATTTAAGCACATTGGCTAATGCACAAGCTTAACAAATCTGACAGATGGAGGTATGGATGGTTAAGCAAGTCTTTTTAAAACTTTTTAAAGTTTCCTGTATTTCATCATTATTTGATATCAGTCCCTCTTATTAAATGAGATATTTCTTGTTGATTTTGTTTGTTGATGAGCAGGAACCGGTGAGCAGAGCAGTGGTCAGGTGACCATTACAGTGGATAATCAGTCCATCCACTCTATCTCCCAGCATATACGTAATTTGTCCATAAGCCTCAGTGCCACAGACCCAGCTCTGGAAGACACCATTTTTCTCAGTCCTCTGTAAGTCTTTGTATGCAAACATATAGTGTTTGGTTTTAATTCTATTTACATTTCTGTATTTTTATTTTAGTTTAATGAGTTTCAAAAACCCATAAGACTCACTATATAGTGATAATAATTATAAAAGAAACTAGATGCCAACAGTGTTATGAATATTCCGACTTGTGCACCTTGAGAGACCTCTGAGTTATAGCTTATAGTTATAGTACAGCATGATTCAGTTTCAGAGATATGAATCAGACAGTGACTAAGATGGCGCCGCTTCTAGCTCCTGAAAAATGCTTTGACAGGGTACTTAAACAAAACTGCTCAAATATTATATTACACTAATGGAATAAAGTTTGAAAGTGGCATAAAATTACAACTTATAATATAATGTCTGCTCAGAAACTGTATAATAGTTATAATATGTGTCTTGCTAGAGGCTTTCATGTGCAGAGTGCTATTTAGGCATTCTTTGGTATCCATTTATCTGTGTACCCACAGGCAGAATGGCTCTGGTCAGGAGCTCTTTGTGAGCATGAGCAGTTCTGTGAACGGGGCCACCATACAGGCATCAGTGTGCGTATTCAGCTCCCTGTGCCAGTACTTCAGCACTGAGCAGCGGCGCTGGAGCAGTGAGGGTCTCCGGCCACTGGGTGGCAGCAGTCCCCGCGTAGCGCATTGCCTCACCCAGCATCTCACTGTGTTTGGGGCCAGCATGTTTGTTCACCCTGAAGCTGTTATTCTGCTACCACCGGTGTGTGTCAATCTTAATCCTCCAAGTAGTACAGTACAATAGCCTATTCCATGGCCAAAGTGACCTATAGTAAACCCTTTCACAGCTGATTTCATTGTGGTGATTTTATTCTGTGCTGTGCAAGAAAAAGTATTGCACGCACACACACACACACACACACACACAGTATTGTACACACACAAACACACACACACGCACACACACACACACACATATATATATATATATATATATACAATTTTTTTTATATTTTGGCCAATGAATAAAGAATAAAATTATTATTAATACTGAGTGATTTTCCTATATACAACAATATGTGACAGAGTTAAAGTAAAATAGAATTTAATATGATTTGTTTATTGTACTGATTGGATGCAAAGACCCTCTCAGAAAGAAAGAAGACGATTTGTTCAGTAATCTTCTGTTGTTCTCGAATCATCCCCGGCAGCCAGAAAGGCCGATGAGAAACGTCACAGTGGGAATCGTGTGTGGGGTTCTGCTGCTGCTGTACCTGCTCGTTGGCCTGATTGCCCACAAACTGGACCACCTGGACAGCACACGCCTGAGCTTGGTCCCGCTCTGTGGACAGCCGGGCCGGTACCAGTATCGAGTACTAGTCAAGACTGGCTGGGATAGAGGATCTGGTGAGGAACATGTGGAAATGTGCTTGTTGAATTGTTTTGGGTCATGAGCTGTTGTAGCAGCTAGAGTCTGTGAAACCAGAAGTCACTGGATGTGTGTAGAAAATACCATGATTTAGTAGCCCTGTGGCTATACTTCCAGGCTTGTGGGTTCGATTTCGGGCATAACTGTGCGTGCATGCATGCCCTTCTGAGTTTCTTCCTACAATTCAGTGACACGTGATTTCTCAGTTGTCTGCAGTATGCGGTTGTGTGCGTGCCCTGTGATGCACTGGCATCCCATCCAGTTTTGGGTCACACGCTTTTAGAGCCGGTGATAGGAAAACAGATACTGTAGGTGGAACGTGTTGGTCTGCCTTTGATCTTAATGACTGCCACAGTGTCTTATGGAGAACTTCATACTGACAGTCCTAAAATATGTTGCTATTCAATGCATTTCACCTTTGAATCATTCGTAAACGTAAATGAAGGCTGTCATGTCTCTCTCTGAATGTTGTGATTTATATATTTTTAATTTGAAATCCAAAAAATTGAGATTGCTGTGAATCTTTTGACGTTATTCTCCATAAGAGAAAATGCACGAGCCTTGCTTCAAGCACCGGTGCCTACGATGAGAATTTTCATTGTTTTTGGGTATCATAGTATATATACAGACTTGCTTGATTTTTGCACGGAGGTAGTGGGACGGGGCGTGTGATTTCGGCAGAAAGTACAAAACAGCTACAAGTTCAGATCTCAAAAGACTGAAAATTCAGTCGTGCTGTTGAACAAAGTCATTATCCCGAGTCTGTATCTAGGTGTCTAAAGTGGTGATGCAAATAAACAGTGCAAATATAATGATGCCGGCCAGACTCTGTATCTGACTCATTAGTCTCCTGCTCTACAGGCACCACTGCTCACGTGGGGATCAGCCTGTATGGGCTGAACAAAAGTGGGTCACGCCACCTACAGCGGGAGGCTGCCTTTCAGAGAAACGCGCTGGATGATTTTCAGCTGGAGACCGAGGCCAACCTGGGCGAGGTCTGGAAGATACGCATCTGGCATGACAATACAGGTGTTCTTTGGTTGGGGCCTGCATAATTACCCTTTTAATTCTATAACACATATGAGTATATATTACATTAAAATGTGCCTTTTTTAAGCTGCCAGTTTTTTTTTCAGAGGTACGCGGCTTCAAAGATTCTTCCTCAGTGACTCACTTGTTTTGACCCAAAGCATCAGTACAGTGTACTGTTATGCGAATGTTTAAAGGAGGGTCAGCTAAAGAGCCAGGCTGTAAACAAACGTGTGTTAAAAATCAGTCAACGAGGCCGGATAAACCATAAACAGCCCTGCAGGTCTTTAGAATCACCTTAGGTGTGAAAACAGAATGTATATATTTAATTTAACTACACTCTCTTCTCGTTGGCCTCAAATGATTCATTGAGAAAATTAAATTTTGTTTTTATCTGTCTTGATTTACAAATATTTAATTATACTAAACAGAAAGAGACATACAAGAAAGAAGTACCTGTTTAGAAGTAAATGACTTGTAATTGTACGTGTATTTCAGGATTGGATCCCTCTTGGTACCTGCAACATGTGATCGTTTGGGACAGGCAAACAGACAACATGTTCTTTTTCCTGGTGGAGGACTGGCTCTCTGTGGAGAACGAGAGGAATGGAGGGTTGGTGGAAAAGGAAGTGCTGGCATCTTGTAAGCACCATCCCAGAAGGCCACCCGACGTTTGGCCGACATAAATTTTCCACAATGCACAAACCTGTTGGCCTTGTGAAATATTTCCCATCACTGACTAACAATACACCAAAGAAGACCTGAAGAATTTGCTCAGTAATGGTCTGTGTTTGTACGTTCCTTACAATCGGCCCGCTCACGACAGGCCCGCAGGAACTGCAGCGGTTCTGGCGGATCCTGCGAGCACAGCTGGCGCACGGCGTGACGGAGAGGCACATCTGGGTCTCCGTGTGGGAGCGCCCCGCGCACAGCAATTTCACCCGCGCTCAGCGGGTGACCTGCTGTGCCCTCCTCCTCCACCTGTACCTGGCCGCAGCCGCCGTCTGGTACGGGGCCACCGGCAGCAGAGAGACACGGTGAGCTCCGGACGTTTCAGGGCAGTGGGGATTTGCTCTGTCTAAGCTGGATGCGAGACCTTCGTTGTGGGGCCGTGTTTGAAGAGCGTGTTTGAACCGTGTCCGGCAGCACTCCTGTCTCCGACCACGTGCCGGTGAACGGTGAGACGCTGGCGACAGGGATGACAGTGGCCGCCTTTGCGTTTCCCCTTCAGCTGCTATTCTGCTTTCTGTTCCGAAACACATGCAGTAAGGTATTTCACCCGCTCATGTTTTGAACTGACTAATCTCAGACCTTATTCACACAGTATTATCAATGCAATTGCTTGTCCGTCTGTGGGTTTTTCTGATTATTTGGTGCTATATCTCTGTGATAATATACCGTGTACTGCTCTTAAGTGCTTTTCTGAGAATGCTGGTACGTGCATGGGTTTGTTGTGGCTGTTTCCCAGGTGACACTCGAGGAAACAGCACCGCCGACCCCAGCGTCTCAGACCGTGGAAATGGACGTTTACCTGGACCAATCAAAGATCACCGGCTCTTCTTTCCTGTCGTTGCCCCGGGGCCTTGACTCCATCACATATGGAGGATCGGATGGAGTAAGAGCTCTGTCCAGACCTTCTGTTCGCCTTGTCACTCCAACAGGCCCTAAACGAAAGATAACTTTGTGTCTTTTACCTCTTTGGGATATACTGTATATATAATCCTTTATATATATAATTCTTACTACAAAGCACATTTTGTGTACTTAATGGCCAAATGGGTATTGCATGAGCTTCTTTTCTGTGCCAGAATGCAACACTTTTATTTAATTTTATTTCATCTCTCCTAGGAGTTTCTTGGAAGCAAGAAGATAGAATCAGACTTCTGGAACGCCTCCAAACTAAGCAATGAAATGTAATGTGATTCCATGTGTACCTTGTTCACTGCACTTTAGATTTTTTTTTTTATGATTGTGTCCCAGTGATTTTGATGTGCCTTCTAATATTAATATCTGGCATTCACATTTGCTGTTCTCTCGTCGAGGATTAGACTGCGGCGCATCGCTGTCCAAAAGAGATTCCGAGCCGTACTGAGAATGTTACTTATTGCTTCGGTGCACCGATGCGCATTAGCGTCCCTCTCGAAAACCGTCTGCTTCCAGCACAGAGGAGCAGTGGGCCTCCAGTTGCAGCATGTTTGACTTGCCAGAGCCCCCTGGGGAGCCAGTGCTGAGTCCAGCCCGTTTGCTGAAGAGGAAGAAGGCGCAGCTGCAGCTGCGACTGGGATCCCCAGCTGGGTCCATTGCATCGCCCTCCCTGACCAGCGAAGCCTTCCCCACCCCACTCTCCGGTTAGGCTTCTGGCAGAAAATCAAGCATGCCCCCCACCTGTGCTGATCTGCTGCTTGCTCGTTCATTTGAAGCAACCAAAATTTCGGGAAAAAAAACCCGAACAAACTTGTGACAACTTCTAAAAGTGTAGCTGTGTGTTGGCAGTACCTAAAACTCCCAGTGGTCTCTGAAATGCTTTTTTTTCCCTTCTTCTTCTTTGGCCCGCAGAAGAGGATCTTATCAAGTCTTTATCTGCAGACTCCAAACTCAGCAGTTCATCCTCAGGAAGAGTGATGACTGATTGTATCTCCAGTGCAGCCTACAAGACGGTGCTGTCTGACACGTGAGGACACACCCATTGATAAGGGAAAAGTGGAGAGGCTACGGCCAAAAAACGTCCATGCCTATGGCATAGACCTGGGGTGTCAAACTCCAGTCCTGGGGGCCGGTTTTTGGTTTACTCTCATTTAACACGTCTGATTCAACGTCTGTGCTATTTACCATACAGCTCTCAAGCTGAATCATTTGCAGTGGAACAGGGAAGGAACTGAGCTAACCAGGGCTGTGGCCCCCCAGGATCAGAGTTTGAGCCCCATGTCCTTAGACTTTGTGTGTGCCGTTTAGAAATTGAGGTGTGCAAGACCTCATGCACAAAGAAAAATAGTATGGTAATTTACTCATTTCTTACAGGGCAAGTCTATGAGCCTATGACCAGTGTTACACTGTTGTAAGGGGTTGCCGATATCAGCAGTGGTGGTTCTAGGATTTTTCTGTAACAGGGGCCATTAAAGGGCCAAGTACAGGGCACATTCAAGCACACAAAATAATTTATTCAGTACGGTGCAAATACATTTCGGCAGTCATTCCTTTTTCAAACGCTCTAATGAAAAATTATGAGCCAGTAAAGTTCTTAATGATTTTTTTCATTTATTTATACTGTGTCCTTTAAGACACAATGCATAAATCACACAAAAAAATTGTGAAATCCTGGAGGGACTTGTTTGATAAAGTTAATTACAGAATCTTTGCTAGTGCTATCTTAGCAAAAACATGTTAACATTGCTTACAAGTTTATTGGTTTACTTCGACAGTGCTTCCAGTGCTCCTTCCACAATTTAGTTAACAAACCTAAAATAAGTGAGAGCAGCAGCTAAATATCCTTTCATATTTTGACAAACAACACGAGGATTTGTGACTCACCAAGAATTATCTTCAAGTTGTAAATAATGTTAGATGGATTCTTTCTCCCGCCTACTGTCATAACGTCAGAGAATGTTCTGGTATCGCTCAAGCCAAAGCCGCAAAGATAATATAAAGCCAAGACCTCTGCTTCTTCTCCCAAGTTGCATCGACACATTATTGCCGGCAATTGTTTGGGGTGGAATTGCATCTGTAATCGAAGATTAAGTCGAAGATGAATCGAAGTCGAAGAATTCTCCGGTTGCTCTTCTCGTCGACGATTGATGGAAGAGGGGCCAATCAAGGGACAATCAGATTTCAGAAGGGGCCAGGGCCCCAATTGCCCCGCCTCTAGAACCACCCCTGCTTCCTTTGGGTCAGGAAGGGTTTTCTTGTCAGTTGTTTCCATAGTTTAGTGGTTATCACGTTCGCCGAACACGTGAAAGGTCCTCGGTTCGAAACCGAGTGGAAACATGGTGGGCTTCTGGCTCTAGCCCAAGCATCAAAACCAAAACAGCATTGTAAACAAGTTCCCCTTAGTCTGACAAACTGACACAATACGTGATTTTCCTGAAAGTGAATGTCTTAATTGTTCTACATTTAGCTCAAAATTCAACCAGCATGTGAGAAATAAATTTAGCCAGATGATTATTTGCAATCTATGCTAGTGAGA
>JABFDZ020000097.1:12371863-12381882 GCA_019775955.2 Pollimyrus isidori
GGTCCGGAGCCTATCCCGGAAGCAACGGGCACGAGGCAGGGAACAACCCTGGATGGGGGGCCAGCCCATCGCAGACACCCAAGCTCTTTTTATTTAAATATTTTAATATAATAAATATGTATGATATAAATATTTATGCTTTATTTATTGTTAATGTGTTTTTTAACTAGTAAAAACGAATGAAAAAATGTAAGCCAAAAAAAAATCATTAATTAGGCTACTGGAAACATACATAATGTACTGTTCCACCTCGTTTGTACGTCTTGTTTTAAGCGTTTTGAGGCATTTGCAGTTCAGTTTGTATATCTGCCAAGTGAGGATACGTATGTGACGAATGCTTAAAATGCCCCACAATTTTTCTCCCACTGGCAACAGTGTGACTTACACATCTTTGTCATAGCAGCCCCTCGTGTATCACAAGCTGTAGCGATTGCGCAAAACAGCCCAAGCTAGTAACTCCCAAATCATCCATTGCTTTTTTCATATCACTCACATTGTCTTGTACAATTGCGCAGACTTTGTTTGGTGGGATTTTCCATTAAAAGCTACTTCCACCTCTCAAACACTGCAGATCATGCTACTAGTTGTTGTTACAGGGATGAAATACCTCCAGATCGTCTCCCTCTTACCTGCTGTTTCCGCGCTTCTCCTGCTTGAAAGGGTATGCACATGACATCACAGCAGATGGAAGTCACTGATCGTGCCCACTGAGTGACAGATACACTGAGGGGCAGCGTTTAGCTTAAATGCAGCAAAAATCCCATCTAATATGGGAAAGAGCTCATGTACGATTGATTGTGCAAATCGATTTAACATGAAATAAGACCTATCTTTTCACAGACTGCTGAAAACTGTATAAGTGTCGGACGTGGATCGGTCACATATGGCCGATACCCGATCTGTCTATTATGTGTGAATTGGTGCCAATATCAATCCGAATTGTGGCCCTAAGCACACCTCAAGGTTATGTACCGTAAGTATTATCTTGTGAAAAACGAAATAGATGGAGTGCTATGACAGGCTCTACAACCCCCAGCTGTTTTGGGATGTAGATACGCTTCTCTACTTACGGACGAGATACGTTCCGAACGGCTGTACATAACTTGAAATGTTTGTAAGCTGTTATTCCACACCATTTTAGGGTTATGCGCAAGTACAAAGAACTACGATGCTGGAGTATGCACGCTATGCTACTGCCTAGTCGTACAAGGCGGAATTGGCGTGCAAAAAAAATATATATATTTGACAAGAAACAAGAGCCCAACAAACACAATTTGGACTTACAGCTCTCTTCGTTCGTATGTCTGAAAGTTTGTAAGCTGAGAGTTCTTAAGCAGAGGAGCATCGGTATTGTATCGAAGACTAAGAGCGAGGTGGTCAATTTGTGCCCAGAACCTGTGGAAGCTCCTTCAGGGCTGTTAGAGGAGCATTTCAGGCGCCTACATCTGGGAGCTGGTTGAAAGAATGCCAAGAGTCTGCAATGCTGTTATGGAAGCAAAGGGAGGCTGTTTTGAAGGGTATAAACTTTGAGAGAATTGTTAGATGCTGAAAACTCCTCTTGACTGTTGCAATATTTGATATGTATTACTTACAACCCCAAATCAGAAAAAGTTGGCACATGGTGGAAAATGTGAATAAAAAAAATAAAGCAGTAATTTACAAATTTCCCTTAACTTTTATTTCATTGCAGACAGTATGAACACAATGTTTAATTAATGTTTTTTTTCTTGTAAACATCATTTGAATTATCTTGTGTTATTTTTTATTCACATTTTCCACCCTGTCCCAAGTTTTTCTGATTTGGGGTTGTAATTGTCTCGAGGCCATTTACTATTAGGTAAATGACATAGCTAAAATAAAGACAAATGCATTAACGACGGGTGTGTCCACACTTTGGACTGTGATGCTGTCATGACTCCGTCACTGATTCTAGTGACACCATTACTTTCATGACTTGTTATATGAAGCGTTTCATTTGCAGTGCCCCCCTCCCACAGTTACCAATCTTTATAGGTAGTCCAGGTCTTGTCCCAGAGTAATGCACTCCAGGAATGTGATTAATGAATGGATGTCCTAATTAAGAGTAGGCCGAGTCGTGGCTTAATTGAAGTGTTTCCTACATCGACAAGCCCCATTGCTTTTCTAATTCGCTTCAATTTAAGCTTTCGCCATGCGACATTTCCCTACCATCCCATTCATTCATCGCAGGTGAGAGTCCCATTGCTACCATTGAGTACTCAGTGCTACAGGTTCCACAGGGTCTTAAAGGAGTGCCTTCCGGTTTTCTTACCATGTTTGGGCATAATGGGGAAGGCATCTTGTGAAATAGTAGCATTACTGTGTAATCCTGATGTGGCGTATGTTGGCGCGCTGCGCATGACGTGCAGGATAATCTGCTGAAATTCATCTCAGTTAGTTAATCTTGTGATGAGCAGAGTGCTTTCACCTTTTTGCCCTCAGTGGCTCCAGGAGATGTGTGACCATCTCAAAAATATGTCACATTGGATGAAAATGCAAATGTAATTAGTGAATCTTGTTCTGCTGGAGATGTCAGCCGTCCTCACTCTCCCATCTCCGTCTTTATAGGGCTGATGCTGTCAGGGTTTGCGCGCGTCGGCGCCGCCCTAGGGGACAAGGCGCTGGTGGAACGGGCGGTACGCGCTGGCCATTTCTTAAGGGACCACCTGTGGGATGAGGCGGAAGGCCGGATCCTGCATGCCTGCTACCGCGGCGAGGAAATGGAAGTGGAGCAAATGTGAGTGTCCCTGGATGGGTTCTTTCCCTCGCTCCGCCGCCGCGTTGCAGGGCACATCAAAGACCGGCTTCTGTGGAGGGCCGGGCGGATGCGCCGAGGGGCTGGCATTCGCCCGGCGCATGACGTTTCAGTCCGAGGGGCACAGGGAAGCGTCTGTGTTGCAGGACGCCTCTTATGTGAGTTCTAGACGCATCTGATTGCCATTGTCTGCAGCCGCACCGTGGATATCGCTGCAGCCCATGCTAAAGCTGGAAACCGAGGCTGCAGAAAGTCAGCCTGTGTGGATTTCTGTCATTCCTCGCTCTCCGCGAC
This sequence comes from Pollimyrus isidori, assembly GCA_019775955.2. Taxonomy (NCBI): domain Eukaryota; kingdom Metazoa; phylum Chordata; class Actinopteri; order Osteoglossiformes; family Mormyridae; genus Pollimyrus; species Pollimyrus isidori. Next base: position 12,374,931 of record JABFDZ020000097.1, read on the forward strand.
AACAAAGGGGAAGTTTTTTGCTCGCGGCATTTTCATTCTTTTTATACAAAGAGAAAAACTTCTTCACAGAACCGGAAGCCGGCTGACTGTCGGCCGCGCGCTCGGAGAGCCGAAATGTGTCAGGCCGCTTTTAATTTGCTCCCGTCTGCCGCTGGAGGATTTCCTCTTCAGAATTTAATAATTCCGAGGCGCCAGAACATTGCCAGATTGAAGATGATTAATTTATAGGGAAGTCTGCTGTTTTCTGCTGATTGCGTGTCTGCTCTGCACAGTTTCTGCAGCATGAGGGACTCAGCCTCAGCTCCCCCCCGAAATGTAACATTTACGATTCAGCCGCCATCCCATCATGCTCTCAATAATGCTGTGCAAACATACGAGAGCAAAAACAAATAGAACATGTATATCTATATTGCGCCCCAGCACCATAGCCCGCGACTGTTATTAGATATGTTTGCGTTGCGTGTCGAACACCCCCCTCTCGACGCGGCCGTGTGAAACGTACAGCCGTATGAAGGTGATGTCGCTTTGTCGCGCGAGGGCCTTCCGTCCAAGGCGTCGTCCTGAAGGGCGGCTGTCACCCGACACCGTGACCGTCTGGCAGCGCTGTGAGCACAGGTGAGACTGAGAGAGAGCGATCCAGTCTGACCTGGCATGGTTACTGAAGGAGGCGAGGATGGCGTCCCACTGTGTGAGATTATCGAGGCGTTGGAGGGGGTGCAGACATTGCAGCCAGGCTGCCGATCTGTGAAGCAGTGCTTAGGAGGGAAGAACACAGGCCATTGTACATGTACATTTCTGCATATTATTCTTACTAAAAATGATGGTTATATGGGTAATGATGATCATACTTTATAATTATAGGCGTTATTAAAAGGCAGCGTGTTGACTCAGATGGTCACACCATCGCCACAAACCCCCATGGCTGCAGGTGCGATTCCCACTTGCAGAACCTTGCGGTTACTGTAGGTGTCTTAAAAATTGCTCATAGTGTCTGCGTGTGTGTGTGTGTTTGTGTGGGTTTGTTTTTACCACAGTGAAGGGAGCAAATATCCACACAAATGTGGTTAAACCTTTTAAGATTTTGGGGACATTTTTCAAGTCAAAAGTCTGTTTTTATTTGGTTACTTACGGGTAAGGTTAGGGCTGGGTTATTATAGTTATGATTAGGGTTATACCCATAGAAATGAATGTAGAGTCCCCACAGTGACCGTAATAAATTAACTGTGCGTTCATGCATATGTTGGTTTGTGTGTATGTGTGTGTGCGCGCATGTGTACGTGATTATACATACATACGTGTGCATGTGTGTGTGCGTGTCCTCCCTACACTTCCCTGGCATCACGGGCTGGGTGTTCCCCTGCCTTATGCTTCCTGGGATAGCTGCCAGCAAGGCACCGTACAGACTCTCAAATCGGACAACATCGGGACCAGACTGGTGCTGCAAAAGGGATGTCGCCGCTTAACTGAGTCATGGTCTTATGAGCCACGAAAGACATACAGTTATAGATGACGTACAATATTTACTGGAGAGCCAGAACATTCCTCTTAGATTTATTTAGAACAACCAAGGTGCTGTGATGTTGAGGTTTAGGTAGTGCTGGGCGGTATAAACGATATGCAATATAAATTTGGCCAACGGGAGAGATTTTGATTATATCGTCCTACTACGGAAATTTGGGCAAAAATGACGCAGTGAAGTCGCGTCAAATAAATAATTCATTTGTATGATTTATATGAAAATTGTTTATAGGTCAGATTTTGGCAAACCGCACCCGCCCGTAACCCGTCTTACTTAAACCCATATCCGAACAGCTATCCGACAGAAATAAAATAAAATTCCGTACCCGATCCGCTATAAATAAATACCTACAATCGACCCGCACCCGCATGAAAATCAGATTTAAAATTAAAGGTAAAAGTTTATTGGCACAACAAACGACACAGGCTGCCCTGCACAGTACTGGGTTTTATAGGCTACCTACGTGCAATGTCCATTTTTATTTGATTGCCCGATTGGAATTCCTACGTGGATATTCCTACGGATATCCTCCACAGTTGATGGCTTCAGCTGACTACTTCAGCATCCATTTCGAACAACTGGAGAAGATCGCACGCGTTTTTGAAAATGACAGTGGGTATCTGACACACTAGAATATTTTTCAATTTACAGGTCACCCGTTGGGTAACCGAACCCGTGCCTTTATGGGTGAGATCCTCATATTAATATAAATGGAATTATATGACATTAGTCTAGTTCTGTGTCTGTCTTGTTTTCTGCTTACCTATACAGTTTACAAAACCAACCTGTGATTTTAATATAAGATGAACCAGTGAAGTTACATGAAATGTTTTTATATTTTTCTATAATTGCAGATTTGCACAATGTAAATATTCTACGTTCATGACTACTTCATAATGTGTTAAGTTTATTATACAACTTCCGGCTACAATGCCTTTGCTAGGGACATATGTTACCCTTTCAAAAACAGTTATATTGAAATTTACAAATCAAATTACTGTATATACCGCAATATATGCCATCTATGGTTCAAATTATACTGCAATATGAATTTTATGCCATATCACCCAGCCCTAGGTTTGGGAAGAGGAAGATATTGGTGGTAGAATTTTTGTAAAGGGGCTGGTTGTTTGAGCACCGTTTACAGGCTGTGCTTTAGATGAGGATGATGATGGTGGTGATGATGATGATGGTGGTGGTGGTGGAGGAATTATTATTTTTATGCAAAACAGTTTAAGGCTGAGTTCATATTTGTGTAAATGTATATCCAAAATTTAAACCTGAGCCATATTATTTCTGTAGCCTGTGGATAATAGTACACAGTACTTTCTGTGTGGATGAACAAAATTTATTTAAATTTAAATGACAAAAACGGGAAAAAAGGTGAGGCTGGTAGCCGATAGATGCAGGGCTTGTCATCACTGTTTATCACTGTTTACTGAATTTGTAACTTAGTATTGAGTTTAGAAGTGTTTAGAGGCAGACTATTTGCATAACCAATTGACAAAGAAGGCATTTGAGTAAGTGTACATTTGATTACAATAAAACATGTCATTTAAGATTAGAACACATGCAGATTAAGAATAAAACAAGAAAAACTAACAGTAATTTCACTTGTTCTCCAAAAAGTTACTGACATCTAGTTGGATGGCTAGATGAGCACCACTTCAGTTCCCAAACCTCTCCTCACCTCAGCCGTTCTGTGTATTTCCTAAATTTCAGCACTAGTTTACTTAATAAACTAAGTTAATTAACTGAACGAGGTATTATTGACCATAGAAATATTAAATGACTTGTCTATTGGTTCCCCACAGCCTAGGTGATTAGGACAAGCCATTAAATCAGGGCTGGGGAACCTATTCCATAAAGGGCCAGTGCGGGTTTTTGGGATGAATCGGCCAATAATAAAACGGTGGTTCTCAACTTCAGTCCAGAGGACCCGCTGTTATGAATAGATGGATCTTTTTTTGATTTTCTTATGAAATGTTGTGATATTACCCTCCTGCAAATAAACTCCTTCGTTCCCTCACCCCCGCCGTGCACCTGATCCATGTGTCCGTGTGAATCATTCGCTGCTGAGACAGAGACACTATATACGTCTGAATTCACTCTCCATTGACAGCACATGACGTCACTGGCTGCGTGGTTTTAGGCCATGCTTTTGTACCCCACGGTCCGGTGATGGTTCAGTGTGAAATGTCGACACTGGGCAATTGATATGACAGAACACCTCAATGAAAGGAGGACCATTTAGCAGCGTTTTAGCATTTCTCCCCCATTCACTACCTACCTCCTTTTTGTTGTACAACTAAGCCACGGAGCATGTGTTGAAACTGTTCTGTCAGCACTATTTTAGGTGTTGCTATGTCTTTCTGCACCGACCTACACTCAACTACTCATGGTGTGACAAGGAAAACTGGTCTGAGAATGAAGAACTAAGCTCTCTGGGTCCGTTAAGTGAAGTTGTGTGCTGGGAACTTGTACACATTTAAATATATATATATTGCATATTTTAAAAGTACCTGAATGTATATTTCTATGTATTACTTTTCATGCAAAGCATGCAGCCATGCTAGAGAGCATCACGGTCTCTCTCTCTGCTATTGTCTTGTCCCAGTGATTCCCCTATTGCAGGCTTCCTTGATGACTATGCCTTTGTGATCTGCGGCCTGCTGGACCTCTATGAGGCCACGCTGAACACGTTCTGGCTTGGCTGGGCTGAGGAGTTACAGCACAGGCAGGACCAGCTTTTCTGGGACAGCCAGGGCAGCGGTTACTTCTGTAGCGACCCCAAAGACCCTACATTGCTGCTGGCGCTCAAGCAAGGTAAAGCACTCGGGTTAGCAGGAAGGTAAGTGGGCGGAGTGGAGGGCGGGTCTAAAAGGCATCTTCAGACGTGATTTGCTACTTGGCTGTCATTCTCGACGCTTGACACTCTTGGGCCCTTACACACTTCCCTTACCTCCCTGACATTATTAAAAAGAAATATTTCTGTGGCAAATTCATCCCCGCAGGACAATTTCTGGAGCTAAAATAATTTTTGGCATATTTCCTCGAGTAACACATAGGAAATTAGTTTCTTGCCCTCGACTTTATCTGAAACGATCGATTTTTCCCTACGAGAGAACAGAAAAACTGCAGTAGATATGGGCTGTTCAGCTGAATTGGGCCCATCTTCATGCCTACAGTGCAACTTTCATGGCATTAAGCTTGATCCTGAACGTTTTAATTGTCTCTGGTTCCACTAGCCGCCTGGTCATTTATAACTCCCACATGTCAGTGAAAAATGTACCTTTAGCTAATTTCCACCTATGTCCTCTTACACTGCTAGACGTTCAACCCAAAGTAGCTACTGACGTCAGCTTTATTGATTTACCTCCCATGCGGCAGCCTCTGACATCTCGTTTGTTAAATCGCACCACCCCTGAATAAATTTTGATTTGATTATTTTGATTTATTTTGATATCGTGCCGCAACGGTAATGCTTTTACGTGGGGGAGGGGGGATTGGTGGGGGAGGGTTAGGGCGTGACATTTGTTAAGGTGGGACAGGAAAATGCATTTGAGGGGCGTACCTGCCTGAGCACGATGTCCTTAACACCATGGTTTCATATTTACTTTCCTGGAAGGGAACATGCGTGCTCATAGTCTCAGATCCTCCAAAAGAGGGACTCTGTCTTGACAGACAACCCTGTGAAAATGGCCTGGACGTATATAAACCAAAAGGACAAAAGTGGGTGGTTATTATTTTTTTATTATTATTCATCACTTGTGACATACTAAAATGGATTGTGAGTAGGATTTTGCCCTCGCTGTGAGTTTAGCTGGTAGGCTTTGCTGCTTCAGGTCAGGCTACCCCAACTATGTGATAAAACATGTTACTTTTTAAGCTTGTGTGGATATTTTTCCATCATCACGAGAAAGGCGACTTCATGCCCGGAATGCTTCCGCCAGTCTGCTGTACACCCACCGTGTTTAACCTCTTTTTCACACGCGCTCATGATATGGCTCTTATTATCAGAATAGTAATAACTGACCTCTCCGCCAAAGCAGAACCTTCCCCATTTATACTGGCTTCATGCACCCTTAACGCGTTTATTCTTGTTTGAAAAGGTTATATTTGCTGGCCAGGCTCTCTTGTGCTGAAAGAAATACGTTCGTTAGCACTGTCACCCAGCGGGGTATTCAGAGAAGCTATCGAGGTTAAGTACCCCGGACCTGCCTCCTGTGATTTTTAGCCATGTTTAAGCCGCCGCTCGCCCTTGTCCCTGTCCGCCTTTGTATACGCGCACGGCCTTAACTGGTCGTATGCAGATTGTGCTACAGGACTCAGTAAAAACAGATCAGTTCAGCTAAAACTTGACCTCTCTACATATTTTTTTCGTGGCTCTCGTATTGCATTACACTTATTTATTAAATAAATATTTACGCTACGTGATATGTCCAGATTATTATGTGTTGCACTGAATGAGTGGTCTACACTGGTACTATTTGTCTTCAGACCAGGATGGTGCGGAGCCCAGTGCCAACTCTGTGTCTGCGATGAATCTGCTCCGCCTGTCCCACTACGCGGGCAGGCAGGAATGGGCCTTTCGCTCGGAGCAGCTCCTGACCGCATTTTCGGGTCTCTTGGTCAAGATGCCCATTGCCTTGCCGGACATGGTCCGTGGCCTCATGGCCCAGCACTACACGCTCAAGCAGGTGAGGTCCGTCTGCGCGCTAATCACTGCTACATGCTAGCAAAAAGTAACGGCATATCATCAGTCGAGACATTCCTCCGGATGGTGGTCTGTTTGAATGGTCCGTTTTAGTTAGTTTAGTTCTTAGGTACCGTGCCAGGGAAGGGTTTGTTATCCACAAGCACATGCGGATTTTGCGAAGTGTTGCGGTTGCGAGCCAACAACGTGCTGGTTTCCGTGCCGGTGCTTCTAAACACCTTTATGTCTCAGAGAGAGCCCTTTCACGTAGCCCGTGTACATGGCGTAACCGTTGTGTGCGTTTTACCACGTTTCCATGCTTCGGTCAACGAGCCTGTCCACCGCCGGCAGACTTCTGAGGGTGTGTATGGAGAACCGCACTCTGGAGATCGCGGTAACAAGCTGCAGGTTCAGCTGGGGCCAGATGGACTGGCAGAGACACCTGGCCGCCTCATTACCGGTAGCCGGCGGCCTGGCTGACCCACGCCTCCTCACTCTCTACCCCCAGGTTGTTATCTGCGGCCAGCCTGACTCTGAGGACACCGCATCCCTGGTTTCCTGTGTCAATGCTCTGTTCCTGCCCCATAAAGTGAGTGGCTATTCCCCCCGTCGAGCATGCTTTGTGTGCGCAAGAGAGGCCCCTGGAATAGCGCATGAGAGGCCAGATCTGTGGCCTGTGACACCTCCCGAGGTGGCGTTGGGGGGGGGGGGGGGGGCTTTGACATAACGTTGGCTAG
>JABFDZ020000097.1:12384650-12399786 GCA_019775955.2 Pollimyrus isidori
CTACACGACGCATTTCCGATCTAACGTGATGGTATTTACAAATTTTTCCCTCCCAACCTGTTCGGCGTGTACCCCCCCCCCCCCCCGCAGATGGTCCACATTTTTGCCCCCACCCAGCTCCAACAGCTTGGCCTCCGGTGGGCTCTGGGGTAATTGTTTGCTTAATTGACTTGGAAATGACACAAACATTAACTAAACCCCAGTATTTACTGAGGACTTGGCATATTTCTGTTTGTCACTAGGCTAAAACTGCAGTCAAGTAATATGTGCCTAAAATCCCCAGTGTACATCTCTATTCTTGGAGACAGCAAGATGGGGGGGGGGGGGATTGGACCTTGTGGCATCTTCCTGAATAGTATCTATATTTACATGTATGAGCAATTGTCATAAATGTTAGGGGGGTATGTATTTCTGATATCAGTTTGTCTTTCATGAATTTAAGCACACAGTTTTACTCATGATATACTGTACTACTTATAACTTTAAAGCTGTGTATTTTTACTTTTCTACACCAGCAAATTACTAGCGCAGTTCAATGCCTTTGGTTTCTCAAGCAATGCCACTTCTGGCGGTTGAAACCTGTAATGTTTTGGTGCCAGTTTTAGATCCATAAACTACACTATGTGCTGCCTCTGTAGTTAATTCAGTATTGTTTTTTTGCTTTTTCATTCTTTGTGACTGCGGAGATATAATATCGCTGCTAGTTTTCACCTGCACTGATACCCCTTGAATTAGTGATCCCTAACGAGAGTCATCATTTCTAATTACTGTGTCAAAATGGTATTTGATACTTGGCGAGGTGATGCGTGCGATACAGCCTCCCCTGCTTCCCTCGCTCGCGCACTTGCTCGCTCACCCCTTGGTTTTGCATCCATGGTAACCAGCCGCCCGTGTCCCAGTCTTCTGGAATTGTTCGAGCCCAGTTAATCTAACCACTGTAGGTCTCCCTACACTGCAAATACTGGGAGTAGAGAGTGGGTGTCGAGCCTCGCTTTGCATATGGACATTTCAGGAACGTGCGCTCTCGCATACCCAGGTGTGTATCTGCATGTGATGTAGTAGGATCAGAAACATGCCAAGCCTCAAATTCAGGATTTATTTCTGAAATAAATGGAGAACTTCAAAGGGGTTATTCACAATACTCTATATCCTAGAGGCCCCAGATGAATAATTCCAGTGTTGATTATTGCTTCACTGAGATCTTTATACTCTATATTGGATCCAGGGAATGGATTAGCAAGTTCTTATTCACTTCAGGCAGTGGTTTTTCATACCATATACATTTGGTCCAGTCCACTGCATTATAACCCGTAGCTTAGCACATCAGTTTACTCAGAGCATCTGTACAGTTCATACATTTATTCAGCTGGATTGTTGGAACAATTTAGAAGGGTCTGCTAGAGCATCTCCTACTACTGCCCTGTGACTCTTGTGTCACTTGTGCGTCTATTGCTCATGCTAAATATGGAATAGTAAGTATCACGTAAATATTCACAATTGCAGGCTTCGTACAAGCACTGTAATAAATGATTTAAGGTGGAGTTCATACTTGAGAAATTGTCAATTGCCCAGTTTAGGTGAGTAGTTGCAGATTTGGGCATGACGTATTTCCCTAGTTAATTTATAGTAATTTAATTATGTTCATTTAGTTCACTCATTTATAGCTTTCATTCTTATTTTTATATTTCTTCCTGTCCTTGCTACTTGCTCATCACTTGCTTCTTCATGTTCTTTGCCTCTCATACAACTTACTCTCACCAAGGCTGTCTGACCCCTGGCTCCAGTAGTCTGTACGAAGACCGTAGATAAAGGGCCTGCTTCCTTCAGTGGGGGCAGAGACAGACAGACAGACAGACACTGAACCGGCCGTGTGAAACATCTTTCTATAGCATCTTCATTCTGTCTTAATAAACTGCTTAAGCTTAAGGAACCTGCCTCATCATTCATCATTCAACCTGAGGTCTCACTGAGGAAGTCTATGAGGCACGATGACAGCACAGTGATATATAAGTATGCTTGGGATGCTTGCTTAATTCTGTAATAATGTTGCAGATTTACTAATCTCATAACAAAAGTCCATTGACAAACAGTTTGTAACGTATCTGCACATATCAGCCACTTTTCTTTTTATTAAGTATCATAATTTTGACTGGCTCATTCTGTTCTGTTCTTGCCATTTTGCTTGCCAAAGGAAAACTAAACACAAATGTTTGGTGTTTTATGTTATTCCAAAGGTGTTATTAATTAAAAAGCACACGATGCTTGTCAATTAACTTTTTAACTCAGAACAGCTGTTCTTGAACTGTAATCTGGGTTTCATTTTATTAATACTTGCAATTAATGTTTTACTTTAAAAGTTTTGGTTGGTATTTTTTGTGAAAAATAAAAAACAGTAAATTGTCAATGTTATTGAATGTAGCAAATATGTACACACAAACAAACACACGTTTCTACATATATCTTTATGGGGACTCTACGTTCATTTCTATGGGGAAAACTCTAATCCCAACATGACCACCTTAGCCCCTACCCAGCACTAAGCTTAACCAAACAAAATACGAGACTTTGGGCATTTTTAAGTTTTTTGATTGCATCCACAGATTTTCATGGGGACCTGAAAAATGATGACCGCAAAATCAAAATAACAGGTTTTTTTGATTCCCACAACGTAATATAAACATAATCCACACACACACACACACACACACACACACACACTTTCACACAAATATACAAAACATGTATATCTAAAACTGATCTTCAAAGGAAGTTTCTTTTTTCCATGGCATGAATAGCCATAGCAACCCCAGGAAAACGTCAGAAATGTCTTCAAACAAGTAAGGATTTCGGAATGCCTGTAGACATCAGTGGAGGCTTTTAAGGCAGCGGAGCTTGGCGGAAAGGGAGAGCGTTCCTGGGAGTGTTTATCTGCGCGATGCGCACGTGTAGGAGGGCAGGCGGAGGTTGGGGGCGGAAGTCACTCTATTCTCTTCCCTGCTAGGCTTTTCGACAGTCCAATTTAAATCTAATTACCACATTGTCTGTTTCTTTGTTTTGGGAGGCTCTGGGTTTAATTGTGGGGAAGGAGCTGCACGCAGTCCTTTTTAGTTTTTATATTTTTATTAATTTTGGGTCTTTTCATATTGTATACCAAACCAGGGAAGTTATTTCTCCCAAACCATTGGGTATTAAAAACCGTTGTTCGAAAGCAGACTTGTGACTTTTGGGTGGTTTCGTTTTCATTTTAATTACCAGTTGTTGTACTGTTCTTGTCAGATGCATCTCGCATCAGTAATGTCATGGAGTCTTTTCTTTCTAATGCGTTGCTCAATGCAGGCTTCATAAAGAAATGGGTTTATGGCACAATTCCAACGCTGACAGGCGCAATATGGCTCTGATTGCCCCAATAATGTGAAGGACGGAAAACTGGAGAGAGAGTTGCGTCCAGCCAGTATGTACCTGTGATTGCAAATAGTTGACCAGTCCATTAGATTCTGGAGGTAATGGCCCTAGAATAACTCAAGGCACATTCGACAAGACCGACATTCAACTAATGTGACTGCGTTGTTCGACACCAAATCGTTAAGAGTGGACTGACTGTCACGTGAGAGCAGTGTTGAAGGAAGAGAAATTTGAAGTACCTGCATCTTGGAGCAGTGAGCTGTTTACATGGAAGCGTGGGTCCATGTCTTCACTCACATTCACATGGGCTTCGCCGGGACTTGAACTGGCAGAGAAAACGCAGTTTGTTTGTTTTTTTTATTTTTGACAGGGGAGTGTTTTGAACTTTGTCTGATTACAGTGGAGATAAATGGGTCTGATTTCCTAACAAGGCCGTGGAGACTGAAGAGAAGCATTGGAAAGCGGGTAGGAAACGCAGTGGTGGGAGCAGCCAGCCCGAGTAACAAAGCCCCAGACGATTGTGTGGATTAAGGCATCTTTGGCCGGCAGCCTCACCGTGGCCTTCTCCCAGTGCTGTCCGCAGAGAGGTCCCTCTCACAAGCGCTGTCAGCAGCAACCACATGCATCCTGTTCTCTCCATGCTTCATTTACTGGGTCGACTGTCTCCATTTTATTTTCGCTATAATTAGCTTGATTCGAAGCTGCTTATACGGCTGACCGCTTACAGCACTTCATACCGGTTGATATCTGATGATGTTAAGGTTAAGTAGCTCAGTGAAAGGCGTCGGCCACCCCCCTTCAGAATTCCACGTCCTTAATGGCTGGGCTCTACGCCACCATTTCTCATCTCATCATTAGTGATTTGTATCCTGGTACACAGAATTGGCCCTCTGGAGAAGACAAAGTTGACGTTGCCTTGACTGCTGGCGGAATGTCGATGTGAATGCGGGTTTATTTTTAGAACGGACGTAAATGAAGATGCCCCCAGTGTGACTGGTCTGATTGTAGATTCCCATTCCCACCTCCTCTACAGGCAGCCAGTCTCTGAGCTATCAACCACTCACGCTGTTTACAAGTCTGTCTCCAAGCAATTGAAATGAAAATACAACCCATCTCATTCTGTATACTTAGCCGTTGCTTTCATCCAAAGCGCCACATCTTGTTTTGTGAAAGCAGGGTCCAGAAGTCACAGCAATTGGAGGTTAAGGGCCTTGGTCCCAGGTTCAACAGTGACATCACTCTGCCAACACTGGGGTCACAGCTTCCTACACAGCCAAACTACGTAACCCTCAGCTTCAACTCAACAAATTCAAAAACAACTTAGATATATGTAAATGTACACGTTTATAATTGAATTATTACTTTTTTTTTTGTCTGTTGACGGGAGTGTGAGTGAGCGACTGATTGTAGTGAAAAGTAGAGTAAGTAAGATGTTTTGAGCTGAAAGCTAACTTTCAAACCTTGAAAACTTTTTCAGAGGTTTTCCAGCCCTCTTCATGTTCAGTGTCAAATGCATCCTCTCAGGCTGAGGTACAAGATTCAGAATAACACACGTACATCTACATTTTCAGGAGAAAACCATGGAAATTTTGCCTGTAACAAAATTTTCAAGGATGACAGAGTAATTATACACAAGCTTACAATACAGCACAGCATCTTTGAAAAACTAACTGCCCATGACATTGTTTATAGGGATGTCTGTTATTATCATTTAAGTCTTTTAAAGTTGCCGTACATTTCCTTATCACTAAGATAAAGGAATGGAATTTGTCTCTGTCTAACAGCAACACATGCTACGACCGGACACTTCAGAATACAGTAACTGGTGCTTGTTCAGAGTAGATAAGATATTTTTCTTCGAGTCACAATATTTTGGTCATTTCAATTATGTGGTGTCTAAGGATGAAATGAAGATGGTGAGGAACACTGCTGTATGTATATATAGTTAATCATTTACTTACAGTGAAGCAGCTCAAAATTCCATTCCATTTTTCTACGTGTAAAGATGTAGGGTACATCATAGATGGTATTTTATTACATTACATACAAAAACTAATATTTGATTAGTTTAGAGATACCAGTTAAGCTAGGCCATGGTAGGTAACCAACATGAAGTAAAAAAAATGTACAGATGCACACAAGATGGAAGAGCTGTATGTCCATCTGTCCATAAGCAGAGTTTTTTTATGTTAGCAGTGGGGGACAAAAAAAAATCTTGCTTACCATTTGTGCTGATGAACATAGCTGGTATGCAGAGTACCTGTCATTTTGTCTGCCTCTAGGGTAGCAAATCTGACTTCTGACACGGACACTTTATGAGAAGTGGTGTCTTAATCATTAGGGAAGCACACTTGTAATCGAAAGATTGCAGGTTGGAATCCCCAGCCAGCAAGGCACTACTAAGGTACCCAGTGCAAGGTACTGCTCCCCGGGCACTGAATTAGCTGCCCCCTGCTATGCCGCATATGGGTTAAATGCAGAGGACGCGTTTCGTTGTTTTGTGCTATGGTGTGTCAACAATAACAACTGATCACTTAATTCTAACATGTGCAATGCTGCTATTGCCAGTTAATTGCAATTTTGACTCCACCCATGGCATCCGTCTACCAATCCATCCTGATATATAGTGCCATGTTCGCACTGTTTCTGGAGCCAGTCCAAGATACCAGATGGATTCCAGTGTGTGATACAAAAATTCACTCAAATTGCATGTCTTTGGACTATAGGGAGGAACCTCAGTAGCTTCAGGAAATCCACACAAACACATGGACAGCATGCGCACTCTGTGAGGTCACAATGCTGTTCAAGCCACCTCGAGCTACACAGATCAGATGTAGAAATGGCATTGCTCTCATTTGATCATAACCCTCTGCAGAGCAGGGATTAAGACTGATTGTGTCTGTCTCGCATCTGTTCTCACTTTTACTGCACAGTCAGCCACATGTTGTCTCTTCTACCTGGATAAGAGTCCCCAGTTCAGCTAGCGAGGGCGGTCTGCATTGGCTTGCATAAATAGCAGCTAGGCTTTGATGTTAAAGTCTGGCACATACTTCTGCTTTCTTTCTGGATGAAGTGTATGTATATACACACACACACAATTTATATTAAATATGTACATAATATATATTGCGTTTTATTATAATATTTAACATAGAAGTGAATACAGCAATTTGAGCAACGTTTCCACTGCTGAGAATAAATATATATTTTTTTATTTTACAGAGACGTAGCACTCAAGTGGCACCTCTCCAGGCTGTCATAAATGCTTTGTAAAGTGGAGATGTTTGTAAGATAGAGAACCGACTTCTGGAATTAGCAGGTGGCTGGACAGGCCCTGTGAAACAGAGCAGAGCACTTCTTTTCTGGGAAACGTCCTTCTAATTTAGTTATTAAAACGTGATGCCGTGTTACATTACATGGTCCTTGAGACCTGGTTATTTCTGATAAATTCCCATTATTGGGCTATAAGAGGCAGTTAGTAATTACGTGTTCAAAAATATGCTTCTTTTGTTCTGTGTTTTGTGATGCTTGTGAATTTGAGGTTGCAAGCTCCCATAATTCGAAAAGCTTTAAATAACCCAAATTCCTAATATCACATCATATGACCCACACAATGATTTCATCATAACAGTGTCACAGGGAGTCACTTTGGATGACTGTATAGTCAATGTCTCTGTTTACTGTCGGGGTGTAATATTTTTATTTTATATGCCCAGACTGGCTGTCCGTCATGGTGAGCAGATGGGTTCACACACTGCCGCCGTTCAGCTTGAGTTTGTATGATTAAGAAGGCAGATATTTCAGTAAACAAAGCTAGGGCTCAAATAGAAACACTTCACCTCACCTGTTTATAGTACTTCCTTTCAGTGTGTTTCCATGTCCTTCTACCCGATCGCCTGGGATTAGGTATTTTTCTTTCGAAATAAAGGGTCAAATTGTCCTTTGAGCAAATGAACATACTTTGATGTAAAAACTTGCATGCATTTTACTGAATATCTGATGTTATTCTAGGAAGCAGCTTGAGAAACTTGCAATCATTTTCCTTAGTTTTTGATAAGTGATCCGATGAGATTTTTAGTTAAGGTTTGTGTTGCGATCTGGTAATTTAGGAATTGTGCTCGCTTAAGGTTCGGATGCTTCTGAACTCTATGAAGCAAAAGTGTTTTGAATAACAACCGAGCTTCAGATTTCAGTTGAATTTTTTTCTTGGCATTGCAACGTACAGTTTCACACAAGGAGAAACCAAGTAGCTCTGAACACATTATCCTTTTGAATGTTTTCTTTCTTGGGTATTTATTGAGTGGTACTGTTGAACATGTTTTTTCATTTTATTTTTTGGATCTGCTAAAGGTCAGCAAATGGTTTATTATTCTTTGTGGGGGGTATGAAACTACAGCAAAGAAAAACGAACGAGAAGAAAATGAGCCACCCACTGAGTCTTAAAGTCTGCTGTGAAAGAACACTTTTGGCTTTTGAATTAGCATTTTAGTGAGAACTGTATCTTGGAGAAAAATATTTTATGTGAAAATAAGTAAAATTATATAACTGCAGTGGCGGTTGTCATTGTTAACGTGCCTGCTGTTTTAATAATAAATTACATATAAATGTACTGTGGACATTTTGATTCTGAACCATAGAATTTTTTTTTCGGTGAATTTTTTTACAGGGTAGTTCACCATTGCTTTCCCCAACCATATCTCTTAGCCGCATGACATACAATGCTGAGCTGGATATGGAACGAGGTCATGTGATGCGAGCCAATTCACTGGAGAAGGATGTGATGCTGGGGATGGTGAGTGGAAGTAGACCAAAGGGAAGACCAAAAACCCGCTGGTTGGACACAATCATGAAGGACACGGGCAAGAAGATCAGTGAACTGAAGGAATTGGTCAGGGATAGGAAGACATGGCGAGACATGGCCCATAGAATAGCCAAGAATCGGACACGATTGAATAGCTAATTGATTTTTTTTTGTACTGTGGAAAAAAATGTGGATTTGAAATTTTTAGGCAGTTGGGGTTAGATATTTATCTCAGTGAGTTTCACTCTGTCTGTTCTGGTTGCTGATTAAAAGCGACTGACAGCGTCCAAACTCTTTCTGTCAAAGACAGAATATTCAAAAATCAAAGTCAACACAAGACAAAGATTTGCACATTTGTAATGATGCTAATTAGTGTACTAATTACTCTACATGCCATGGTGATGTTTTGGCATAGCTCTCTCATGTACTCTTTCAGATCTTAGCTTATTAGCTTTGACTGAATCTTGTCGCTCTGCACCCTGTGATCTTTGATTCCACACAATCCTGATCGCGCGTCTCCCTGGAAAATCGCGATAAAGTCATGTGGTGTCATCTCTTTGTCAGTATTCCTTAAATCATCCGCTGTCACTTTTAAAAGACAGTGCTGCCTCCGTTCATTGCTTTCATTAATCTCCAGAAAGTTGCTTCCTCTGTATTCCGTCACCGATATATTTACAGGATACCATCTGTTTATGGTGCCACTGACAGTTGTGTATAATTACGGCTGTGCTGCACACACTAAGGTGTGGAACAGAATAAGCAGCTTTTAAAAGATGCCTCAGCAAACTGAAGAATCTGCATGGAAATATTGACTCTTCGGTGCGAGAAAAAAGGTTCCTGCTTTCGCATCATTTCTTTGTAGGTTAATTTGAAATCTCCTAGAATCTTGTTGTTTCAAAATGTAAATGATATTCCAAGTAAAAGTCTTCGGCAAGGTAAGGCAATGTGTAATCCCTACCCAGTCCTGATGAGAAGATGCTGTAAGACTACTTCAGCCCCAGAAGGCATGACTAATCGCATCATGATGACCTTGCAATGTGGTGTTTAGCCGCTTCAACGTTTGCAGGCCTTCGGCTTATTAGGCCTGGATGTGGAAGCTGAGTGTTACCTTGAGCTTTGGGCTGGACAACTAAAGCTGGGGATTTCTTCTTACGTTTTCCCTTCGGTACATCCTGCCAGACAAATGAAGGGGAGTTGCATCATGGATTCCTATTAGAATTTAATGAGCACAGAGGGAGATAAACGTATAATGATCTGTTGCTTATGTATGTGTGTACTGTTTTTTCTCCCTGCCTGTGTGTTTGTACATTCATATTTTCTAGTCTTGACTTTGGTTAGGCCTCTCACGTTTCAGGTGCAGTTTCAGGTCTGGTTAGATAAGCAATTTACTTTTTTCCCTCCTCCCATCTATCCCTTAAATATCACAGCTTAAGATTCCTCTGTTTAACGAACAAGTGGAAATAATGCACACTCATCAGTAGGAGAGGTACCCCCACACGTGGATTCATGGATTCAGCAGCAAACTCCATGTGAATGTGTCATGATATGCATGGGGAAACATTCGTGGAGTGGTCTGGAGGAATACTTCCAGTCTCCCTGTATTGTATGTACGGACCAGTCTCAGGATGACATTTAAGAATGCAGTCAAGCTTCTCCTCATGCAGTAAAAGCACTACTTTCACTCCTATATGTCAGACTTTGGTTTGAGATCTGAGCTGTGTTGTGCCACCAGCTCTGACAGGTTTCAATTCACTAGGCGAGTTGATCTAAATCCAAGGAATGCCTTTTGCTGATTAATCAGCTTCCTCTTATTATCCCAAAAGTGGAAGCTGCTCCCATTGCCCAATTTTTAAGTGACCCCATAAAGCAGAGAGGGTGTTGACGTGACATCCTTCTGGCTGTCAGTAGGAGAACCGGCTGTGATCCGCAAAGGGCCGCTGCTGATTTTAGGGTCTGCTTGTCTGTTAGCATTTAGTGCCAAGGGAGAAGTCTGCTCTATTTCTCAAGTCCTCTTCTGGCCAAGAGATTTGCTTTGTCTGCACTGATTTCTTTATTTGTGCATGTTACGTCTTATTATGTTGACTGTCATGAAGTGCCAGTTAAGCCGATGACAGGCCCTGTGATTTCTGCCGTGTTTCACTGCAGGCAGCTCCCGGGGATAACAGGAAATTAATGGGGCAAAATCCTGCACAAGCTGAGAACCCCAATAAGGAGAATCTTGTTATACTGAAGACACGCTTCAGAGATCCTTCCTTTGTGATTTGGTGTCCCATGTCGACCATGTTTCTAGCAGAGATTCCCACCCTTCTGACAGTACTTTTCAGATCTCCATTCTCCAGCATGACAGCTCCCCACTGTGTGAATTACCCCATCCTCCACCCCAGTTAACTAAGAAGGGGCTCCCAGACAGTAGTGAAGACAGCTGGTTATCAATCCCTGTGCCTTCCCTCCCTAGAGCTGCTTTCCTGAAGATGCAGACTAAACCCTTTGTGGCTGAGGTGTGGGGAGGAAAATGCCCTGTGAATTTCCCCTTCTCTTCAGCAAAGGCTGGCCCCGGATTTCCCCTCCAAGCTACATGAGCTAGATACATCGTAGATCCCATTGACTGCTGCTGATTACTGGTTCTGTTTGAGTAATTTGGGGGTACCCTCTGCCCAGTATGCATAAATGTAAGAGGAGAGTGCAAGTGGATTACCTCACAGCTTTCCTTAATGTCCCTGTGAAAAAGCCAGTGATCAGATCCACAGGACATGGGACTGGAGGATGCAAAAGGGCAAATTTACTAGAATCCACATGATGTTAATTGGTCTCCCAAGCAACACCCAGAATATACATTCTCTTCATCTAAATAAGCAAAATGTTTTTTTCTCCAATACACAATGTACACTTTATATTGTTGAGACAGTTGAAAGTGAGTATAGGGGCTTTTCCACAGTCCAAGAACTCTCTGCATTACATTTGTGTTGCACGTTGCCACTGTAGGAGATGTAGTATTTTTAGGTGTTTGCATTTTATGAAAGAGCTAAAATGTATAAAAGGCACTGTAATTATATATTACCTCCCACACTTCTCTCAGAATGATGTCTTGATATGTTGTACTAACAAGAGATAACTGACCTGATAGGAGCATTATAGCATTAGTTTTTTTTTTTTAAACAATATAGTTCTTTTTGTATGTAGTTGGCAAGTTTATAAATTTAGCTAAATTACCGCCTCTGTAAGCCTGGGTATCTGACTTTTTACATGAGTGCTTGTTATCCCCTGTTCCTCCTGTACTCACCACTCTGCCTCTGAATATCTGTCAGGGCTTGTTTTCAGATTTCTCCTGTACCTTCTCCCCTCACCCGTGTTTTATCCCTCTCAGGTCTTGATGCTGGCAGATGGCGACACAGACGGCTTCTTATACCAGCGGCTGCCTGTCCTTGCCTCCCTGAGGCCCCTGGAGGGCAGAGCGACTGCCTACGTGTGCCAGAACTTCACCTGCACCCTCCCTGTCACCTGCCCTCAGGAGCTGCGGAGGCAGCTGCTGGAATGAGGCGTGCAGCCCCCGCGGACGACCCAGACACCAGAGCCGGGGGGGGGCGTGCAGAGTTCTGTAGCAGCTAAGCTTTGCCTTCAGATCCCTTGATGTACCCTGCAAAGACAAACAGCTAGAGAAGCAATACAGTTCATGCCATGAATAGATACCAGCTTGGAGAGAACACGTTCATTAAGCCCCGCTGAGCTCACTGGATAAATTGTAGCATAGGATTAGGGATTCTCTTGCAAATGCTGACCCCTCAATGTCATGCAGTTGTCCTTTCCAGGTCGCACGCCATCCCCTGACTCCCTGGCCTGTAGCAGAGATGCTTTGCCTTTGCTCATCACTTTGTAAATAGTGGAATTCGTGGCAGTGGGAAGGCGCGAAGGGATGAGTGTCACTACGGATGTGGCTGGGAGCCCGGGGCGGCCCTTTCCTGCCGAAGACTGCCTGCCTGCCTGCCAATGTTTTCCTCACCAGCGGCAGGATAAACAGTCATGCAGAACATGTACAGCACTGCTTCAGGGATACGATGAAAGCCGTCGCCTGTTACCTGAAGGATGAAATCACTGTGTCATCGAAGCAAACGTAACGTCAAACCAAAATAGCATGATGGGTGATATTAAGGATGTGGTCAGTATTGTGGGGCTAAAATTACTGCTTTTAGAGGTGAGCCGTTTGCCACAGTCACCGTAGCCTCCATCTGCATAAACACAGCTGACTTTCTCGGGTCGACTGTCTAGGAACCAGGAAAACGCTGAACATGACATGAAACCTCTTTTCTGTTTCCTAATTCTCATAAATACACATTGAGGCAGCGTACAGATGTCTCTCTTGGTGCATTGGTATTAAAACTCTTCTAAAGACTCGAATATCGCAGTGCCCTTTTTATCTCCTATACTTTGCTCTACTTCATGATCCGGAAGCGACGCATGTCCAGGAGCGACGCAGATCCGGGGATCCTCTGAAGGAGGTGGTGCATTCCCTTGCGTCCTCCGGTGAGCCTCGCTCCTGGCGAGAGGAGACGAGCGTGGGACATGAAGCGGAGCCCCGCTGTGACGCCGCGACTGCGGTCCCAGCGCCGCGGAAGGCGGGGGACGTGCCCGCCCGCCAGCACGCAGCCACAAAGCCGCGCCATCCAGACAGATTTGCCGTTCTCAGACGCTGGTCCTGCCTGCCAATTCCCTTCCTGGCAGATGTGCCGTGGGCCATGTTCTGCTGTTAAAGTGTGTTGGCGAGGGAACTTTCTGAGGAGGACAGAAGGGGTTTGTTCTAGGTCTGTCGCATCTTGACTTTACTTGTTACTTGTCAGATTCTATATTGTCATTCTCGTCACCCCCCCCCAAAAAAAAAAAAGCTACCACTACTCTGCTTCGGTCTTTGAAAACATCTTCTGCTTGCCACACCAGCAGATCAGGAGTGACCCCTCTCTGTATGAATGTGGTATGTGGTGCATGTCTATCTGGAAAAATCACCACAAACAGGCAGCAAAGGACAGGGTATTTGTTTGTGTGCCTGCAAGTAATATTTTATTAAGATCTGTGAGCATCGACTTAAGCATCAGCGTGTCTTCTTAATCCAGGAAATAAGATCGCCAATTCAGCAACGCGTATACTAATGCGAGCAGCAAATGGACAGGGCACTGGCTTTACAGCAGACACATTTTTGCCAAAATACAATATACATAAGATTAAATATAATATACATAATACCTTATGAATATAATCACAGTATAAAAGCAAACCTGAACTGAACTTTTATATTCAAATCATGCGGAAAAAATGTGCTCTCGCCAATATTTCAAATCATTTTACCTATGGATTCTTGACCTCAATCCCCCCAATACCCGTAATTGACCATTGCATTGTAGCTGGATCTGGCACTTAAATTCAGTAAAACCTGAGGGAGCCTGTTCACTTCTCTAAAGATGGGCAGAGATTTCAGGGTTATAGACCTGGTCTTGGTTGTATCAGTGCAGAGGCCAGACAGCTGGACTCACGACTTATGAGCAGCTATAACAGACTTAAGCAGATCAATGTAATACTCATAGTCCTCTAGCTCTGCAGATGCAACCGATATCTTTATCTCTCATGGAGGTGGGCAGAAGGACCATGTGGCAAATGTGCCCCAGGGAGATCGTTACTGTAGAGGGCTTCTTTGTTTGGGTGTGCGCACGGTGGACCCTGTCTCCCATGTTGCCAGCCTGCTAATGAGACCACAGGAGGCCTACGTTACCTAGGGCAATGCCAAGCAAGGGGAGATGGAGAGAGAAGAGATCATAGGAACATGGGGCTCACTGAGTGTAGGAAAGAGACAAATCAGAAAATGGGAAGGATTCTAAATAGGTAAAACACAGTGACATACAGGGACTGGAATAGAAACATGTGTTAGACATATCTACAAAGGAAAGCTGGTTGAAGGTGTGATTGAGGGTGGAATTACTGAGGAATTGGTCAGTGTCTTAGACCACAGTTATTTTTGTACTGGGAAGATTGCTGATTAAATCAGATAATATACAGAATATTTCAAACTTTGAACACCTTTTTGGGGTTGTCTTCTTTTGGAGAGGCTTCTGCAGAGACGACAGAAATGCCGTAAATGATCACGAGGCCTACATTTTGAAGTGTGGGCCTTTACAACCTCTTTGGCTGGGATCATTAATAGGCTGCATCTCTTGTAGATTTGCGTAAGTTCATGACTGGAGGAATTGATTTCCTTCGCCATGGAGCTGATTGGCAGATGACTGGCGGGCTACCTGCCCTATGAGGCACAGCAAGGGCTCCCAGCAGGGGTGGTTATAGATCGCGCTCCATTGATCACCTGCATGGAGAAGCTGACAGAAAATCTTAATATCACTTCTTGCACCGTGAGGCTTAAAGGGTACTGTAGACCTCCAGTAACGAATGAGATGTAAATTAGCATTTGGCATTTAAATTTGCATGTTTCATTTTTTTTTTAATTTTGCTTTTGGTCTGATTTCCACTTTATATGCCATTTTCATTTGCTCTGTAATTTGAATTTTGATGTCTAATTTAATGACATAGGCCAACGCCATATACTGGGAGTGTACCATTTGCAGGCTTTTCTAATGTTTCAGTTTACCCAGGGTTCCAGCTGCAGATCTTCTTGAGCTGGTTAATTTCCGTTGTTGTTCATAGATAGAAAGTATGGCATATACACTAGTGCTGTGGTTCTCGAGACTGGTCTTGGTCTCGAGACCGATCTCAAGACCATTTTTTTGTGGTCTCGGTCTTGTCTTGGTCTCGACTGTATTTAGTCGTGATCTTGTCTTGGTCTCGGACATAGCGGTCTTGATGGGATCAGGAACAAAAGAGGAAACAGCACATCCTCACAGAACAGTATCATTATTTATTATGCGTCTCAGTTCAAATGCAACCAGTCAGATGCATCTA
>JABFDZ020000097.1:12415184-12426917 GCA_019775955.2 Pollimyrus isidori
CAGCCCCAACATTTATGGCCGAAAGAACAGGTGGAGATCGTTCCTTGATGAGTCTCCTGGCCCCGCCCACTGGCCGGGCATAGTAGGATGAACCGGAGAACCGGAGACCCGTCACACATACCTGTCAGGTCAGAAATGCTGTGGAAAGTGAATATTTCAGGTGCCAGGTATGTTCAAATCCTGGAGAACTAAACCAGTTTAATTCAGTTAATGGTCTTTATGAGCTACATGAAAAATGGGTAAACAATGTCTTTATTAATTTCTAACCACAATGATTTAATACAACAAATAATAGCATAACAGCAAAGAATCACAAGTTACTTCTATAGTATTTGTATATCTGATTAGCCACCGTGTGTGCTGGTTCTCGTTCTGAGGTAGAGCCAATCTATCACTTAATTAGCCATGATTCAGCTGTTCATAGGAGGAAGCACACTATTCAAAATGGGCATGTTGGTTGATAAATGTCAAACTGTGTTAAAACAAAATCTGTTTAAGAAAGATGAGTAATACCCTGTTTATAATTTCTATAGTTTCCGGTAATTGCAGATAAGTCATTGCTTTTTAAAATAATTTACATATGCGTGTTTATATGCATGTTAAGGTACTAGTAGCCTTGTGTATGAATAGACAGTGTCTTCTTTTGTATGTTTTATACGTATTACATGAATTAGATGATGAGGAGCATCTGGACCATTCCACCCCTGCTTTGTTTGAGGGGCAGGGACCTGTTTCACAAAGCAGGATTTCTTGCTTAGCCAGATAACTTGCCAGATTTAAGGTAGTCTGGGCTGAATAGACCTTATTTTCATCAATTTATATTTAGCCCAGACTACCTTAAATCTGGAAAGTTATCTGGCTAAACAAGTAATCCCGCTTTGTGAAACAGGCCCCAGGTACTCGAACAAAGTCCAAATACATTGTGTGTAAGAAAGTGCACGAAGCTACTATATCCATTTTTTATACATCATCTCATCCATCCCCAGTCCTTATCAAGTCCTTCGTACTATCTTCTACTTGCATTCTATGGAGAAGCCTAGGTTTGTGTGTTTATTTCTTTGCTTGTTTGTTTTCTTCCCTGAGCACAGAGACACCCTCTGCACGACATTGGTAAACAAACCTTTCTATGGTTTTAACATTCCCTGTTTTATGAAACAAAAGTCGTTAGGGCAGTTATTTATCTGTCTGTGTTGCTGATTTATGATGACTTTTGTGTAATCTCTGCTCTATACACCAACCTCATTCACCGGTTCTGTTACAATAGTACAGTTACGTTCTGTTTTGGTCATCTCAATTACCTGTGTAAAGTAGAGCCATTTTGGAACTCAAATATTTAAGTTAGTTGAAGCCAGTGTAAAAACTTTATGATAACAGGATTACGTTATTTATGTGTTTTTGTCATGTCACCTTTGACTTAACTGGTATTCCTTCCTGAGATGTTGTGATAAAAAGTGTAACTAAATTGGACAAATGGGATGACTCTCTAATAACAAAGACTTGCTTAAGCAGCATCCTCTCTTTTGTGAGTGGAAACGGATATGAGGAGTTTTTAAGTTCATAAAAAGATTGTTTTGAAGATTCTTAACAGCAGTATACCCTTCTGGGTGGTCTTGTGTATGTACAGTGAGATACACACAAGAGAGAGGACTGACAGTGAATGACAGTGTGTGAATAGTTTATTTTAAATCGTGCTATGAGGAGATAAGAGAGAGCAATGGGTGGAGACACGCAGGAGAATATCAGAGGAAAACCATTCTTGAGAGTCCCGAGAGATACCCTGTACCAGAGATAGCTAGCTGCCTTCTACTTTTCTCCTGCTTTTGCCTCAGTTAAGTCGATTCCAACTGACTCTCAGATGCCAGTACCTGTAGCATCGCTTGCGTGTGATGGAAAGCAATGAGGCAGAGAGTATGAGTCCCACAGACGGCTAGCTGTCACGTGATAATGCATTAAATAGAATTTAGCCGGGCCAGCTTCAGCTGTAGCCTCTGCAGCAGGATTGTGTGAATTGTGTTCTGTTGCTACAAAGATCTACATTATTGGTCAAAATCAAGGCTTGCACCACAATCAAGTCATACATTGAATGTAGCTCAGGTTTAACCTGAAGACTAAATCATACAAATGATACAAATTGGACAGCATTGAACCAGTATCGGAACATATTCACTTATGAGACTTCTAAGCACGTATGTAACTCTGGCTAAGGGCACCTGCCAAATACTGTAGCGGGTTCTTAGTTGCTCAGAATTCCAAGGGCAGATGTGCTTTTATTTTGAAGGTACGCTTTTCTTCTGGCTAGAGTTTTTGCACTTTAGCAGCAACCGGATATCCTCCTTTTCCTTTTTTTATTACTGATAAAGTTTTCATCGTCCTTCGCGGGAAGAAGCTGTCTTCTGTCTTTTCTCCTCTCACTACAATGCCGTAAATGCAAATATAAATTTATAATTGAACCCAGATTTATTTCACCGATGGTTTTATGCAAAGCAACATACAACTGAGAAAGCCAAGTTAGTCATTATCCCTTTATATTAGGTTTGAGGGCCACGCTCAAGGGCCCAATGATGATATCGCTTGGCTGATTCAGATTTTGGAACCCGGGACCTTCTGATCACAGGCAGCACATCCTAAACTGCCAAGCCGCACACCACCCTTTGTGATGGAAGAGAATGAAATGAATGTTCTTTCAGGGCTGGATCATTGTCCTGTGGGGTGATCACCTGCCTTTTGGAGACCTCCCTGTCCTAGGGGGGCGGGGGGGTATACAGCTATAGTCCATATATCACATAAAGGGTCTGAATGCTGGAGAGCCTGCAGGTGAAGGGCTAAACTTTGGATTGAACTTTGGCGGGGGGGGGCGGGGGATTGAAGTCTCCACCCATTTTGGGCGAAACATAATTATTGCAGGAGCTCTATGAGCCGGTTTTGATTATAGGGGGCAATATAAACTCCAATCCCCCTGTAATTTATACCCTGGTAGTTCTCACTCACTGTATGCGGAAAGGGACCCGGGCCCCCGGTAGTCAGCTTGCAAATGCTGGAGGTTCTTGTAGTTACCTTGTGCTGTATATGTCGAAGGGCCCTGGGCTGTATATGCAGGGAGACCAGGTGGGAAATCTGCATTGTATATGCGGGTCATAGTGTTTAGTTTACACTATATGTTGCGACTAATGTCTGTAATGCTCCGAGACCCCCTCCAACCTGAGGCCCCAGGGCACTGGCCCAGTCAATAGTCTAGCCATGCATGCATATGTCGATCTTCAATAACAGTTTGCTCGGGGTCATTTTTATACAGAGCATGTCCCACATATCTCACTCTGCGGCTTATTATACGATGTTTAAAGGTACCATCCATCCTTTTTCTGAAACCACTCGTCATATTCAGGTTCACATGGGGGTTTTGTGAGGGGGGGGGGGGGGTCCAGAGCCTATCCTGGAGGGTACAGGCACAGAACAACCCAGGATGGGTCACCATCCCGTCACATGGCACACACACACCATTCACGTGCACATGCATACCTACAGTATGGGCAAGCTGGTAACTCTAATTAACCTCAGTATGCTTTTGGACTGTGGGGGAAATCAGAGTACCTGGGGGAAACCCCCCAATGCCAGACACAGAGCCATGCTGCAAACTCAAACCCTGGTCCTGGGGACAAAAATACTAACTGCTTCACAACCGTAGCACCGCTGAAATACATTTTATTGCATAAATAAATAAATAAATAAATAAATAAATACACATTGAAACATGGTGAGGACATACATGCCATCCATTTGGAACCCTGGTAGGTTTTTCAAGGCTTACTTCATGCACAATGCTACATTTTCTTTTATTCTGTGTAATTTTCTGATCCCACAGTATCCATCAAAACATTGCGTGCAGGCTCCTATCTTCAACCTGCAATTTTACTTGATTGTAGTTAATGCCTGTATGCTCATGTCCCCACAAACATGTCTGATTCATCCAGCCTTGATTTGTATTGTCATACTGTTTATCCCCACAGATAGCAATATAAGTGTTAATACCTTACATAAGCTCTTCAATTTGTGTTTTGTAACTTGTGGGTGAAAGAGTATGAGGAATAACTAAAAACTTGAAAGCACATGATTAATATTTATCCATCTGTCCATTGATACATCTTCCAACTGCTTCTCAGGACAGAATCCTGGAGTCTATCAAAAAAGCGCTGTGTCAATTTAGAATTTAATGCTATTTTGATTTATAATTCATAGAGTAGTAGAGAAGCAAACATGTGTTGAAACTGCATAATAAATGCTCTGGAGACTTTGACTGCTCAGACGGAAACAGCAAACACAGAATTTTGGAAGGCTAAAATATACTGAATTATTTTGTCCACTTGGGTTTAAGTGCAGCTATCTTTCAACACCAGTGTTGTGGGAATAACTTTTGCAAAGGAAATCTGCATGCCTTAAAAGTGGTATTAAGTATATTCAAGGTTGTTGCATTCTTAACTTTCTTTAATTGGGTTAACTGGGGGCCATTGGATCCCAAGCAGGGAGCAGCCAACGGAAGAAGCCGTGTTCAGCGGTTCACGGAGAGAAACAACCTCCCCTAGTGGCCAGCTTTGCAGTCACCACGGAGAATCAAATGACTATAAAAACACGTGCTGGGTCTTAAAAAATACTCCCTGTTCATCCTCCACTGTCAAAGACATTAAGACTACCCCGGTGTACGTTTTCTCCATTGCTTTTAATACTTGAACGTATTTTCATTTCATTAATAAAGCTATATTATTTTAATTCCTTCTGACCACAAACATTTTGTCCGACTGTTTGATGTGTGTTACTGTGTAGTTTCACATAATTTTAATTACAGAAGAGATGGATGCCATAAGTGATACCCTTCACGTGCAATTCCCTGTGATGAACATTACGAGATAATATGAGTGAGGGTTCATATAATATTTTCCGTTAAGTTCACCCGAAGAAAACGTCACTTATATATTGTAAATACAAGAAATAGTCTTGGTTACCGCACTCTTTCGTATCGCTCTGGTTGTTCGTCAATGGCGTAGAAATAAAAAACTTGGAACAAACTAAACCAAGAATATTAACGAGCGTGTGTGGAAAGTAACATCAGCGAGAACAGACTTTAATAAACTAATGTGTTTTGTAAAAGAAAACGGAATGTGATGATCATGTTAAGGGGGGTAATCGGTCACTAGCCATACAAACGAAAGCAAAGGTGTCAACTTGAATACACTTAATTAACGAAGCAATGATATTACAAAATTAAAACCATAGCCCAAATAACATTCGATTACCTGTATATAATTATTCGTTTCCAATCTATATCAATTTACAATCTTATCCGCTACATGTAACTTAACATCTTACTATAAGTGTTCTGGCTGGTTTCTTTGTTAAAGCGTACAATAGCAGGGCCTCTTGGGACTTGGACCGGTAATCCGTGGGTTACACCGACATGTCTTTAACAGCTGTGATGGACTCTGGTAAATTGTCTAAAATAGGCAAAATTGGAAATAGGGTTTCATTGATGGCTGATGGCATATTTTTTGTGCAGTTTATTTCCCTCTTTATAAGAGACTCAAAATGCATAAAAAATCAGACACTCTTACTTAGGAACAGCCTCGGCGACTGCAGCGAAGCCTCTGATTAAACAGGAATCACGTGTAGGCTACTTGTTGAGTTGTTTTTCCCTCTCATTCCTGTATTAAAAAAAATCTTATAACAAATAATTGGTCCAATCGTCTCATAGGTTCGGTCTTTCCCAGCTTTTTATTGGGTAACAGTTGACAATAAGATTCCAGCTGTTTACCCCCCTTTTGCTGAGCTTTAATTGACGTGAACTTCAGCCAATGAGAATGTAATTTGGAGCTTTCCCGGTTTCTGCTTGGTAGAGAGGCGGGTAAGGAGGTGGAGATATGAAGTTGATTCTGAATCCAGCTGTGAGGCTGCTTGGATGAGGGGATTGGTGCCACAGTCCGCTTCGCCGACTAACAGGATCTGGAGAGACTTTTGTTTTCCTATTTTAATCGGCAAAAACTAACTATACATAGACACATTATCTGAGCATTCGTTCACATCTTTGGTTATACATCTGAGCGCGATTTGTGGTAGCAAAAAAGGCTGCAACCTGGATATTTGACTGGTGCCTACACAATACTTGGTATTAAAATGTTTCCTTTAATTTATAAACAAGTATTTGAAATTTCATACTGGTTTTAAATACAGTTGAGAAAACTGGCTGGGCGAGTCGAATGACAAAAAGTAATTGTGATTCATTATTTAAAATATTTATTTATATTTAAGCCGAGCTGCTCGTCTTGCTGCCGCTGTTTTAAACACAAGTGAAGAGGAATTAACGCAACGCTTTTGTCGAGGATTCAGCAACAAGAGATTTCTTCGGATGTGTACAGATCTCAGAGATTGCTAAAATCATGGGAATGAAAAATCCATGACAACTGGGATCGAAACCTGCTTGAAGAGCGATGCCCATAGAGCCGCTACTGATTTAAACCGCACCTGGAAACTCACTCCATGCGCCCGACTTTCCGTAATATCCCTCACTTATTCCGAGCTGCACTTTGTGTCCAGTATCGATCATGCGATGACTGAGCTCGATTTGGGAATATCTGCGGTGACAATAACAGGTAGGTCTAATGCACAAGACGTCTGTACGCATTTCCTTTCTTTTTTACTGTCGGCATCAGAATGTCTTTTTAAACAGTTCAAGCACCGAGTTGCAAAATATTAGACATCTTGATAAAGTTTCCTCCTGTGATAGATATTGGGAATTGTTGCAAATTTGACTGTGGTTATCGAAGATAATCGATATATTTAAAGGCGCTCTTCCGTTAAACATTCATGTTAATTCGGATCCGAACCCAGCAGATAAACGGAATTAAATGACTACATGTGCATGTGAACAATTTGTTTTTGTCACTAAAACTGTTTATTATGCATTATTCATACGACAGCGAAAGTAATAATGTGTAATGGATATACTTAATATCCTATAAAAAACGAAAACATACCATTAATAGGAATGTAGTTATTTTCACTCCATCGTTAACTTGAAATGCAAATCGCATTAAAGGATGAATCAAATACATTATTTGTATGAAAATAGATAGTAACAATTATTATATAACCTCTGCGCCCATTTTACCTGGTGTTTGGATACCTACTAATTTACAGCCGCTTTAGCATTCCCCAAGACCAGTGAAGATGATCAGTGCGCGCTCAAATTAATGAAGACAAACATTGCATAATACTTTCACATCAGGACTGACTTTTACCACCCCCACCCCCCGCCCAAAGATCTGGATTAGATGCTTGCGTAGTAATTAACCGAGAAAAGTCAGATGTCAGCCTGTTGTTTCCTAAATCTAATCCCTGCGCTTTTCAGGAGGTGAATGATGGCCGAAGATGGAGGAAATCCGTCTGAGGACCGTATGGTGAGGGAAGCTGAGGGCAGGTCTTCCCTCCCCAGGACCTTTATCCGACTCAACGACCTGTCCGGCAGCGGGGAGCGCAGCGAGGCGGAGACTGTTGGACCCGGGACGAAGGAGAGCGGAGCCGCAGCGGAGGAGGCATCTGCCGGCGGCGGGGAGCCGTTACCCTATCCATCTTTGGCACCGGTGGTGTTTTTCTACCTGAAACAAACCACTCGGCCGCGGAGCTGGTGTCTGAAATTGGTCTGCAACCCATATCCTTTTATCTCAAAACGCAACCCAATCAATTCATTTGGAAGTCTTATGCGCACAGCCCCATGCGCACACCTGGAAAGGTAGGACTTACACCTTATTTGGTTACTTGAATTACAGTGTCATATGGAATGATTAAAACTACATTTTCATTCAGTCATACAATCAAGAAAGTGTGTTTAAAAGTCGGTTTATACACGATATGGTGTTTCCAGTTGAAGCCAACCCAAGATCAGTTTGATGAGACGGTATTACGGCGCATGCGTGTGGGATCAGCGGAATTTGGCTCCCGAACTTTATCTGCACTTGATGCGTTGGCATCACATCTACTAACTCTCCGTCGAGTTTTGTTGCGTCTGCTTATAGTCATGTGTTTCCTAACGGTTCTCCCCCCATGATTACCCTTTAAAAATAGACATAGAACAAAACATAAACACCTCGCTAATTTTATGGGTTAATTAACGACGAGAAACTCAGCTCCTTTTATTCAAATGAACGGAATTATTCTAACCCTCAGAGCGGAACTACCGACAACGTGATTTTCTTGCATCACAACGCAATGCAGTTAAGTGGTTGATCGATATGCTATATATTGGAACTTTTATAATTAAATTTCAGGGTAAGGTTTCTTTTAGTATGGGCATACTATATATGCATTTTTCCTTTTTAAAATATTTTGAGTAAAAGCACTGGTTTTGCGTCAGTTCAAACAACATTTTCTCACGTTTCCGTAGGTAATACGCAAAAATAAGACATTCCCTTGTACAGTGGGACAGAACATCTGGGTACAATATGTCTTACACACATCGCGTGGTTGATATAGTGCCCTGCATGAAACTCGCTACATGAGATGCATGCTGTAGAGTAGTTACCAATTGAATTTAATTAGAGGAAACATTCATTATGTAAGGATAGTTTTACCTTAACGTATATAACTGCCTAAATTTCATACAGATTATCAGTTATACGTCAGATTTACTGTTTTCTGACATGGAATACAATGCCAGTATAGTACCATATCCCATAATATCATTAAGGTGTATTACGCTTAGTAGTTAAGAGTTTTGTTGCTTTTACACCTATGAGTTATTGATTTCTGTCTCCATCCAGATGTTGATAGTGATTGCAGACCACAACAGAATGAAGTATTTCAATGTGCTGTGTAACCTTGGAGGATGCAGAAGTTAGGAGTCTTTCATGCTTGTAGATTTTTAGGCTAACAATGTTATATGACTGGCATTTCACATTGGCCATTGTTGGAGTGTTGTATCTTGGAATCGCGTGCTTTCAAAAGCAAATCAACATGGGGTTTTTATAAAGAAACCGTCTTCATTTCAAGTGACCTCAAGCGAAGGGAAAACAAGAACAAAAATGCAATAGCATCTGTCATTAATACAGTCATCAGGGGTGTATGACAAAAATGTAACATTACAGAATGATGAGAAGCAGTTGAGTACCCTTTGGGAATGTAGCTGAAGGGGGAAGGGTGATGTGAATCCATTTGTGATGCTACTGTGTGCAGGTGTTTGTCGGTAGATGTTGGGCCGCAACATTGTGGCAGGAGTGATCACCTCTTCGCCTTTTGTATCCTAAGCTCTTGTTTTAACTTGATTGACAGCTAGTGCCCTAGCTGAGCTAATTCCACTCTCGCTCCCCTCTATTATCCACCTCCTTGCTTGCTCCTCCTGCCCTTCCAAGGGCTGTAGACTGAACTGGACTTGGATGATTCCACCGTGATGGCTACCTGAACCTCAGCTGTGTTCTTACCACACAGCTTACCACAAGAACATCAGGCCAGTGGGAATAGTCCAGTACACATATAGATTGATGGTAGATCCGCAAGATTTATGTAGTTTTGAATGGAGGACATTTTGTCTAGCAAATCGAACCGAGTAGCCTGGTGATTGTTGGTTTGCTTCTTTAAAGGGACCTGGCTCGAGTAAGGTGCATAACCTGAATTGCTCTAGTGAGGATGTCCAGCTGTTTATATGAGTACAATAAACAAGTTGCTTTGTATAAATGTATCGGTCATTGAACTGAACGCGCTTGTGACCAGTCATTTACAATAATAAGGCAGGGATATTTTGTTGTACACTTCACTAAAATATTTACTTAACTAGCTGCTTGAATAGAGGGAAAATCTCATTGCCTACTAGGCCTAACCATAGTGGTCTCACCGAAAAGTGTGTCAGAAGAGAAAAAATGTATTTGTTGTACAAAAAGGGAATGAAATTCTTGTCATTTACGTTACTCTTCCAGACTAAACAATTCATGAAATAATTCAAAGTTCGTCAGGTAGCATTACACTGAAGCACAGGCTAAATTTAGTCGCCCCTTTTCCCACACCCCCGGGGTGCTGTGTGTTTTCCTCATTAGGAGAGCGTTTCGAAACATCATCAAAGAAGGAGCCGTTTCTCCATGAATCTAGCGGTTTGAATATTTGGGCGAAAGTAATTTCGATGTGTAGCCA
Organism: Pollimyrus isidori; assembly: GCA_019775955.2. Lineage (NCBI taxonomy): Eukaryota > Metazoa > Chordata > Actinopteri > Osteoglossiformes > Mormyridae > Pollimyrus > Pollimyrus isidori. The sequence continues at coordinate 12,425,346 of JABFDZ020000097.1, forward strand.
TATCGGGCTCTGTTTGCGCAAGTATGCATTCACAGGTGGAATCGATGAGCAGGAGGCAGAAAAATGTGTCGAAGGAAGAAAAAGAGCCACATGAATACATCAGCCGGAGGCTCCGCTGTCTTTGTTTGATATTATTGAAGTCGGAGGAGGTGAGACGGGACACATCTGTAGTTTTAAACAATTAATACTTTGCGATTGATTAGGACTCGGCCTGATCCTGACACTTCCTGCTCTTCACAGAGCCGTCGGACTCCCTGAGCCACCAGGGACTTTGGAGTGCTTCATCTCCATGGTGATCATTGCACAAATAAAGCCAAATTAACCGGGTTCCCTGTGGAAGCAGGTCAGATGCGTGGGTGTCTCTGCCTCCCGTCTGGCTTTTACCGGGGTGTGGTCCTTTGCTTGGGCATCGCATCTGAGCACATTTCCTGAGGAAAGAATTCTCTTTTGGACTGTCGTGTTGGCCTGGACGCGCCGATGTCTGCCTGCAGACTCTGTCTTATTCCTCCCTGGAAACCTGATAAGTCTGCAAGATCCGAGCAACGCAGCCTAGTACAATACAGGCGCTCAGCCTTCCCCTCCGTCTCACCCCTTGCCAGGCCCCATTTCCCCCTCATATTGTTCTTTCACCCATTCTCCCTTCTAGAGTATACCCCCCCCCGTCACTGCCCTTCCTTCACGAATGCACCAAACAAGAAGTTGGGCCAGAAAGCTTGGTGCAATCCCACTGACTTTCACTGCTACAGAGGTGCATGATGTCTGGGACTCCTCAGAATCCTAACATTTACATATTTTTGGAATCTCGTCATTTTCGTTTGTTTTCTTTTTCGCCTTTTGAAAAGGGATCCGGGAACCTGTCGCCTCAGGTCCAGAGACAGACCTGAGGAAGACCTCGTTAAGGAATACCGTGACGGGCCAATGAATCCGATCCTTTTTTTTTTTTGAGGTATTGGGCTTCGCGGGCAGGCCTGCTGAGCAGATGACGACTCCACCCACGGTAGAAGGCCTGCACAGTTCCAGCTCCCCGTTGTTTTGTCTGCCAGCATATCAGCATAAATATCCATATTCATATTGCTTCACAAAGTTTTGAGGAGACCGTTATTGTTTATTTAAATATCTGTTTTCTTCTTGAAACTTTTGTGGGCTGAGATTAGTGCTGGTGTCTTGAGGGATTGTGCTTGTTAACCTGGATTAAGACTGGGTACTGCAAGATCTTTGGTGCTGTAATATCTTTGCAGAAGGAAAAGCATTTCATGTTGGCATTGCATTTGACATCAGCGTTGTCTAGTTCTGTGGATCAGAACCAAATGATACTCAGGAGCAGTGGCAGTAGATGTATTCAGGCAGTATGCAGGCAGTTATAAAAAAGTAGTCGGTTTAATCACTCTTTTATGTAACCACATGAGATCTATCTTGCCATGTGTGATGCGGACAGTTGCACTTCCTGTTCAGGATCTGACCAGCGCTGTCATATGCTCCCCCGGGCGGGGCGCCCGCGGGCGGCGGCCGCCCGGCCCGCGGCCCCCCCCCCCCCCGCCGGGGGGGGGGGGGGGGGGGGGGGGGGGGGGGGGG
>JABFDZ020000097.1:12427017-12439045 GCA_019775955.2 Pollimyrus isidori
CCCCCCAACCCGCTTTCGAGTTTTCTCCTCTGGCGCTCGGGTTAGGACATTTTGACTGAGAGCATGCCTCGGTTTGGCAGGGTTGAGGAATTTTCGTATTCTGGTTTGGGGGAGGGGTTAGGGATTAATTGTTTTCCTTTTTGTTTTTTTTCCCCTTTTTTCCAGCGAAAGGCAAGGTCATCATGAAGTCGGAAGGAGTCGCGTAAAGGATGATTTCTTAGTGCCACACGTTTCCTGGTCCATACAGCAAACATTATTAATGCTCCATTATTATTGGGTTGCTTTGGCACAGATGAGACAGCAAGCTCATTAATTACCAGTGTGTCTCCCCCATTCTCGCGCTTGGTTGTTCCTTATAGAACCGCGCGGTCGTTCATTACGGCTGAGAGCCGCCGTCGCCCGTCCCGGCGGCAGCGTCCCCTTGGCGTGCTGAGCTGCTCAGCCTCACCCCGCCCCCCCTGCTGTGGTCAGCCGCCGGACTGAACTCCTCACTTGGGCTTCTCCGGAAACCCATGAGCGACGGTGTCCCCCTCACCCCGTCACACGGCGTCAGGCCTGTCTCCCTCCGGACGTGGAGTGCAGGCGTGCGAGCGTCCACTCGCGGTCGCTGTCCAGCTCCTCGCCGGTGCCAGGAAGTTCTCACGAAGAACTTCGGGACCGCTGATGGGCTCATAAATTAATGTAATTGGACAGCGGTGCAGCTGCTCGCGGGATCCATAGGTGTCGCCTGACAGCCGAGACCTGATCCACCCCCCCGCCCCCCCCCGCCTCGAGCTCCCGTTACCGGGCTCCGTGCCGTGACTGAGGAGACACCGGATTTTTCTCTGTGTTATTGATTTAACACCACAGTACCATGCGTCTGTGGCCTAGTTTCGCGGTATGCTAGCAATTTATTGCCTCTGTTGCAGGAGGGAGCAGGACGGGGGGGTGGTGGGGGGGGGGGGGGGCAGCCACTCGTATTTTAAGATGCGTTTTGTACTTGTAATGCTCGTCAAATTACATTTCTGTCAAATCTGGCAATAGAGCTACCTTCTGCCGCGGGTGCGCCACAGAGCTGTGGTTCCAGGGCGTCCGGCAGGACCCGCCCAATCCACCCCGCCCAATCCCCCCCACCCGATCCCCCCCACCCACGCGCATGTGTCGGGCAGCTGCGGGATGTCGGAAATCACTCCACCTATCTCTCTCCTCGCTGGTGCCCCTACCCCACCGGGAGAGGCGTGAACAGACACCCGTCCGCTTATCTGACTTGTCCTCTGAATTCCCAAAAACAGAAAGTAGAGCGGACACTTACTAAATCGGCAGAAAATGCATCCATAAGTGGAAAGCCCACGTTGGCCGCAGTGTGACCAGAGTGATTTTGGAGAGTGTTTTTAAGAGGTGAAAAGGAGGTTCCGGCCAAGAATTGTTTTTACATTCGTCCCCCCCGGGCTCTGTATTCCTGTCTACTTTTTGTGCCTCCTGCTGAAACGTGGTATCTGTCAGAGGTAAAACCCTGTGCTGCCCCCGTCTCCGCACCTTTACAGAGGCACTCTTGCCACCGACTGTCGTCATGCCAGTTCTGCCTTGATGTTGCTTGTGACCGGCGGGCCTTGCTCACGTTTGACTCCAGCCCCCTTTTGTGTGGAGTGCGCGCGTGTGTGCGCGTGTGTGCGTGTGTGTGCGCGGGTGTGCCTCTCCGCCTGCGCGGTATCGGGGACGTACAGCGTACCTAATTAGAGAGGAGCCGCACTCCCTGACGCGCTCTTTGCTTCAAAGGCTCTGAGAGTCCCAGCACTGACAGCAGGGGAGGCAGGGAGGTGAGCTTGCGGGGGCAGAGATAGCGGGAAGGGGGGGGGAGGGGGGTGCCAGCACATAGCCCATGACGGGTGGCAGAGTGAGGAGGAATCCGGAATCCGCCAGTTCCGCTGTCCAAAGAGGCCCGGGCTCATCGCCGCGTTTGTCTGGTCCGCAGAATTCCCCGGTTTGTCCGCGGCGCCGCCTCCAGCCGACTGATCCAGTCCCGCTCTTCGCGCTTCTTAAACAGCGGCTGTGCTCTAATGCAGGAAGCGATAATATAGCAGCGTCTCACTGCCGTCCCCGTCTCTCCTACTGCCCCCCCTTCACCCCCCCACTACGCCCTCCGTCACCTCTATTGTTTCACCCCTGGGGGGGGGGGGGATCCCGAGTACGCCCCACTTAGGCCGTTTTGCCGCTGTAGCTTCTGTCTAATCGCTGCATCCAGAATGTCTGCTTATTTACCATCCACAGAATTCAGAAAATGAGTCAACGTAATAAAAATAATCTCATTCCTCTATTCAACTTGTATAGAGATGCAGTGAGGACAGGATGGACAGGATGTCTATCCAACATACGGCTCAGACATAATGACCTTATATTTTTTTGGAGGAGGTCTATACAATATCAGGATAAGATGCAAACTCTACACATACAGAGTGGGGGCGAAATTTTAGTACCCGGCCTTAGGAACGTGTGGAAACATTGCTGCCCGCTGACTTACTGTGCCACCAATAATGGCGCCCCTAAAACATATGTATATACTGAGGCTTTGTATAAGAGACTGGCTTCTTTTGCTTTTGTGGCCGCAATGCTGGGTTGCGTTATTTTGCACCCATGAGTGGGTAGCTTCACAGCTCAGGCCTGTTACTCGGGCACATCTACATGCCAGCTGTTCAAGCCGAGAGGGAGGCCGTAGTTAGCGTGCCACTAATCTCGCGCTGCGACGCCCTTTCTCGCCCTTTCTTGGTTGGCGTGGAGCATAAGCGAAACATCAGTTAAATGCTACAGGTGTGTCGTGGCAGTGAGTTAGGATGAGGCGTTGGCGCACAGAGCGAGACAGACGTGCACATTTTATTGGTCAAGCTATTTTTATATTGGTCATCCAAGCAGGGTTTGGTTTTACGGTAGCATTTGCCATGCTGCATTCCCTACCTGGAACCTTACAAGATATAAGTGCTCCATTAAAATGAAAGTATGTTTGCCTGTGTTTATTTTATTCTTTCGTTTCTGTTGTCAGACATGTCGTGTGCTTCCCTAATGACTCCAGCAGCCTTGTTAACAAATGAATTGGCATCCACGAAAAAAATACACACACACACACACACACACACACACACACCGAGGATGGGACCCCAGCAAAGAAGTGGGCCTCGTCCGCCAGGCCAGATTTTTACAGACTTGTTTACTTTGCCACGTCCCACCGTCTCAGTATCTGGAGCGCGACTCCGGCTCGAAATCAGTACGCTTCTCCCTCAGCTTTTGTTATTGTTCTCTCATTACCGCCGGCCTGACGTGGTGGGATTTCGGTGGTGTGCTTCTTTAATCAGCGCCGAGAGAAGAAAAAAAGTTGAGCTGAGTGGGGGGGGGGGGTTTAGCCCCCCGCCTTAAAAAAGGCGAAGTAATGAGTCTACCTCGGTGCTGGTGAAATGCAGCGTTTCCCTTTTCGCCTCCTCAGTCCTTGTTTTTTTTTTTCCGCCTTTCGTCTCTTTCACGCGACTGCCTTTCCTCCCGCCTCAGCGTGCTCTTTCTGCCTCTCCCTCGCTCCCTCTCTCCTTTCTTCCTTTCGCTCTCCTTGGGCCGTTCCGTGAGATGTCTGTAAGTTTATATAGGAATTGGGCCAGGATTTTCCTACCATCTTTTTCTCATTAAAGTATCGGAGAGGGGAGCTACGGGGAATGGCATGGTGCGGAGCGGGGAGGAGCTTTGGGCCGTACTGCACGTTACCCCGACAAACCGGATTCCCAATCCGGTTACCTCCGGTTACTCTTTGATTTCTTTATAAGTGAATTATTCAACACCCTCCCTGAAAAAGTGTGCGGTATCCCTCACTTTTATCGGCGACGTACCGGCTTTCATCTTGACGGCGTCTCACTCTCTGGGAGCTGCCAAACGCCGGTACCATGGCAGCGGCACTCCTGACTTGTGTGCCGTTTAAGGTTTTCATGATTTTTTTATTTTTTATCGGTAAGGTTTTATACCAGTCCAAATGTTCAAATTGCCGGCTTATTCTTGCACTCCCCCCCCCCTCAGCATGTGTTTGTTATTGGGCTTTAACTTGCCATGACCAGAGTCTCTATATTACGGTGGGGGGTGGTGGGATATCGTCCCTGCATCACTGCGGTTGGGCCTTCTGGAGTGTTTTGCTGCCGGCGTGGGGCACCCGCGGTTGTCTCTCAGAGATCCCCTTTTTAGGACGTGGCCGGCCAGGCCAGGCAAGGGGCTCTCAGGTGCCAGTGACAGACGCCAGGGCTGGCTGCTGCTCTTATCTCACTGGCGGCTCAGCCCAACAGCCTGCTGAAGTCTCTCAAGGGTCCCTGTGTCACCACGACCCGCATCCGAAATCACAGCCCCGGACAGAACGTCTGCAAAGGAAAACAGAGGAGAAGCACCCCATCCTAGATAAAAAAAAAAAAGACCACAGTTATAAATATCTCCTAAGGTAGTCTAGTTATATAAGATTTGTGACATCTTCTCTGCTCAGCACGCTATAGTCTCTAAGTCTTTGCAAAGTAAGATGCGGAAAGCTCAATATTTATACCTCTTTTCTTCCGGTTTCCATAAAATCATCTTACCTTTTACTCAATAGCCAGCTGTTGCGACTCATACATTGATTTCCTGCTCTCCTCCTACCTTCACTACAGGATTCCACGCCTCCCTTACTCCTTTTTAGCCAATAAAGTGACCAATGAGAGAGGTAACATTAAATTTTAAAAATGGCGATATAGCTCAAGGATGCCATCCCCTGTGGCATTTGTATTTTAAAAGATGGACTTGCATGAGACTCACCTGGTGTATTAGCTTCAGCTAGTGCTGAGCCAGTCCCGGATGGGGGCTGGGGGGGGGGGCATCCTCACAGTAATTACGACACAACACTCCATTACCCTTTATCGGGATTCACTTTGCTCCTGCACAGAGCCTGACAGGCTGGCGGTGCATCAGCAAAGACTGTACATCGCGTCCCCAGCAAAGACTGTACATCGCCTCCCCAGCAAAGACTGTACATCGCCTCCCCAGCAAAGACTGTACATTGCCTCCCCAGCAAATACTGTACATTGCCTCCCCAGCAAATACTGTACATTGCCTCCCCAGCAAAGACTGTACATCGTCTCCCCAGCAAAGACTGTACATCGCCTCCCCAGCAAAGACTGTACATCGCCTCCCTGTTTCTCTGCATGTCTCCATTTACATTTACAATCTGCATTGCAGCCCACGGTCCATGGTGACAGGACCCGCCAAAAATGCAGCCATTTGTGGTAGCTTGGGTGTTTTAAAATGGCCCGGCAAGTGTTTCTCCTCTCTTCTTTTGCCGTTCGGTCACAGTCGGATGTGATTGTCTTCCTCCTTATCCGCGGTAGCACAGCTCACAAGGAAGACGGCGAGGTGACGTGGCAGGGCAGGCAGAACGTAAGGATGTGGAGCTCCTTTGCTGCAGGCAGCTGGGGGAGGTCTGTTTGGGGGAATCACCTGCGGAGCTGATGCTCCCCTCCCCCGGAAGAGGCCGCGGACCGCTTATCATCTGTCTCCCGAGAGAGGAGGCGTTCCTTCTGCTCCCGCCATCCGCGCGCCCCTGGACCGCTGCGGGTGTAAGCGGCCGCCCAGAACACAGAAGCGTACGTGGCGGTCGATCAGGACGCCATGAAATATTACGGCAGTGTTGTAATATTGCCTCATATGATCTCATTCCCCCACATTCCCCCCAGCTCAGACCCTAATTGAAGTACAGTGTTACACTGGCGACGGGCTTCGCCGTGGTGTTCGGCCCGGCTGTCTGGGTGCATGTTGGGAGGGGGGGTTTGTTGGGGAAGGGGGGGGCGCATTTTGCGGCGCTGAGCCACTCGCCGCGCTCGCTTTCGCTTTTGGAGGAGCAGACACCGAGGAAGGGACCCCCTGCATGTCCTCCTGAGGGTGGTGGGGGAAGGGAGGGGTGGGAGGTGGGGCTGAGCCTGCATGTGCTGACACAGGGAGAGTGGGGGGGGTGCCACTCCTGCTTGCTGTCTCTCATTAACATTTTCTGTTCAGGATTTCCTATGAAACAACAGCACCAGACCTGCCCTCCTCTGTCTCCCTCTCTCTCTTTTCTTCCGTTCTTTCTTTCCTCTCATTCACTCGCTCTTTCTCTCTCTTTTTTGGAAGACAAAAAAAAAAAAAATGAAAAAGAAAAACTGAAAAGGAGAAGAAAAGTCTGCTTTTAATTTACAGGAGAGCTGCAGCATAGGCAGGGGGAGTCCCCCAGGTCCTAGCCCCCCACCGCTTTGAGCCCAAGCTGCCAAACGGCCGTTAAACTCTTAAAAAAGAGCAAGATTGAACACATAAATAATTTATATGCCTTTGGCAGTGGAGTATCACGTTTCGGGGCGAGCGTTTACGATATGCTCTTTGCAGTCTCCATCTTCACTCTGTCTGTCTGAGATAACACTTTCGGTTATTCTGTAGTTTTTGTCGTCAAGATTCAAGTGGATGCGTGTGTTTGGTGGGACCGAGGGGGAATGGGGCATCTGATAAGGCGCTTGGAAGGGGGAGTGCAGATGAAAGCAATTGGCTAGGGCTGAAATTAAGCAAAGGTTGTGTACGCTAAATTAGTTCCCCCTCACTTCTACTTTTTCACAGGTATGGTTCCTGTTTGGGTAGCCTGATTTATATGATAATAATCTATCCTTTCCATCTTCAAAGCAGTTATACTGATCTAGATTGCTGTGGGGAGCCTCTCTCCGATAGCACAGGGCTCAGGGATAGGGTGCAGTATTAATGGAATGCATGTTTCAGTATGTGGGGTTTTTGTGTGTTTCCCCTGTTTGAAACACATCTACATGCTCTCAAGCTTCTCGCTGCAGAGTTTCAGGCCGCATTGTACCAGTGCCCTGGAGTTCAGCCTCTACATCCACCGCTGCTCTGCTTTTTAATTGAATTTTTGATGAGCGTAATCTGCCTCAAATTGGTTACAAAAAAAGATGCCTAATCAGGAAACCAATGTTTAACTGTTTTACAAATATGTTAAAGAGGGGAAGTTAGATCACGATGTTAAGTGGCAAAGCGCATGTCGATTTATGCTCACTTTAACGCCGCTCTTTACATGCTTTTATGACATGAAATAAAGAAGAGATAGCAATGAGAGACGCCATGGAGTGTTAACAGTGAGGACGTGAAAGTAAGATGATGTTTGCAGTTTTGGGTGGCACTAGGTTACAATCCCTCCATCCGAACTTTTGTTTGAGTTCCAATACTAAAACTAGATTTGAAATATCTATTAGGTTTATTAATTTAAAAATGAATGAATATTTATCTGTGAGGTCTCTGGACCAGGGTGCTGGAATTACCTGTGATCGCACCTCATATCCAGTTGAGATAAGGGGACGTACAATCTGTTACTGCTTTGAAAGCGCAGTCCGCCAGCATTAACCTTGCTTGCGCGGTGCAGTTGTTTCATTAAGGCTGGGTTTGTTAGTCCCATTGGGACCACCTCACTAACTGGCCAAACTAAGAAAAATTAAACAGATAATAATGCAGGGTCACATTAACCTCCAAAAAAACCTCCATGCATTTAGCAGCAGAAACTGTGCCCAGAAAGGTTATAAACAGAATGCCCTAGAAAAGTTTGCAAACTGTAAACCATGCTCTAGGTAGTGTGCTGAGTGAGATGGTGGACTAGGAAACTATAGCTGGTTGGTTTTTAGTCTCAGAAGATATCCTGTTGCTGTAGAATATCACACAGTGTAAACTGTGCTGGTGTAAAGTATCTAACTGCAAGCCATGCCAGCTGCTTTGGCTGAGAGTGTTTGGTAAGCAGCTAAATAATCCATCCATCCATCTTCTGAGTTGTGAGGGGTCCGGAGCCCCTCCCGGAGTCGACGGGCGCTAGGTAGGGAACAACCCAGGATGGGGCATCAAGCTATCGCCGGGGCAGCCAAATAATTTGGAAGGAAAATGACACCCTCCACCTTCATGCATACTGTGAACCTATAGATAGTTATTATTTTTATCCATCCATCCATCCATCCGCCAACCAGTTGTCCAGCACAAGGTCACATGGGGCATAAAGTAGGGTGCTGGATGGTATTCCAGGCTTTTGCAGGGCTATCATTATTATTATTATTTTATTATTATCTTTCAGCAAGGTACTTGATCCAGGGTGCTTAGCCCCAGAAACAATCATGTTGGGATACATATGCATGAAATACATAAAACCCTGCGTCTATAAATTCATTATACTGAATGTATTACGCAGTTGGTTAAAAAACCATGGAAAACCGAGCAGACAATTTGGAACGGACGTAGGCGCCAGTGCATGGAAGCATCAGCCGCTGGGTGCCCCGCGGTGCCCCCATCATGTATCAGCGCTGACACCTGCCACCTGATTCCCTGATCTCCTCAAAGAATGACACAAATACGGAAGAATGCCGCCGCTGCAAGTGCTATTAAGCCACCCGTAGCCTGTAACAAATGTACTGTCAAAACATTACTGACAAAGACCCAGAAAATATGCAGCTGGGTTCAGCTTCTTTCTTCTGTGTTTTTGTCATCTGTAACAGAGACAGAGGGGGCACTTAAGCTAACGTGTTAGGAAAAGGCAGCTGATGTGGGCCGAGCTCGTGCGCGCCGTCTCCAGGGACGCCTCTGAGAGAGGGCCCCCTTGCCACCTCACTCACCGCAACATTTATCTTGTCCCTCAGAGTGTAATCATCCGCCTGTTGTTCTGGACGACTCTCTCAGGCCCGGCTTTCTGACATGGCTGTTCACGCACCTCTCCAGAAGACGACGCACGGACAGGACACCTCCGGCCGTCAACCTGCTTCCAGGGATGGGGTGGGGGGGCTGCTATGTGTTTTGATTCCTATTCATAAATAGAGGAAGAGCTGACGAGAGCGGCATACACAAAAACCCCAAAGGTGCCGAGGGCGCCTTCAAGCGATTGATGGAAGTAGTTCAGTGTAATTTAGCAGTTTGAGCTCTACTGTTTCTGTGGGTGTCGGGGGGGTGGGGGGAGCTGTTGTTTTATAGCCGATTGTAAGTAGAAACAGCCCTGGGTTGCATCTGGAATGAACATCCTATATTGCCACAATGTTCTGGCCATTGTGGAAACCAAAAAAAAAACATTACCTTTGTTTTTCTCTGCTGCTCTAAAGCAATAAGAAGATGTGCTGTTTCTGACTCTGAAGTATAAGTAATTTCTGGATAAATCCTCCCTTTTTTGAATATTTTGCTTCTGGGGTATCAAGATGTTGGGTGCATCTGAGCAGTGTAAGTGGCTTGGCAAGGTCTCTAGAGTTCGCAATATGGTGTTTTCTGTTAATTTATTTTTTTATATCTTTAAGCCACAAATTTGAAATTATTAGTCAAATGTCCCTATGTGCTCTATTATACCCTCCAAGGTGCTCTGGTCCTTATGAACTTGTCACTTTTGTGATGATATTTTGTGATGATGAAAAGCACCGGACTTGCAGAGCAAAGCTGCCCTGAGCTGCAGCCAGTCTGCGAGAGCATCTGTTACCCAAGTCAGGGCTCTCCTTCCAACAGCCCCGCAAGTAGCCGAATGCCAGGAGGCAGCGGGCTGTCCGCTCTCCCCTTTGCTCCCGCTGTTCTGAAGGAGAGGGGGGCGAATAGTTCAATGTGGCAGTGAGGAGGACTGCGACCAAACGTTAAGGTTAACAAATGGCTGATAATCCCCAGTGCATCCTTTTCATCAGAACGAAGCGTGACTGTTCCGTGATTCGTCGTAGACCGGGTGCCGAGGGCTAGAGAATGGCCCACCTTTGTCTTGTGCACTGGGTACCCAGAGGTGACGCCTGAGGGCAGGTACCAAAGTCGGAGACCCGAAATACCACTCCAACATTCTTAGTTCTGCCTTTCCCCCTTTCTCTCTCTTCCTTCCATTTTACTTAACAGGTTTTTCCATCCTTCTGGTATGCTCACTCTTACCTTCTTTAGCCAGGGTTGTCATGGTGATGAGCCCCCCCCACAACCCCATCAGGAGCTGGTTCTCTTCTCCAATTTATTCCCTCTCATTCCTATTCTCTTTTGCTGCAGCTAGTTTTCGTGTTATTGTTTTTATTGTTGCCACGGTTTCCTGTGCACCCCATGGTTAAGATGGAGCGCCGTTCCTTGTTAAGGGGTGCCAGTCAGTGGAGGATGACTGCCATAGGATGACTGCCATAGGATGACTATCATAGGATGACTACCATAGGATGACTGCCGCAAGAGTTTTGCCCATCTCAGATCTACACCCCCATTGGCAGGAATGACAAAGGGAGGTGATGCAGGGAGTGGTAGAGGAATATGTAAATGACTAGAGGGAGTCCTGGATTCCTTCCACTCTGTGGTTTTTATTAGCATAAAGGCTCATGCGTTCATGCTCGGCGTTTCATGCCCCGGCCAGGTCCCATTTTTATCAGAGTCTGCGAAGTTGTTTACTGTCAGAAACTCACAGCTGATGCTCACTGAAGTTCATGATACAGTTTAATGAGGTTTTGCAGCTTTTGACATGGAGCCATATTGAAAGGGGACCACAGGAGTCCTCAGAGGGAGCCAGTGGGGCATTTTAAGCCCCCCCCAGCAGCCTGCAACTTACCTGCAGCGGTATCGCTTCGAATCACACGTTGTGTGTGCACATATGAACGTGTGCCTCATTAGGAGCCTTACTTTCTGCCAGTGGCACTTTGCAAAGGTACGTCATGGCCAGATATTGTTGTGTAGTGCTCTGGAGAGCATAGCATTTCATAATTATTCCTTATTTTTCTGAAGGAATCAGTATTTATAGGCCAAAATCTTCTGTTGTACAACCTACATCCAGCAGGGTATATATTTATTGCTAAGTCTGCTGAGCTAATAACTTAAGGCATCAGCCAAGGCAGCCAGTAAATAATTGCATGTGACAATGGCTCCAAACTTTAACTCATGAATTGCATTATAAGTTCTATTTCTCTTCCGTGATAGGGAATGAAAAAGATGTCTCCTGACTCAGCGTTTGCTTTCGTAGCCTTTCTTCTCAGAAATTCAGAATGAAAAGTGAAGACGTGAGATCGATCTAGTCAATCTAGTCTTAAATCATGGGCTTCAGGGCAAAACAATGATAATAAATGCTAGTAAAGGACATTAATTGATAGAAATGCTAACAGATTCATATTAATGGCACACAAGTATGTCTAGTTCACACTAGTATGTCTAGTTCACACAAGTATGTCTAGTTCACACAAGTATTTGATTATTAAAGGTTGATCTTAAAATGACATTGAAGCCACTGTTCACAAAGATATACCATGATAACCTCAGTGAAGTAAAAACCTCAGCCAAGGGGAGCTATCAGTCTCCTGACTGGATTTTGGTGTCCTATTCCTAGTGGGTTCATGTGTGCTAAATGAGCTCCAGTTCTGATTTCCATAAGCTCCTTTTTTGCTGAATGTAGCACTGCAATTAGGAGACTGGAATTGTCATCAATAGGTTGCCAGTTCCAGGACCTGAACATGGTCCATAACTTGAATTAGTTTAAGAAATCCTCCCAGCTTAGGAATACATAACTCAGGCTTTTAAAAATGCAATTTAAATTGAAATGCAAGATGATAAACAGCAGATTAGAAAATAAATTTGGGATAATTGTATGGTATATAGGCTGTTTCAGGCAAAAATATCTGCTAAGCAGTGTTGTATTAATACTGGAAACCCACCAAAGGCAGTCTAAGTCTAGTTGAGGTTAGTCTCCAGTCGGATGATACCAGTGACCAGTATGACTCTTTCAGACTTGTTTTTCCCCCTGCCAGGAGCCGGTCCTGTATTTTCGATAACCATAGCCTGCATGCGGTATAGAATGATAAGCTGAATGCTTGAGCCTAGGTTTGGGGAACCAGCCTTGCTTTTGCAGTAACTCTGCCACAACAATAAAATTGCAAAACATTAGACAAAAGGCATGTATCACTTTTCCCCCAAATCCCAGCTAAAATGTCAAGCCGCAGGGTTTGGGGCCTGAAGTCCAACTCTCTCTGAAGTCAAAGTCTGCTGCAACTGACTCATAGAATGGGAATCATATAGACCCGTTAATTGAAAG
>JABFDZ020000097.1:12439070-12453038 GCA_019775955.2 Pollimyrus isidori
ACCCACCCCCCAGTCCCAAACCTCCATTGTTAAAGAAACTTTGGCAGCCTTCTGTTATTGCAAACTTCAGCCGCACAAATCTCTGCCGATGAGAGAACAGCCCTGACATTCGCTTTGTCCTGTCGGGATATTGACTCTTGAAGCACAATTGAAAATTCTTCTGTCCTCTATAGCTGGTGTATATCTATCAGGCTTCTGCAGTACAGCTCAGGTACACAGTTAAACATCTATGAAGAAAAGGGGAAGAAAGATACCGAGGAGGGGAGGTGCAAATGTGACCTGTGTGACTAGGCAGCACTGACATGGAAAGACAAAACAGTGACACGTGACTCTGATGATGGGCATTATCCCACTTGGCAGTCAGGGGAAGACAGTGGCTGTGATTGGGGATGGAAGTGACGGCCAGGGTGTGGGGGGCTATAGTGTATGGGAGAGGAGGGAAAATGCCTCCCACTCTGTGAGTGAGTCACACACTGATGACTTACAGCTGCTCAATGGTTTTTAGATATGAATAAAAAATGTTCTTGCAGTAGCTCAAATCCAATGATCTCTCTTAAACACTAATTCAGCCACCAATGAGACCACTTGCTCAGTCATTTAGTGGAATTTCCCCATGTGACTAATGCTCAAGCACAGAAATACATATTTAACATTATATTGTCTCAACAGAATTGAGGCTTATAAATTCCGCTAGAAGAACAGGGGTTTCTTTACTATTTGTTTCAAATATCAGTGGATTGAATTATGCAATTATTATTGCAATTATTTAGCAGATTGAATGATTCGTGTTACTTATTGCTTAGTATTTCTAAAATTCTCTGGAAAGAAGACACAGCTCTGAACTTCTGGAGATTAAGGTCATATGTGTCCTTCGGATCAAATATGAAGATGCTTTGAAGTCTTCTGTTTACTTTGTCTCTCATGTGGAAGAAGATCTCTTCAAGAATTCTGGCCTAAGCATCAACTCCCCCATACATGATTTTGGGTCTATTTAAAATTTCGGCTTATTTAAAATTTTTAAGATTAATTTAAATTTTATGGCACAGACAAGCCTGTGAAATGAACTGAAATACTTGCAGGTCACATGTCGAGAGGGGAAGTGCTGTCATGGCCTTCAGCAGGCAGCAGAAAAGCAGGAAAATAAAACTGAGTGATGAGAGCATCGTTTAATAAGTCGACGTGAACATTGCAGAGCCTGGGCTTTGTGTTCCTTAATCACCCACTGCTGCCAGTGCTGGAACTTATCACACCCACGCTGGACAAACTGGGTTGGATCCTCCTCAGACATTAGAAATGACAGAAGCTGAGGCACAACGTGAATTACTGAAATTGTTAAGGCTACGACTGAGTATCATTTTTTTATTTTTGGCTTTGGTTAATCAGTGGGCACTTTCATCCGAAATAGCTACGCGATGGGCAGTATTTCACGTTAGCCATTGAGCTTCAGAGAAACTATTCAGGGGAAGTACCTCACTCAAGAGACTAACTGAGAAAGTTAGAGGTTCTTACTTGGACCAGTATCCATCTCATTAGGAGATTTTGTCTGCTATCCTCTATGCTGTCTTTGCTACCAGTGCACTAATAGCTGTATTGTTCCTAAGGAAATTTGTACTCCTCAGACATGGTGACATGGTAGCGGGGCATTGGTTTTGCCTTTGGAATTTGTTAACAGTTATATTCCACGTGTTATTTAGTGTGAGTACTGAGGTGGTGTAAAGTGTGTTTTGTTGAAGGAAGGTAAGGAATTAAAGCCATGTTTTTGGTAATTTACAAACACGTTCATAATGCATTCATAAAACATTATAAACATGACTATAAATATTTGTAAAAGAGCATAACACATCATAGCATTCATTAGTATGCATTATGACTGCCTTATGAAGTTGTCACTTTTAATGCACTATTGATACCTTTATAATGCAGTACAATGCATCCTTAATACTTATACTGACCAATATAATGCGTTAGATATATACTGCATTATAGATGCGAGTTTCATAGAGCATTCATAATACATAATGCACAAGGGTATAATGTATTATGCTTTTTGATAAAGATTTATAGTCATGTTTATAATGCTTTGTGAATGTATTATTTGTTATGAATGTTTTTATAAATTACTAAAAACATGGGCTTCAGTAAAGTGTCACCGAATTATCGTCACTAGGCACATACGCACATGCTTATTAGTTCACAGACTGTGTGGCAATTTAACAGCATTTTAATCCTGTACACCCCCCCCCCCCTCCTTTCTGAAAGGAAACAATATCACTTTCTTACATAACTGTCAAGGGAAGACGACCGATTGGTGATTATACTTCTTGAATTTAGCCAGGCAATCTGCACATGGCTCATTCGGTATTAGAACTCCTTTTACATAGAATTCATTGTGCTTGAGGAGCATTCAGTGGAGCTGGACATTAACATATGTGGACAGAAATCAGCAGAGTATGTGTGATATGTCATAGTTGATGGGGAGATGAAGATAATAACCACAATCAATCCTGAAATGATCAAGATTAAAAATAAGATTTACAGTGTTTTGGTAGAAATGAGGGGAAAAATTGAAAGTGCTATTTCATTGATTCAGGTTTCTGACATGACTTGAACTTATGTGTCTGTGGCTGAACATTACTGAGCTGCCAACAGCTCATTCTCAGTTTCCATACAAAAATTAATGTTTGTCATGAGAAGGTATATATCTAAGTATTAGCAGGCTATTCAAGTCAACGATGATATGACACCTCGTGAAAGACCCATCCTCCATATAAAACAGAAATGAGTGACACATAGTAGGCTCAAGCCATTATCCGCATGCTTTTATTATATAATATGCGAGAAACCATAGTGTGCTCAAATGGAACTGACTTGAGTATGGTATATTAGGACACAGATTTATCCTCAGTATATCAAAGTAAACTGTAAAGTAAATGGGAAGTTTGCAGCTGTCGTACAATTTATAATGCAACAATTTTGTACAAGCTAGTGTAAAATATTTTAGAAGTACACCGGTTTGGATCCTTACAGATCTAACAGACCTAACTCCAGATCTAACTTTGCATCCTAGATTTACAACCGTAATTCACATGAGTCTTGTTTTGTGAATGTAAAATACAGTTGTCATGAGTATGACATAATTTCTATGTAAATAAAGAGCTGATTCACGTGGTAATCTAGTATGAAACATTACATCTCAGTGTGATGAAGGGAACACATGCAAATTGGCTGAGTTGGGTAATTCAGGTCCAGAGAGTAAAAGTCCAGACCAAGAATTTGTTTCAACCAACCATAAAGAATCACGGCGTATTCAACTCGTTGGTTGAAACAAAATCCCGGTCTGGATCTGAATCACCCAACTTTACAAATTGGCATGCTGTGTACACCAGAGAGAACGAGGTCTTCAGCCTTTGTTTTATAGTTAATGACATTCCATAACAGCTGGATAAGATGCATTACTGGTCTTCAGAGTGCCATAACCACCCCAAGATGTTCTGAGTTTTAGGATTCAGCAGAAGCACAGATACAGTGTCATTAATCACCATCCTCTGAAAGTGGGACCACAATAACTACCCTCCGAAAGCCATAGCCCGAGCTACCGGCCGTGTCAGATTACTGTAACTCAGACCACTTTAGTGCCGCGACAGGTGTCTCCGCCAAAGGGAAAGGGCTCTCTTTCCAAGGCACTGGCACAGGACACTGGGTAGAGGGAACCATAGTGATGGTACTTGGCGGAGTGATTGAGCTGGAGGAAGGAACCTTTGCTGTCCCGAGAGACTCCTGCGTGGGCAGTATGCAAACAACTGGAGTGCGGCGATCAAACGCATGCGAGTAAAAAGCCCGGTTGAAGTTCAGAGCCTCCACCCGTAATTATCTCAGTGGGAAAAAAAACAAAGCGAGCAGGTATGTTTGGAATGGGAGACAGACGGTGCCGTGGATAGATGTGTGCGGAGGATGCAAAGCCTGATTACAGTAGCAGGCAGGCGGGCAGGCAGACCCTACTGGTGTTTTTTTAGTACGTGGTACAGCAACAGCAGGCTGGCAAGAACTGTCAGGTTAAATGTGGCTTCAGAGCTGCCAGACAGGCTAGAAATTTGTCTCGGGAAGAGAGCGGCAAAATGGTCCCTCGCTGTCTCCCCGAGAACAATAAAACGACGATCAGCCTTAAACTCTCGGACTCGCCGTTAAAGAGATCTTTCCCCGTGCCACTGGAATTTACCTCCACTCTCTGTCTTTTCAACCTGGAACGATGGACATGCCTTCCTCCCTCGCTAAGTGTCCGCCATCTTCAACAGTCGTCCTTTTTTTCCCCTCAGTTTGACCATGAAGGCAAGCTTTGGAGTTAATGACCATATATTACGATGGAGTATTTGATGCTCCTTTCGTCAAATGCACTCTGAATTTGCAATGGGCAATGTGTATCCCTTTTATGTTGTGCTTGTGTATATTAAAATATTATGCTATATTACCATTATTATCCTCTGCTATCAAACGTGTGTCAAGTCCTGGCGACCATGTAGAAGATTCCTTCCAGAATTTTGTTTCTCCTGTCTGGGTCTTTAGACATTCCGTGGCTGTAATATTTAGGCCATATATTTCTGATATTCAAAGCAAAACAAGGACTAAAGGCAGCCCAACACACTTTAATGAAGGGAATTTCCCAAACCACACAACAACCTTCACCTGGATGTGTGAAATATATGACAGAGGGACTGAAAGACATCGACCAATAATAATGAAGCTATGAAGCTGCTTTTGTTGATTAATTTAAATCACAATTAACACAACAGTTATATGTTTTCCATTATTCTAAGGTTGTATTGCTAGGTAATCATTTAAATTGCATACTGTGTGGTTGCCATGGAGATTTTGAGCACCAAATCACAGGTCTGATGCAGGTTTAGGGTGTTATTCATGTGCTATAGTCTTAACCGCTGAAGGCTTTCATGCTTTCAAAAGCGGCACCCTCCTTACCCCGAGATTAGCTCAGGATATCAGCAAATAACTACTGCCAGTTGTGAGACCAGAACATTCTTTCGATAACAGTGAAAAAAAGTATCCGATCTGATTGGAAGTTGGGTCAAAATTGTTTAAATAAGCATGATTTTACAGTTTTTGGACCAGACACAAAAATAACAACTTATTTTGGTGTTTCCTTTGCCAGAGGGGGAAAAATGGAGGGGATATGATCACACCATCTGAATTCCTTTCATTGCTTAAGCCTCTGTAAAGTTGTTTTGCCTCAGCCTAGCATGATAGTAATCGCCGGGCAGATTTAATAGTCGTGACTGCTGGATTATATGAAAGGAGACAGGGGGAAGGTGGCCACCGCTGGCCTTTCGCTGTATCACCGTTACCCGAAAGTGAAAACACCTGTCAAGCTCATAAACATGCTGGCTAATTCTTTAGCCACTTGACAAAAGGCCTGCCACTTTAGCTGCCCAGAATTGCCAACCTTGGGCTCTTGTCATCTTTAGCACTCTGCATACTATTTCTGAAATTCAGACTAAGATCTTGTATATATATATAAAAAACTATATATAGTTTTTTTCCTGTAGTTAGCGAGAGTGCGTTCATTTTTCCCTCCTGAACACAAATGCTTCTAATGCACAGTGGTTGCCATTGAAAGGACTTGGACCAGCATTAGACAGGCTGTGGCTGTATCATATTGTTTGTATTAAGGGAGAGCAGCACTAAAAGACAAATTAAATGTGGTGGTTGGAGCACTTTGGGGGGATGGTTCTCTCCCTGGCACGGCCCTCAAAACATTACCCCTCTCTGGCTCTGCAACTATTCCCAGTGCACGACATCGGCCGAGAGCACTGGAATTTCAGCTTGGATTTACCCCAGCAATTCATTCCCTCAAAGTCCATCAGAGACAATATTTAGACAGCAGCCAAAGATTATTATATTGTGAGGTCTGTCTTACTGATTTGTCTGTTTTTTTCCCCCTTAAATCTGGAGCTACTTGATGCTTTTCTGAATCGTAAATTTCTCTCAGCTGCCAGAAACAGCAAGATCTCCAACCCGTTTGGAGACCATGTTGCAGTTACTGTTGAGTTACTGTTTTGTTGGTACCGGTTTTAGTGTCGCACTTGGTACCTTTAAAAATTTAGGAGTGAAAAGTCATTTCGCCAAAAGTCTGGTCAGTTCTTAGCACCTTCCAGACTTCATCCAGAATGAGAGCCGCTTGAAATAAATGTAGCGTAGACCCTCATTGGCCATCAATCCCCCTGAAATAAACTCAAGGAGGTAGCGACAGATTATTTGTCCCCAGGATATAATACGAATCCTAAAGGTTTCTGGGGGTGAACAGCAAGGCGGGTGGGGGGGGAGTAGTTAATGTCATGGGGATGATGTAGCTCCTCAGTGGAAGACCTGCAGAGCATGTCTCTGCACACTGCCTCTGAGCTCGTACAGCCTGAGAACGGCCCTGGGCGTGCTCACTGGAGAGCTCCGGATAACCATCCGATTCCCGCGAGGCGTGCCCGGTATGCGCCCCCTTCGATATCTCCCTCCTGCTGTGGGACTCAGCACACTATTTATTTCCTTCGTCCCTCTTTAGAAACAAACACAAACAAAACGGAAGAAAGAGCGAGTCGTGAGTAGCGATGACTCTACAGGGACGGCGTCACGCGGGTATGACGAACGTATGGCGGTGCCAGGGTTTAGCGCGGCAGAACAAGGGCGCACTCTCTCTACCGAGCCATCGAGGTCTCCAGGAACGCCGTGAGGAGGCCACTGAGTCCCAGACTGTCCCAGAGTGTCCCTTTTATTATGGAAGTGACATTTACTGCATGATTAGATTGTGAGACTGAATCCACAGCACTTGAAGAATGCACATCAGTTCATTTTAAAGACCAATTATTAGTCAATTAATTTAAAGAAAAATGGAAAAGAAATACTAATTGCAGCTTCAATTCCTTAGAGAAAACTTTCTGAATTGCATGGCGATTACATCAAATTGCAAGGAACACATTTTTGAGATGTCTCACTTATTTTTAGATGGTAGCTGTAGTCATACAGCAATGAAATTGTGTAGCGTGAACTTTTTGAGATTTATTTTTTCCTTTTGTCTTTTGCGATTTGTTAGCATGTTGGACAATTTTTCAGCTAGGGTTGGCCATGCATGGCAGTTGGTCAGGTATTTATTAATAGGTCTGTGCCAGGGTTTTGGTAATCTAGCAAGATGCTCCGAATAAAGATAAAAGAAAAAGAAAGAAAATGACCTAGTGTACATAACAATGATGTGCACAAATGTTCTCTATCCCTGTGTCCAGAGTGTTCCCCTTCAGCTTCCTCATTATGTTACTCAACTGAAAAAAAAAAAATTCTTGAACTGACGTCACTCTTAATCCCTTCAAACTGGTAATGTCCTGTAAAAGCTGATGGGGGGGGGAGGGGGGTACTGCTATTTTAGAATTTTAGACCAGTCTCCAAAGACAAACATATCAAATAAGGGATCTTTCCCATGCTGCATCACTGGCACTATGCACTACCTCCCATTCATACCAGGCAAACTGAATGATTCTAAAATCACTAACTGAGAAATGTAATGCAGATTTACACAAGTAGGAGTCACAGAAGCACCTCCCTCGGTTTTTTATCTTCTCACTCATGGTGCTTTGCTTTTTGTAACCCCATAGCTGACGTTCTTCTCTCCCACCTTCATGGCCGCTAACTCAGTGTCATTTTTGACTTTACTGCTAATTAACAAGGTTCTCATTGTAGTGCTTTATTGACCAACATGTTGACCTGTATAAGAAATATGCAAATAGCACTGACAACATATTTTTCTTTGCTCTGAGGATGCGTCAGGGAAAATTTTGTGCTTAATATTGAACTCTGTGAATTGCTTAAGAATATCTCGGAATGGTGCAAATGAAATTTCTTTTGTAGTTTTGGTGAAAAGTGAAGATAGCAGTTATTCTGTCCTGTTCAATCTATTTTTAAACAATGCATTTCCCAACATGGTTGCTCCAAAGAGTGTAACAAAGAATGAAATTTAGTCACCTACTGACATGCAACAGTTTGGTGCAGCAACAGTATACATAAATAATGAATGAAACCCTGAAGGCAACAGAGGAGGTCCAAAAAACTCCTGGGGGTCCAAGGTCAACTGGCTGCTCAACCTCCCAGGCAGGCTAAAAATAAAGATGTCAGAAAGTGCTGTGTGTTTGTGTAGCGCTATCTTCCGTCATGCTGCCTGCAGCTCAGTATTCTGCAAACCAGTCTTCAATAGCTTTGCCTCCTGTCCAGGATTTTCTGGGACCATCCTGGATTTTGCTCATCTCTCCCGGAATCTGAGTCTTTAATAATGCTCTCATATTCAGTCACAGCTAGAGGCCGATCAATAGAAAGAGACTATACTGTGTCTTTAGCCAATCAAACTATTTCATGACAGGGCACACTGAACACAAGCTCTACATAATCTGTGATGATTGCAGCATCGCATATTGCTGCCATATTCAATGATTAGTAATAAAGGTACATTATAAATGGCTGGTGGAACAGATCAAGAGGACAAAGTAAAGTAAAATTCCGGCCAAAAAAATAATAATTAAATGCCTTAAAGCATTATGTTCCCAAAGAATGGGAACATAATTACATGTTATAAAAACAGGCACTGATGTAAAATGTAGTAGTTAAAGTAATACTTCAGACTAAACTTTTTGTTGTTTTTGTATTAATTAGGATGGTGTGAGTATACAAACATGACCACTTTGGCGATAACTTCTATGCAGTGATACAATTGGTGTGTGGAGTTCAGTAATACTATAGTCCGTACATTAGACTGCTCACTACAAAGTCTGTGAAATATCTTTGGTATCGTGTCATAATTCTGGTGACAGGCATTGCTGCTGAATTTTTCAAATGCATTTTTCTGGTGCTTTAATCACCACAGAAAGAACGGCATTTACTCTCGTTATATTCCAGAGAAGACCAACATTTCTATGGCCCATATCACGGTCGCCAGCTCACACGCATCTGAAGTGACACACATTATCAGACTAACACTCATGCAAGAAATCTTACAACAAATCTTTATTGTTCAATTATAAAGCTAAAATTAACTGCATCCAAAGCATTGGGGTAGTTTGCAAATGCTACAGACTACTTTCAAGGTAATTAAACTGTTGCGTACATGAAAATGTGTGTGCAGACTTGTCTCCAATTGAAAATCTAACACCAGCCAGCTGACCTAAGCTGGAAACCCTGTGATATAGATAGCACTGAAACCCCTGCAAAGCATATCTTTATTCAGTTCAATTTAACCTTTAAATAATCGTGATATCAGTATTGACCAAAACACTCGTGATTATGATTTTTACCATAATCGAGCAGCCCTGCCTCCCACGGCGCAGGGCATCTGGCCATGTGGTTGGGAGAGTGATCTCGCTACTGACATAGATATCTTGTCGACAAAAGCAAAGACAGACTGAGCAGCAACTTGTACGGTTGCTCCAGCTGGGTAAGCAAAAGTAATAGACCATAATAGACCTTCAGTCTGGTTTTAAACACTGAAACCAAGGGGGTATCCCTCACATATGCTGACAGACTGTTCCATAGACCAGGAGCCCTCTGGCTGTGGCCTCGACTGCCAACAGCCTTTTTACTTATGTGGGCAATTGCAAGAAAGCCTGCTTTCCATGATCTCAGTGTACCTTCTGGATTGTACACGTTGATCGGTTCTGTGCGATAAGCGAACTCTTTACTGCCCTGTAAGCAGAAGAATGTTAAAGTACATCATGTATTTAAATGGAAGATAGTGGAGAGACATTAGAATATGTGTAATATGGTCATATTTATTCTATTATTACTACCACTGTCCAATTAGAATTCTCACTGCTGCACTATAAATCCACTGCGTGGAAGTGTCTGATTAGGGGCAATTGTCTGACAATGTCAGGATTGCTAGGTACGGAGTATGGAGAGTTATTTGTTATGTTATCTTTATGTTATGCAACACAAAAAAACACAGCATCAACAACTGTAATAACCACTCTGATCACTAGGTAAACACAGGAACATTGTTTTGCTTGACGGTAAGCACACAGACAGTCTTGTGATTAAGTGTTTAAGGTTTGAGATGAGTCATGGTTTAAATGGAGATCGTTGATCAGATGTCCCTCTTAGACAAATAAACATTCCTGTTCCTGCTATGCATGGACTTCCAGAACCTTCTTGAGACTCAACACTTCAACCAGCATTACGTGTCATGTGAAATCGCTTGCTTCATGAACAATGTGTTGCCCTTCCAGTTCACTCACAACGTGATCCCTTACCGCGCACACACATACACACGGGCCTGTACTCATATCTTTGTGGGGAGCATCCAACAATGTGGGGACCATTATCCCAACAATGACAACCTTAAACCCTGTCAGCCTTAACCTTAACCATAAATAACCAAACAATTGGCATTTTCAACGTTTTGATTGCAGTCGCATACTGTATTTTTACAAAAAATGGTCCCCACAATGTCGAAATAACAGCTTTTTATTATATTCTGGGGACATTTGGTAATGTATATTAGTTAATCGACATTTGTTATGTGCCTTTACAGCCTTGTAAACACTAAGTACTGGAGTTGTGTGTCACGAGAGCAATCTGTGCTTGATGTTCAGTGTTTACGTGCTGCTTTCCGTTTTCCTCTCTAACCTGTGTATGGGCTGTCAAGCCATTAATCAGACTCAGGTCTTGTCACCAGTTTTAACACCACTGACAATTTCCAGGTAGAGAAACAAAAGGGTCCCTCTTAATTGATCATTGCTAGCCTCTTTTACTCTCTTGGGGAGGTGATGTAGAGTGAACCTGGTGGGCAGTGTTGTATACCTTCTGTCGCTAGGGTGACCACTGGTATTCTTGGGTGGGGGCTTTGGTTATGTACTGCTTTCAATTCCAGCAAACATAATGAGCCAACTGGAGAAATGGGCACAAACAGTGTGATTGTCCTAAGGGAGGGATTACTCTCACTGTTTTAAGAGAGGTTTGACTGTTCCACTCCAGTGCTCTAAATGACATTCTTATGGCTTTTCAATCTTGTTCTACTGTTGCCGTATGATAACCAGTAATATTTGCTTTCTGATCGTTTCGCTTCCACTTGAATGATGAGTGAAATAAGCAGTTATAGATTTTCAGATTCACTGTGCAGATTATTTTGTTTTAACTGTGGAAAAACAACATGGTTTCCTGTAATTTTTATGTGTCTGGGCTGTAATTTGCCCTTAAAACTGGCCAATTTAATTTGTCCCAAAAAATTTTTCAGCTTGGACGTTTTGTTTAAGTAGTGTATCATTTCTTCAGCTTGGGAGCTGTGTTTAAGTAGTGTATAAGTAACAAAAGGTAGTCTTCATTTTATTTCACTGATTAAATTGTAATAGCGATTAAGATTGCACAGAATATAGTCTATAAAAGAGCTTTATGTACTAAGTATCATATACTGGGAAAGTAATATGCTGGTTACTGCAGAAACCAGAAATAAACTATACACATATTGGCTAAATCTTGTTTTTTCAAAACCAGTTGTAATGTTGTGCTAGGCCTTTTTGCCAGAGTGCTTGAGGGCTGGAGGAGAGAAAGATGGTGTATTCCCACCCACTTTGGGGAGGGGGGGGATACACACTCATACATACAGTATGTATCTTCATTTCACTGCATCTCTGCTCACCCAACACTCCATAGACTTGGAATACCTGCTGCATTCATAAGATTTAGGAATGAGCTACATTAATGGGTAACAATGGAGGATGGGTAAGGAGGAGAGCCGCTTTAAAAATTATGCAAGCCTAATTGTAAAGGCAGCTAAATGGACAAAGTTCAGCAGTGATAATCACACACTGGTAACACACTGCAGATGGCACAGTCTCCCTGCTGTTACCAGGGAAACCTGTACTTTCATACTTCGACATTCATACACCTCAGCCTGTAGAAAGAAATTTCTATACTTTTTTCCTTTTTTTTGAGTTTTTGAGGTGACACCACAGCACCACAGCTTTCTTAGGTTTTTGTACTGCTCAGTCATTTGCATAAACGCGATTTATAGTTTAAATGTGTTTTTATGTTTGTATGGTTGTTGTTTTGCTCGTTCCTTATTATTGCTGTTGTTGTTGTATGGTGTGTGTGCCCTGTGTTGGCTTGGCACCCCGTCCTGCGCTATTTCCCGCCTTGTGCCCCAGGATAGGCTCCGGATTCCTGCGACCCCGATAAACAGGTATGGAACATGGATGAAGGGATTGTTATTGTTGTTGTAGTATTTGTTGTTGTTAAGTTAATTAAATGATTATCTATTATCTTAACATAATAGATAATCGTTTAATGATTCATGTTGCCCTATACGACAACAACACGGATCATTACAATGGCACTGATTTGAGCTAATGGATTGTTTTCCTGCACGCAGAAGCTAAAGTATGTCACATGTCAAGCTCCTTTAAGTTATACTTTGGATGAGGTTTTTTTTTGTTTCCCAAGAGGTCTAAGGAGATCCAAATCACAGTTTGAAAAGCTGAAAAAGCTCAGCTTCCCTAAGGAGAAGATTTGTTTGGCTTTGTTGTTGTGCTTGGTAACCCAGTAAAGCAGAAAAAAGTTCCCCAGCAAACCTACACCAGCATAAACACACGGAGAAACAAACATAAACTTGTTTAATCTTCACTTTCTCGTCTGAGGCAGAGGAAGAGGATGCGGGGGTCCAATCAGACAGGGTGAAGTGACTCTCTCAACACTCCCCTTCAACAGCACGCCCACAAACCTGGCCCGTCAGCCGGTTTCTCTAAGGTGTTGTACACCAGCCGAACACACAAACATGGTTAACTTCACCCTTTGGATCTATCTGGTTACCACCCCTCCCACTGCCACCCCTACCCATGACACACTAAATCACATCCAAGACCCGGAGCACATTTTCAGTTCAGCTCTCAAACCAAATCAAGAATGAAAGAGACCATCAACCTAGAGTGTGATATCTCATCGCTTTTGGGTTTCTTTCCTTTAAAGTGTCATAAAAGCTCCATGTTCTCTGTATAAAGTTAATATATAAGCTATAGCAAACATGTCTTCCATTTTTGGTATATAACACTGGTGAATCTTCCTAAGTTTGGTAGGCCAATCTGGCACAAGAGCCAAGCTGATACCATCTCACTCAGCTTAGTATTGGATTCAGTAATGGACTCGATTCACTAACAGACAGGGAATGAACCACTTCCATCCAGTGGAAAAATAAAAGCTGTTATAATCAAGGAATTCAAGTGACACGTTCACTCCTCATCATCTCTCTCTCTCTCTCTCTCTCTCTCTCTCTCTCTCTCAGCTTTGAAATTCAAAAATAGCCCAGTGTCACACGTCTGGGACTTTGGCTCCTTTCTTTCTTTCTCTCTCGCTCCTCTCTTTCAATCATTTACTTTTTCTTTTTCATATCTCTTAGGTCCACCTTATAAAAAGTTTTGTTCTGTGGGTCTGGGATGTAGCGCTGAAGACATGGGCTGCTATGCTTTAGATACTAAAGTCCAGTCCTGACAGGCTGTGATAGCGGCGAGAAGCCAGGCAATGGCATGACTGGCATACCCGTCTGGAGGCTACGTATCAAGTGCTGGTGTGTGTGCGTGCTGCGGCAGGAAGGAGTGGAGCAGGCCATGAATCAGTGTCTCTATGCTTCAAAGAACTACTTTAAAAATGATGTTGCCCTGGTTTGTGTATCACCCTGCGGCCCTCTGAGAAAGTTTTCTAAGGCTAGCATGGCATTGAGTTTGGTAAGACCAGCTTTGTGTCAGTTTGAATTGTATGAAATTTGCCCCCCCCAAAAAAAAATGGATGGAAGGTCTTGAAGTTGAGGTTCCCAATGGTACGACCATGGTTCTGGGCAAAATTTCACCGTTCTACACCTGTGCCCGTTTATTGGGGGGGGGGGGCGGCCCCCGGGGGGGGGGGGGGGGGGGGGGGGGGGGGGGGGGTGGGGGGGGGGGGGTGGGGGGG
>JABFDZ020000097.1:12465752-12481579 GCA_019775955.2 Pollimyrus isidori
C
Organism: Pollimyrus isidori; assembly: GCA_019775955.2. Lineage (NCBI taxonomy): Eukaryota > Metazoa > Chordata > Actinopteri > Osteoglossiformes > Mormyridae > Pollimyrus > Pollimyrus isidori. Next base: position 12,465,754 of record JABFDZ020000097.1, read on the forward strand.
CCCCCCCCCCCCCCCCCCCCCCCCCCCCCCTAGACAATTCCAAGGGACCCTGAGTGGCAAGGGCCCTAAAAGAATGGAACATACTTGGGACCCAATAAGATATACTTTTATAGGGCCCGAAACCTCTAGTAACGCCCCTGTTTCCATGGAATTAGAGTAAGACTATCATGATATGAATCATGTGCTGATGTTGATGGATTGCTGCTAGCTTCACTTATCACGTTATCATTTTCTCATAGGGATAGAAGTGGGAAATCCAGCAGCTGGAACCGTATGATTAGTTTCACAACAGTAGTCTTTCAATGGTGCGAAAAATGTCAGCGTGTGACCTGTGTTGCTGAATTAAAAAGAGAAGTAATTTACATCCAAAGAGCTACTGACCTGTAATCATGTCACAGTAAATTAATATAGTGATCATGGTTGTTAAGTATGGACATGTCTGCTTGCCAATTGACTGGAAATCCTTACCAAGGTGGTGAGGTTCCGGATTTCTATCACGTATTCATCTGGGGCAGCCAAACCTTGTGTCTAACTTCAACAGATAACCACATAGAAAGCTGACTGTCTCACACTCACTGTTCTCTCAAACTTCTGTATAAAACAAAGGCATGTTGGCACATGCTTATTATTATTCATATGGGTCTTTGTCTAAAACAAATTAAGAAGGAATATATCACCGCCATTGTATATTGTGGACTTGAATTCTCAGATAATTAATGTTATGAATAAGTTACGCCTAAGAACCTCGCCAACTCATTGAGCATAAAAGTGAAACACGTTGATTGATCAGAAGTGAAATGCCTTCTGAAGGAAATTGATTCACAAATGGCAAACTTTTCTCCCAGTACTCCATGCACACGTGCCACGTTTTTGAAGAAAAACAAAAAATAAAAAATGGAGTGAAAGCTGAGGGGAACATGCGAATATATAAATTTCCCAGCCTTGTGGGACAGCGTTTGGCAGACAGACGAAGGTCAGAGATGAGTTTTTGTGTTTGCTTTTGCCTGGAGATTTGCACACATTTCTAAGAGCAGAATGGATGATTTTTGCAGATGTAGCGCAGTAAAAATGGCCTTTTGGGACCTGCCCTCAACATTTAGTGAACAGCCCCAGGTAGAATGTACCAGACTAAGGTCCATTTCGAACTGTAAGTTTTTCTTGGTGGGGAGCATAACAGGGGCCATAATTAATACAGAGGGGCCAACCTTATCATTAGCCAATGATATGTTTTTAATAGAATGACAGGGGAGGAGCCACTCCATGGGCCAATTAGCTTTTAGTTGGGGCCAGTTCCCCTGTGGCCCGATCGTCAAAGGTTTACACTTGTGCTTCTAGAGTGTGGAAGTTTCAGACTAACCACAAAGCATGAGGTGGCTGCTTTTAAGTACTGCAAATCACAGGAGAACATTCAGGTGATTTCTTTTAGTAATAAAAATAAAGCAATTCAAAGCAAACTGACTATACTAACCATTTTCTACCCCAGGAGAAGGGAAATAGGGTTCTAACAGTATCTATTAATTACATGAGAGTTGCAAGCAAGAAGACTTGATGTTTAAGGAGAACAAAATGGTCCATGGATAAAAATGGTCTGAATTAGGTGAGCTTATGAAATTTCACTGCTGTTACAATGCTTGAAAATGTACACTTTCTCATAGCTCAGAGGTTTGTCCTCAGTGTCCAATGAGAAAGTGACATATGTATCGACGGCCCAATCAGAAGGAAGCTGCTTTCTTTTCTGTGTGTCTGGTAACACAAACTGGGTGAAGACAGTGTGGGGTTCAATTGTAGTGCTTTGAGCCTCAGAAAAGCAAACACATGACATAGGGATCTTCCATGTAAGGCCACAGTTTGAAAATTACATGACAAGGAGTGTCCAGCGCGCTTGCAACTGAAAGAAACCATCCTAATGTTTTTGAAAGGATGACATATTCATCTAAATATGTATGCAGCTGATATTTTACAGATTTGTGTATTTTTCGTGACCACATCAGCTACCATTTTAGCAGAACACATATAGCGATATGACTACCAGGTATCAACAATTACATGGTTTAAACATTACCCACCAAATGTTCGACAATAACTAAATTAGATCATTGTTCCACAATTTTCTCAAGCTCTGAGTATTTTAAATAAGAGAAGATTCACCAAATCATGTTATTTAGTTTATCACCTTACAGGCTCAGTGAACTGATTCACTGAGTAAGTAGTGACCAGCAAACTAATAATTATGAGTTGACCTGTCATCCTCTCAAGTTGTCTTGCTATTCATCCTCCTGGTGCCTTGGTTACAGTATTGTTGTTCTTAGCAATTTTCAGTCTATGAAGTCAGATCAGCATGCATGTGTTCATTTCATTTGTGTGAATGCAGTGCTGATAAAATGGCTCTTTGAAATAAGGCTACATTTTTACATTATAGATTTGCCTAATCAAGAAACAAACCATGGGTATTCCACTTCAACCATTTATTAATGAGTAGTTTTGTTTTGTGAAAACATTGAAGGCAACCCTGACCTGCATAAGAAGGTTAGAATACTGGCTTTCAACCATTTTTATTCAAGGAAAAAAAAATGATGTTTTTATATTTTTTGAAAAAATCATGTTTGGGGCTCCCCTACACAGGTTATGATATTGATTCTTCTGTGTGCATTCTGAAATTATGACAAAAATCGTAGATGTTTATTAATATAGACATCATGTAATTACACTCCTAAACAATGTAATTTCCTTTGAACTTGTCTCAAACATGGTTTCACTCCACAATGTCCGCCAACACAGTTTTTTCCCTCAGTTTGTGATACTACTCTCAATATAAAAGGTGAATGTTTAAGAACAGAAAAACTAAATATAAAACCTATTTCACAAATGGGTCCAAAATTAGAAACCTGACTAACATTAAATGCATACTTAATAAGTGCAAAATCCCTCGTTTTATAGTATTAGCCTTCAACAACATAAAACAAATATTGCAAAGCACATTGTTTTTATTAATACTTCAAGACAAACTGAACCAAATGACAATGCTTCCTCAAGTGTCCCCTCTGTCACCTTCCCTGCAAGACAATAGCTGTGTGGTTTGATTTTAGTTGTGAATTCTTGGATTCTGTGTAATGTCACGACTGAAGCTCTCACGCTGTTCATACAGTAACTAAGAAATAATTTCTATTAAAAATGTTTAATAAAACTATTTTTAATGCACAATTCAAATATATCAATATAAACCAGGGGTGTCTATAGCTATTGAAAAATAAATCAGGGGCTAAGTGAAGTTTACCTGGGGCTTGACTTTTTTTGTTAAAGGAAGATTGGCATCGGGATAAAATACTAGGGCTCAGCTTAAAATATTCGAGGCTGTAGCCCTGAGTGATCGGACCTGACGACACCCATAATATAAGGAGTATTCTGTCATCCTGTATCACATTTTGAGACAATATCTATATACTGGAAAAGATCGATGCTGCCCAGCCCTAGCAATAGCAATATCATATTTTTTTTTACATTATCTCTTGGGCCTTGGTCTCCTGATTGAGAACTATTGGAAGGAAGGATGGATGGATGGAGGATGGAAATGGATGAATAGATGACGGCTTTGGCAGGTGTTTTTGCAAAACTGTAATAACTGCCCTCCATATGAAAAAATTGCCTTCTGTTTTGGGAGAAGCACTGTGTGTGTGCAGTGTGTGTATATATACACACACACACACACACACACACACAGTGGTACCTCGGTTCTCGAACTCACTAGAACTCAAATTTCTTAACAGTCGAACAAACCGGTTTGACCAAGAACTCGATCTTAATATCAGAAGTCGAACCGTGAACGCTGACCTAATATAAATTGTACGGGCCCGGAAATGAGTCATACAACAATACAATTCTTACTTGAATGCCTTCTTCACAGACTGGTCGATTAAGCAAATAAAGCAGCGCAGCATTAGAGTAACTAATATTAAATAAACCACTAACTTACGTGTAGTATTAGAGCATTTATGTAATTTATTTAAGCTTTACTTTACCAGGTAAATTAACTGAAAACCAGTCCTCATTGTTTTACGAGGAAATAGCTGAATACTCATTGGAACTGCCTTGGATACAAACATCATGCGTGTAACTAAACTGTTCAGCCAATAAGGGCAAAGGTGTGTCGGCATAGAGGCGGTTCCAGTTTGTGCAGCCGGGTGAGAGGTCGCAATGCATCTAGCCATAATGCATTGCGTCAGGATCAGAATGCATTGCTTTAAGCTAGCGCTGTAAGCAAAGTGGAACGCACCCAATGACTGGACTGGGGAAACAAACTGAAACGCGGACTTAATACAGAGGACTAATGTCAACAACCAGAAACAGCTGATCACATGGGGATCCCACACGAAGTTAACGAGGGGGTGTGGCACACGGAAGGAGCGCACGAACAGGGCAGGATAGGGGTAATTTTGGGGTAAGATCTTTATAGTTTATTGTTTTGGAAGCCATTAAGAAAAAATGCTTTTCTTGTTTTATCCTGTTCATTTTGTGTTCAAATGCTAAAAAAAAACATATTTAGGTGTAATTTTGGGGGGCCGGGAACCAATTAATTGGTTCTCCATTATTTCTTATGGCAAAAATTCAATCAAAACTCGAATTTTTTAGGATTCTATCCGGAGTCCGGAACAGATTAAGTTTGAGAACCGAGGTACCACTGTATATATCAATATTTACTCAAAGGTAGACTTGCTATCTTAATGTCTCCTGTAAAAGTTGTACTGGAGGAATAAACAGTATTAAAGGCAATTTAAAATGACATGTGAACAAGTAATTCACAAATAACAATGACTTAAGATGTGCTCAGCGGGGGTCAACTGAAGAGTAGCAGTTGCAATATTGAGTTAATGACTTGAGATACTTGGACTGGAGATAAGCAAGACTACTCCAAGATACTGCATGGGTCTCTTTTTACAAATTACAAAGCTTTTTGTAAGATTTATAAACATATATTTTCACAAGAAATACCTGGGAAACTTATTTATGCAGTTGGTGTTTTTTTTTCTCATAACATGTGGTCTGTTGCATCTCCACAGACATGCCTGAAATCCAAAGATTGATTAGGGATAAAAATGCCATATTTTATCAAATCTCCCTTGTCTCACTTTCCATTTAGTGCATTTATTTATTCACTCATTACTTTATGTTCCCTTGCTGTGGTTCAAAACTAATTTAAGGCCTCATCTGTCTATCATAAGGTTTCAAGGCGATGGAAAAAATTAAAATCCTAGCATCTGTTGTACTTGATGATTTTGCCTGCTGTGTACTGTCTGTGGTATTATTTATTCATTGGATCTTCATTGTTTTGCTGCTCAGGACTGGGGGTGCAGCAGATGAAAGTGCTTTACCTCGGTGGTTTATCAGTTTGAGCAAAGTGTGCCTCTGAATCTTTTTTGATATGATATCTGTTGCCAAGTTATCATTTTGCTTTTGTCAAGGCTTTGGATATTCATTAAACAATTATCTGTGTGTAACAAAAAAACATCTCTGCTGTGACCCTTTTATGCCAAATTTGAATAAATCGCTATAGCTGAATTAATTTAGGTGTAACGTAACTTGTTCTTATCATTTACTTTTATGCAATTTGACTGAAGCTGACACACTAAATTAGGCCAATATATGACAGCGTGCACGTTTTATTCCATGTGTTGACAGAAAAAGATGTTCCTGAAGAAAACATGAAGTGAGGAAGCACGGTGTTTAAGACATGCAGGAGCACACGCTGTGGGTTTTCGTGTCGAGAGAATTCCTCCAGTGTTCCTCACCCTTGGTTTTGACAGCCAGCCACCAGCGTGGAAATCACTCTCGCAAAGAGAACAGAGCTATTGTTTGCATGGGGCCGAAGTTAACGCTAGCCGAATTACTTTTAATAGCCAGGCGCTGGAGTGGAGTTTACTAAGGCCCAGGAACCATCAGGATATGTTTTGATTAGATTAGGCTCCACAGGAAAATAAAAGTGAGAGATGGCGCGCACACGCTGTAAGGCGGGTCGGTTTCTCTGCTCGGTTTAGGACGTTTGTGGTCGATGCTGCTATCCAGGCTCTTTGTGATATCCACAGCCAAGCAATATATGCCTCTTTAACAAGGTCTGGCCCTGATATCATTCAAGGAAGATAGGGGAAACTTGGAAGGTACTGAGAAGAAATGGAAAAGCATCTGTACTGTCCCCTTGGGGGGAGAGGGTTCTCTGATATGTAACCCTTTAAAGATTGCTTTTCTCAGGAGCCTTCAGTAACAAATCCCAGTACCGGTGTCTGGAATCTTCAAGGCTCCCATATCCTTTGTGAGGTCACTCCTCTATGTATGTCACATGCCCGGGCATCTCCTTTTCGTGTTTTTTTCTATCCTAAGCTATTATTTTGTACTACAGTATTTTCTTTAAAAAAAATGAGTTCGGCTTGCCTTCCAAACAAGGACGGTGCCCTTTTCTTTGTCAGACTTCAGTGGCCACTCCGAAAAAGAGCAAAGACATCCCCCGAGCCCACTTATGAGAATCTGTAGGCTGCCCCGCGGAGTCGCTGGCCAGTCTCGCCTCAATGCCTCCCCATCCCTCTCTCCCTCCCTTCCTCCGCTGCTCGCTCCGGGTCCGTTCGTCAGGGAGAACCCCCCCCACCCCCCACCCCGTGGGCAGCCGCTTCATAAAACACCAGCTGAAGTGGGACGTCTAACGGGTCAACAGAAAAGCGAAAGGTACACAGAATAACGCTAGCGAGACCCCTGGACATCTACCTGGTATGCAGCAGGGGGAATATAAAGCAAAAGAGGGCTTATTGTTTCATTACTTTGTAAGATGGAGGAACTTTAATAGGACTTCACAGGAAGTCCTGTGGGAGATTCCTGAAGGATGGAGAGGCATTTAGCTGAGTAAAGTGAATGTTTAAGGGCTTTGAAAAGAGGCTCACACTGAGCTTTTCACCGGGCCTTCTCAGGTGTTATAGCATGACGTGTGGCCTGGCATCGACAGTTTGGCAGCAGCCTTAAGCAAAACCGGATCCCATTCGCGGGTATTGATTTAGGCAATGTTACATATCGATACACTCCGTCAGACAAAAACTAACATATTATATTGTGATTTCACCTCCACTTGATCACTGAAAGTCTCTGCCCTTGATCAGCGCGAAGTCCAGGCTGCCTGGCAAAACCCAAGTAATCCGCCCGAAATCAGGAGAGAGCCATTTAAGTCCTGTGTTAGGCTGAGGCAGTGCGACTTACGCTCAGATAGATGATGTGATTTCCCTCGTTTGCTTTTGGATTCCATTGGGAGGTAGATTTGACTGTGCTTGATGGATGCCATGTTACGGATAACCACAAATTCCCGAATACCAGTTTCTAGATACGTGTAACAGCTTGTCTAGATATAATAGCTTAAATGAGATCTATATTTTCTACCATTTCCTTTTTGTAGATTTCAGTGCAAACACCAACAAAGCACACATGTAAGGGAATGTTGTTGCCGGAGATATTCAAGCCATTTACGCATTTCTGAAATGCTCATGTTTGTTACAGCTAGAAGCAGATACTGTACATAGCTTTTATGGGGTTTTACTTTCCTTGGTGCCTGTTTACCGCTGCATACTGAGCTGGGTACATTTGGAGTTCCTCGGTCACTGTAGTCACTGCAGACTGTAAGCTTGGTTCTGATTTCTGACACTAACAGATGCGTTGTATAAGCTATTGATGCTGAAGTTATTTAGCCAAACAGAATTAAGTTCAGCTTGACACAGGATGTGCCACACGGTGGTCATCGTTAGCGCAGGGAAGTCCACTAAGACGCGTAAGGCTCAGCCGGGGGCCGATTAATTCACAGGTTTTCCCAGCTTTAGCCCAGGGCCCGGCAAAATCAGGGGCCCCGCCTCGGAAAAAATGGAATGGTTAGAGATGTTAAATCTGGCCAATCGATCTGAAGGCACCTCCAAGCTCAGCAAATTTTACACGATCGATGTTACATCATTGGTAAATCTCCCTCGTTTCTCTTTTGGCTCACAAAATAGTTCACGTGGTCCCCTTGGGGGGGGGGCTCCCAGCACTGTCAGCCCAGGGCCCCCAGAGAAGTCATTTCGCCGCTGAGCTCAGCTGCATTTTGGCAGGTCACGGGGCAGTGTTCAGAGTGTGACTGCTTCAGGGGTAGGACGAAAGTCGACAATGGGGTACTGTTGTGGCCAGTAGTGTGTGTCTCTTGGCTTCCTCATATCATCATTTCTTGTGGGACTGCAATTTGGTAAGCAAGGGCGGAGGGGGGGTCAAAAGAGGATAAAAAGAAGAAAAAACAATCCAGTGAAGGAATTCCGCAACATTCCTTGATAGATCCTCAGGAACACAGGGTGTGCAGCCTTCCTGTGATCATTACAACGTCCGTATAAAATAATTCCAGCAAATGGTCATGGCTGATTCTAACATGTCCTAACACGATTTGTAGAATCTGCATTTTGATGAGAGATGAGAAGAATCTTTAGAGAGAAAGTTGGAATGTGTGGTCTAATGTAAGCGGTTTGCAAAACGCAGGTGGGAAGTGATTGCTTGGTCGGTGGCTTTTCACACCTGTGTGTGTGTGTGTGCGCGTGTATGTGTGTGCGAATGTGTGCGCGTTTGTGAGTGAGAGTGTTGTGTCTTTAAATCAACTAAACGTCTGTGTTTTGTTGAAAAAGCAGACATAGTCTCCTATAGGGAGATGCATGACATTTAGACAGAACGGGAGAGCTGCGCCAGAATCGATCACAGCCATTCAAACACATAAATAAAGATGTTCCCAGAAATTTGACCTTAACTGCTGGTTCCTGCCCCTGTGACTGTCTATGGAGATGCTCCACATTTACCTAATAGAACTGACCAACAACTGATTATTGGTTTTGGTGTCGTACTATAGCAGCATACCACCAAATACTAAACCATTCTTAGTTTTATTAATTACTACTCATTTGCTTATAGCCCACTCACCAAGCATCTCAGCTTCAGATCAGCATGTTATTGGCGGCCACAGGTGGGAACATGTACCCTGAAGTCTAGCTGTGCCTTCCACACTGCCGCAGAACAGGGGAGTGGGGCCAGCTTGGACCGTCTGTCCAGTGTGACAGTTGCGAACTCCAAGCCTATTCAAGCCCCAATTAATGAGGTCCTACTTTCACTCACTAGTGCTGCCCTTTGCTCTGACATTGATCCACAGTTAAGCTTATCTCACAAATAGCTGTCATTATAGCCTCAAGATCCTCCCACCACTAGGGGGTGACACACTAACAAGTGGACCAAGACGGACTTGGGTAAAATTGAACTAAAGCTGTCAGTGTATATAGACACACATATCCATCCATCCGTTTTCTAAACCGCTTATCCTACAGGTACTGGGTCGTGGGGGGTCCGGAGCCTATCCCAGAAGCAACGGGCACGAGGCAGGGAACAACCCTGGACAGGGGGCCAGCCCATCGCAGGGCACACTCACACACACACCAGTCACGCACACACGCACACCTACGGGCAATTTGGCAACTCCAATCAGCCTCTGCATGTTTTTGGACTGTGGGGGGAAACCGGAATACCCGGAGGAAACACCACGACGACACGGGGAGAACATGCAAACTCCACACACATGAAACCCAGGCGAAGACCGGAACCCGGGTCCCAGAGGTGTGAGGCAACAGTGCGAACCACTGCGCCACCATGCCGCCCCCTAGACACACATATGCAGATGATTTTAAAAATATTAATAAGAAAATAATTATTTTTTTTAATTAATCTATTATCGACAATAAATATATAAAATATAGTCATATAGTCAACACCGTAAATTAAATATAGCCATAAAATAGTTAATATAATAGCTAAATACTGTGGTACCTCGGTTTTTGAACTCGCTAGAACTCAAATTTCTTAAAAGTCGAACAAACCAATTTGACCAAAAACTCGATCTGAATATCAGAAGTCGAACCGTGAACGCTGACCTAATATAAATTGTACGGGAAGTGAGTCATACTGCAATATAATTCTTACTGGAATGCCTTCTTCACAGACTGGTCGATTAACCAAATAAAGCAGCGCAGCATTAGAGTAACTAATATTAAATAAACCACTAACTTACGTGTACTATTACAGCATTTATGTCATTTATTTAAACTTTATTTTACCAGGTAAATTAACTGAAAACCAGTCCTCACTGCTTTATGTGATATTCAGGAGAAATAGCAGATTAAGCATCGGAACTGCCTGGGATACAAATGTCATGCACGTAACTAAACTCTTCAGCCAATAAAGGCAAAGGTGTGTCGTCACGGAGGCGGTCCCAGTTAAAGATCGTTCTGGAAACCATTAAGTGAAAATTTTCTTGTTTATCCTGTTCATTTTGTGTTTAAATGCTAAAAAAAAACACATTTAGGTGTCACTCTGGGGGGCTGGTAAGCAATTAAGTGGTTTCCCTTTATTTCTTATGATCAGAACTTGAAATCTTTAGGATACGATCCGGAGTCCGGAACGGATTAAGTTCGAGAACCGAGGTATACTCTACTGTATCTCACGTAAATGGTGTGTTTGCTAATATAATTGACAGTGATTGTCTGTGGAGTGCTATTGATCATTGACATCCTAATACGTTTCACCCAAGTTTCTTTAGAGATACAAACCACTCTTACCCTTTGTACAACATGAATGAGAGAGGAATCATGTTTTTTTTAGTCTACTGATATAGACTAGACAGTTTTTCTACTTTAAAATAGTATTAAATTCTGTCTTACAAATTACAGGATGTCTCATAAGAAAACCACCTTGGAAAGATAATGAGAAGATTCTTATCTGCGAGTCTGGGTATTAAATGTCAGCTTTCAAAATTTTAAAATCTTTTTTTTCTATTTCAAAAAATAGCACTCATATAGACATACGCACAGCTAAACAATGCAAAAACTTTAAACTTGTTTATGTGTTCTGTCAGTGTCTACATATAGAAGCGCCTGGAATTGATTACATTTCAGTGATGGTGACAACACAGGGGGGGAGTATGGCTGTGAGACCGTGGGGGGTGTCTTATTTAATCTCATGCTGACAAACACCCTTGCCTGTACTTCTTCCCTTACACTATCTATCCTTTCTCCATCGTTTCGTCCAGTTCGCTGTCAGTACTCTCTCCTAACTTTTTCCCGTGCGTCTTTCACTAAGTTAAAGGGGATGTCAGGAAACACTTCTTGGGTATACATCCTGCGCCCCCGGGACTTCTGAAGAATACATTATGTATGGCTCTCTGCTCTGTGCAAAATCCCTCTAACACGGATAACGGTAATGCATGTAATTTTGCTCCACATTATCTATACTGACGGTGAAATTAGATGTCTGATACGTCAGATACTGCGGGACAAGGGAACTGCTTTATTTCTTGTTACTCTCTACCTTGCTGTAGCGCCGACTGCACTTCGCGACCTCACATCTGCTCTGACTGCACGGGGAACTAAACAGCTCGTTTGCTCCCAGAATGATAGACGCCCTTTCTCAAACTGAGTGAGCCTTTGAAATTATTCACATTAAGGTAACTGTGCGCGTTTCACGCCTTGTGCCGTGGAACTACGTGTAAATATTAAAATCCAGAAGGCAAACAGGGGGAGGGAAACGTTGTATAATGAAAAGAAAAAAAACGCTCTTTGAGCTATTGTTTAAATGTTATGCAAAAATAAAAAAAATTGCTGTGACAGTCACGAGCATACGCTACATCACAAACGAAATCATTACCGTTTGATCAATGGGGGGCATACCTTGTGGAATTTGCAGGGAAATTCCTGCACTAATTAAACATCTGCCTGAGACACAAGGGTTCTAAGCTTGACAGTTACTAAGCTGTCATCCCCTTCTGAAGCGCAGTCAGGTCAATGCAATGCTTCATCCCATGCATTACAAGGGCTGGGCCTCTTAAGTACAGGAACCATCTCTTGTAGGGTGTCTGCTGCCCAGACTTTCTGGTTTGTTTACTGAGCATAATGGGTTGTGTAGTGCCAGGAGATTGGCTGTAAGGGGAGGTGCTATCTTGGTCTCTTGTTCCCAGTGTCTTCCAGTGGAGAAGTGGTGAGAGGGTTAGGGATATTGGACGACTCTCTCTCTCACTGTTGGAGCAGGCGATACAGTCTGCAGCCAAGTGGAGACTGAGCGATGATAATTCCTGTACAGAGGAGTCCAGCCAGATACTGTCCCAGACAATAGATGCCGCTTGTTTGGGAGGCCCCCGGTTTTAAGCAACTCGCACTGCCGTCTCACTCCAGACGGCTGGCCCCCACAGGACCCTCGACTTTCCACCCACCTCCCCAGTCCCCTGTCGCTGGTAACTGTACACAGAGAAGCACTGCAATTAAGTTATATGTCAAACAGATGTTTCAGATTCTCCTTGCTAACAAGATTGCCAGTTTTACATTCTGCCGAGCTGAGACGCGATGGAATGAACTGGAGTTTTGTGAACATTTCAGTCCGAGCCCTTTGCACACAGGTGAAAAGCCTCCTGGCTGGCCAGCTCATTGGAATGATTTTTGCAGTAGAAAGTGGTGTTTAGTGAATATTATTGCAACATTCATTTGCTGTTCTGCATCTTGTTAAAGCCCTCAATAAACCAATCAATCAGTCAATGAAGTATTATGTAGGATTATACAGTTAACGTGGGAGTAGGAAATTTAACAGGCAGGTAATTTACATGATGACATTTTAAACATGTATATAGATAATGCTTCAGCATGGTTGAGGATCATGAGGTGTGGGTGTGGTTGTAGGATCCTAGCTCACTAATATCTGAATCTCTTCAGTGATTGACCGGCATAATTACAATGGAGTTATCCATTTTTCATGGCTGAAGTTCAACCAGCTGGATCAGCTAACCAGCTTTAATCAGGGATTTTAGGGACTGACCCCCCTTTTCTTAAACTTTCTGCCTGGATTTTCACTGGGGTCCCTGGACAGCAAATCTTGAGTTAAAAGGGATTTTAATAACATTAATAAAACAATACTGCCCTGTCATTTACTCACTGTAATATCTCCTGCATATGGCTTGTGAGTCTACTGAGTGTACCGGCGATGAGGAGTCCAAGAGCGGCGTACATCTAGGCCTGCTAGGAAACCAGTGCCTTCCTTAGTAATGAGGCTCTTTAGAAAGTGAGGAAGGTGGGGCAGCATTGACTTTCCTTTGATTTTCTTTTTCTTTTTTTGGTCAGTGACAGTGCCGTTTTGCTCGTCATCTTGGCAAAGACCCTAAGAATCCGAAGTAAAGGCTGAGCCTGAAATGCTTTTAGTCCTGATAAATTTCTTAGTTCTAATAATTTTTTTGGAGGTTCTAATTTAAAATTAGCTGTTCCTGCTTCCTCTTGTCAGAGAGACGGTTCCCAAAGACGCCCCCCTTCCTTCCATCGCTCTTTACAGTCGTATTACATCACCATAAATTAATAGCAAATGTCCTGCGAGCTGGGATGGGCCTGGTGCCTGTCGTCAGCCATCCTGTCCTCCCGCTCTCCCTCAGCGCGCCATGGCTGCTCACAGGACCTGGCGTGTAGCTGGGACTGACATGACATTTTCCCACTTCCAGAAACATCTCCGCTGATGCCGGCCGGAGATATACAAACCCAACAAAAAGGAACAGTCGCCATCTGTGTTTCTGACTGAGTCAGGCTGAAATAACATGACTGTGTGGTATGTGGTTGTTTTTCTGTCATCTGCTCTTAAAATTATTCCAGTAATGTAGCTAATATTCATACGCCAATAATAACTGATAAGCCTACAAAGTCAAAATTTCTTCTTTAAAAAAGACATCACACTTTGTCTGCTGTGCTAATAAGCATTGTTTGGACTCCAGCAAATGTGTCTGTGCACACACACACACCTCTGTTTCTGACTGTAATAGTGAGGCTGAAATAACAAGACTGTGGTATATGGCTGTATGTGTATATGTATTTCACATTACTGCATCACAACTACATAGTAAGGCATTATATTCCAAAGTAATTGGCATTTAGTTAACAATTTTCCCCAGAGACTGCATTTATTTATACTGTGGTCATTTATGAGATGCATTAACAGAATGTCATAGGATATTTTGCAAATATTTATGACGTGCCCCTTTTGGACCAATGTCCCAATGATGCAGTGTTTTGTTCTCCTGACCTGTTACTCCAGGTTCCAGACTTCAGGTCTGGCTGGATAAGTGTGTTTATGATTAAGGCCTAGTTAAAAAAAACATTAGTTTATCATCCCCGCCCGCGTGGCAAATTTAGCCGGCATCGATTTTTTTTATTTTTAAAGGTGTTTTTTTCCTGTATAAATTCCACTGCCGGCGTTCACAAATTTCACAGGCAGACGATAGAAACCAATTGCCGACCATTTGTATTCTTCCACCCCAGCTTACTTTCTTCTACCTTCCCTCCCGATCAGTACCGAACACGCACTGCGTTTAATATCTTTTTTCTAAGAAATAAAAATAAAAAATAATAATTCGCCCTCCCTCATCACTTGTTTCTGATAGAAAGGATGATAAACTAATGTTTTTTTTACTGGGCCTAAATATGCGTAATATGTGTCTTTTGATGTTAAAAGCTGTTGTAAGCTGGTAGGCTGAACGATTTATCGATTTCAAATCGATATTGGGATTTGAAAAGACGCAATTAGCAACTCTCAAAAGCTCCGATTTAGTACGTGCATTATACAGCGCGTCTGCCCAAGGGTAAAAAACTGTGATGGAAATAGTTTTACAAATTCATAGCGTGTTCCTTTTGTGACAGTCATTGTCACCAATTACAAGTGCCATCCTCCTGCGTGCGTCATGCTCACCAATCGGAGTGGCCCAAGACAACTGCGGGTACGCCCACAACCAGCAAACACGTGAAACGCAAGGAATAGGTTACATTCGCAGTGCGAAAAAAATTATATTGCTGCTGATTTATAAGTGAATTACCTTTCTATTTCATGGTCAGAGTTCTGTCACAGCCCCCTTTAACCGCCAATAGCACGTTGTTCTGCGTATCACACCTTTCGTTTTCGTTAATGGGCGTTAGCATGCTGCTCACCCATCAAGAAAACATTGGTACTGTATAATCCTCACAGCAGCAGAGGTGTTATCACCCCCAAGAAGACGAAAACCCATAATTTATTCGTATTTATGGAATACATTTTAGTCAAGTATTGGTTTCGACAATCTTGCGAAATTAATCTTAATTCCATATCGGTAATAAATGGCTCGCTTTAACATAAATACAATAGCAAAAGAACTGCTCATTTTAATCGCTATTACAGTGGGGTTTGGGCGGTATTACTATTTTCAGAAATACATAAAAAGTGACACTCATAATGTCTTCTCAAAATACTTTATGATGTAGGACTAATGCTATTACTATTAAAACTGTAGTAGCACACATCAAAAAACAATTAGTACAACAAGTAGGGAACAGATTCCAAAGCTGCGCACACAGAAAGCGTGGGAACGCACTGCAATGTACCGTGCGCATGGATTGTTGAATTGTGGGAAAGGATTGGCATACCCGTGCTCTGGATTACCTGAATCCAGGAGGGCTCCTTAAGGAACGGCAGTTTTAGTGTTATTTGGGGTCCAAGTAGTTCGCTGTAAGATCGATATTGTTTTACATTTAACTAGAATTTTCTGTTTTTAATCACTATTACTTAATTTAACTTATACTACGGGAATACAGGGAGCTACTATGCTTGAATCTGATTGGCTGACGAACGTTCCGAGGTGTGCAATTATTTTCAGATGAACGCACGGCGAACGTAGTTCCAGACAGCTCTCTTGACCGCATTACAGTTCCATATCACTTCGCATAGTTAACCGTAATAACGGAAATTAGCATACAGTACC
>JABFDZ020000097.1:12495753-12514792 GCA_019775955.2 Pollimyrus isidori
TTTTCCATGTGAGGTTCCAGCATGTGGTGTCCCTTTCCCGGCGGGGGGGGTTGGCGTTTTGGGGGGGGGGGGGCCAGGAAATGGTTTCCTGAGTAGCTGTCTCCACCTCCAGATACTTGAGTGCTGGAAGAACATTATTCTAATTGCAGCAATAAAAGATTTTACAAATGAGCTTATAGTGCAGAAAAGACTGGGCCAAGGCGGGTGCTAATGAACGGGCCGTTTTCATGCGCGCCGTTCCCACATAGCTGCAGTGCTTCTCATTAACAGAAAGCCCACAAGGTGCTTTGCTTAGCAGATTTTCATAGTGTTGTACATATAGTATTATATAGTACATATAGTGGTGAACATACTGGCATGTATGCTCTGCAATTTTTTGTTTCTTTTCTTTCTAGTTATTAGCTGTATTATTTGTTATGTGAAACCAATTAAGAAATAAAACATAAGACGGGCATGTTTCAGATTGCTCTAGAGGTTTATAGACTTTAATGTTCTCCCTGTGTTTGTGTGAGTTTCTGTCAAATAAAAAGTGTCATAAAAATAGTGGGGAATGGAGAAGCTAAGAGTGCTGAAGCTGCCCTATTAGTTATGAAAATAACAGAATTTGAGGCAATGGGCTTTTCTTTAACTTGGGACACAGCCTTCTAGTAAAGTTTTAAAGTTTTCCATGGCTTCTTTCACCGCTAGTTAGCTTTTGCAATATATTTATGAATTAACGTTAGGTTCTTTTAATTTTTTCTGGGAGATATGCGTCACTTTCCATTGTTCTTCAGACTTCCACTGGAAGTATGAGCAACAAGCAGCTTTATGGTGATGTGAGATCATGCTTTTACGAGAACGTATCAACTTCCACTGCCCCCCATCCATCCACAAACCTCTGAGAGTTCTCTCTCTCTTTTCCATCCAAATTTCCCCTCTTCTCCATCTTTTCACCCTTGTGCATGGGAATATTGACAGAGATTAACTCTATCTCAAGAGGAGCTGAGGACAGGCCAGACTGAGAAGAGAGAAGAAAAGAGAGCAAGAGCCTATGAAATATTGAATACCGCCTGTACTGTCTTTTGCCTCATCTGTCTTTGCTAACGCTTTATGGGGCGACAGAAGACTCTCTCAGAAAATATGGTGGAATGTGATGCTTTGATTAGTGTGTGTGGAATGTATGAACCTATATGGCTATTATAGAAAAAGTATGGTCATTCTCACCCACTTAGTCAATCAGATACTCCCACTTGTATAAGAAGAGTAATCCGAAAAAGGGAAGTGGAGAAAAAGGAGAGATGAAGGAAAACAAACATGAAGTGACAAGAGAAAAGAGAACGAGGATGCTGATGGTATCTCTCTTTCACCTTTATAACCCACACTAAACTTGGTTGTGTGCTAGGGCAGGTCTTGTTTGAGGCATAAATGAAAATGAATTATTAAAATGTTAAATGAGTAAAATATGGATCAGAGTGCTATCATTGTCTCCGTAGCAGTTTGAAACAGCCTTCAAAATGAAAAAAAAAACAATCCCGAAAACATGGCAGAATGTGCAGGAAGTGAGTGAAGGAGCCTCTGTGGCATGGAGCTTCTTAAAACTCACCCATGTTCTAACGCTACAGTGCTTGGTCTCATATACCTGCTGCTTTGTCATTAGTTTACAGAATCAGCAACTACAGCAGTGAGCAACTACAGTAGTGAAACAAACGGTGAAACAAAAAGGTTGGCTCCTGTCTTCTATCTTATTAAAATAGGAAAGGCCTTTAGAGCATAAACAGACTCCATAATGGTGCTGGGAAGTGTGGAAGAGCTTTTGAACTCACTGTCAACAGTGAGTGAATTCCACCCACACTTTGAGACTGTAACTTTTCAGCATGGAGACGTCTTTGAGGGCCTGCCAGACGACAGAGAGGCGTCAGGGTCTGCAGAGAATCTGTCCTGATGTGCCTTCATTTGAATTAATTGTAACCGGTGATAATCCACATTTTTCCTTTTTTTCATAAGGTACTTGCATACACCTTCCTCATGACTTGGATTCTTAAGAATGTGTCCTCTGATTCTGGTACCTTATTATGCTAAACAATGGCCAGACATTAGTATAAGTTAAGTCATCATTACTCTGATATATTGATTATTTTAAGGATGAACCGAAATTCCCTTTACGTATTTATGTATATATCTTGCTTTGTCCCGGTTTTTCCGCAAATAATTTTAACATATTGCACTAATTGATCAGGGGGTTTTGAACTTTGTGTGACAACAACATACCCAAGTAGGAAAAGCTGTGGATGAAAGAATGAGTCTGGATTGAATGATATGTGCGTGTCTGGATGCTAATCCCAAGGTGTCAATTAATGACAGACTTTGAATCTCCTGTGTCGAGCTGATCAGCTGATGGTGGGCGAACAGTGAAGATTGTCATTGAGGCTCATGAGGAGTGCTTGTGGTTCACCTGCTGAATATTGTGACTGGAACTTTGGACTTCAGCCTGTATGCTTTGGTGAGACTCATCTCTCAGGGGCAGAATCCACTTTATGATCAATGAGGCCCCGAGTGCATTTAGTAGCTTATAATTAGTCTTTTCCCCCCACTGGAAGATTGCAGCACATTCTGTCTGTTTACATTATTAATGCCGAATAAATTACCATCAAAGTTTCCATGTGATTAGGGAAGCATTTCTTTTTAGTTGGATCGGTAACAGTGACGCGATTGTCGGGCGCCTGACAGGGCGTCTGTCTGTTTCTCATGTCCAAGCGGAACCCAAATTCCCTGTTCGATAGGCCCTCGTGTTTCGATAGGAGATAAAATGGCTGTGATAGTTTCGTATCTCATGCTGATAGTAGTAATAATAATGATAATAGCAACATCGCCACACATCCTTTGGTGTTCAATTGCATCCCTTCGCTAATAGAATTGTTGATATTCTACAGAAATGGACTTTGCTGGTGAGATACCGCTGTGTTCCCCTGACCCCACATTAGCATTGTTTTATGTAATTAGCATGTAAATGTTATGCATGTGCCGCGGGTTCGCGTAGCTTGGCAGTAACACTTTGCATTACATGTCCCGTGATCAATTACTCGCCACCTGAAATGCTAAAAACACCCGGGTCCATCTGTTTTCTCGAAGGTAATCTGAGATGCCTGTTTCTCTCAAAACTAGACAAAACTCAAAAACTACCTGAGATTTTGCTCTTAATTAATTTTTCTTTGTTTTATCATTAATTTTATAATTTTAGATGAATCAAATTGCTGTCTTCTGGCAATCGCCGGCTCCTGCAACTTTTTATGTTATAATTGTGAATGCATTAAAATATCTTGTTTGCAGCAATTAAAAGTATCCGTTACAAGTATTTACTATGATAGAGCACATGGCAGGATCTTCAGAGAATACTGCTGATCAGATATTTCTGCATTTGTGAATGTTTCTCGTTTCTTGTGTCTTGGTGTAATGTGTCACTTTGTGCAAGCTTTTGCTCCCTAACTCCTACCCCTCACATGGTTCGAGCGTGCCAGCATGCTCGTGATTCTGCTGAACTGCGTCACCCTCGGGATGTTCCACCCCTGTGAAGACAGCAAGTGTGATTCAGAGCGCTGCAACATCTTGCAGGTGAGTCTTCTGGGATGAGGGGCGAGCACCTGCAGGTTACGCTTGTGTCTGTCCAGCAGGGGGCGCACTGACATGTCGATGATCTTGCGGCTCAGGCTAGTGGTGTGCTTAGGAAAGCTGATGAAGAGTATAAAATAAGTGAAGAAATATTTTTTTGGATGGCATGAAGGGCAGCTAAAACGCTGACTGAAAAAACATGCGGCAGAATACATGCAACGGAAGCGTTACCTACAGGAGAAGCACGTAAGCTTCTGTAATGAAGAGGCACACTCAGGGGAACCAGTTGACGATCTCCCCCCTTTCAGAGGTTGTCTGAAAAATGCATGATCCCAACTGCTCCCCATCCTGCTAGAAAACACGGCTCACTCCTCATTCCCCAGTAGAGCAATGTAGTCATCTAGCCTGTTTATTTTGTTTGTTCACTTGAATTTTTTTCTTTTATGAATAATCTACAACTCAAGGGTCTCTTTTGTTTGTTTCTGTTTGTGTAATTTACAATAAAAATATCAGATATGGTTTATAGCAGAACTTTGGAAAAATTTACAATGTTTAAAATGTTAAGTATAATAATAATCACAACTATTATTATTATTATTATTATTATTATTATTATTATTATATATGACTTTGGTACAGTGCACGGAACTGTATCTGACAGTTCGTCTTCTAGGATATAACCAATCGTGGATCAAAAATAAATAAAAAAATAATAATCCAAGAACTTCCAATAACTTGAATTTCCCACATAAGGAGCACTATGCTGCATGACGTGATGTGTTAGCGTACCCTGCTAAAGCCTCCGCAGTCTGAAAGGTTAGAAAGAAAGCAATGTTAAGTCATTGCAGACGTGTATCATGTAGGTAGGTAAACAATGGTTCCGTCTGTGCTCAACATGTGCAGACTGTTTTTTCTTGTCATTGTACCTAATGCTATTTACATAGCATTAACATCACATTAAGTATTATACATATTCTAGAGATTATTTAAAGTATACAGGAGGATATGTGTAGATTATATGCAAATACTGCAGCATTTTATATAAGGGACTTGAGCATCTGCAGAATTTGGTAACCGAGGGAGGTCCCTGAGCCACGTATATCGAGGGATACATCCTGCCAATTGTGGTATTTTTTCTAAATCAGATTTCACATTGTATACAACAAAAAATACAGTATCTCTAAGCATATTGTGCTATTTTGGCTGAATATGAGATATACCTTCTGATCCCAAACAACTTTGAATAATTGGTGTGGAAATGCCCCCCCACCCCGAACTGCCATCCACTGTCATTGACAAATCATAGCAGCCATTCACCATGTGGAAATATGAGCACAGCTGAAACTGAGGAGATTCAGGCATCAGGGAATTCCAGTCTGCTCCTATATTCAGTGAATGAAGTATGGCGCTCACTGGGGTGATCATGTCTGTTTAACCTCTCTGTAAGACAAAAATAATGCCTTTGGTACGGTAATGAAATCCAAGGCAATGCAATAAAGCCAGTCAGGGCTGTGGGTCTCCTGGTCTCTCCACTCTGCCCACACAACATCTTTCTTTTTCCCTTTCTAGACTAAAATATTCTAATTTATTTACTTGAAAATGAACATTCTATAGTTCAAACTAGACTCGACACATTAGCTCACTTACAGTGGATGTTTGGATCCATTCATCCAGCCATGTTTTCCCGCTTATCTGAGGTCGGGTCGCGGGGGCCGCAGTCCCAGCAGGGAAACCCAGACTTCCCTCTGCCCGTCATCCAGCTCCTCTGGGGGAATCCCGAGGCGTTCCCAGGCCAGCCGAGAGACATAGTCCCTACAGCGTGTCCTGGGTCTTCCCCGGGGCCTCCTCCCAGTGGGACATGCCCGGAACACCTCATCAGGGAGGCATCCTAATCAGATGCCCGAGCCACCTTATCTGGCTCCTCTCAATGCGGAGGAGCAGCGGCTGTACTTTGAGTCCCTCCCGAATGACCGAGCTTCTCACCCTATCTCTAAGGGAGAGCCCAGCCACCCTACGGATTTAATTTATTTCGGCCGTTTGTACTCGCGATCGTATTCCATCGGTCACTACCCACAGCTCGTGACGATAGGTGAGGGTAGGAGCATAGATCAACTGGTAAATCGAGAGCTTTGCCTTTTGGCTCAGCTCCTTCTTCACCATGACAGACCGATGAACAGCTCGTATCACTGCAGACGCTGTCGATCTCCCGTTGCATCGTCCCCCCACCCGTGAACAAGACCCCAGGGTACTTTAACTCCACTTAGCGGAGGACCCCAACCCTGACCCGGAGTCAAGGTGAGGAACATGGTCTCGGATTTGGAGATGCTGATTCTTATCCCAGCCGCTTCACACTCGGTTGCGAACTGTCCCAGCGAGAGCTGATGGTCACGGTTCAATGAAGCCAGTAGAACCACATCATCTGCAAACAGCAGAGACCTAATCCTGAGTTCACCAAACCGGACACCAACAACGCCCTGGCTGCGCCTAGAAATTCTGTCCATAAAAATTGCTACCCATACGGACCAGGCACTGGTCATACAGGGACCGAACAGCCCTTAAAAGGAAGCCGGGCACTCTATATTCCCAGAGCACCCCTCACAGGACTCCCTGAGGGACATGGTCGAATGTCTTCTCCAAGTCCACAAAACTCATGTAGACCGGTTGGGCAGACTCCCATGAAACCTTCAGAATCCTGCGGAGAGTATAGAGCTGGTCCACCACACTGCTCCTCCTGTTTCCGAGGTTCGACAATCTGGCAGACCCTCCTCTCCAGAACCCTCGACTAGATCTTACCAGGGAGGCTTAGGAGTGTGACCCCCCTATAGTTGAAGCACACCCTCTGGTCCCCCTTCTTAAAGAGGGGGGGCAGCAGTCTCAGCAGGGAAACCCAGACTTCCCTCTGCCCGGCCTCAAAGCCATCCAGAAGTCGTTCTCCATAGTCTCGCCAAACTCCTCCCACACCCGAGTTTTTGCCTCAGTGACCGCTGAAGCCATACCTCGCTTTACCTTAGCTGCCTCTGGAGTCCCACAGGCTAAAAAGGCCCGACAGGGCTCCTTCTTCAGCTTGACGGCAGCCCACACCACTGGTGTCCACTAGCGGGTTTGGGGATTGCCGTCGCGACAGGCACTGACCACCTTACGGCCACAACTCCGGTCAGCTGCCTCCACAATGGAGGCGCGGAACATAGCCCATTCGGAGTCAATGTCCCCTCTCGCGGGACATGGGAAAAGTTCTGGAAACTCCTCCTGACAGGGGATTCCGCCAGATGTTCTCAGCAGACCCTCACTATATGTTTGGGCCTGCCAGGCCTGGCCGGCTTCCTCCCCCACCAGCGGAGCCAACCCACCACCAGGTAGTGATCAGTTGACAGCTCCGCCCCTCTCTTCACCCGAGTGTCCAAGACATCCGGCCGCAAATCGGATGACATGACTACAAAGTCAATCATCGAACTGCAGCCTAGGGTGTCCTGGTGCCTGCACATATGAACATCCTTATGCCTGAACATGGTGTTCATTATGGACAATCCATGACGAACACAGAAGTGCAATAACAAAACACCGGTTCAGATCAGAAGAGTGTCCCCAGGAGGAGTGCTCTCCAACACCCCTTCCAGGGATTCCAAAAAGGGTGGGTATTCTGTACTGCCATTTGGCGCATAAGCACAAACAACAGTCTAGGACCCGTCCCCCCACCCGAAGCCAAAGGGAGGCTACCCTCTCGTCCACTGTGGTAAACCCCAATGTACAGGCGCCCAGCCAGGGGGCAATAAGTATGCCCACCCTCGCTTGGAACTTCTCCCCGTGAGAAACTCCAGAGTGGAAGTGGGTCCAACCTCCTTCGAGGAGACTGCTTCCAGAGCCCAAGCCATGTGTTGAGGTGAGCCCGACTATGTCTAGCTGGAACCTCACAACCTCTTGCACCAGCTCAGGCTCGTTCCCCTTTAAAGAGGTGATATTCCACGTCCCAAGAGCTAGCTTCTGTAGCCGAGGATTGGACCGCCAGGGTCCCTGCCTTCGGCCACTGCCCAGCTCACTTAGCACCCGACCCCTATGGCCC
The DNA here is from genome assembly GCA_019775955.2 of Pollimyrus isidori. Classification (NCBI taxonomy): domain Eukaryota; kingdom Metazoa; phylum Chordata; class Actinopteri; order Osteoglossiformes; family Mormyridae; genus Pollimyrus; species Pollimyrus isidori. The sequence goes on from JABFDZ020000097.1 coordinate 12,503,396, forward strand.
CTCCCATGGATGGTGAGCCATTGAAGGGGAGACCCACGTGCCTTGTTTGGGCTGTGCCTGACCAGGCCCCATGGGTATAGGCCTGGCCACCAGGCACAAGCCAACATGGTTCCATAATTTTTCTCTTTTGAGCCGCACTTCATCTGGTTCCTCAACCCAGACCTGCTTTGGGTGACCCTACCAGGGGCATAAAGCCCCGGGCAATTTAGCTCCTGGGATCATTGAAACACGCAAACCCCTAAACCATGATAAGGTGTCGGCTCCAGGAGAGGGGATGTTTGGATAAGATAAGATTATAGACTTCACCATTTCCTAACTCTGCAAAGCTGAAAGCGATTGTTGGAGCACATTTTGACGTGGACAGTGTTTGGGAGCGGGGCTGCTGATGGGCTGGCCGGCTGCTTTATCGCTCTCCATCAAGAGCTTTGACACAGGATTCTCAGAAGTCTGGATGTGAGGTGCAGTCTATCATCACCTGCTTTTATGATGATGATGCCATTGGCTCAGATCAACAGGCTGCTTCTTGTCTTCATTTTCTTTGAGAGGTCCAGGGCAATCAGGAAATATAAATCACTTCACCATTGTACCTATATAATTTTGCAAAAATTGTGTGCAGTTTGAGCAGGTACAGTGTGTTGGAGTTTTTTCTACTATTTCAAAATTAAATAAATCAATCAATTAATAAATGTCATCAGTCACTCATTCAATCAATCATATCTACAACACATCCCATGGTTGGCAGTATGATGTCATCGTTGGGCCCTTCAGCATGGTAGTTAACCATCAAATGTTCCTGGGACTGCCTGGCCCTACCTTCACATGGCTCGCTTCAGATGTTGTTCGCCAAATAAATAAAAAGCAAAATGTAAATCTACCAGGACATCGTGCGTCCTTTTGTACAGGTCACTGCCAAAAATGGCATATAGCTAGTAAACAGTTTTGATGATATTTGCAATAGTTTGACTCTCTTGACTGCCTGCCGCATGCAGTTCTCACATGCTGCATTGCACGCTCCTGTCAGCACTGTGCGATGCATCAGATACTTCACGGTGATCTCATTTAGAACTGAAATCCAAGCAGCGAGACAGAAAGAAATGGTTTGCCAGACCATAGACCTGCTTTTCTCGTTATTATTTTTTTCCAGTTCTTGATTTCATTTGAGGGTTAGAATGTTCTTGGGGGGGCTCCACTCCACAACCATTTCCGGAATTTGTGTTTCATTCAGAATCAGGAATCTATTAAGATATTTTAACGCGATCGGTAACATACTATTTCTCTCTAAGTTCCTGTCTGTGTTTTTTTTTTTCTTTTTTTGAGCATGTGAGTTTGTGTATACATTTGTTGCTTATTCCTCGGAAACCATCTGCTAATCTAGGATCAGAATATGTCCTGGATAAGATTACACAGATCTGGCATCATATCTGTCAGTTGTCTAACCATTTTAGTGGCATATTTCATATTGAAAGGGCTTATTTGATAGTTTTTGATGCTGACACCGATGGCAGATCAGAGAGGGTTTTTATTAGGCACACACATCGACTGCCACAAATTCTCAGCGTACTGTATCTGCTGTATAGTTCTTAGTGATGCTCACATGCATAGGAACAGAGAATGGGACACGTGTCATCTGTTACAGCGCTCTCTGACCTCCACACTCTGTAAATGACTGAACAGGGTCCATTGCCCTGCTCTGAGCAGATATATTGTTATGAATTTTAATGGAGAGTTATAACCAGAGAAGGTCCAATTTCTAGACTCTGAACCAAATATATAGAAGCAGGAAGTTAGACAAAAAGAAGAAAATATGTGAGGATGAGAGGCAGAAAGAGATGAGGGGTAAGGGTTGTTATGATGGGGACTCAGCACAGAGAAAGTGAGATGTGGTGAAAGTGGATGACTAATCTACAGTCTTCCTGCAGTAGATATCTTGGCCATTTTCCAGTCCACACTTTCGGTTTTCTGTCAGGACTGATGGGTCATAGAATAAACCCGGGGAGGACTTTGGACCCAGGAGACTTTGCAATCTTCACAGAGACAGACGGAGAGTCACTCACACCATTTCTCTTCCATGTAATAGTGTTGTACGGAAGAGTTTATTGGTCTGTTTACTAAAATATATTTAACATTAACATTTTGTGACTTTTATGAGGCAATGGTAAAAAATGCATTTTATCTCCAGTAATATTTTACAATTTAAATATGATTTCCTCTGAACTCTTTTAAGTGAATGATTATCCGAGAAAAGTAAATGCTTTTGTTTTAGGCATCTATATAGTCCGTTGCATAAGTATGTCAAAAATACATTGATGTTGCACTTAAGATCCATGAAATTGTTCTTATGCATGCATGTGTGTAATGTCTTTCAAACTGAGACCTTGACCATTCCTGGGGGTGACTGGTTATAAACAGCCATTTAGCAGAAAAGATTTCTTTTTTGGGCGGGGGCAGAATGCACGCAGGTGAGATTACACCTCCGGAACATTCTGTAGGCTTCCCTCTGCCTTTAATGTCATTTTTTTCTGTTTCTTCATCTTGTTTTTCCTGTTTATGAAGCTCACTAGCAACTGAAAGGAGCGTAATGTATGAAAAGATATCTGCAGAAAAAAATACTACTTAGAAGCAAATTTAAGTGTGTCTATTTGCATAAATTGACTTGCAATTGGAAGCCAAAGTAGATGATATTTCAGTAAATCCCCACATTTCCTAATGTATGTAATTTGCAGAGAAATCTTTTCCTTGGATTTAATCATTTTTTTTACTTGTATGTCATTGATGTAGAATTGTTTCTTCCTCCTGTGATGCCAGTTTAACAGTCTTAGTCTGTGTCTGTGGGAGTTTGAAAGTTAACAGGATATAAAATAAAAAAATTAAAAAAAACAGAACATGAACAAAATTTAAGATAAGCCACATTGATATGAATTTTTAATCACATATAAACAGTTTACAATGTGTGTAATATACCATTTATCTTTATGTAAACACATTTCATGCATTGTTTAAAAAAAGTCTCTAATTCTCTAAATGCTTGGTCTTTTATAGGCTTTTGATGACTTCATCTTTGCATTCTTCGCTGTGGAAATGGTGATCAAAATGGTAGCTTTGGGTATCTTTGGGAAGAAGTGTTACCTTGGAGACACATGGAACCGGTTGGACTTCTTCATTGTACTGGCTGGGTGAGTTACTTTACCTCCTCTTCACATGTACACAGCAGTAACAACGTTTTACTATATTGCTGTGTTTTCTGGGGCACATGCACACACTTATGTAGCGGAGTGTTTCCAGAGTATTTTCTGCCAAAAATATTGAAAACTTTATTATGAATTGAACTTTTAGCCTGACTCACTAAAGATGACTGCACTGCACTCCATCTCTGTCCTTGTTCACAGGAAAATATTTACTACATAACCCCGAGGTGTACTTAGAGTCATTACCTTGTTCTGAAACAAATGTTTTTCAGTAGGTGCGTCCAGACTTTTGACTGGAACTGTATGTCAGGAATAAATAGTATTTAATTTTATCTGAGATGGGTTGACCCAAGTCTGAGTCTCAGTAATGCTTTTTTTGTGGTAACAAAGCTGCTCAAGACCTATGATGCATTTTGTGGTGGCCAAAGCTGAAGGAACAGTCATTTGAATTAACCTTGGTTATCGACTGTTTAGCTGTTAAGTTATTCAAATTAGAGTATAACAACACTTAATATACAAGTACTTTGGATTTAAGTTGAGTGGAGACAAAAACTTCTCACTTCCCTAGCAGTCTTGCATAGTTTTTGGTTACCGTTGTGCAATGAAAAGTATATTAGAACCATTGAAGATTCCCCTTGAGGACATTATGGTTGACTAGAATAGATTATAGTAAAACCTCATTTAAAGGTCACTCCCAGGAGAACAGAATGCTTACGATGAACTTGAACAATGCTTTCAGCCTTGACTGCTGGCAATATCTCTTAATTAACTAGGGAAAGAGTACCTATCACTCCACCTGCCAGAGATCATAACGTATATCTACCATTCGTGCCTTCTGAATCACTCACGTCATATTGTAGCCTGAGAAAAGTAAGCTTAACAATAACTCGAAGACTGTAGTTTGAAGTCCTTTTTAAATGTATTTAATTCACTCAGCTTTCTAGTAAAAATCTGTGAATCTTTAGAGAACAGAAGCAGACTTTTAAGTGAATAATGTTCTTATTATTTAATCAGTATATCTGTGTGTCTCAGCGTGTGTGCGTTAGTGTGCCTGGCAGTCGTGCTGGATGATGCCACATCTCCCCACTCAGCTTTGAAACCACTGGTCTGTGAAAAGATGACATTTATTGTTTTGTGATTTTGTGTTCGCTTTAATGTCTTTTTGCATCTCAGCTATGAAATCCATTGGATTGAAACAAATTACACGACGGACCTAACAGAGTTCCTCGGTAAATGGCAGAAAGAAGTGATTGCTTCTGTTTACATTTTAATAGTTTGTGACCATTATCGTAATTTTCCATGATCATTATTTTCTTTGCTTTTAAACTGATGATGAGATGTATTATAATTGCTTTTTCTCATCAATGGTGCACAAACCTTAGGTCAGGGCCAACGTGGTCTGCATTCATTAGCATCTATAAACAAGGAAGCTCCTTGCAATGGGGAGAGAAAGAAAAACTTTAAACTGAGGAAGGGAATAAAATTAAAGAATCCATGCCAATTTCCTTTTCTTCTGGACTGACATCTTCAATTGGATTGACAAATATCCGTTCAAAATTTCAGTATATTGACTTTTCAAGGTTTGTCTTTTCCTAAAAATGTAAACGTAAAGTGAACAAAGGTTGCGAGCGCCATTAGAGATCATGGGACCCATGAAAGAAGTTCATATTGGGCCCCCAGCCCCAATTAATTTCCACACGTTTTAGGGCCACTGTCACTCAGGGGCCCCGAGAATCAGCCTAACTTTCCCCCAGCTTTACGGCCCGCCTGGGTGCAGGGAATCCATCAGTTGATATGTATGAGATCATGCTTTGTTGAAGGGATCCAGATTACAGGTGGAAAGCACCCGGAAGGAGCTTTAAAGCCGAGGACAGGTGTGCCGTTCTGATGAGCTGGGGGCACTAGTGGAAAAGCCGCATCGCCGTGCCATATGGAGTGGAGGAGGGCTGGGCCAGAGCGTGTGCATAACTGCTGACGCTGCATCAGCTGCTCCATTAGCATATTAGCTGAAACAATGCCAGCCTTTGCTGGAAGCCACTCGCATCGCAGCCATCGGAGGAATGTCACAGAAATGCCACCGGTGCCTGCAGTGTGAATGCCGTCTTCGGGCTAATAAAATTAGACTCTGTGTAAATTCGAGTGACATTTCTGAGGAATCATCTTCCGTTTATGATGCACGAGGTAGCTCATAAATAAATAGATGAATTATGTATTCATAGTCTGTCATAGGTGTTGACTTAAATGCTGTTAATTACTCGGGGTTGCTAATACATAAAAAAAATACCTTTCAGAATCAACATATAGCCATAGCTATAGATAACATCATTTGTACGGAGAAAAATTCTTATGTGAAAACAATGCATTGAATAACCACAGAATATATTTGAAATATTGCACTATATGTTGCCTTGTGTGACAAATTATGGGAAAATATATATCTTTGACATGACCAACTGGATAAAGACAATGGTTATTTGTAGTCACACATATCCAGTTTTCCTCAGCATAAGAAAAATCTAACTCCGGAAAAAAAAAAATGGCGTTATTGTCAAACTCGATTTTTTTAACACCTGTCTCAGGCCCAGGGTAGCGAAGATGACTCCCTTTTGAGTTGCGGTTTCAGTAAGTTCATCCTGAAGTGGTGTTTTCAGCTTGGCACAGAGTTCTCCACTGCGGCTGCAAACCCAGCACAGAAAAAACTGGCACAGGAGCAACTGATTTCACATCATGTACCAGGGGGTGTTTAGACTGAGATGCTGTACTGACTTCAGTCCAACATTACACTTTATTTTTATTGCAACAAAACATCCATAAACAATAATGTATTCAGCAAATATACCACTTTAAAGGACATACCTTTATGTGTAATTCAAATGCAATCTGTTTTCTGTATTTTAAACGCTAAAATTTCTGAACTCTACATGTCTTTACCTTGATGCATACAAATTAACTAAAATAAATACATAATGTGCAACTCGATGAATTAAACAAGTTGACAAAAGAATAATTTACACAAATTGCTACATATTTCTGAATAACAACGCTTCATGTCTTTCGCTTTCTGATGATTTGCTTAGTATTGTAATGATGAAAAAGTTTGGACAAAAAAAAAACAAATGTTATAAGAGAGTAAATATTGAAAAATTGTTCAGTTGTTCCCATGTATCATTGTGCAGTTTGTCATAATAGTGTATTTGTGGTTTTGTTGCAACTTTACAAGGTTTAAATGAAAAATTGCACCAAAGAACTCTGTATAACATACAGCGTAAATTAAAAAAAATAAATCTGACACGATGTATATGCAAAAATATATTATTTGAATTTTAATGATACAATTAATATGGAAATCTTGTAATCATTCTTAATCCACAGATAATGGTGGATTATTTCTGGCATGTGTCAAACCGCAATGGTGTATTGTAGCACCAGCACGTACAATGCATTGGATATTCGGTGTTTCTTCATTAGGTGACCTGCGCACCTTAATGCACAGAGCCTGCCCCTCTAAACAGCAGGTCCTGTTTCTGCGCCTGAATTCATCAGCGGACAGACAGGGTCAAGAGGTCCGTTTGCTGTGTAGCACAGAATTAGAAAGGTTAAGAGGCGTGATCTAACTGATTTTATATGTGATGTGAATGTTGGCGCCATACGTAGTGGATCCATCCCCTCAGAAATAGCCACAGTCCTTGGATTTTATGTATTACAGTGTCCAGGGTTGACACAGTATGGTACGTAAAACAAGCCATCCAGTCGGCGGCCGAAGAAAAAGAGAACTCTGGTTAATGAGCGGGGGTGGGGGAGAGAGGCCGGACTCGTTAAAGCTAGCAGGAAGACCACAAGTCCAAGTGTAAGAGCGATGTGTAGAAAGACATCTCTGAACACACAGTTCTTCAAACGTTGAAGTGTCTGTGCAGATAAAAGGGCATCCTAGCTTATACTGTGTTGGTGTGTGTAATAACATGGTCTCTGAGTGTATATGCCATGACGGGGCTAGTCTCCAAGTCACGAAGGCCAGTCGATTTGTCACGTTTCGATATTAAAACAACCGTTGTTACCTTTACAACAAAGTACTGCGGTTGTGCTCCCTGTAATTGCCAGAGGATAACATTATTGGTGGTTGTCGAAAATGTTCTGTTACTTGCTGCCAGTTAAATTTTGACGTGTGTGTGTGTGTAATTTATCCAGTTATAGCTGTGAGTACAATGCAAAGGGGGGTCATGATATAAATTGTATACAACGTTGACCGGATTTACAGGCAGTACAGGTGATGTGCAGGAGCATGCAGGTGTATGTCTGTTGCTTACATTATGGCGTATAGTTCTAGCAGCAAACAACATCAATCCTACTCTTGCAGCATCACTGAAACAATGGTAACCAAGGAAACAAGAAGACTGGTATACATTTCTTAGCAACTAGAAATATGGAGCCTGAAAGGATGAAATGTTTGTTTCACCGAAAAAAAAAAAAATACCACAGAAGAATTTTTTTAGCAGGCTTCAGTACTTTGACAGAAATAGTAAAGCAACTTTTTATTTTTAATTGAAAAAAGGACACATTGTTTTCTGTTTCACATGTGTCCTGTGTGCACTGAGGAGGAGTCCTTGTGCCAGTCCGTGTGAAATTGCAGGCATCAGCCACATCAAGTCCCCCACATGGTGGCAAATGTCATCAACGGCAAGTATGGCAGAGGAACTTTGATCTCCGTGGTTTAAGAGGTGGCTTCCTTGGTTCTCCTCAACCTCCTAGGAAGGAATGCCTTCTTGCGTGCAACAACAAGCCTCCCCAGCTCCCTTGTGTGTCTAGGGACTTCACACTTCGGTGCTGACTCTGAGGCCTGGGGCAGTATCCCTTATCTGTTCAGGTTCAGCACAAAGCATCCTGCCTCATGGAAAGGTGACACATGACAAATGCAGAGATCAGACATCAAACTCAAACATGGAAGAAAAGACGTAAGGCTACACTGACGTCAAAGGGGACTACATCCTGTGCAAAGAATTCTTTGACTTTAAACTTTTGACATTTTAAAATCATTTCTGAGTTTCAAAGTAACCCATCCATATAATATCTGTTTTGTCTGTTTATAAATTCCGCACTCTGCTAGCAGTTGGTAATTATGGTTTTGGGCCTCTTGTTGTTTTTAAGGGAACATTGTAATGAATCATTACATATTAGGTTTCTGTTCAACAGACTTTGCCCTCAAAAACAAAATCTTTCTTAAGTTCAATGTGACTCTATCACGAGAAATAACTATCAAGTTAGTAATTATGTCAGTATGTCATTTCAGTATTCAGAGGCGCAAATTTCGGAAAGCCATTTTACACAGAAGAGTGTATTCATCCGTTATAAGAACTTAAGAAGATAAGGTATGCTGGACTAGTCACTGACCATGAAAAAAGAACACTATGATCCTACATTTAGTCATTTGTTTTATTGATATTAATTGACCTTTACTGGTTGGAACTCATTTCATGATATGTATATTTTAGAGACTCGCACACAGGTGTGCTGTTCCAATTGTTCCTCTTACACATAAACAGTCTTTTTCTCACTGACACGCAGACACACACACGGCCTGCATTCCTCTCTGGCGCACATGCGCCCACGCACATACGCGCGACGGCCTCCATTCCCCACTGGCGAATGCACGCATGCTGAAACGCTATCGTGCGTTTCCCTGCCTCCCCGAGGTCTGGGAGCACCTGCTTCAAATTAGACGCCGTTCCTTTTCAATGGAAAGTAATGGCTCTGACAGGCTGACTTGGAAACGGAGGGGGGGGGGGGGGCGGGACTCTCTGGCATTGGGGCGCGTCATGATCTGAGCTCTTTCTCTGGCACACGCACAGGTCAAACGCACAGCTCATTTCAGTTCTGGGTATGGAATTCATTTTGCTAAATAAAAAAAATTGAGAAAGAGAAGGCCTGACTATCCGAGTACTAATTTTAGGGAGTAGAAATGAAACCCATTTGTTGTTTACTCATGGCTAAACTATGCCTTTTGTGTTTCGAGCGTCATGCACATTTGTTTTACTTCACTGGACAATGAAAAGAGCAGCCTGTCTGTAGCTGTGCCATTCTCTTTGTTTTAAAAGCTTGTGCATGATGGTCCTTCAGGAATACCCCAGAACATAGCTGATTTGGCCTTGACTGCAAAAGTCAACTGGAGCGGATCGCCTAGCCGGCATGCCGTCCGCTGCTAAAAAAGGCCCCCACTAGGGGGCAGTGGCCAGAGCGACATCTGTTCTTGGAAACTTCCCTTCATTTTTTAAGTCAGTCAACAGACATTCTGGGGTCAGGGAAACATATAAAAACCACATTTTGTTGGTGTAGGATGTCCTAGCCCTCTAGAACAGGGGTCTCTAACTCCGGTCCTGGAGAGCTACTATCCAGTAGGTTTTCTGTCCCACTTGGCTTCTGATGAGCCACACTTGTTCCTGGTATTTACCTGAGAACAGGTGTGGCTCATCAGAAGCCGGGTAGGATAGAAAACCTACTGGACAGTAGCTCTCCAGGACCGGAGTTGGAGACCCTTGCTCTAGAGGAACAGGGCCAAATAGAGGTGACGGGTGTGGGGTCATGAAAGTCATCCCTGTGGTGGCGACACAGGGATGCATGTATAAGGACGGCAGCCTTTCAGAGCCAGATCTTTTTTCTCCTTATTTTTAACGAATTACGTTTTTTTTATCAGGCCAGGTACTTACAGATGGTTAGGTGATCCCCTCCATCGATCACTCTGTAGCACCGTGGCACTTGTTGTTTCCACAGGCTGTTAAACTGCTACACTTTGTCTCTCTGTAAGCCGTCATGCAACACGCTCCATCCATTGCCGCTGTGATCTACAAGGGCCTGTGTCGATTGCAATGGCAATTTTTGTGATTAATAACTTCTTACTTGATTGTGTTTTGATTATGTGAGGGAAGCGCACTACTAAACACACGCCGCCGCTTCCAAAGTGCCGTACGCTTAGCCTGCACTCGCCTGGGCCTGGAATAGCAAATCGTTGCAACTCGATGGAACGTGAGAGTCCATTTTCATGGTGCTTAAAAAGTTATCGGACATCCACATGGGCAGTGCAGGTGAGCGAGGAGAATTATTCAAGCAGCAGACCACAACATGGAGAAACCCTACCCGAATTCAGACTCCTGATAGGCCGATGGCCCCGCAGACAGTTTCCAGCTGTGTTTGAGATGGGAGGTATTTGTGAAAGAATGTGCTGTCTGAAGGGCACAGACAAGGGCACAGTGCCCACCAACAACGGCCATTAAACTGGTCTTTGAAGAGAAGCATGTAAAGCGTATTAAATTTTTACAGTGAGCAATGCCTGGCTTAGAATATATGGGACAAGCCTTACCTGCCTTTAACTCGTCTCTGTGCAAGTTATGCCCTTACACTCCACTAACATGAACTCCTTTGATTGTTCACCTGCCTGTCCATTGTTTCGGTTTATTCCCTAAAAATACTGATGATGAGACTCGAATGACAAAATTTGGGCCGTGGACCAAAAGGGAAAGCGATTTGTTTACAGGCAGTACAATCAGTTTAACAAAGACCTCTGTCCGTCATCTCCCTGCAACACGACTGTGAATTCTGTCTTACCACAAAATATATATCTTGGGAGATCTTGTCATTGCCTGACGTTAATCTCTCAATTAAGCACATTAGTCGTAGCAGCTTCTGTGCAAAAGAAACACAGCATAAAATGAGCAAACAAATAAAGTAGCCTAATAAAGGTATTAAAGGGGCACGTGTATATATAATACAGTAGAGGCGTATGTTACTACAAGCTGATTTATATTGTTGACTTGTGACTGAACTTTTTAAATCTATGAAGTAGTAAGGGAGAGGTTATAATATCTTGAGTGCAGTATTTGACCAGCGTTCAGCTTTTATTGCTTCTGTATGCTGGAGAAAAAGCAGGTGGAATGCTGAGCGAGGACAAGCAAATTGCTGAAAATACAAACAGTGCCCCAGAGATATCTACCGATCCCCAGGGATATCTACCGATCCCCAGAGATATCTGCTGATCTCCAGAGATGCTCTCCAAGCTACACCTTTCCCCTCCAACACTCAACCTCTCTCTCTCTGTCTCTCTTTCTCTCATACACAGTCTCTCTATCTCTCTCATACACACACATACACTCTCTCTGTCATTGCGCGGCCGCCCCGCCCGGCCGCCGCCCCGGGGAGCGGGGGAGCAGGGACGATGGCGAAGAAA
>JABFDZ020000097.1:12534715-12564192 GCA_019775955.2 Pollimyrus isidori
AAGAATGCTTTCAGCACCTTGTTGAATCAATGCCACGTAGAATTAAGGCAGTTCTGAAGGCGAAAGGGGGTCAAACATATTAGTATGGTGTTCCTAATAATCCTTTAGGTTAGTGTATGCCATGGTGATTTTTGCGTTAAAAAAATCAATGGGTTTTACTTAATTCATGCTGACTTTGGCTTTCAAGCTGTGTAACCATGAACATTAATGTGACAGAATAAAAATCTGAGCTGAGCTTAAGAATTAAGTCTTGTTTGCAGTTGTAGCGCCTCACAGAAACCATTGTTCTCCAACTGTTTGTACTGTGTAGCAGTTGGTTCTGTCACTAAAATGAATCAACTTCTCTTAATTTTTTTTAATTCTTCTCTAATGAAAAATAATCACTTATAGTGCCTGGCATTATTTGCCACTAATTAATTGTTTCTGTAGTAAAATATTATCCTTGTGTTTTCCAGACACTGCTATTTAGTATAAATGGAGCAGTGATATTAATTTTTGTTGTGCTTATGTCTCTGCCTCTTATTAGTGGTAAAAGCATTGATATCAAATGTGGAAATACACTAGTGATTACTATAAAAATCGCATTATCGACACATAAAAAGATACATGGGAAATCAGTCACTGAATATAACGAGACCCGTCAGCATGAGTTTGAAAATATAATTAATCTTAAATTGGTTACTCTTTCCAAACCGTTCTTGTTGTTTAAGTAGACAGCACCTTGAATAAATTATTTTCATCCTGCAAGATGTCTTATTGGATGAAGAGTATTTTTAGATGCATTTGGCAAGCAGTCCGGTGACATTAGCTCTGGAAATTACTAATATGTCATGAGGAACTGTCCCAAGGATGACGTCAGCCTAGCAAATCAAGGAGGAACGTGGGGAAGGAGAGACTTCTGTATTCCGTAATGCGGGGAGCGTTAGCGTGAGCTGTGAAGCCAAGAAAATGATCAGGCATTAGAAAACTGGTGTCCAATGCAAGCAACCTGTACCAGTGAAACCAGAAGAAAGAGAAGTTGTGTTGGTGGCATTCTGGAACATGAACGTTAAATTACCTTTGTGTTTGTAGGGTTAGTGGTTTTAATAAGGCTACACGGTGACAGAGTGGTGTGGTATGATTAAATGATATTACATTATTCTCCTGAGTCACTGTGATCTTTTTGAACATGTGTGTTTTTAGCCCGGGGTCCGCTCGTTCACTTGGAACAGATTATGATAACGCATCTGCCCTGTTGGGTCGGCTACAGTGTTTAGCTTGAGCAGCACATGAATGAATTTGAAGACCTGGCTCTTTTCCTTCCCAGCCTCGTACGGCATTTCTAGACACATTTTCTAATGCTGGTGCAAATCAGAAGAGGGGCTGTAAAACAATGTCAGGCCCCCACAGAACAGTCACAAACCATCTTCATGGTAACCATGGCGATCTAGCTGGAGAGGCCTGGCAGACTGCTGGCGGTTCCAGGTCGACCCGATGCTTAGCGATGCCCGAGGCGCAGGGAGGGATGTGAATTCACACACCATGTGACTGCCTGCATGGCCAAAGCCAAGACAAGCTGCCGATTGTCTCCAAATATAATTTTAATAATTGCTCTGTGACATATGCATGTCTTTTAATTTTCATGTTCTATTAGCGACTAAATATCACTTAATTATCTTTCTTCTTATCGCCATTTAAATTGGATATGGAAGTTGTTCTGCAGTGGAGCTGCTATCAGATCAAATACAAAAATAAAAATGAATCAGCTATGGTATATATGATTAAACCATTAGGCTTTCTCTTCCAAACTTTAAGGCATATTGTTAGCTGTAATTACTTCATTTTAAGGGTAATGCGTTTGCGTTGTTTGTTTCCCCTTCGGGAGGCTCCAAACTGAAATTTGTTTCTAAAGCTGTCATGTCCTGAGTACTGGGAGGTACGAGAGTACTTAATCTCGCAGCTGCGAGCTGCCAATAGCCTGCTACCCTCACTCTGCGCTTAATTCACTGCCTCTGAAATCAATTAGTTGTCTGACAGCTTTTCATCTTGGTTTCACACTCAGCAACATCTCGTAAATTACAGAAAAAGAAATGTTTCTTTTTTCTCTTTAAGTCCGTCCCCCCCACTCTTCCTGCCCATCAGTTGCAGATACAAACGCACTTGAAGCACAAGGGACTCCTTAGCCTCTCTGAATGCTACGGTGGGTTTACTAGCCACTTAGCAGCAGGGGAGAAAATCTCAGCTGGGCTTGTAAACAGGCCACTGTCACAGGATCACTCTCTTTGCCAAGCTAAGAAACATTCATGTCTGCATGTGCTGTTTGTTGCTGTAAAGGAGATATACTTGCTGGAAGAATACATTTTTTTGTGAAAGTTTACTCTTGTCTTCACGTCTTGCACTCTTTTTGAAGGTGATCACGCTGGAGGGATGGGTTGATATTATGTACTTTGTGATGGATGCACACTCCTTCTACAATTTTATCTACTTCATCCTCCTGATCATAGTAAGTACTGTAGCACTTGCAGGCCAAGCCTTAAGCCCCAGGTGAAAAACTCCATGTATAATGAGGATCACATAACAAACATAGGCAGATTCGTATTTTCAAGTTGCCAGTGAATCACATTACATTTTACTATATTCACCTATATGTAAAGTGCCTTGAGGTGACTCTGTTATAAAAGGTGCTATAAAAAATAAACTGAATAGGATATTTGTTGGTTCTGATTTAATTGCATATTGTTTCCCAGTCCAGTCCTTGGAGACCCACAGTCGGGCCCTGTTTTTGCTCCCTCCAAGCTGCCACGTTTTTGTGGACTGTTTGGCAGGGAGCTGGGAGGGACCAAAAACGTGGACTGACTGTGGGTCCCTGAGGACCGGTTTGGCAAACACTGGTATATTGTGCAGCATTGTATCCTGGCCATGAGATTACTCCCTACCAGTAAAGAGGGTGGAGTTGGTGTCTGGCTATTTAGTAGAATAAGATGAAGGAAAGCTGCACTGGGACAGTGACTGAAATTCTTGCAGAGTAGTTGGCTTTGATTATTTGAGTTATAACTTACCACAGCTTACAGTTCCAGAGGCGGTATGTGGCGGAGGTGAGAGCTTTTATTGGCAATGCCAAATACATTCAACATGATGAGGAATGCTAAACTGTTCCTACAGTCTGTTAGTTAAATTGATAGCTTAATTAGCTTGGAGGATTCTTCCTTGAAAAGATTTCTCCCATCAATGTCACACTCTTTATTTTTGGGTTGTGTCAAATTTTGTGTGACGATTGAGTGCCATAACACAGTGTTTCCCAACCCAGTCCTCGGGGAACCACGGACAATCCACATTTTTGCTCTCTCTCAGCTCCCAGTGCGCCTGCACCAGGTATTCGGTGTTCCTGATTGGCTGGAAACTGGGAGAGAGCAAAAATGTGGACTGTCTGGGGTTCTCCCCAAGGACTGGGTTGGGAAACACTGCCTTAACAGATCTGTTAGACATGAGCACAGTTGTGATATGTATGACTATGTAAATAAACTGGCGATGATGTAAACTGGGCTGTGGCTTCCTCTTCCCCTGCTCAGGTGGGCTCCTTCTTCATGATAAACCTGTGCTTGGTCGTCATTGCCACCCAATTCTCAGAGACCAAGCAGCGGGAGAGCCAGCTGATGAAGGAGCAGCGCGTTCGCTTCATGTCCAACGCCAGCACCTTGGCCAGTTTCTCAGAGCCGGGCAGCTGCTACGACGAGCTGCTCAAGTACCTAGTCCACGTGGTGAGAAAGGGCAGCCGGCAGCTGGCCCAGCTCTCCCGGGCCGCCGCACGCCGGGCAGGGTTACGGGTCTGCACCTCCCCTGCCCCGGAACCTCCCCAGCATAAAAGACGCCGTCGCACAAGGCAACCGGGCTCCATCCACCACTTGGTGCACCACCACCACCACCATCATCACCACTACCACTTGGGCAATGGCAGCTTGAGGGCTGACAGAGCCAGCCTGGAACCCCGGGATGTGGAGAGTGGATCTGTGACCAATGGCGGGAGGCGCCTTGCCTCTCCGGCTCCCCTGCCCCTGCCTCCCAGCTCAACCCTTCCCACCTCCACCACAACTGCCCCTCCCATGGCCAGCAGTTCCGGTTCGGTTCACAGTATCTACCACGCTGATTGCCACCTCGAACCCGTACTCTGTTCTGCGTCCTCTGCCGCAGCTGCTAACCCTTCGCTGCAGGGCTTCAAGAGGAACTCTGTCCCTGGAGCCTTGCCAGTAGCTCCAAAAAACTATCCTACCCTGCACCCCTCCTCTCCTCAGGAGCATCTAAGGGAGATGATGTCCATCGATCCTATGACCAGTAGCTGTGGTACCTTCACAGTTACCAACCTCAACATCCCACCTCCATCTGTAAACAGTACACAGTGTCTCATAGAGGCACACAGTCCCATAGGTAAATATCCCAAGTTACAGAAACAAATCATTAATAGGGATGGAACCAATAAAACTTCAAAACCCATGGTGGTTGTGATTTCTGTAAATCACATCCACTTCAATTCAATTTATTTTTATATAATCCCAAAGCGGTTGGCCGAAAGCACTTAACACACAGTCAACCAATAGTAGCACTTACTAATGCGCCACAATTTAGGGTAACAATAGTCTAAATGGATAGTGAATGAAAGACAACAGGTGTCTGCCCCATGACAAAGGGCATCCAATCAGAACCAGTGACTGAATACAGTGTTGCATCAGTTGGTGACTGTCATCATACAATGGGTTGTCATCATACAACGCATTCATTCTGAAGTTTTCTGTCAATGGGAATTCAACTGAAAGTTTAATATTTCTATAATGTGTTATATTTGTAGGAATCACTGCCTGAAATTATAAATCATTTGCAACAGATAAAATTTCATAGTAAAGAACGCAAATATAAAGAAGGTAATGAGTATGCATGAAATGCAGAATGAATTACACTAAATGTACTGTCAGACCACATAAAAGTGATGTATCTGGTTATTTGATTTGAAAATGCCTAACAGTTTTCAGTTCACTGGATTTGAAATGCCCTGGTCAGTAATGATTTTTTTCATGCTGTTTATCTATCTAGGGAACCACAGAAGCCAATTAACGCAGTTTTATTGATTCTTCAAAATAGCTGAGAGCTTGACTTTAAATAACTGATTTTCCATTTATTACCTTGTGCAGGAAGAGTTTCCTGTAAGCTGGCTACAGCCAACTGCGGCATCAGCCAGGACACCAATCTGACCTTTGACCCTGAGACCTGCCCTTACTGCCTAAAATCCACAAGTCTGGACTCAGAAGGCACAGAAGGGAATGAGACCGCCGACTCAGACAGTGAGGGCATATATGAGTTCACTCAAGACATGCACTATCGTGATCGCCGGGACCCTAACCAGAAAAGGGGGTCTACCAGAATGATGTTGGGTCAACGGGCAAGAAAAGTGCTACTTTTCTGGAGGCTCGTGTGTGAGACTTTCCGCAAAATTGTGGACAGCAAATACTTCGGCCGGGGCATCATGATCGCCATCCTCATCAACACGCTCAGTATGGGCATTGAGTACCACGAACAGGTGGGTGCCAGTCGCTCTCAGAGGCGTTTTGCTAATGTCACACAAGGCCTGGTCGTCTTGGTCAGAAAAATCTGCATTCAAGAAGACTGAAGCCTTGTATGGTTACCGTGTTTGTTCCTGCTTAACTCTAAAATGTTAGATGTCAAGACAATGCGTGAGTATTTACAAAACTCGTCAGTAAGAGCTAAAGATAAAGTGATCTTGGTTTTGCCAAAGAAAGTCCAATCATTGTGTTTTCACCGTGGCCTTTGTCAGATTAATCTTGGTAAAAACATGCTGATGTACTGAGGAGATTTTTTAGCCAGTATCCTTGGTGATTTGTCCAAAAATTTCCCATAAACTACTTTCAGGAACTGTGTAGGAGTCGAGCGTCTGGGCCTCAGGTATGGGTGATTAATTCCGCTTGGTCGCAGTGCATAGTCATAGATGCGTTTCAACTAAAACTTACTACACATTTGTCAAGAAAGCAGGCTTGATTTTGAGGATAAAAAAAAGAATCTGCCAACACTACTCTGTCCTTCTCTGCAGCATTCTTATTGTGGTCTTTGGCAAAACAGATCGCAGGAGGTGCTTCTTCCGTCTTCCAGCCTAATGGCCTGTGAACTCTCTCCTTGGCAGCAGATAAAAATGGTTTTTACTTTGTTACAAGGAAAGAGGAATGAGGCAGTGATGTTCGATCCCTCTCATTCTGAAATAATTGTGCCAGAGGCTGGGCCTGATGTCAGGATAATATATGACACTTATTTAAGGACTACCATGGATCAGTGTTTCAGTCTTTCAATGTACCTCGACCTGAAACCGCATCAGCTGTTTATCATTCATTTTAGCCCAAACATACAGTATCTGGCTGAGGCCATGTTAGTTCCCACCCCCCTGCACCAGAGAATATTATTGGGTTATTTGTTTGACACACGCTGCATAGTCCTGTCTATGATGACTTTGGAAAATAGCAAGAGAAAATGCTTCGACTGTAAATCTGATGCAGCTCCTTGAACAATAGGATGTGTTATCACTTATACAAACACTTTTAGGAGTTGATTCAGAATATACGTCCGGTTATGGGTTTGCTACAGCTGCATTTGTAAACCAAAACCTTTTCTGTTTTTTTTATCTTAAAAATGGCTGACTTATTTTATTTTTCCAGCATCAGAAGTTCTTTATTCAGCAATAAATAATAAATAGATTTTCATTTCTGTCCCTTGTGAGGTTCATGTATTCGAAAACTAATATTTTAGTCATAAAGCTGATTACTTTGATCTGTACACAATTCACAATTTGACATTATTTGTAAAATGGTATACAAACTAAAATTTGATATGTATGCATAATATTAAACAGAAATTGCTGGAGACTGAAACTCACACACACCCATCCTGGTTCAACAGAGGGCGACCTTGTAAGCCTCTGTTAACATTTCAGGACTAATTTTACTGGTGCTGTAGGCCACGTTTAGCATAAATGTTATCTAACAGCAACTTGCTTGACAATAAGGGTGCCTTGCTTCTCACACGGCTTATTAATAAGCAGAGTCATTGTTTTGCGTCAGCTTCTCTGCCCTTTCCTGCTGCCGGATACTCTCCAGTGAAAGATCCAGGTGATGCATTTCTGTGCTTTAGTGCATCGCTAATTGCATCGTTTGCTGTTGATTCCCAGGGAAGCGGCCACCGGCCCCCACGTGTACCCCTCCCCAAGGGGTTTTTTGAGTCATCTAGTGAATGGGAGACATGAGTGCAATAAGAATTCAAATTTAAGAGGTTACTTGGGTTCCTTGACCCAGTCCCTCGACAAATAAAAACAGACGCCAACCTGCCTAATTGCATCTGTTCCCTTTAGCTTTCCAGGAAGTTTTATAGCCTCACTCTAACCCTCATCACTTCTCACTCTTCTCTCTGTTTTTCCAATTTGGCTGCCTATTTACTCGCTCTTTGCATTTGCTGTTTTTGGAACGTACACCTTCTTTGCTCAGAGGTGATTGCTAAAACCGAAGCAGGCAACACAGCTGATCTCTCATTGTTGTTGAGTATTTTCAGCCATTAGCGTCAAGCTATTCCCGAGAGCAGCACAGGCTTGCCGGACCACAACACAAGGGATTTATTAATCCTTTGTTACCTTGTATTGCTAATATTAATGATGTCTGTCATCAATAATCTTTTAATGATAATTGTTTGTGTCATGCATATTTGTATGATATAAACACTACCTAGCATTCCAGGACCAACTAAGATTAAAAAATATAAAAGTTGACCTGTATTCAGTAGTCAGGATGAGTAAACAAGTAAATTACCTCAATGAGTAAGCTTACATTTATATATACAGGTGTTCAGAGTTTCCAACTCTGAAGCATCTGGTGTGACACTCACAATTTCTGACTCTCATGCTCATGCCAGAAATTTTACAGGAAATCTATATTATTTCATTATAAACCTAAAATTAGCTGCATCAAAAGTTCTGAGGTCGTTTGTAAACCCTACGGACTATTTATAAGGTAATAAAACTGTTACATACATGTTGTTGTCTCAAATTGAAAATTTCACACCAGCCAGCTGAGCAAATTTGGCAATCCTGGGTATGTGTTGACTTGCATCTGCAGTTGGGACCATGACCACAGTTTTAAGGTATCTCAGTAATTGTAGGGGAGACCCAAGGCATTAGGTACAGTACTGTAATATACACACAGTACTTTACAGCAAATGATAGGCACTTTTACACTGAGGTTCCGGAACCTGTTCCTGGTTTACAAGTCCCTGTGCTGTCTCCAATGATAACTTTTAATGGTCCTGGCTGATTTTGTGTGCTGCTTTTACACTATACTTCAGGAACTGGAAACTTTATACTAAATCACCATGGGGGACACAATAACTTCACGTACAAGTGAGAATAAATGAGTCATTCTTTTTAGTTATTTGTTATTTGCTGGGGGGATTGGTCGTGATCAAAATGGGACACAGGCTTTTATTTATATTTTACTTATACGACCAACAACATGTTCATGACTCCTGTTTAATCTAACAAGCAGATCGATCTTTGGTTTTCCTCAGAATAAAAAATTATGTCATTTTATTCCAATAATAAGTGCTGGCAAGTTTCGCAACCAGCACTGACAATATTAGACAAAAGATATTGGTTAGCGATCGAATTTTCCAATGCCAACTTAGCAAAAAAATGTATTGATTGATGCGTTAAAAGTAATTGGGGTTCAAAAATAATTCCATCTGCTCAATTATTGCTCCAGGACATCTCTTTTTTACTGTCCTTCTGAATAACCATCAAGTTAGCGAGGTGCTTATGGTCAACCATTCAGCAAGCTATAGCTGCATGCAACTCCATAGTAGTTTGCATTTACTTTTTACTTTTTAGTCCAGTTAAAACAGACACTGGTTTGATTTTTCCCTTGGTACGATTCATTGGGCACTTGGGTAAAGACCAAAACAATCAGACTGAGACCTTTGAGAGGAGGTGGTTTCGGTTCAGTTCCAAACAGACTCTGAAGCAGTTTATTTACGGTGTGAACATGATGCGACCACAATTCGACCCAACTTCCAGGGGTACTCTACGAGTTTGAGCTAAACTGTTCCAATACCCAGTTGTGCCTTACGTTCTGGGATGTGGCAGAGCACGCAAACCAGTAGCAGGAGCTAGGTGGAGAAGGAGAAACCAACAGAGGTCTTGCAGTGAGGTTTATGTTGCTTTCTTGAAATCTGGGCAGATCACTACAACTGTCAGCTCCTAAAAGAAGATTAGACGGTTCGACTGAACATTGCCATGTGAATTAAAAAAAAATGAGGTAACAATACATAAGACAGTCAACTGTATAGCCCAGGACACAGGACCTTCTTCCTGTATTTGCTGCATATCTCAGGACATAAGACTTTCTTGTTCTGTATACTGCATAGCCCAGGACACAGGACCTTCTTCCTGTATTTACTGCATAGTCCAGGGCACAGGATCATCTTCCCGTATATACTGCGTAGCCCAGGACACAGGACCTTCTCCCTGTATTTACTGCGTAGCCCAGGACACAGGACCATCTTCCTGTATGTACTGCATAGCCCAGGACACAGGGCCTTTTTCCTGTATTTACTGCATAGCCCAGGACACAGGACCATCTTCCGGGATGTACTACATAGCCCAAGACACAGGACCTTCTTCCTGTATTTACTGCGTAGCCCAGGGCACAGGACCATCTTCCTGCATATATTGCATAGCCCAGACCACAGGATCTTCTTCCTGTACTGTATATACTGCATATCCCAGGATACAGGACCTTCCTCCTTTCTTTACTTTCTTGCTCACGCCACAGACACATCTGACCAATAAGCAGAATGAATGTCCTCAGGTGGTTTGTAGTGGAGAATTGCTGCTTCGCTTGGATTTTTCTCTATGTGAAAGCAAACTGAACAGAGGGGAAAATGCTACAATTGCTCATTACTACAATATTTCATGCTACAATATTTCATTGTACAGTGCAGTAAGTTTTTTATGTAATGAATGTACAGGTACTGTATCTCCAGCTGCATTGTCTGCTTATTGTAGCAGTCCCTTATATATACATTACTGTATGCACACTGTAGTATATAAGTTATAAGTTAGTTATGGACTGTGGGTCATTATACGTCTGTTAGTGCTGCTTATTCTTCTGCACCAGTTAAACTAAGTGATACCCATGTCCTTCTACATCCTCTTTCAGGCATCTCTCAATGAGTGTATCTTATTACTATGGACCTTACCCATAAATGCAATCGGACATGGCTCATTAGTACATAAGTCGATGGATACCTGTAGTTTAAATGGTAAGTAAACATCAATAAATAAGCAAGAAGATACAGAAGGAAATAATAACTGTGGACTGTATGCAGGATATGATAAGTGACAGCTGTATCTGCAATTCCAGTGCATTCACTGTGAGAGAAATATATTATGCTCCGGGCTCTTCAGTCATCTTCGCGATGGACCTCTATTGGCAGTAGACTGCAGTGTTTGCCAAGAGGGAACTGTCAAGCAGCGCGAGACACCTGATGAGTTCGGGACATCACTGGAAGCTTTGATTCACTCTGTTTGGCCCTAACACCCCTGCCCCCCCCCCCCCCACTCCAACCACCCACACCCTCAGCCCCTCTCTCTACACTTCCCTGCTGGCTTAAAAGTCATGTCAGTTTCCTGTGCCAGAGCTAAGCGTAATTGTTTTGTCCGGTGCTGCTCCCTCGTGGAGTAAGGTCAGCGCTCGGCACTCTTTATGCTGAGCCTCAGGGCCTATGAAGTGCGCTGCTCCTGTCAGCGGAACGGCTGCTCCAAGCAAAATGCACGCTGGGCATGTTAAGCTATCTAATCGCTTACTGCTTTCCAGCTCCACTTTCTAAGCATCGCTTTTCTCCTTGTTCCTTTATTTGTTTGTTTTTATTTATTTGTCTGTTTCTTTGTTTATGTGTGTACTTGACATAAGGCTTTCTTGAAGAGAAATCTGTAAAACGCATCATAGGAATTTCCAGTTCAGAAAAGTTAAACTGGGGTGGCTTTCATGTTAAGGGGTTTGGTCCAACCATCTGAAGCAGTTTTCTTTTTATCATTTATTAGGCGTCTTAAGGTTCAGGTTTTAATAAGCAGATTTGTTTTATTGTGCCTGGAACACGACAACAGCATTATTAAGGCTTTTACAATGAACTTTTATTTGTTATATTTTTTTGGTGGCATGCATCATATTTGTGGTAATACCCTGTTTGCGTGCAGTTCTTTTTCTCACGTACACGTCTCGCTAGGCATCGTTGAGTTTGGATTGAGCTGCATTCTTCTTCATGCTGTTGCACAACACATGTATCCCTTCAGAATTACTACTGTACACATCACTCAATTAATTCAAACACCAAAAAACTCTTTAGTTATTACAGTCAGGAGTATTTATCCTCATATAATGTATTTGAGCTTTTGCCTTTTGAGTGGAGGGCACAGATATGGTTATGAGATATGAGATAGATAGATAGACATAGATATCAATTGTGGAAAAATACATAAGACATTCATTTTGATGATTAGTTATTCCAAACAAAGTGTGTTGCTCAAAAGTACCAAAAATCTGGTTATCAATCCATGTATTAATTATCACGTATGTTCTGATTTGTTGGTTATTATAGATCCATCCATCCATTTTCTGAAACCACTTTCACCCATTCAGGTACATGGGGGTCTGGAGCCTGTCCCTAGCTAACAAGGCATGGGATAACCCAGGACGGGGCGTAAACCCATTGCGGGGCACACTCACACACACCATTCACTCACACATGCAATCCTATGGACAATTTGGCAACATTAATGAACTTCAGCATGTTTTTGGACTGTGGGGGGGAATTGGAATACCCAGAGGAAACCCCACGGCAACACGGGGAGAACATGCAGACACAGGGAACCCTGGGCCCGGAGATGTGAGGCAACAGTGCCAACCACTGCACCACTGTGCTGCCCCAGTTATTATCAAGACTGTTATAATACTGAATTTTTTTGTAATATATTGATTTCAAGACAAATTATACAAAACCAATCTTTGTTAAATGCAGCAGTTTCGGTTCTGGAATTTGCAGCAGTATAACAGAATTATACTCCTGTAATTATCCATTTCAGCATTATGCAGCCTACTACTGACAGTATTAAATTACACTGCCTGGTGCATTCAAATGAACCAAGAGAAGTCAGGTCACAATCTATCATTCCAAGCTTCTGTGTTGCCCTTAGGCTGCTTCCTCCTGTCAACTTTGAGCAGGTACTGGGCTTCTGGAGATAAGCTGGCACTTTGGATCGGTGTTGAACTGCCTATGTAAGTTGAAGTATTACGTTACTGTTGTCAATCAGCATTACATTAGAATTAGGTACACATCACCGTTTGCCCTATAACGAAAAAATGAAATGTATTATACAATGTACGAGCCAGTTGCAGGTTTAAGAATCTTGCTTCCATTTGAAGAAGGTTACTTTTGGTCTTGCAGTGGTTATTTTCACTCAAGCTGCTCTTCTTGGACATCGGATGAAGTGACATTGATATTGTTTGAAAGTACTTCCAAAGAGTACAACGTATACAAAGAAGAAAAACCTTCAGATTATATCAGTGTTGTACAAGCTTGCTATGAGAAATCAGCTACATGAGAAAAAGAAACATAATCTCCGCCCTTGGTGCATCTAATGATATGGTCATGTCATTCTGTTTTTGTTAATGCCACAAAATATAACCTTTTATCTTATTTTATTTTATTTAAATGGTACTGTGGCCCTTGTTTTTTTTCTTTTGAAGAAATTATGTTGTATGCTGATCTTAAAATGTAAAAAAATTACTTATTCTCCTATTTCTTTGTCTTTTATGTCAGCTGTCTAGTAAGAGACACATATGCTGATGGTATTTTATTTCTTTATAAATCTTAATGTGTGTGTAGCCAATTTGGTCCAATTAGGTTACTTTGGGAACCTAAGGAAGTATGCAGTTTTAAAATCTAAAAATATTGCCATGTAACTATTATCTATATATTTGAGATGAAGAAGAAGGCCGCTTTTGTGTTATTCAATGTTAGTCTAGTTCACAACATAATGATACTCCTGGGTCTCCAACTCAAGATGGTTTGTGGTCCAGCGGCAGGTCAGCACCCTCAGCATTGTGCTGGGCGTTGGACACAGTTGCAGTTACACATAAATCTAAAGGTTGGGTTGGTGAAGTCTCAAAATTTGGAAATATCCTTCCATTTATTTCTGAGGATGGAATCACCAAATATGCACTAATTTACTGCAATTTTTTTGTGTCATCCCTGCTGTTTTACCATTTGTGACCTTCACATAAAGACACTAAAGACTCACCAGCTGATCTTCCAAGCTACTGGCATAACCTTCCAGAATTTTTTTAAGCAACTCTTCAGCTTTCATGACATAAACACAAAATGCTATTGCTTTTTATGTTAGGATTAAACGTTAACTGGCTTATCCAGAAAATATGACCCTTTTTATTGCTGAGATTATAAAAGTATAAATATGTAAGCATTTTAGCATTTTATGGAGCTGGACACCATAAGTATGGCAGTACACTGCCTGTGACTTTAGCTTCCTTCTGTACCCTCAAGCGAGAGATAGGTCCAAATTGCTTCTGTAAATATCTGGTTATTAAATTGCATGCAATGGTGAGTGCAGTTGTGCACGTTTGTGCAAGCGAATTATTAAAATTGCTTTGGATACCATCATGATCTGAGAGAACCGAGTCATGTGATTAAGGTGAAGCCAGCTTTCCATGGTTGCTGCCTTCTCCTCTGGGGACAGGGGGCCATATCTGAGGAACGCTCTTGCTGCCTTATCTCTCACACACTCTCCAGGCCCCTGTTTCTCTTCGTCCAACACAGACTGGCATCCAAACAGCTCGTCACTGCTAACTCTTCGGGGTGGAGCGTTGAGTGGAATGGGACTGTGGGGTGGGTGGATGGGGGGGTGCAATCAGGGGCAAATCTTCTCTCCCCATGTTAACAGGCTTACCTTTTATGGTATCCTGATGGAATACTTGTCTGAATGCCAAAAATGTGACAAACAATTCCAAGCTCTACACTATTTATACAGTGTTGATGTTTTTTTTTACATAAACGTTTTTGTTCTTTTGAGACTGTGGATGTAGCAGCCTAGATCCCTTCCCTCACCCCCCTCCCCATATATCACTCCCTAGGAGGATGGACTTGACTGTTCTGGTTGTTTTTGCCGTTGCTTAGAGAGGTCATTTGCAGTAGTGCTGGGTCTTCTGGGTTCTGTCAGGAGCTCCCGTTGATGGCTAGTTGCTCGGAATGAAGAAGCCTGTAAGACCCAACCTTGGTTGGGCAGTCAGTCATCAGGATGCCCGGTCGTGGGACCTTTGAGGAGACAGGAAGTTGGTAGCTTATCGCTGACAGAATCCTCGATGAATGTCTCGGTATCCGATTGGCTGAGCCCTAATGTGGGTTCTTTCCAGTCTTATCAGTACAGACTTCAAAACAAATGCTGCATGATTTAAACTATCTATTGAGCTTTCAAGTATGTAGTGGAAGCTTGTAGGATTTGTGTAAAATATGTTATAATTACCTCATGTTTTTGCATATAGTGAAGCAAAAGAATATAAAATTCAGTCTGGAATTAATGTGTGCATTCCCTGTTCATACAGTACTTCTCAGTTCTCCTTTTTCCTTTTCATTCCTTTATGAGTTTGTCACTATTGTCTTTTTGTTAGAAAGACAGCAGCATTTGACACGAGGACAATGTAGATCAGAATGTGTTGTGTTATTAAATTATTTACTTTGATAATATTCACCCTCGCAAATACACCCTCCAGCACTGCTACTCTGTACTTCGTTTGTATAATTATTGTTTTTTATTGAAGCAGGTCAGGTTTGGTATTGTGTGTTTCGGGACAGTTTTAGGACTGAATACATGTGTCATCTGTACAGCAGCACCATCTTATCCATGCGACACTGCTTCTCTGCTGCTCCTTTTTTGTGGTTTTGACGCCTGAGCTTGCAGGGTGTTTTATGGAGTGGGGAAAGGGCAGGTAGTTTCCTGCTTTCCAAGGGAGGTCAATGGTCAATAGCCCATGAAAAAGTGTTAGAGGACAATTTGCACGACATTGACCAAGCTTGGTGATGCTTGGCCTCAGTCCATGGCGTCAGGCTATGATTAATTTGTGTGTGTGCGTAGCGAGCAAGCAAACCAACACCAATGTGGAGATAACCAAGTGTACCAGCTTCGTTTATGTTATTTGTAGAGACACAGCTATAAGTCATTTGAAAAGATGGGATTAGAGGCATTATTTCGACATGTTTCTTTGGTATTGTTAATAGGAAAACAACCTTCCTCTAAGGGCCTTGGAGTGTGGCCACCACGAGCCTTTTTCCTGCCAAGAAAGAATTCTTGAACCGGTGCGCCATAAATATCTCCTCAAAACACGACGTACCATGATTATAGAGTCTCCCCAATGTCTAAGTGTTATTGACAATAGGAAAACTAAGACCAATTAGAGGTGCTATTCACTCTTTTTCCTTACAATTTTGTTAGTTTTAATGCAATTTCTACTTCTTTTGAACATCAGTTAGACATTCTTCCCACTGTTGACCAGGCATCTATGACATTATGTATAGGATAGACTTTTAATGCTACTGATATACCAAGATATATGTGGATAATGTATTTTTTTTGGTTATAATGAGGGTTTTTTGTGAAAAGAAGTGATTTTTTTTACATTGTGGTCTTTGAAAAGCATGTCTGTTTGAGGGTGAATACCACGTAAGCCATTTTTCTCCCCCTTTTGATTACAAAATCGTGCCTTGGCCCTGGAGCGGTGCATGTAACAGTCTCTCTTTGTTTCTGCTACTG
Organism: Pollimyrus isidori; assembly: GCA_019775955.2. NCBI lineage: Eukaryota > Metazoa > Chordata > Actinopteri > Osteoglossiformes > Mormyridae > Pollimyrus > Pollimyrus isidori. The sequence goes on from JABFDZ020000097.1 coordinate 12,550,608, forward strand.
CAATCAAAAGCCAGCTGGAGAGAGACACTCTTGAGACACAACTGTCAGAAGTGGGGTCTCCAGTTCAGTCCAAAGTGTCCATTGGTGTGTGCCAGGGAGCACTCCAAAGAGCCTGGTGTCTTCTTTGGCGCCCGAATGGGTGGAGCACATTGCTGGCATCAGCATTAACCAGCCCGATTTGCACAATGACATGATAAGCATGGAGTATTGGAATGTTGGGAATTCCTAGGAGGACACATTGAGACAACGCTCCATTGAAGGAGCATGGCTTGGATGGCTGAGAGTATGCCAGGTGATAGATTCTATGTGGCCTTTCTGGTACAGAGGTAGAAAGAATAACCTGAAACTCTAAAAACAAGCTGGCAAGCACCAAAGTGCAGCAATACATATATACAGCTGCAGGCCTGTCTTAATGTGGCTCCATTCTCACTGAATGCAGAAGCACACAGGGGATACTTCATAACCTCCATACCAAGTCTGGTCCTGCTCTGGTCCTTCACCAAGTTGTTACAGGGGAGCTGGACCACACAGTGGGTCACAAATAGCTTCATTATGTGTCATAAGTGACTAGGATCTATATTGAATTAAACTTAATATTTCAGGACCAACTGAGTTATGTTTCATTGCATGCACTTTACGTATGAGTGTTTCTGTCATACTGCATTAACAAAACACAACAAATTGTTCCACGTAGGTTTTTCTTCTTTCAAACCAAGTGTGCGTGAATAACACGGCAAGCAAAAGTAATGTATATTTACTTAATTATTTTATATCTGTTTTTGTTTTACATAGTTTTATTTGATTTTGTCAAAAGTTTTGCCAAGGAACAAGGCAACAGGGCTTGGACACTGAAATTGAAACACTGGTCAAACTGGTGCTTGAGGTGTGACACCTAAATATCTTCCTTGATTGTACATACTGTACCATCACAAGCCATAAAACAGCTGTGCATAAAATATTGCAATCCTCACAACATATCACACAACATAACAGTTCAAAAGTGGACAAATTGTATTTGCATGTCTCACTGAAACATCTGTGACTAGGACAGCAAGTGTTTGTTGTGTATCGAGAGCCACGGTATCTAGGGTAATAACAGCAAACCACCACGAAGAACAGCCCACATCCAATAAGAGTAACTGTGGACGCAAGAGGAAGCAGTCTGAAAGGGATGTCCTGGTACTAACCTGTCAATATTCATGGTTGGGCTGCTATAGCCAAACCATTGGTCATTTGTGCCCATGCCAATCTCCAGCCCAGCCACCCTGTGGAGAAAAATTGACAGCTTTGCCTTTTGGCTCAGCTGTTTCTTCACCATGACAGATTGATGCGTTCTCTCCATCACTGCTGACACCGCACTGATCCACCTGTTGATCCCCTGCTCCATCTTTCCCTTACTCATGAACAAGACCCCAAGATACTTAAGCTCCCTCACAAGGTGAGAGCATTCCACCCTTTTCCAGCTGAGGAGCATGGTCTCAGATTTGGAGGTGCTGATTCTTATCCCAGCTGCTTCACACTCAGCTACGAATTGTCCCAGTGAGAGCTGTATGTCCAATGAAACCAACAGAATCACATCATCTGCAAAAAGCAGAGACCTAATCCTGAGGTCACTAAATCGGACACCCTCAACACCCTGGCTGTGCCTAGAAACTCTGTCCATAAAAAGTATGAACAGAATCGGTGGCAAGTCCCCAGACTCTGCTTCCTCATGGGAAGACATGTTGGTGGGATTGAGGAGGTCTTCGAAGTACGACCCAAAATGTCCCGAGTTGAAGTCAGCTCTGCCCCATCCCTACCATAAACAGTATTGATGCTGCCCTGAGATGCCAAACGATGGACCAGAATCTCCTCTAAGGCATCCGGAAGTCATTTTCCATTACCTCACCAGACTCCTCCCACACCCGAGTTTTTGCCTCGGCAACCGCCGAAGACGCATCCCGCTTGGCCTGCCAGTAGCTGTCAGTTGCTTCTGGAGTCCCACAGGCTAAAAAGGCCAGATAGGAGTCCTTCTTCAGCTTGACACCATTCCTCACCACCGGTGTCCACAAACAGGTTCAGGGATTGCCGCCGCAACAGGCACTGACTACCTCACGGCCACAGCTCCGGTCAGTCGCCTCCACAATGCAGGCGTGGAACATGGCTCATTCGGACTCAATGTCCTCTGCCTCCTCCGGGACATGGGAAGAATTTCTGTCAAAGGTAGGAGTTGAAGCTCCTTCAGACATGGGATTCCGCCAGACCTTCCCAGCAGACCCCCACTATATGCTTAGGCCTGTCAGGGGGGAACCCGGTGACCCGCATCCAGGCAAGGAAATCGTGGATCTAATGTTTTTCTTACCATTAGGGGTCTATTGAGCCACACTTCATCTGGTTCTTCACCCAAGACTTGTTTGCCTGGGGTGACCCTATCAGGGGCATAATGACCCAGGCAACTTAGCTCCTGGCATAACTGGAACACCCAAACCCCTCCGCCACGATAAGGTGTTGGCTCCAGAAGAGGACCACATACATGTTCACCAAATAGTTCAAATATTGTACCTTGAAGATCGTGCTGTGTATCAGGATGATAATGCACTAATACACACAACAAGACTGGTAACAGTGAACAGTGAATTTGAACATCTCCCTTGACCTGCACAATCACCAGATCAGAACATGATGGAGCCACCTTGGGGTACCTTTGAGCAGTGAATAAGGCAACATTTTCCTCCACTAGCATCATGTAGTGACCTGGACACTGTTCTGTTGTTGCTTCTCAAAAGTCCATTTTATAAGATTTGTATTTGTATATGTATATGTGTATATGCATGTGTGTGGTGTGGTCTGAGATGGACTGGCATCTCATCCAGAGCATCGCACTGCCATTTACCCTATGCTGTCTGTGATGGGCTTCCTGGCTTTAGAACCATACCCCCCAACCAGGATAATGGCTTAAAGGTGGATGGATGGGTGGTAGGTAGGTACATGTTTCAAAACCAGTTATTCTGAACAACAGAATTAGAGATATGGGACTGACAGCAAGTGAGTTTATTTTTTTATAGTATTTTTAAATCATAGCCTGTCAGATTTAATGTTTGTCTGGGCATCAAACAGTTAGGCACACTTAAATTTTTTAACTATCAGCTTGATCTGACAGTTGTTGTACTCAGGACAGCTTTTTTATCATCGCTTCTTTTGTTTTTCATTTTGTTCTGTTTGTTTTTTGTATATGGAGAAAATAATGATAATAATGGACACGTAATGTCCTGTCTTCCATCACTAGTATTTCTGTTTGCCTGTTAATATAATACAAGACAGATGGTAATTAAAAGTTCATTGTATATGAAAACACGGGCAAACAATACCCATTGTCGAAATACAGTTAAAAAGTAAAAACAATAGTTTATAATGTGCCCCATCCTGGATTGTTCCCCACCTTGCACTCATAGTTTCCAGGATAGGCTTCCGACCCCTGCAATACTGAACAGGACACACAGGGTATTGAAGATGGATGGATGGATGGATGGGTGGATAATATTTGGGTTTACTTTCACCTATAGCAATTGTAGAACCCAAATGAGCGATATGACTGGGACATTGTCTGCCCACTGTGTGTATTTAACTTGGTGTTAAGTAGTCAAAGTTGGCTAATGGCAGAGATACATTAGCACCATCCTAGCAGTCCAGGACGCTGGTAATATAAGCAGTCCGTCTGTCATCCACAGTGCATAGTGGGCAGCAGCGCTAGCGCTTTTAGTGAAAAAATCCTGTTAAGTACTTTGTCATCTGCTCGCAGATCATTGAGTTCTCTGTTATCCACTTCCCTTTATTGTAATGGACCTGGCTTGCAGTTGTTTGTCATGAAATGTACCTTTGTTCCATGCAATGCCAAAGATATCATGTGGCGCTCAAAAGACTTTTAAGCTAAAGTATGGTGCGAAGCAAGGTGCCAACAGCATACCAAATGGCAGACTTGGCTTAGAGTTTGACGGACAGATCACATTGGATTAGATAACTGATCAACCTTTATGAGATAACATTTAGGCATCAGAGGCCGATTTTAGAAAGAGACACTTTTGGAATTATGTGTCACCAGAATGGGCTAAGTTTTACTTTTAAGATGTCAAAATGGTCTCAGGTGTTCTGTTCCCCAACATATCCTGGCTGTGTAAAGGACATCAGCAGGGAATCTAACAAGTGGTGTGAATTGTTAGGACAGGAAGGAAGATTGCCTTGCTCCTCTCTCTCAGTTACTGCTCTATCTTGTAATGGAGCTGGTATCATTCTATTATATGCTCTAAATGTGGTTTCGACTCTAGGGGCATTGCATGAAGTATTATGGACACAATGGTCAAGAGATTCAATGAAGGGCAAATGCTTTAACGTCCCTTAATAGTACAATTTTAATTTGAGGAAGATAAAAAAATAAATAAACTTTTGTGTATACAGTGAGTTCTTTTTTGTTCTGCAACCCTGGGCCTGAATTTTAGCCAAAACAAGGGTATAGAAATAGATGATGTATTGTTATGTTTCTTGTCCCTTTGTTCTAGCACAAAAGGGTGTGGCCTAACATAAAGCCATTATTAATATAAATACAACAACCGCTATGAAGTCAGCCAATGTGAGTGTGATGTTGTGTATGTCTCTGATTTCCCCCTATCTATCTCCCTCCTGACTTGCCTTTGACTTTTCCCTTGCCCAGCCTGACGAGCTGACCAATGCCCTGGAGATCAGCAACATTGTCTTCACCAGCCTGTTTGCTCTGGAGATGCTTCTTAAGGTCCTGGTGTATGGACCCTTTGGCTACATTAAGAATCCTTACAATATCTTTGACGGAATCATTGTGGTGATCAGGTGAAGGAAACTCGAAGTCTAAAAAAAAAAAATGAACAAAAACAGATTAATTAATTTGTTTCACGTAAGAATGTTAATAAGTAGAATTTGCAATGCTGTGATGATTTTGCCTGGCTTTGGGTTCGTGTGCTTTAAAACATCCCGTCTCCATCAAACTGGCACAGCGTGTGGGAGATCGTCGGCCAGCAAGGCGGCGGTCTGTCGGTGCTGCGGACCTTCCGGCTGATGCGCGTGCTGAAGCTGGTGCGTTTCATGCCGGCCCTGCAGAGACAGCTAGTGGTGCTGATGAAGACCATGGACAATGTGGCCACCTTCTGCATGCTGCTCATGCTCTTCATCTTCATCTTCAGGTGAGACTGACAGGGAAGAGAAGTTAATTGTAATGTGTTGTAGTCCATGCCCTCCCAATGGTATATTGTAAGAGGTGAGACATTGTCACTCATCTGACCTGTGACTTCCCTCCAAATAAAACTAGGACGCTGGCATTTCAGATATTTTCTTTTTTTTTTTTTTGTAGCGCGTCTGTGAGCTCAGCCGTGGTTTGGCAAGCATGCAAACAAAATGTATTAAAAAAAGCCGAGGAAGAATGTGCTGTGGGCTTCAAAATGGAAATATGTAACAAAATAAACACCCACTGCTCTGTGAAGAGGAGCCAATTTCGCAAACAGGAGAAGGATACGGATAGCCCTATACAAACCTTGATTAATGTTAATGTTATTTAAGATGTGCAAATGGGGAAAAATGAAAAGAAGGAAGAACATATGAATAATGATTTTAGAAAGAAACAGAAAAAAAAAACAAATTGAGTGAGACGATGCATTCTTTCTTTGCATATTTTGTTCCTTTATTTCTGTTTGCAGTATATTGGGAATGCACCTTTTTGGCTGCAAGTTCGGCTCTGAGCGTGACGGGGACACTTTGCCTGACCGGAAGAACTTTGATTCGCTGCTTTGGGCCATCGTCACTGTTTTCCAGGTGAGCTTGCAGGGTCCTTAGGCCACGATGCATGCATATGTTCTTTGGCAGGTTGGGGCCAAGGCATAAGCGAACTTAGTAGCTGCCTAGGGCCCAGCAGCCGCCAGGGGGCCCCTCATTTGATCAGTCTGTCAAAATGAGAAAGAAGATGACAAATGACAGCTAGGTTATTCAAATTTTGCTTAGGGTCCCAAAAAGGTTCCAGCTGGTTCTGTCCTTTGGGTTCCTTATTATGTGCCGTGTGGTGTACCCCAGATCCTGACTCAGGAAGACTGGAACAAAGTGCTGTACAACGGCATGGCCTCCACCTCCCCGTGGGCAGCGCTGTATTTCATCGCCCTCATGACTTTTGGCAACTACGTTCTATTCAACCTGCTGGTGGCTATTCTGGTCGAGGGCTTCCAGACAGAGGTAAAGTTGCTCTGCGTTGGCCTGAAAGTCTGTTCCGTCTGGCTTTTACCTCCCTTTCCTCATATTCCTTCTGTCTCCCCTCTCCTTACCGCAGTCTTTATTTCCAGCTCTACCCTGCCCGTTTGGCTCACACCTTTTCCTCCTCTCACACTTACTCTTTGCTCTTTGTCTCATGCCAGTCGTTTGCAGGAGGCCATCTGTGGCCTTCGGCGTGTCAGACCACCGTGGGAGATCATGTGCTGAAGTTCAGCTCCAGCCTGTCACATGGTCTCTTGGCTCCAGGCATATCTCACCTCTTCTTCTATGTCCTCCTCTCCCTTTCCTTTCTCCTCAGCGTTGCTAAAACCTTTTGACACCGACCACATTAACAGGGTCTATCTTAAAAGAATAATTAAATGCGACGTTCGAATGTTTGTTTAGGATATAATTTGTCTTACAGGAGTCCAGGTAATATGTTTTTGGCAGGAGAATTCTGAGTTGCTTTGTCATAATCTTGGCTGTATGAGACATAATCACAAATCTCACCTCAAACTCTGTTTTATTTGCAAGGGACCTCCTTCTCGCTGAACTTCAGCTGAACTGATGCTTTGTTTTCTCCTTCTGGGAGACGTACTCAGACAGCAAATATCAGGGGCTGCTCTCTTTCAAGATGTAGATCTGAGGCAGCATAAAAAAATGAAGGCTGCTTCTGCTTAAGTGTAGGATGTCCTGAACCGCCGGCAGAACTCAATGCCATCTCTCTCGCTATCAGAGCAACATGATGACTACGCAAGTGTTGGACCATGCCGGCACCAATCTGGTCAACCCCATGCTTCTGGGCCTCGTTCAGTCACTGGGCCGAAAACTCACAGGAACTCGTAATAATCACTTTGCGGTCATGGTCCTGAGGCGCTCTCTGTGCTGCGCCAGCAGATCTCTTAATTCAATGAGGCGTGACTGAGCAGATGACTGAATTTCGTGACGCGCTCTGACATTTTTTGATTCTTGTTTTCCCGGGATTCAGGGGATTTGCAAAGGTGTTCACTGCGGGAAAAAAAAAATCCAAACAGCAGACTGCGCTGCGCATGCCTCACTCCCTTAATGCTTGAATCTAAAAACTAAAATGAAGTTTGATTTGACAATGTGTTATGTTTTCCACAAACACACCTAAAACATATGATCCAAAAATGTATTGTATTATTACAACCTGTAGCTTACGATGAAGCATCGAGACAACAGTTTTGCACGGAAGTATAATGGGTCAGACAGGACCAGGGACATATATGTAGTTATATAGTTCTTATATACTGTTTTTAGTAAGTATTACTTAATGTAGCAGTGGTGGGAAGGTGTTACCACATGCAAATGTATCTTAATGCATTTTCATGTGCACAGCCTGACAGACCATGTAGGACATTTGCACAGACAGACCATTACACCATGGCCCCAGGAGTACACTGAGACTTGTTCCTCTCTATTCTGCCAAGATACCATAGTCACCGCATCCCCCTTGCCAGAGATAAATAGCTTGGCCACGACATCAGTGCAGACAAAGAAATGTGTTTTCAGGTTTCCGCTTTGTATTATGGCTCTGGGCAGCTTAAAAAAAGACCTGGAAGCCCTCAAAGAGGCCCATTAGGTCGCCTGTCACCAAGGGGACATCACGTACATGCTGCTGTTGTTGCTTTTTAGCGTCCGATCTTTCTCGGTGGTCCCATGCAGGAACACCGCATAGCCTTGCACGATGGCTGGCTTTGAGCTGAGTGACAGCACCTAGGGTGTGAGTTCCTCTCAAATTTTGCGACACACATCCATGTCCAAGCCTCCCCCCACCCCCTTGCGACCCGCATGGGTGTTCATGCCCAAAGCGCTGCTGCTTTGTTTCATCGCGTCGCTGAAGGAGACACAGTCACCTCCCTTCAGGGCCCCCTGACTGCAGGCTCCTGCCGCCTGTACGCCACAGCTACCCGATAGCTTGGCTCTCAGCTCTATCATTCATTCCTTCTTTACCTCCCAAAGCTACTCGCTTTACTTTTATTTGTTTATTTACTTCTGGACTCTCCTTCCTTCCTGCAAACATGTAGTTTATTTTTAGTTGGCTGAACTTTGCAGTGCGTCAGGGTTGCTAGGGAACAACAGGGTGAGTGACGTATGCTGAACGCGGATCCGGAGATTCTGATCCTCTATCCAGAAGAAAACGTCTCATCTTTTGCTGTAATAAGATAAAAGCCAGTGTGTGGTAATACCTCTGTTTCTCATATTATTAACAATTACATTGATGATATGAGACAGGTCTCAGAAGCTGGTAGCTGCACTCTTAAGCAGGACAGTTAAAGTGAAAAATACTCTGCTGCATAAGGGTAAAAGAAGGTATATACATGTTAGAGATGTGATTGAACCTATAGTCTGTTCCTGTTTGTCAGTCCTGCACCATATGCTACTTTAGTGGTTCGACTCCCTTCCCAGTAACCTTCACGCTATCTCAAACCAGGCCACAGCAAACAAAATAAAAGTCTTCTGGTATTTTAAATTTTCTGATTAAAGTCACAGATTATTACAAAATTGATTGAAAATATGTCCCCACAAGGTAAAAAGTTATAGAAGTTTTTATCACATTGTGGGAAAATCTGGTCCCCACAATGTAATAATTTCAAAAACACACACCCTCACACCATACACACACATACACGTCTTTACACACTCATCAGCCATGTGTTAAAATCCAGTTTTTAATCACCTGATGGGCCTCAGTTTCCCCTATGGAACAACAATTTCAGAGGCTCAGTTTAATGTAAGATTTGCACTTTAAAAATGACACCTGTTTTCCTGTTAAATGTAAAATCATGAGCCAAGTCTATTGTGCCTTACCACAAACTGCTAACTGCAAAATGAACAGATGTTTCCTTTGAATGCAACAGGTACTGGAGGCAGGTCCGTTGGCCCTTTACACAGAATGTACTGTTTGACGGCTCGCCATTAGCGATACACAAACCGGTATCATGCGTGCAAGTGGAAGATCAGTCTGTAAATGTCAGCTCATTTTTCAGCACTGTTGACACGATTGCATGGGACCGCCATGTGCAAATTCTGTTGGATGAAAGTGCCGGACTCGCACCTGCTCTGGCCCACCGCCGCGGACCCCCATCTCATTGGCCGCTTTGTGCCTGCCTCCCGCTTTCTTTCATCACTACACGTTTAACGAGCTCTTTCTGCTTCTGCCCCTTTGTGTTCTTGTCTGGCACTGTACACAGTAGCTACCTGTTTCTCTCTGGTCAAACTTTGCACATTTCCACTTCAGGAAATGTCCAAGAGGGAGGACATTCTGGGCCGGCTGAGCTGTATTCAGCTGCCTGTAGACTCGGGGGTATGTAGCTCTCCGCATGACGTCACACAGTGAGACTAACCGGGCCGGCCTGACGTTGGTGGATAGTGTCACCTGTGCTTACGTCGTTTATGTGAAAGCAGACTTGATTTGAAGTCCCTTTTTAGGTTCTCAGGTTTGGCGCGTTAGCTGCGAATCCTATAGCAATGCAGTCTTGAGAGTCACCTGCTTCATCTGGCTAAAAGGATTGTGCTGTAGATTTCTGAGAGGATTCCGTGAAATCAGAGAAATCCGGAAAGAACATGGCTGAGGCAGATATCGGGTGGGCTGGCGAAGTGGGAGCAGAAGAAACATTGCTGCTGTTTATATATACATTAAAAAAAAGAGAGGAGATTCCAACTGTCAAAATAAAAGTCTTTTTCCTATTGATTAATCATTGTAAATATTTACTGGTCTTATTGGGGATTTTCAGCCATTGTTGATTGACAGAATAGTGTTTTCTGATAAGTTATTGCAAATGACACAAAGGAGCTGAGCAGAATGGTATTAAATATAGAGTCTATAGAGATATAAAGTCTATTGTGCTATAAAATGATTTCAGCGGTGCTTCCACCAGCATGCCTGAGCCATTTAAAGGGACTTTGAAAAAAAGTCTGTTCGCCGACCATAACATCAAACATTCAGTGACAAGTCGGTGTCTTTGTATATTCCATTCTGTAACTGCATTCATCCCAGCAGTAAGGTAGGTGCTTCTGTGAGAGAACCCCACTGGAAAAACCCAGGACAGGGGGCTGCTTTAAAATACTGCTTTGTCACCATCTTCTCCAAAACCCACACTGCATAATTCAATTTCTGGAGAAAGGAAAACATTTCTGTCCATTCTTCATTCAGAACAAGTCACTTCTTTAACTATTTTATTTCAACTATTGACCATCCAAGTGTCATTTTATTTCATTTGGCTTTTAACATTACACTCTAGTTTGCAAATAATATAGTAAAGACTTATATACCTAGAACTGACTCCTGTGTCCCTCACTACTATATTATTTTTGCGTATATGTCTAAAAATAGTCATTTGGACTTCTAGGCAGGTAACTATAGATACTAGTGTTTCATTTCTTTATGCATATCAAAGTAATTTCCTTGATATACTCACAAAATATTAATATTCTGTTTATAAATTAATCTCACATGAAAATGTTTACCTTTAAGTGCTTCTAGTGTTTAATATCCAATTGTGTTGTGCAAGCTTAAACAGTAGAAGTAATCATATAAATATAAAGAGCACTAAAGTCTTTAATGACTATAGAGTTCTTAGCCTGGCCATTCTCTTACAATTGAACCCCCGTTTTTTGCTCAGAAAGGTAAAGTGGGAGTAAGGACACAGGTAACTAAGGCTTGTCCAGACAGCCATCTGTCCACTACAGACCAGGGGAATGAGAAGGGCCCATGGCACAGGGATGGGCATACTGTGAGTAAATAAAGCAGGAGAAAGCCCTCTCCTCTGTCTGTCCCACTGGCTAGCCTAACAAGGGTGAGAAGGAACCGCTGGGATACCCATAATGCTTTGTGGTGTTATTCTGCTCAGTTAAACCTATCACAGCTTTTTTTTTTACCCTGGCATTGCTCCTCTCCCCAGCACCTTAGTAGAGCTCAGAGTGTAGTGAGAGGGTTCCCATGGGACTTAATTGTTTTGTTTGCTTAATTTGCTTTGCTGTTGTTTTTTTATGTGTTGTGTTTCCTCGTGGTGGTTAGCTATTTTTGCAGTTTCTTTTGCTTTGTTTTGGTTGCTTTGTTTTATACCTGTTGTGCTTTAATTATTATTCTTTAATATGATATACTAAAATGGTGCAATGCTCTCATTGGTTTGTACTTCACAGATCTCTCATATGTTTCAGTATAAACGTCTTACAATGTAAGAACTTCCCGTGTCTTTACTTCCAGAGAGGAACTGTTTTTCACCAAAGGGATAAATAGCCTTACAATCCAAAGAGAGGCGTTGCACCGCAGGTCAAAATCTTTGTCAGAATTATCATCACTGTCTCTTCATATTGCATTTATATCTTGTAAAAATTACATTGAAGAGTGATACATTGAATGTACAGCAAATTAATACAGAAGCTAATTTGAAATTTATTGTAAGTGTAGAGCTGTCAGCTCAATTGGCTGTGTTACTAATCGGGCCTTTTTTGATGGAATGTGGCTCTTCATTTAAAAAGGCAACTTCGATATTAGCAAAACTATTAGAAGGGAAATGAAGAAACTGTTCTTGGGCATTGAAGTCCACAGATCTCATGCCACGGCCCTGATTTGAATGTAATTTGCTCAGCAAATATGCACGACTGATGGAAATGAACTTGAACAGTTCTGAGGTTCTGACAAACAGGGTAGATGACTTGTATTAAACCACACTGAAACAGTACCATGGTTCTGCTGCGTGGTTAATCCTGATTGGCTCGGGGCAGAACAACTAGGGAAAAAATAGCCAGGGGATGTATATATGGGCCCTAATTTTTATGGCATGGATATGGGATATCTTCTATGATGATTACAAAAACATCAATATACATCCTTAACAAATGCGTTTTTTCCCCAAATCTGGTTTTGATACACAGTAACATTTAGCAACACAAATCCTACAAATTTGTCATGAAGTATAAAATAATGTAGCAAGGTTGATAAGCTCCCTGGGGCGTTGTAGCAAAGCGGTGGCATTTACTGGACGTTGCAGTGTGGTATGATGCACAGTCTGGGTCTCCTTCTGCATGTGACCTGTGTGCCTGTTTGGACTGTGAATGTTGGGTGTTTCCCTCATGTGAACTGTCTATCCCCTGAGCTCCTCGCGGAGGCCTGGATGGTACAAAAGGGACAGGGACCTCACCGACCCGTATTCAACACATCACCATCACCATCCATGACCACACGCTCCCACTCTCCCACCCTGGGGGCCCCCTTCACCTGCTCTCTCTTGCCACCCAACAAAGGGCGATGCCTCCAAGTCTGACTCGGAAGTCGATATCTATGCCCGGAGCATGGAGGACGTCTGGGGTCTCAAGAAAGATGGGTCGGCCTCAGCAGGTGGGTCATGCGCACTCGAACTCAAAAGCAGTGTCAGGGTAAAGATGGGGGGCATCACGGCAGGTGGCCCACTGCAAAATTTACCTAGAACCAGCCCTTAGCAAATTCTACCAAGGAAGCTCCTGCCCCTTATGCCACTACATGGTGAGATACCCGCCAAGGTTGCCACCCATCCCTTAATGTTCAGTGTTTGGTATCAAACGACTGTGTTTTTTTTCCCTTTTGTTTTACAGGGGAATAAATATATAATAAACCTTTCAATATTTTCAACAGTTCTTTTACCTTTTTTCACTGCTCATCGTTTGAAGTCTTTTCTGAATTCCCAATAACTCCGGCTCTACTGAGTCAAAATCATATTGATATTGTATTCTTCTCCTGTCTTACTGTATTTACTTTGTGTTCTATTTCTAAATGAGAAAAAGAATCTTCTTTAGTGACATTTTACTCATTAATCTGTGTCTCACCTTGATGAACGTGACAGAGGTGGGTTTTCAGTTAACGTAAAGCCTAGGCCAATTGGTCTTTAGATGTAAACACATGAGTAAGAATCACTTATTTTCCAGCATCGTTGGATCCATTCAAATGCAACTATTGACACAAGACATTTTGTTCATCTAGCGCGTTTGCTTCAAAATGCACCTAATGATGCAGCCGATTGTATGCATTCATACTGAAGTTAATGTTTGCTTATATAACTGGAAATCAAGTTCACGAGTTGAATCTACATACTTAAGATGCCAAGGGAGCGGAGGAATTCTTGAAATCTTTTCATATACCGTTAAGCTTTATTTGTACCTGCAATTACCATTAGATCTTTTGTAAAATGAAATGTATTCAGGGGAAATATTGAATATGCCATTTAAGTATGAGGTCCTGACAGCCCGGTGGGGGGGGGGGGGGGGGGCGGGGGCGGGGGGGCGGGGGGGGCGCCCCGGGGGGCGCGGGGGGGGGGGGGCGCGCCGCGGGGGCGCGGCCCCCCGCGCC
>JABFDZ020000097.1:12569905-12584588 GCA_019775955.2 Pollimyrus isidori
ACCCCTAAATGCATTGAAGTAACTGCCATGTGATTGGTTGATTAGATAATTGCATTAATGAGAAATTGAACAGGTGTTGCTAATAATCCTTTAGGTGAGTGTATGTTCAGTTCTATGTCACGTGACAATAAATATTGCCAAAAAGTATTTGAATTGTACAGAATTAATTTGATTGGACAGTCAGGTATTGATTAAATGCAATGTTGATACAACTAATAGGCTACGTTATTATATAACACACTAAATAGTTAGACATTATGATCTTCCGGACCTTTGCTTCAAGAAATTTTCTCTAACTGAACGTCTTTAAATTTTAGTTGAATGCCACTGATTTAAACTCTCAGTATATGTACAGTGAAGGGGTAAAAACACAGCAATTATTTATTTGTTTGTTTAGCAGTACACACAGCTTCAAGTGAAATCATCTAATTCTTAAACACTATGATGCTCATAAGTTTAACTAACGATGGCTTCAGCTGACAGGTGAATCTGGCCAATAATAATGTTTCTATAGACTTGTTTTGTGGGAACTTGAATGCATTTTTTCTTTGGTGCAACATGTTTGAAGCACATTGGAGGGTCATGGGGAAGCAGAGGTGGGTGAAAAGGAATAAAACCAGTGTGGTATTGCTTGAAGTACTTAAAAAATACTCCATATGCAAACAGTAGGCATATGCTTTCCAGTAAACATGTTTCACATCCTTAATCTAAGACAAACCAGCTTGGTGTCTACTACCTGCTGCTTCTTCTGTGCTTACTCTTGACTCACAGATTTATCTCTTGCTCCTCTTCATTACAGAACAGTAATGACAGGGTTAATTTAACATCAGGGTTGTTAATTTGTGTCTGGCAAAAAACCCAGTAAGACGCTGCTACTTCTTTTTATCGTGTAGAAAGAGTGTAATTGTAATTGGTTCTGTTGTCTCCAAAGCCAATCCTTTGAATAATTAAAGGGGAAGAAGTCATGACTGTAAACAAGTCATTGCAGCCCACAGGTCCCTTTGAATGTGGCTGAAGGAAAACTTGAAGCCTGAAGTTCTTGCTGCCCGATCTGGGCCTGCTCCAAAAACTGGCCTCTCTTTCTTCCAGCAGCTCTGGATCTCCGTGACTTTCCGATGTTCAGGGGTGCAGTCGACCGTATCATGAAGGGATAATACACTCTTAGAGAAACAGCAAACACAAACCAACAAACACATTAAAATGCACATACATTTCCCTTTTGCGATCAGTTTCATTTCCAGCCTACATAGTGCTGTGATTCAGCATAATGAAATGTCCAAGACATGCCCAAGCTGTTGCAGATGCGAACACAAATGTAATTCTTATGTAATTCTGCGACCCCTGCCCTGCCATAATTGGATAAATGCAAGCCGTTTACCGCCCCCCGCCAGCCCCCTACACTCTCCATGTCAACCACTCCACAAGCATGCCTCTCTGTCTCACTGAGGGAGATGCACCCCTCGCCTCATGCTCATTTTTTCCCTCCCTAATTGACAACATGCATGTCTTTTCAAGACTTTTCCTTACAGTTCTGTCATGCATTTTGGGTATGTCCTTGCAAGCTATTAGGCTGTGACTGCAGGCCAAACCGATTCACCGAATGACTCCAGGCCCTGGGCTCTAGGCCCTGGACACGCGTCCATGCGACGTGCCTGTGCTCAAAGCGGTGAAGGGCAGTGAAATCTTTGCTGCGGAACTGGCCCAAACTCCAGAACTTCCCCTTCGTGATTTTTTTTTTCTTTTCTACGTGGTGTCCTTGGTAACAAATACTATACTGCTCCTGTGCCAGAGTTTCATGATTTCTAGATGTCTCCTGTTTCCTGCAGTTCATACAAGAATGCAAATTTTAAGATTGATACACATTCTACTCCAGTGACCAAGACCAGCATAAGTGATTAGAAGATGGATGGATGGATTGATTTCTTCATTTAGAATAAAAGAAATCACTGTGTTCCCTGGGGGTGACAAGAAATAAAAGATTTTTGCCTTAACAAAGATGTTTTTACAGGAAGTTTGTTTAGGAAAAGAATTTTATATTGAAATGGATACAGTCAATTGACTGTCACACATGACTAGGCTGATGTGTTTTTAGAGGGCTGTTGTAGCTTCTCATTTGTAGTGAAGTGGCAGTAGATACTACAGTAGAAATGAGTTTTCATTGTGCTAGATTTCCCATATTTCTGCAGTAGCTGTTTGATTATTTGCATTAACAGCCAGCCATCTACCCAGACAGGTGGCTTTAACGTTTTACGTCAGGCATCTAGCGGGAGCGTCCAGCTCTCTCGTCTGGCGATGAGCTCTTCCCAGGAAACAAGATGATAAATAGATGTGTGTCACACAGTCTGTACTCTTTACCATGGCAGTCAGCGTGGGGTGGGGGGGGGGGGGGTATGTAAGTGGCCTGGGAACCCAGGAAAACTCTACATGGGGATGGGGGAGTGACTCCATGCCTGTTGCGTTGATGTTGTATGGTGTTCCATGACCTGTGATAACAGAAGTGGATGAAAATCCAGACCGTTCAACCAGCTGAATGGTGTTTACAGAGGTTCCATGGGGAATTGTGTGCAGGCTGGTTCTTACGTTATTGTGGGGGGTGGAGAGGGTGTGTGGGGAAAAATGCCATTTGGGTCTTGGAACTTGAAAACAGGGCAGATAAACAAGAAGCACAGCATTTCCCATAGTCTGTCTTGTTATTCCATTGCTCCTTGCAAGAGTTTCATATCCCTTTCTAGACAAATTTCAGCTTATGCTATGTTCACACTACACAACATTTAAAGTCATCAGGTCACTGTACTATTCACACTACACAACTTGTTGTCTTGTAATCGGCAGCATTGAAGTTGTTGTGATTTACACAGTACATGACTGATCACTAGGGAGGAATCACTATGTTGTCTGTCTGGTCTCCAAACTAAGTTTTGTCACGAAATCACACGTATATGTACCAGGAAATCACAATTCTTGTGTCAATGTGCTACAATTTTTTAAAATGCTTTAATCAAATCCTGTACATGTACAAACATGAGGGAAACTGACTCTCATATACACTTTCAGGAAATGGTATGTGTGCGGATTCCTGAAAATTAAGAACAGTTTCTAAACAAATTAAACTTTTTACACCTTTTTAAATTGCCTCACCTCATGGTCTGCACTCTCATTGGCTGTAGCTTGTTTGCCACAGCTATTGCCAGTCATGTGACATTTCACACTACAAGATATTAAGCTTGCTAGATATCTGATGGGTGTCTGCAAGCATCGGCGACTCCAAACTCGATTTTCCTCCGATATGCGGTTTTATCGGCAGTCTCCAAAAACTGGAAAATCGGGGCTAAAACCCTGTAGTGTGATCCTGCCATTAGCAATCTGGCCATGGTTACTCAGGAAAGAAACAACTAGTAAGTAGTTCTGCGATGATGAAGCGTGATCAGTACTTTTTTCATAATTATATGCTATACTTGTCTACTTTTTGTCTTTAGATACCTCGTTTGGTTGTTTGACATATGCCTTTATTCTAAGAAAATTGGTGATACGCCAACAGAAATTGTAAAGTGTTGTGTGACTAAACAATGCAGCAAATCAGATCATTCTTTATAAGTAGAGCTTGGCCTTATGAGTCTGTAAGGAAGGGTAAGGAATTAAACTGTATCAACATCAGTTTCAGGACTGTTTTCAGTCTCTGACAGTGGGCTATTTTATTTTTCTCTGCTATAATGTTGTACATTTCCTTTTTAAGAGCTTCATGAAAACAGGTCCTCACCCATCTATCACTCCGTGACACATAGTTATAATGTGGCTCCCCTTCTCACCTTTCAGCCAATGAAAATTACACTGCATTAGCTGCTGTCCGGTGCAGGCTAATGGTCTAATGCAGAATCTGCTATTGACATGCTGTAGTTCATAGGTTGTGGTCATTCATGGTGTGGTGATTAGCATCGGGCAGCTGTCTGCTCTCTCTGCCAAGCATATGTGCAGCCGCTGCATATGGTCTTTAAAGCTGCGGCCACTGTGTTATGTCTTCCTCACACTCCAGACTAACCTGAATTCACTTGTTTCCTTACACTGACTCACCAATCACTTCCTCTCCTCGTCTGGGTCGCTTCACAGGAACGCATCTTCCTGACGCTGTCCAACTACATCTTCACTGCCATCTTCGTGGCCGAGATGACGGTAAAGGTAGGTGACGGCTTTGGCATTTCACTCCCTGGGGGCGCCGTCGGTGCTCTTTAAAAAGAGCTTAAATGTGTTGTTGAGCTTGATCTTGATTGCGTGGCAAATTTGGGCCAGTTGAACAGTGTTTTCTCCG
The DNA here is from genome assembly GCA_019775955.2 of Pollimyrus isidori. Taxonomy (NCBI): domain Eukaryota; kingdom Metazoa; phylum Chordata; class Actinopteri; order Osteoglossiformes; family Mormyridae; genus Pollimyrus; species Pollimyrus isidori. The sequence goes on from JABFDZ020000097.1 coordinate 12,574,209, forward strand.
CTATTCATCGCGACCTTTGGCCTCGCCGCTTGTCTCCGATTTAGAAACCAGCGCAGACATATTCACAGAGGCGATGGCAAGGACCTTTACTCACAGTTCAATCATACCGAACGTCTTCCAGGAAACACCTCACTCAAGCTTGTGTTACCTGTAGTCTGTCAACATTTAGGGGAGGCCAGGGACAATCTTTCAGTCGAATCTGAGTGCTTTTGTTTTGACATGTTTTATAAGCGTCAGAGCTGTTGCTAGGAGCCTTAAGCTACCTGATGTGTGTGTTAATGGTCCATTCAACAAATGACCCCATTCTACAATTATCCCCGGTCTCTGCTACTTACAAGCCCAGTGCACTGTGACCTCATAGTAACATTTGTGCCATGGGGGAAATGTTGGAATGTGGCTTTTAATTGTGACGGGGAACAATCTCCCATTTTGGGCAGTGAGACAAAGTATGCAGAAAACACGGCAAAAGCAGATTGCTATGGTAGGCTTCCAGCTTAAGAGCTTTGGTAAACCCCATTGTAAAAGGGAGCTCAGAGGATCAAAAACAGCAGGATTTGAAAGCACATCCTGAAGTTATTCAGCTTTTGTATGTATCACCTGTTAATACCCCAAAGTGGATGATTGTGGGGCAGAATTTCAAATTACTTTCATCTGAATGGCGATATATGCATTAGCATCTTTGAAGAAGGCAGCAAAGTTCACCAGTGTCAGTCAGTGAGGTCTGTTCTGGGCTCTGCTATATGCCAACACACACCTATCCGGGGCCCTCGAGTAAAAAACATGCCCAAGAATAATGTGTCTGAAGGAAGGTTAATTAATGGTGACGGACAAACCTTCTCTGGTGGGATCAGATGAAAAGTATGATAAACCATGTTAGGCTTCTGAAGAGTCAAAGTTCATCCCCAGTTGAATCGTTTTTGCTGTTTTGAGATTTGGCCTGTAATGGTACATAGCAATTGTAATATTATTAGACCACTCCTGAACCTCTATCTGTTTATGCATAGAAGCATAAAGTGAAAATGGAACGTGTTTGTCCGGCAGGTGGCAGCACTCGGTTGGTGCTTTGGGGAGCAGGCCTACCTAAAGAGCAGCTGGAACATCCTGGACGGCATGCTAGTGATGATCTCAGTCATCGACATCCTCGTCAACATGATCTCCAACAGTGGAACCAAGATCCTGGGCATGTTGCGAGTTCTAAGGCTGCTAAGGACCCTGAGACCGCTCAGGTATGGGTCTTAAAAGACCACACCATGCCTGGAAAACCTCACTTCACTTTTTCTGTCCTATCTTCTGTCACACCAAGTATCCAAAAGCTCTAGTTTTGATTTCATTCAGAGGATGAAATTCTACTATCTACACCCTTCCATCTGTCATTCCATCCATCTATCTATCCGTCCATCCATTTATTGCAACTGCTTGTCCTATTCAGGCTCATGAGGGGTCTGGAGCCTATACAGTACCTGAGGCAGGGAGCAACCCAGGATGGGGCACCAACCCCTCGCTACATATCTACACTATAGGGTCAAAAGTACAAGGACAGCCATATTAACTAGTGGAACTGGCTAATTATGCCACACCCACTGCTGACATAATTTAGCGTATGGGAATCTTCATTTGCTGCAGTGTGTAGCACTACAGAAGAGGCCAGTAACATTCAAACTTGGCACTGTCATTTGATGCCAACTTTCAAACAACTCAAATCACCAAAACTCTGTCCTGCTAGAGTTGCCCAAAAGTTGCCCAGCAGCAAAAGTGCCTGACACTGAAATCACTCTGCCTGTCATGAGGTTCAATGCAGCAACTTTCTGATAGGCATTGTGTCCTAACCCAGATAAACACATACCACCCCACAGAATCACACACCCTTAATAAAGCCAAATCTAATCTTCTAGACACCCCCACACAGAATTTACACTGTGCTGATGTGAAGTAATTTCTGATTATAAGTTATTATGCTGTTCTATCCAAAGCTATGTGAGGTATACATACAAAATATTCTTGCAGAGAGAAATGTAGGAAATTTCAGGCGTTAAAGAAGATTAATTAGATGAATTCATTTGGTAAGAAAAGTCATTAATTTTAAAGAAAGTTACATGGCACAATGCGATGCCATGTAACCTAATTTTATTAATCTTTTTAGCACTAATGAAAAATAAAAACCTAATGAAAAGGAAAAATATATGTGTTCTCTGTTTTTAAGGTAGAAGTTTCACATTACATAGACACACATTTTGTCACACTGCATCCGAGCCTCTAATAAATCAGAAAACTAGTCAGAAAACTTTGCAGGGAGGGCGTCGATGCCGCCTTTAAAAATTCCATTTTATTTTCTTTGTCTTTAGTCTTGTGGGTTTTATGTTATTATAATAAAGGAAGAGAGCCAAGTTGAAATCACAAGAAAGAAAAAGACAGAACAATAAAAGGCCATACTTCCAAGCCTGCGCCCAAACCAGGCACCCACTCCCAACCCCCAAATCGAGTTTACGATGGGCAGCATTAATTCACACCATATGCCCAGGTGGGCTGACCTTCAAGACAGCCTGGAAACAGAGATCACAGAGAGCAGTGTAGGGTGTATGTTTATGTGTGTGACTAATTTGGAATATTAATGTTGCTATTAGACCAGAGTAAAGAGGAGGTGTGGTGTGTTTTCACCTATGACACAATGATTTATGCGACTTGCTAGTCCCTCCACAAACACCCGTGTCCCCATCCATTTTCCCATTGAAGCTCCCTCTTCCTCCACATTGAGCCCCTTTCTCAGAAAATGAACTTTACTGACGCAGTTGCATAATTCAAATTAAATAAAAAAACTGGCCCATCTATCAAATTGCTACTTTGCCCTCTTCATGACCCATCGGCAGATCCAATCCCCATCCATCCATCCAACCATCCATCTTCCCACCACTTATATTGGACAGAGTCACAGTGGGGCCCACAGCCTCTTCTAGGTAACACAGGACACAAGGCAAGGATACACCCTGGACAGGATGCCAGTCCATTGCAGGGGACGCACACTACAGGAAATTTAGAGGTACCTCTTAACCTAACTGCATGTCTTTGGACTCATGGAGAAAACCAGAGTACTTGGAGAGAACCCGCTGACCTAGTAGGAATACTCAAAACCTCACACACACATATGCACACACAGATGAGGCAATTTTGGAACCTCCACTGCTGGAAGCGTGAGTCTAACACTGCTATCCACTAAGCTCTGTTCCAGGTGTAATCTCTCAAATGCTTAATAGTCAATAGTTGACACTTTGAATTAAATTTATCTCCTGATTACGCTGTTTGTTGTCCTCCTGCCGCTTTTGCAATATGTGTTATTTTTCCTCGTGCACAACAGATGGTGCACGTTGCCACTGGGATGCACGGCTATGTTCACGTTAGCCCCCCGTTAATTCAGCCATTAATTACCGCTAAATCAGGACGGTATTTAGTCGCTTTGAGTCTTCCAGCTAACAGCCATAAGTGCAGAATGCCGTGTGATGAGATGCCCGCGTTTCTGTGCGTCCGCGCGTATCACGTCGGCTAAATCACATAGCCAAAAAATGAGATATGCAGATCAGCTATGCGGGAGCGGCGGAGCAGCAGGCTATTATCATTTTAGAGCGGCGATTAAGAATTCGCTAAGTGCTCCGGGGGAGGGGGGCGGGGGGATGGGTGAGCGTCGTGCTCTGTGTGCGCACGCGGGCGCGTGTGTGTGTGTCTGTGCGTGCGCGAGTTGTGATGTGCCTGTGTGCGCCTGGCCCTGGTGTGTCTGGAGGGTGTTTTTCATTCTGCTGGATTATTCACTTCAGCTGGCCACAGGTCATCCTCCTTGGCTTCTGCAGCGGAGGAGGCCGGATGGCCCAGAGCAGTTCCTTGGGGATGCCCGTCTAGAAGAGTAATTTAATTACAGCCAAGATGGAGCCGTTCGAGCAGATCTCTTAATGCTCTGCTGTTTGCTTTTTCTGTTGGTTGCAGGTGGAAGTAGCAACAAACATGCGCTAGGAAATGTCTACTTGTTTTATTATTATCATTTAGTAATAATAATAATAATTTATTTTTTTTCAAAAGCCCTAACAACAAGATGGAAAGAGGACAGTGTGTGTTAGTTTAGTGTATTTCATATTTTTGCCTTTACTTTGCATGAACAGCTGCATAATCGCACAGGTAGCTTTATACAATGTTAAAAATACTCATAGTCCTATAAACAACATCATGGTTACACCCAGTTGAACCACGCCTACAACAAGAATTATGTTAAAAAATAATACGCCAGATCCTTCCTCCCATTTCCTGAATACTGAAATAGAAATGTTTATTGCTCAGTTATTATTTTTGATAAATATTTATGTTTCCCTAACATTTGCACTGCAATATGATGGTAGAGGCAGAGTGTCCTGTTCCTCCCAAACTGCTGGGCACTGCTGCCCTCTGTTGGTAGCTGTGGAAATTGACCTGGGAGAGACTGCTGGCTTTCATGAAAAGGTGGCTGGTGCATGAAAGTAAGCTGACGCATTACTTACTTTCACACGGAAGTTCAGAGATGCAATATCAAGCTTTCAATTTCAGCATCGACCCACTGGGCAGCGCTGTTCCTGCTCTGTGAATCAGACTGATTCATGCTCAGTGAGGAGCACACGCCTGGCTGAAATCCAACCGCCCCCCCCCTCCCCCGCGCTCTATTGAGCTTCCCTGTGATAAATGCATCACATCCTGAAGGGTGAATAAATTAATGCAAACAAATGTAAGCTGTGTGGGCGTCCCCTTCGTTTTGGGATGCTGCCTCGTCTCCTCCTCTTATTAAACTTATTCAGTTCCAATTTGTTCATCTCAGCTACAGTGCCCACCCGGCAGCACCTCGCACTCCCCTGAAGCCGATGCGATTGCATAGCGGAATGAGGAGCACGGGAAGAGAGCGCGGCTCAGCCGCGGCCCGGGGAAGCCGATAAGAGTAATCTGGTGCCTCCTGCTCTCTCTATCTGATCTGGCTACAGCGGGTGCCATCGCAATTTCTCGCCATGCTGGGCTGCAGGGATTTACCCCGCAGTTTACGTAACGCCGCCGGGGATCCAGGCTATTTTTTGCTGTGTGTTTCTCTGTCTGGGCCCACGTTTTGTCACGAGCATCAAAAAAAAAAAAAAACAACGCTTTCACTTAAGTTTCGGCCCCTGCCCTGGGGGTGTGGGGCTAGAGGGTGTGGTTCACAGCTCCGGGTTCATGCCCTTCCCCAGCTTGTTAATGATTCAATACTTGTTGTCACATTATAAGTTTAATTAATGCGGTCTGTTCTCTCTGCTGGAATGGTGGAATGCAACATGGGGGATCTTTACCCGCCTTTCAGTGGAGCAGAGGGAAACAGCCTTTGTGAGTTGGGGTCGTTGAATATTTAAAGAACGACCGGTTTGATTCTTTCCTTGCTGGAAAAGTGCGGCAAGCTTATTCTGTGTTTATTGAGTACAGAGGCCGCAATGGCACAGGAAAGGGCAGGCCGACAACCTGACAGATAGGGCAGGTGCAGGGATCACCTCCACAGAAGAATGAGGAGATCCAACTTGTACCTGTCTCTCCTGACAAGGTTAGGGGGCCCCTGCCTGCTGCCATCTGGACTGAAGAACAGCTTTGCCATGGGGTGACCGATTCTGTGACTGACCAATACTCGCTGAAATGCTAGACTGGTGCAATTTGTTTCCTGTGGCTGTTGTGTCTTACAGTGCATCAGTTTTCCTTGTTGTGAGGGATCAAATGTCCCTCTTCCTGGTGACTAGCATCCCGCTCTCTAAACTCCTGGTGAACTGCACAGTTCTGTATGCATGTGACCTGTAAAGAGGTTTCACGTGCGCTCTGGGCCGCCATGTATTCCAGGCTCTGAATGTGCAACGTGAAAGCAATGGATTTGTCTGTCGTCTTGTCTTCTCAGGGTAATCAGCAGAGCTCCGGGCCTCAAGTTAGTGGTAGAGACCTTAATGTCCTCCCTGAAGCCCATCGGGAATATCGTGGTCATCTGCTGTGCCTTCTTCATCATCTTTGGCATCCTGGGTGTGCAGGTGAGGTCACATGAGCCCCCAGGGCTGGCAGTCTTATCGCAGAACCCACCCCCCCCCCCATCCCCCATCCCCACAATCCCATTGTTGGCGTCAAGTCAGATTGTCAATTATTGCGCAGGCTTAAGCCAAAGTAGAAAAGGGAGAAATCGATTACGACACGCACATATATTCATCGACCTTGTTAGCCTGGAAGTGTCCATCAGCATAATTCCTGTGCCAATTACAGGTCACAGCTCTTAGACTGTGATATCGATTTCTCTCCGAAGTCGCCCCTATTGGCGTAGATGTATTAGAGTAAGTGTAAATGTTGTGGATGTGACATCTTATGTTCAAGGATTTTCTGCAGCCATACCTTTCAACCACTGGCGTTATTCAGGCTAGTAGCAGAAATTAATGTAAAAATACCCTTTTTTCAGCGTAACAGAAGACTTTTCATAAGACAAATACATCGAGTGCAGTTGTGCGCAGGCTTCAGCTGAGATGGGGATTCATCCTGAATCATTTCACACTTCCCTGAGATTTATTTTTCCATTGATCAACTTGGGAAACTCCCTACAAATTCCTCAGAATGATCCCAACTACCAAACACCCCAATACACAAATAAGATATACCATGTAAAACTCCAAAAGACGCATTAGGGCTTATTTTCATTGTCTTATTCTCCCATGTACAACAAATTACAGCACATTTATCGGTATTCATGAACAAAAAGCAATATTTATTCAAATATAGACATCATATCATCTTCTAACCATATCTTTCCATGTGAACAATCTAATGGTAAGTTTATTCATGAACAAAAATCTACTGTGTACACATTTATTCAAATATAATCGTCATGTCATCTTCTTCTGGAACATCATCGTAAATCTCAAAGCTCCAGATTCCATCCTGAATATCTCACAACTCAACTTTTTGCACTCATCTTGTCTGGGGGTCAAAATATTATTTCCTGTTTACATATAATCGCATCTCATTCTAGTTACCGTACAGTCTATGGGATAGTAACTAGGGCTTATTTTTGGAGTATTACTTATATTACGAGCATCCGGAAAAATCATACTAGGGCTTATTCTCGGGGTAGGTCTTATTTTCGGGGGAAATGCAATATGTGATGTCAGTTTCTCCTGCAGTCTTTGTCATGTGTGACAAGGTCATCTCATCCAAACTGACCTGAACTGATTTCTGAGTTCTATGTGTTAATGAAAACAGTTATTTCTCTCACCATCTGTTTAATGGCATAATGGGGACAGAAACACTCTGTCTAATGGCCTTCAGCAATTTATTGTGTTAAATGCATCACGTCATAAACATAAATTGTCTTATATAGACCTATTACAAACTTAAAATTGAATTTTTCGGACACAACTCTGTAATTTTATGAATACAACAGCATGAAAGCTAGTAACTTCTTTTAGAATGAAAATGGACATTTGCAGACCATTCAGTCAATAAAATGTAATAAAAGTGTTTATCCTTAGAGTAAAATGTCTTATCTTAAAACCTGGTTCCTTCAATTTGACAGACTCTAAACCAGTGACAAAGTGTTAGATGTATTCTCTGTACTGCATAGCTACACATGGCAGCCTGGGGTATATGACAAAATGCTGGTTTTTATTCCGCGGATTAGTAAACGTTTGCTTGAATTCAGCCCAGATGCTCACACACTTTGTATACAGCACCTTTACGCACTGTGGAAAGAAAGCAGTAATTAAATGTGTAACTGATAAAAATAGCACTTATTTCAGAGTGATTTTGCTCTGTTTAAGTATTTTCCCATATCTCAGCTCTTCAAAGGGAAGTTTTATGTCTGCCAAGGAGAAGACACCAGGAACATCACCAACAAATCTGACTGCCAGCTAGCTAATTACAAGTGGGTCCGACACAAGTACAACTTTGACAACCTGGGCCAGGTGAGTCAGACCTGCTGACGACCTACGCTGCAATGCGCAGTGCAGAGTCCTTAGCCAAGCTATAAAACTTTACCAGTTTACTGCAGAGTAAGAATGGAAAGCAGTGGGTTTCTGCCGAACTCCATGTGGCGTGGGGTTGGACAGTGCGGACTGTTGCTACGCCCTCACCACTCATCCTCCTCTTTTGTCAGGCTTTGATGTCCCTCTTCGTTCTGGCCTCCAAGGATGGCTGGGTTGACATTATGTATGACGGCTTGGATGCAGTGGGCGTGGATCAGCAGGTTTGCATCAGGACCTTAAAAACCATCTTTTAGGGTGTTGTGTGTGTGTGTATGTGTGTGTGTGCTACCTTTCAGTCACAATGCTCCAAAATTAAGCTGCAACATTTTTATATGAAAAAATCAATCGCAAAGAAGCCTCATCCTGGATTATCAGAGCGGAGGCCGAGTTAATAAAACTATAAGGGACATGCAAACCTCGGATCTTGAACCTAATCCAGCTTTTGTCATGTTCACTATAGACAGGAACTTGGTAAAGCCAAGGAAGGAAAAAAATATCAGGTTAACATTTTGGACCAGATTTCAAAGTCTGCCTATTTTCACCTCCATAAGCTTCCTACTTTTCCTTGCAATATTTTTCCACGATCTTTCCTTTGGCTGAGTATATTATGCTTCTCACCAAAAGTGTCTGTTTTCCTTTTTAAAAAAAAAAATTCAGAAGCTGGCTGAAATTTGAATGGCGATACCCTCGCCATCACAACGGCCAGCTTCAGTTTTGTAGTACTGTTATCAAATCACATACACGGGGCACTCACTCTTTCCAAAGCCTCATACAGTGCAGTGAGCTAGGTCACTCTGCTTGTGTACGGAAGGTCGTCGGTTCAAATCCTGTATTCAGCAAGAATAACAGCATCTCTGATGGGTTGTTGAGCTTGGCCTGTAACCCCTTGAAAAATGCTAGATCCAGATAAATGGCTGGTCCTACTCTCTGACCCCAAGCTTCACTCTCACCTGTTTATGTTTGTGGAGAGCATGATGCGCAACACATGACCAGTCTTTTTGTTTATCACCATATGTACGGTACTTCCTGTGCACGCGCGGTACTTCCTGTGCACGCGCGGTACTTCCTGTGCACGGCGCGGCTCTCACTCGTTTTCCCATCTGCCAGCCCATGATGAACCACAACCCGTGGATGCTGCTCTACTTCATCTCCTTCCTGCTCATCGTGGCCTTCTTCGTCCTCAACATGTTCGTGGGCGTGGTGGTGGAGAACTTCCACAAGTGCCGGCGGCACCAGGAGGCGGAGGAGGCCAAGCGACGCGAGGAGAAGCGGCTGAAGCGGATGGAGAAAAAGAGACGCAGTAAGGAGAAGCAGCTGGCTGGTCGGTAGCTTTTCCACATCTTTCTGAGTCCTGCTTGACTTTTGATAGAAAGCAAAACATTGATACGTGAAATGAAGCCCCTCCTCTAAAAAAAAAAAGCCCTTAGCCCAGTATTTCCTCCTCTTTGCATTAGGGAATGCCCCTCCCCAGCCTTGCCCGCTACTTCTGCGCCTGGTTTACTTTCCAGAGCATGTTTTGTGTGCATACACAGGAATCTGCATGACAGAACGCTTAGGGTGGGGTGGGGTGGACTTGTGGCATGCCCATAGAGTTTTAGCAGCTTGCCCCCTCCTTCTCTTCTTCCACGCTTAGGCCAGGATCGCCAGGCAGGTAGGCAGACAGCAAACCGTGCTCCTCAGGACGACAGCGCAGCTCTGCAGGCACCCGGGCACCAGCGGCGAGTGTCAGGGTGCCTGCCGCTTAGTTTACCCATCCAACCATTTACAACCTGTTTCTCCAATCCGCGAGATGAAGTCCCATCCAATATTCACTACACGAGATTCGCCAAATAACCACAGGGTGGCAATTTCCTCAACTGATAACCTGGACTAAGCATCGCTTTCTAAAAATGTATGGCGATTGTACGCAGCTGAATGTGAAATGATGATAGCTCCCAAATGAAAGGGGCATATCTTGAATTAGAAAGATAGACAGAATCCCCCATTCCTTTTTGGATGATACCACTTGTCTCTGTTACAGGACAGAATCAGAAACACTCCCGGTCCACCTTCATGTCTGACAAAATGGAAAGAATCTTCTTGAAGGTCCCAAAAAACATTCACCTGAGACAAAAAACAACAAAAAACATACAACTGGAAGTCTATTGTTTTTTTCAGGGGGAAAGAAATTCATGCACACATCGCATTTCTGAAAAGGACCCCTTAGACATACTGCTTTTTGACCTCTTGAGTCAGAGGTCAGACCTCTTTTTCACGTTCACTAAATGGTCTTCATCGATCCATAACTATTATTTTTATGTGGATATATTTACACTTCCGTTGACTAATCAAACATCATAAGCTATACTGAGCTTCCACCTCATCCCCCCCC
>JABFDZ020000097.1:12591476-12613104 GCA_019775955.2 Pollimyrus isidori
CCCTTTAATGGTTTAATCCCACCCGCACCCCCCCCCCCCCCCCCCCAGTGAGCTGTCCACTACTCACAGCTACATAATCGCCCACCTCCAGTCGCCATCCAGTTTCCATTCCAGACGGCCCATCTCTCTCAAGTCAGACTCAGAAAGAAGTGTGTGGTTTGTTTCATATGTTAACCTGCCGCATGATGCGTCTGAGTGCGTTTGTCTTAACAAGTATGTTTCTGGGTGTGTGTGAGGTTTCATGTATGTGCATTGGTCTGTGTGCGTTTCTGTATGTATGAGTGCTTGTGGGTGCATTGTATCTGTACATATATTGGTCTATGATGCTATCATGCCTTGTCATTGTGATCAATGTTGTTTTTCTTTCTCCGCGTTTCTTTCTTTCCTTCTTTCTTTCTTTATTTCTTTCTTTCTTTCTTCTGGACTCCTCAAATAGCTCCACTGCTCGTTCTCTCCGTCTTTCGTGTTTTCTTCTGTAATATTGATGTCAAAGAGGGTAGAGCATTTGAGAAATCCAACAGAATTCTCTCAACGCATTTTTTTTTCTTTACTTCTTTTGTACAGTTAGCCTTTGATTCAATGTATGCTGGTTAAAAATGATGATGGAAAACCAAAACATAGCTATCAGAAAGGCAATATTTCACTTTAAATTGACAGACAAGTAGTAGTAATATCAGCATCCAGCAAACATTGACTCTAATGTGATTAAGTCATTGGCTGTTGATGTCAGGGGTGTAAAACCAGTGGAACTAAAATAAATCTCGGGCCTAATAGCGTCTTGGAAGACAAAAATAAGCTTAAAATCATGAACAGCTGTGACATTGATGACCTTTTTGCAGCTGGTTTTACCACTCCTGTCCTTTTCTTCCTTTTGAAGACATTGTTACCATCCAGGGCTCTGAGCTTCTCTCACCTTTTCAGCTGTCTCTGTCCAGCCCTGGTCTCAGTCACACAGCTCATGACATTAACCTCCTGCCCAGGGCCACTACCCCTTTATGGCTCCACATTCTACTTAAAATATTGGCTGTGACTCCACACAGAAGCATTTTACCCCATAAGACCATAGCCTTGTTCAGATACTCCTTACCTTGCCCACAGTCAGGTCTGGCCCATAGAGGACAGGATCCAGGTTGTTTGATCCACTGGTGGAAATAGCCACAGAAAAACCTTTAGGCTTAGCTAATGTAAGTGTTTCTTTAAAGCTCCATTAACCTTTAATCAGATACCCTCATGATTTATGTGATAAATGAATATGACAAAGATTTCCCATTATGTGTGTCTATGATGTTATACCTAGTTAGGTGATGATAGATAGACACTTACTGTACCAACACTCCTCAGGTTCAGGTCGATACGTGCATCTTTTCTGCTAATGGATGTTCCCTTTTTGCCTTTTGTAACAACCCTCAATTTACCTTGGATGTATTTTTTCGAGGGGGGGCCTCGGACCTCCGGAACGAGTGCCCAGAAAATGGTTTCCCCCTCAGTCTAGAGATATTCTATAGACCACATGGGATCACTCGATGTCATCGGCCCAGACAGAGGGAGCGATTGTGAGGAATTTTACCCACTGCGGAACAGACTGATTGGCTGTCGTGAGGGCAGAGTGTGCAAGGTCCGTGGCCTTTGCGAGGGATAAGGGTAGATGAAGAAATCCAGCTCTCAGCCTGCACGAGCACAGGGCGAGATATGCAGGCCTCCAGGCGGAGGCACCGTGATGAGCATGAATACCGACTGGTGGATGGGGAGGTGGGAATGAGTTGGCATCTGTGAGCTTTGAACCCGATTGAGTACCGCACCGAGCCACCAGCCCTTTGTTTGGAGTCAGGTACTGATAATCCCAATGAATGGCATTTTCTGATTCTTCATTCAGTTTAAACCTACTAAACTTAAACTAACTTGGCACAGTTGATGTAACTGGGGCCTACAGTATAATCCAATTCTCTAACATCACATTTGTTTGCTTCTCAAGCGAGCTGGGAACTCGAGCCTTGAATTTGTAAAGCATAGGTTGGCAGGGTGGCCAGTGGAAGAAGGCCTGCCTCCCTCAGTCTCAGTGCAGTACTCTGGGGAAGAAGGCCTCTCTCCCACAGTCTCAGTGCAGTACTCAGGGGAAGAAGGCCTGCCTCCCCCAGTGAAGACCTAGCAGGGTATAATCTCAGTTCTCAGTATCATTTCTCTTCCTCCTCTGTGGGATTTTTTTTTCTCTGAGGAGCAACTTGTGCTCCAAAGAAGTAGTATTACAATAAAACAGCCTAGTTGAGGGCTTTAAATATCCAAAATCATTTTAAACTAGGGGGGGGAATAAAAAAAAAACCTTTAGCTTAAATGCCCTCTAGTTTTTTTTTAAAAGAATACTTCCACTGAGGATACTGTTGATTCACTAAGCCCAGTGGGGGAATGGAAGACTATCTGAGAGGCTAATGAAGCGAGTAGTGCTGTGCTGAAGGACCAGAGGAGCTGGGCTGACCTGTGGGGCTCTGCTGCTATTATTATATTAAGTTCCCAGAGCATCTAGACTCAAAGACCTGCAAGCCGATCTGGGGCAGGAGCCAAGACGGCGCAGGACAGTAAAGCGGCAGCCTAGTCTGACACCATTTTTATTACGTGGAGTTGGCCGTTGCCATCATTGCCAATGAACGACCCCAGACTGCTGCTTTTTATTAGACCCCATCTACTGCCGCAGCAGCTCACAGGTGGAGGCATTAATTTGCTGATGTCAGAGAGCATGTGAGGTGTTAGACGCCATTGAAAAGATGTGAGGCCAATTCATAGATTGTGGATTATGAAAGTTATTTAATGTCAAGTCAGCAGGTTTGGGAACGCAAGGAACATGTTTCCAATTAGTCTGCATTGGAGCCAGATGTCTTATAATCCTCGCAATAATGAACCACATGACTGGTCTGGTTGGCATCCACTCCTGGAACGCCATCGTACTGAATCCTGGCGCTCCATATACCATGCGTACAAAGATGCCTCAGTGCAGATGGGTATGTCATCCCTGTATTTTTTCCCCAATGAAAAATGTGCCACCTGTTCAGATTTCTCATAGCCATACCTTATCCTGGGTCCTTTGCATGGAAAGTCGTAGACTGCGAAAAGCATCCATGTTGCTCATAACCATGGGCTTTCCACTATTCCGTTACGATGCACTGCAGTGCAGTGTGCTTGTTCCTCGCGTTCCCGCTGCATTTCTATGGACAGCATGTCCCAGGAGATTCCCTAGTTGTCCTGCCCCCGTTGGACAGTAAGGCCCCACGTGGACACAACCACTGCTTCTCTGTCGCTTCAGCATTGATGTAGGCCAGGAAAAGAACAGCCTCTCTTCTTCAAACACCGCCGGTTGTCTCATTTTCTTTTGTAATCATTTTATGCAGTCCTTCTAAGATACTGTAAATCGTAAAACTGTCTTCTTTTTTCCAGTTTTCTTTTTTGTTGTCATGGCAACACAAGTTACTGTTTGTCCCTCTCTGAGGTTTCCTAAAGAAAGAAACTAGGTACGTTAAGTTGGTAATACACTGCCATATAATAGACAACGTTGAGTACAATTTATTCCCTCTTAAACTCAAAGTTGCCCTCCCGTAGTTCCCATTCCTCAAGGAAAATAATTGTTCTCATTTTCTCAGTTTTTTCTCTCCTAAGATTTGGTGGCTGAAGGAGAGCATTTCAGATCTACTTATTTGGCTCATTATTCTTAAGCCAGTTAGGTGTGTGCAGTCCCATTCATGGCCGCGGCCTGCTTCTTGTCCTCATCTTTCAGGGTTATAAGACAAAAGCTGGACCTTCTTTCTTTCTTCCTCCCTCGCTCCCTCGAGAGTGGAAGCTCTGCTCTGCTGTCTTTCGGCCTGTTTCTTCTTGCTCTGTCACCTTGTCTTTTTCTCTCGCTCCCGTGTGATGATGGAGAGCGGTGGAGTCGGCGTGTGCGACTGGGCCGCGGTCTCACTCTCCCCCCTCGCCCACCCTGAACCCCTGACCCACTCCTGCCCCAATCTTCCTGCCACAGAAGCCCAGTGTAAGCCATACTACTCGGACTACTCGCCGACCCGCCTCCTCATCCACAAGATGTGCACCAGTCACTACCTGGACCTCTTCATCACCGTGGTGATAGGCCTAAATGTCATCACTATGGCCATGGAACACTACCGGCAGCCCAAGGTAGGGATGGCATCTGCTGACGTGGTAGGGGAATCCAGGATAGCCTGTGCAGCATGCATACACACACACATAAGTGACACACACACACTCTACAGCCATATTGCTCAGGGAAATTCCCCCGTCTGCTGCGGTGTAAGTGACCATGACAGGGGTGTTCCATTATTGTTCCAGACTGCACAATCTTTGAGCTTTAATGGCTCCAGCCTGTAATTCATACAGTGCAACAAATTAATCGTTGATTATTTGAAGTGACAGGGATAGGGAAAACAAACGAGCCACGGCAGGCAACCGGAGCTATCGGTTAGCCGGTAAATCCTCAGTGTGCCGCCATCCCTTTATTGCATGTTTGTCTGCCGAGATTAACCTTTAAATGAAAAAGGGGGATGCTGTAAATCTCAGCCAATCCATAGCGGCCTTTATGGCTTCTCAAACTCATCGAGGCAAAGGTGCTGGGGACAGGTGAGAGAAGGGAGGGGACATGGAAGGTGTGCTTGAGGATCAGGGCCTTGAAAGACAAGCTGAATTCCTTTTCACTCCGAACATCAGAGCGCACAGACTGGCAGCTTCTAAATTGCCCTCATTAGCGATCATTTTGAGCACGACGACAAGTGACAGAACGGGGATTTTGGCCGCTCCGCTCAGCCATCTCCGATCTTTCCTCATCCATCCTGCCTGTTAAAATGCTGAATGACATACCACAGTCTTACTCCTGGCTCATATAGACTGCCTTACATCATGAAGTGACATACTTATAAAGAATGTACACCAACACCTAGTGTATGTATTATGTGGGTGTTTTCTTTCTGTTCACACTCTAGTATCTATGTACACTTATGTTCCTGAAGTGAACACCTGCCTTGAATTTATTTAGTCAGGAAAGTCTTTGTGGGGGGCAGGTCAAGCTAGTGCAAACCCTGAGAATAGTTACCTGTTGGGCACTATTATATGTGTGTGTGTGTGTGTGTGTGTGTGTGTGTGTGCACGCATGCAAGCGGGTATACCTATCTTTATGGGGACACAATGTCCCCATAACGTGATAAATATCCGTTTTCCCTTATGGGGACCAGGAAACTCTATTTTATAAAAATCGGTGACTGCTATGAAAAAACTCTTGTTTTCTGTTTGGTTACTTTTGGTTATGTTTAGGGCAGGGTGGGGGTTACGGTTGTCATAGCCAGCGTTAGCATTTCTCCCATTTCAATGAATGAGATATAAAGATATATTTACCCTACATGTGCTTCTGTGCGCATGCATACACACATCCTATACATTCATATATATGTGTGTGTGTGTGTGTGTGTGTGTGTGTGTGTGTGTGTGTTTGGACTTGCTTAAGAGTCTCCCCAAGTAGCTCAGTAGGTGTTCGCATCATGTCCCTACCCTTGAGCCACACAGGTTTCCAGATTTTTATGCCTGTCACTAATTGAGGCCTTTAGTTTCTCCTCCTTTCCAATTTATTTATTTATTTATTTTGTGGGAAAGTAACAGTCGTTAGCCAGCCCCGTCCCCAAAGTCATTCAGGGTAATTCAGCCCAGGGAGTCAATTGATTTCTGGTGAAGAGCCAGAGTGGTGCAGGTCTTAATTACGGTGCGTCTGTGCGCGGCGACAGAGTCAGGGGGGCAAGACAGCACAGACGATGGAATTGTTAACAAATTATGGCCTTTATATATTGTAACAATCTGTCAAGATTTCCATCGTTACTCGACAAACTCAGTAGAATGATCTGTAACTGAAAACTCTTTAGATAAAGTCGAAGGCTCTTGTAGTACTTGATGTGCTGCCAAGAATTATGTGGACTGGTGAATCGGAGAACCTGTCGCCATATTAAATGTCAGATTTTAATGTTTCATAAACCGTGGTATGTTGTTATTTTTGCTTGTGGTGCACGTGCATAAAAATGTTCGTTCTCCTTGTCCTCATCATCTTTTTCTTTGTCTGATGCAGGTGTTGGATGAAGCGCTGAAGATCTGTAACTACATCTTCACCATCATCTTCGTCCTGGAGTCTGTTTTCAAGCTGGTGGCTTTCGGCTTTCGTCGTTTTTTCAAAGACAGGTCAGAACTAAACTCAACTCAACGGTTATGTCAAACCATAGTGCGGTAGAAGGTAGGCTTTTAATACTCCCTGGTAACTTAATTTTTGTAATTCTTACGGTCCCATTAGTTGATTCCTTTACAAATCTCTTCCTTTTAACAATATGAAGTTGATCATGTGAACCTACCCTAAGCATAATAGAAAAACAGCAGGATTATTAAACAGAGTGATGCAGTGATTAGCTGCTAAAAACATTTTCTTACCAATTGTATGGCATATTACACATAAAAATTGTTAGGTACATTATTGTGTTTGCAAATAATTGATTTCTGAAAGGTTAAAAGACAAAGTTATTGATTGGTTCCTCCACATTTGCCCTTGGAAATAGGCTATGCTCTCCTACAAGATTATTTTTAGCCTTTCCTGTCTTAAGCAAGGACCCTGTTTTTCTTATTTTTTTACTAGAACTCCCACACCAGAACATTCTGACAGGTCTACCATTCGCTCTCTTTAAAAAATCAACTGTGTAATTCAGATTAAAAGCTGTATTTGAGGCAATTGCATCAAACTGCTATAAAGAACTAAATAATGACCGGTTGCATTCAGTCCTGGAAAATTGCAAAATAAATATATCACCTTTCAAGTCTCTGTTCTTATACTGTATGTGCTACACAAGCTGGCTTTTTTTGCTTATCACTTTTACCAAAAACCAAGTATTCTTACTTCTTAAACCTGACATTTCCTCCCATTCCAAGCGTGGTTCAGTATAAAAATTCTGAAGGGAAATTCTGCAAAAGTACACTAAGGTGATTGAATTGATTTTACTTGCTTTAAAAGCACCTTAGTCTTTGCTGTTTCAAAATTTTTGTTGAATCTGAAGGAATCTTCAGATGTGGAATGTTTATAAGAAGATTCCATATCCTAGGCAAAACAGATTTCTTACAAGTTTTAAGAATTTGTGTCTAAGTATTTATGAAAATAATAAATTTAAAAGACAACAGATAAACTAAAAGCAAATAAATAATACGTATTTCATACATTTTCATCTTTTTTATGAAAATCACAGCATTTTCATTTTTAGTCTGGGGGTAACAGGTTGATGGCAGACTTGGGTAAATCTTAATTGTGTCTAAAATATCGTTAATGTTAACAATCTACAAGTAGGAGGAATACAGGAATATGTTTGAAGTACATTTTACACTGAGCCTGCTTTGTGTCACATTTTACACTGATCCTGCTTTGTGCCACATTTTACACTGAGGCTGCTTTGAGCCAAATTTTACACTGAGCCTGCTTTGTGCCACATTTTACACTGAGGCTGCTTTGAGCCACATTTTACACTGAGCCTGCTTTGTATCACATTTTACACTGAGCCTGCTTTGTATCACATTTTACACTGAGCCTGCTTTGTGCCACATTTTACACTGAGCCTGCTTTGTGTCACATTTTACACTGAGCCTGCTTTGAGCCACATTTTACACTGAGGCTGCTTTGAGCCACATTTTACACTGAGCCTGCTTTGTGCCACATTTTACACTGAGCCTGCTTTGAGCCACATTTTACACTGAGCCTGCTTTGTGCCACATTTTACACTGAGCCTGCTTTGAGCCACATTTTACACTGAGCCTGCTTTGAGCGTTTACCCACTGCATTACCCTGTCACTCAAAAACTCAGTAAGTTCTTTTTAAAAGAACAGACTTTTTTCCTGATGTGGAAAGTTTTTACTCTATGTAAAGTTGAACTATTTTAAAGAGTATTTATATATTTATGTGCTTGGCTATGAATATGGCTTGTTTGCGTTTGTACCCAGGCACCTATAGGAATTTGTGTGGGACTTAAGGGATTAATCAAGCAGGTTTCTTCAGAAAGCAGCGCATTGTTCCTCATGTTTATATCTTGAATGCAGTTTAATTGAAATTCTTTCCACACATCAATCGGTTTCCGCGCACTGAAGCACTCGTGCCGCCATTGAACAGACTGTCCCTCATTTGCATACGTCACGCCGCTCCCGCGATGTGATACGATGCAGTAATGCAGCGTCGCATCTGTAGCAGGCAGATAACACAATGCATGCGCCATGCCGTGCCTTTCTTTGTTGGCCGAGTTTCTCTAGGTTTTTTAACTGTGCACTTTGAGCTAAAGCCAGCTGCGCTCCGAGCAGGTGGAACCAGCTTGACCTGGCCATCGTACTCCTCTCCATAATGGGCATCACTCTCGAGGAGATCGAGGTCAACGCCTCACTGCCCATCAACCCCACCATCATACGCATCATGAGGGTCCTGCGGATCGCCCGTGGTGAGTGCTGCCGCCTGCTTCCCCACCCAATGTCACCTCCTCGTCCTCTTTCCAGGCTGACATGACGGTTCCTCCAAAACGACAGGGTCACGCCTCCTTGCAGTTACATCCCTGCCCCCATTAGATCATGCTGGGCGCGTCGTTTTACAGACACGTAGGCCTCCAGATGGCCGCGATGAGAAATCAATTCCCCTTTTTTTAAGAAAAAAAAATCGGCAAATGGAACGATGCTTAGCGTGATTGCTGCCTGCGTAACGACAGAGCTGCCTTGAGCGTCAGTATCGATTAAACCCTGCGTGGAGACCTCTGTATAAACACACCTGCACAGAGCCATCTTCTTCTGCTGTATGGGGTCCGTTTGCCCAGGACCAAATGGGAGCAGCTTTAATTAAAGTCATGCCCGTCTCCAGCCTCCGCTAATACCGGCTAGCGCTGATTTTTCTGAGACTGTCCTCCTGAGAGGTTGGTGTGCGAGGGCTGAATGGCCCTGTCACCAGAGTCATTAACCCCTCACATATGCCCACTGTGTAAAGCAAGGCCCCAATAATAACACTCGCTGACTCCTCCTGCGACCTGCGGAAATTACAGCGGTGCCATGGGTGTCCCGCTCCAGCCGATACCACAGCCAGAGGCGCCACGCGTCTGCCCCGCCCCCCCCCGCGGCGTTGCCCGCGTTATCAGGGAGACGTGACAGCCCAGGTCCTCGGGGTCCCAAGGTTTTTATTTTAGGATGTCGGATGGATGAGCATTTTCTCATGGCGAGTGCATGATCCTATGAGGGAGGGGGCGGCGTGCGGCTTTTGGGGCGGACAGGAGGTTAAAGAGGGAACCCTGCTAGGACAGGCGAGGTTAATTCTGAGTGACGGCACTAGGATGTCAGCTCCATCCCGGGGGGGGCCGGGGGGGGGGGGGGGGGGCACGGATGACGTCACTGAAAGCAAGATCTTACTGATGTATTTATGTATGAGAAATGAGAGTGCTCAATAATGAAATATACAAATCAGTCAGGCCAGATATAATGCTTTCATTATGGTTAAGGTTAGGGCTGGGTAGGGCTTCTCATTGTCCATAGAAATAAATGGACACTTGTCACAAAGATTTAAATATAAATGTGTGTGTGCGTGTGTGTGTGCGTGTGTGTGTGTGTGCAGTGTTGAAGCTGCTGAAGATGGCTGTTGGAATGAGGGCTCTCCTGGATACGGTGATACAAGCCCTGCCTCAGGTACGTGCTCATCACGTCTTCCCTGGTGTCCGGAAAATGTCATGGTGGGATCCGCTTATCTAAGCCGTAGGTTCCTGCTCTCCGAATCAGCTGTCTGTCCCTGGCATACAGTTTCACACAATTTCACACCATTACACAATCAGGATCCACTTTGCTGGCCAGGTACACCTGCATGTGCTGGGAATTTGTCTTGGCGCTACTGCTGCATCTACTCTGAAATCAAAACACAAAAAACAAATAAACAATAATAAAAAGAAATGAAATATAACGTTCGAAGGCATGACAAATATTGCATATCAGTAAAGCTTATGGTCAGTAAATTGGTATTTAAAAAATGTACAAAATGTTTAAAGCAAAAATAATTATGTGATGGCCAGTTCCTGCTGGTACTTTGAACTGAACATTTTTGAAAATATATGGAAAAAGTTTGGTAGTGTGTCATTTGTCCAGTTGCTTAATTGCCATACTGCCTGTGGCTGCAAATAATGCTATTTTTCTTTCCTGCAATTACTGTGACCTTTTCATAGGCAGTTAAATATCAGCAGACACACACCCCCCCAGCAGGGGTTTAGACACACTGTGGGCTATCCCAGATAGTTTTTTTCCTGGGATCCCACATCTCCCCAGTGAAATCTGCATGTGTATTTGCACTTCACATGGAGGCAGTAATACAGATTCATGCATCGCAGAGATAATCGGATGCCAGCATAGCAGGGGCAGACAGATGATATCGGATGCCGATTTAACATTCAGACGAGTTTTGATCTCAGTACATAGTGAGCCTTCGGGCACCATCTAAATTCCTGTAAATCTTGGTTATTTGCATGACCAGCCGTGATAACAATGAAATAGTTTTGGTCAGAGGTGATTTTTCATTGCCCATCCTCCAGCGTTATCTGACACAGCTTCTGATTTCCCTCTGCATCTCTTTCTTTCTCCTCGTCCTCCTCCTCTGCCTTTAGGTGGGGAATCTGGGTCTTCTCTTCATGCTGCTATTCTTTATCTTCGCAGCGTTGGGCGTGGAGCTGTTTGGTGACCTGAGTAAGGCATCTCAAACACAGCGTACAACATACTGACAGACCGTCAGATTGCTCAGAAAACATATGCCACAGACACTCGCTAATTATCAAGAGCTATGCTACTCTCAGGGTGTGCTTTCTTGCATGGGGTTCTGTTCCATTTAAACTCTAAATTGCCTGAAGAGTTTGTTAAACTGATGAATTGATTCATCTAATTGGTTCTTCAGAATTACTTTTAGCCCTAAAAGAGGTCATTAAAATTTCACTCCAAAGTTCTGTTTTTTTGTGGCTACATTCAATCAAGGACTGAAAGTAACAGAATAAAAGCAGCAGGTACAATTAGGCTGCTGGTTGAAAATGGACCCCCACCACCCCAAATGCCTCTGCCAGAGTTGTGGATTTCTGGATTAGCACTAAGGAGAAGATCAGAAGACTGAGATATCCTCCCTGGAAACTAGTGTTTCCTGAACAACCATTTTTTCCCATTTGTCATTCTCAATGTAAGCTGCCCCTTACCATCGAAAGTGACACACCTCCCGTTCCGGATACTTGACTTGACGTACCTTCAATATTTCACCTCATAAGGCATTATCAACCCCACAGGGGTGTCTAAAGTCCCAGGTTTCAGAACCACTGCCCTGACCCAGTAATAGGGACCATAATTGGGAAGATGAGCTGGTAATTTGAGAGATTTCATGCAAGAGAGGAACTTGTGGGTTTCTTCCCCAGGGTGTGATGCTGTCTAGTCAAAGACCAGTAAAGGCCTGCTTGTATCTAGTTGTGTAAATTAAAATCCTCCTCCTTGATTTCCCAACCCGGTCCTCGGGGAACCCCAGGCAGTCCACGTTTTTGTTCCCTCTCATCTCCCGATTGGGATGGTCTGGCAGGAAGCTGGGAGGGAGCAAAAATGTGGATCATCTGTGGCTCCCAGAGCACCAGATTGGGAAACACATGCATTTAGGTTTACCTGTGGAGGGGTGGGGGGGCACACAAACAAACAGTAAATTAACTGTTATCTCTTATTCTCCCTGTTTATCACAGTATGTGATGAACTCCATCCTTGCGAGGGTCTTGGTCGGTACGCCACCTTCAAGAACTTTGGCATGGCGTTCCTCCTGCTTTTCAGGGTGTCCACAGGGGACAACTGGAATGGCATCATGAAGGTAAGTCGGGGGAATGAGTAACCACAACCCCCATTAAATGTTATGCCACCTATCTCACTTCAGGCAGCCTTATTACATATGTATATATATATATATATATATATATTAATATACCTTCATTTTTTAAATATTCCAAGAAAATTTGCCCTTTAAAATTGCATTTTGGGCAATTCTGAAATACCAACGTATCTCATAGCATTTGTGGAACTCTGGATTAGCCCTGAGGAGAAGATTAGAAGACGGAAAATTTGTGCTGCTATGAAAATAAAATATAATGCATTTTAACCTTTATATGCTAACTCAACTTCATTTGTAGTGTACAGATTAAAATGCAGTGCAGATGCACATGAAATAAGTACGCATTTGCACATTCACAAACAATCGGTTGTCGCACGTATCGTTTTTAAAGGTGAATACGTACTTGCGCACCAGTTATGAGCACCCCTGTTTATAGAACAAATACAAATAGACTGAGGATACTATGCTCTGGGAAGGCGGGTGTGTGCACCCAGTGAGCGAAAATCATATTTACAGTTAATGATTCAATTTGTTAATTTGGTATTTTATTTTAGGTTCTCCCCAGTTCTAATGAACGCTACATTTTGAAGCTTTCCTGCGGTATTATATTTATATAGAACATCACTTTCTCTCATACGGCAGTCAAGTAATTGCTGCATGGAGGGAATAATCAATTCTCCAGCCATCGATGTCAACCAGTCAGGTGCCTATTAATTCTATATCGCTTAAGAGATTGTTTGAGAAATATATCTAGGAAAACAAACACCTTTCATAAGATACACTATCTTTAGTCTCCGAAAGTTGCCAGGAGTCACCGTTATCAAGAAACCCATACCGGATGATTACGTAACTTGACGTAACCATTCAGAACAAAACAGCCACATGTCTAGTTCCTGTAGTACCCAGTGCTTCAGACACCCTCATCTGCCCTTTGCCCACGGCAGGACACACTGCGGGACTGTGCCCAGGACAACGGCCCCTGCTACAACACCGTAGTGTCACCCTTCTATTTCGTCTCCTTCGTGCTGACTGCACAGTTCGTGCTGGTGAACGTGGTCATCGCCGTGCTCATGAAGCATCTAGAAGAGAGTAACAAGGAGGCCAAGGAGGAGGCGGAGCTTGAGGCGGAGCTAGAGGCAGAACTGGAGCTGCAGACCATAGGGGGAGAGGGCGGTGTCCTGGGACCACGCCTCTCTCCCTTGGCTCTGAGTGATTCTGGTGGGCCTGGGGTGCCACCCTGGATGTGCGGAGACTTTCAGGAAAGAGCCGGCCCACTGGACAGTCCCAGAGACCTTACACACATAAAGGCAGACTCCACCCTGTGCCTTGAACCACCCCGTTCGGTAAGTGACTTCCTGTGCATTGGGTCTGACACGTGTCTCATCACCTCTTTAACCTTGGTTGGCGCCTCTTTCTTCATTGTAATAATTACACGGCCGTCGACGTGTAATTGTTTTACGGTTCATTTTGAAATGCTTTGAAGGTCGGAACGAACCGGACAGGTGAAAATGGTTCGTTTTGCACTTTTTAAACTGTACATGACTATCATACTACTAATACGATAGCAGCGGTCAGCGGCAATGCAGATAAACCGCGCTACCATGGACTTGGCAGGAAATGATAACATATGTCTGTGCCAGTAATACTAGGTGGTATCCTGCCCAAGGAGTTGTAGCAGACTGTTTCTAAGCAGGTGATGTCTGGAACAGTGCAGAATGACCTACATATTCAATGTATTATAAAAGTCCAATACCTTTACCATCTGTTTAGTCAATGTCAGTATCTTCCTCATGGTCCAGTACACTTGCAAAATATCTACTTGTGTTATTTTATTCTTGGAGAAAACATACAATAATCACATCCAATAATCTATTCCTTAGCATCCTGCTTAAAATACAAAAGTATTTTTAAAAGAAGTGGGCATGAAGTTGCTTCGTATAAGGGTATGTTCACATTACAAGCCCCCTTGTCCAATTTAGTTTTTTTTGTTCAGATCGGATTTGCCCACCTTGATGGTTCATATTCATAAAGTGCCCTGTATCTAATTGCCATGTGAACGCATCTGTCCTCCGACAGTGTGCATATGCACATTGGTACGTTTTTGCAAAGTCATCCGTGTCACCAACAACAAAGAAATGCTCAGCACACGCAGAAAGGCAAATGACCACATGAATTCTAATCTGACAGTCCACATTCATGTCACATGGCCACTAATCGGATACATATCTGATCCAGGACCACATATAAAAGTGACTGGAATCTGATTTGGAAATATCAGATTTGTGTGTCCACACAACCCTGACAAAATCAGATCTGAGTCACATTCAAGCAAAAAAATCAGATTTGAGACATTTCAGCTTGGTGGTGTGAACATAGCCCAGGGTTGGGCAATCTTACCTAGAAATGGCTGCTGTATACGTGGGTTTTCGCTGCAACTCCCTAATTATATTACTAATTAGAGGACTGATTGTGAAGAGTCCTCACATCTGGGTTTGAACAGCTGAGTCCTCACATCTGGGTTTGAACAGCTGACCTAAAGGTTATCCCCAAAACCTGCTTACACACCAGCCCTTTGCGAATAAGATTGGCCAACCCTGATATAGCCTAAGGCTTTCTCAGTCAAGCCTACTGCCCACTGGGCCAACAACAGAATCCAATAGGGCAGCTGAAGGCTCTGAATGCATGTGGATGTTTAATTGAAAAAAAAGTTACTTAAACTTCAAAGTAAACCAAATTAAATATTTTAATTTAGTATTTATTGTTTTAACACTTTAGCTATGATCTTCAGGTAATTTAGGGTGATTCTGATTATTCCTAATTTCTTTTTTTGACTGAGGTCATTCCTTTCGGGACTGTAATGTCATGTTCTGATTTAAGATTCACTTTCAGCTGATTAAGCAATACACACAAGGACCAGGAGTAGCCGGAGTGAGCTCAGTTCGGTGGCTGCAGGGCAGCTGTAAGCTGAAGCCAGCTGTAAGCCAGCGTGTTTGGTCAATTGAGCTCAGGGACTGGTGCAATTCCAGTAGATCTGATTTATTCAAGTCATATGCTGCAAGGCAGTTGTCACTAAGTTTAATGACTACATCTCAGAGACTGATACATTTTTTGATACACTTCATGTCTGATCCACTCAGCTCAGAAGCTGCAAACCAACAATCAGTGTACTTCATCAGTTCAACCCTTACTGACTTAGCTGAGAGGCTGCAAAGCAGTTTATCATTGTATAGTATTATGTAGTTATTCAAGGCCAGTTTAACCAATCCAAGTCAAAAAGCTAGAGTCGCTAGACTAATACCCAGAGCTGTTACAATGCACAGTGTGTACTAATCCTGTCCAGCAACTGGACGTGTCAATTGCAATTCAAATCAAAGTAGATCAACCTAAAGCGGTCACTTGACAACATAACACACCATACGCAAAGCAATACAAAGAGTCAAAGTAGTTCTGTAGAGTCACATCCCAGCAGAAGTTATACATGTGCTAATATCACATAATGCTATTCTGTGTGAACTTGAATTATCTGCGTCAGGGTACAAATGGGCAAGAAGAAAGGGGAAGAAAAATGAATGGATTTATGAGCATAAGGTATGCAAGAGCATGACTGTGGGCAACTTCTTGTTCAGTGTGGGTTGAGATGGGTCCAACAGATATGCCAGAGTGAGTGTGTGAACATAATCCCTTCAGAGCTGAATTGACAGTTCAGTTCCCCCCTAGGGTGAAAAAAAGCATTGAGCCAAAGGATCACAGATTCCTATCTAAGTCATTAGCCTTACAAACCATTGAGTGACAGCAAAATCAACCAATCAAAGTCAGAGCTGAGCTCATGGAAAAACAATGGGGATCATGGTGGATGACGTGACATTTTTTCATAAAGACAGTCTGTGGATGACAGTAGCTTCAAGGAGACATTCTTTAAGGATGATTCCAGCATGAATAAATATTAATAATATATAACAAGTATAAATATAAGCATACATGAATATTTCTATATTTATGTAATAGAAATGTATTAATATAAAAATTATCTGTTTTAAACATATGACTTATATTGTGGTATATCTGGGTAGTGTCATTCCAAAGTTGCAGGGAGGATTAACTTTCTCTACTGATATTTTGCATTTTCTGAAGAGCTGAAACAGGGGATTTGGGCAGGAAGAGCATGGGCCCAATTACAGGCAGCTCAGTCTGAGGCTGCTTTGAAGCCAGGATTGAATGCGGCCTCCTTGTGAAGTATTTCCGCTCCAGAGAATAGTCCGCGCAGGCTGGGGTGTCGGCCGCCGTGACCCGCCGTGAGCTCGGTACCCTCAAGCGCAGTTTCACGCATTGAATAAACCAGTGTTTCGTCGGGAAAAAGCAATGGAACAGTGACTTTAAATAAGGTCTTCCTAATGACCCAGGGCTGGTGCTTTGTCACGTGATCTGTAACGTGTGTATTATGAATTGACCAAAAAATGGTCTTGTCAGACGAGATTTAGCAACACGTCTTTACAGTTTCTGGCTTCCATTGAAATGTAACTCTGCGGCCTTCTTCTTTTACTATGCATTGCCTAACTTGGATATCAGAAGGGATGTCAGAACAGTGACGTCAAGACGAGATTTTGGCTGTATTATTTTTTAACTCAAACATTTCATATAAACCTTTTAATTACTTCTAGCGTTTTGCTTTTGATTTAAGTTTAATATTTATTATAAATTCTGGACATTATAGTAACTTTTTATAAAATGTTATTCAGCATAGATCAAAATGTAGTTGTAATATATAATATGATTAATGACACATTCTTACTCAGGAACAAATTGTAATAAAAAATATTGTAGGGTTCTATACAATATATTCAGATTTTTTTTAGCTCAAGCTCGAAAAAGCTAGACATTTTCAGCCACTGTATGTTATGCTTACAGTGATTCAGTGTGCAAAAACAAAGCAGTTGCCATAGAAATGAAGCTGTGCCAAATTAATTTATATTTGGTCTGATGTAGGAAAGTACATTCACAGCTCAGTCTATTGTGACATTGTTTGCCTAGACAGGATATGGTTAGTTTTGTTATGAAGAGAAAATACAACCTATAGGTCAGACTTATGACATGGGAAAGAAGATACACTTTGTTCATCCTTGATAACTATTTATTTCATAATGCGGTAGGTTTATTTTTGCAGTAAATAAAACTTGTGCTTGCAAAATAAGACCCCCTTCCTTTCTGCTCCTAGCACATGCATCCATGCATCTTAATTCACTTTGGCAGCGAGACAGACTGGTTTCCCAGCAGTACTGTAGTGCCCCCTGTTGGATTCCTTTGAATATCATTTAGAAATATAGCCAATTACATAGCAATCCAACCACTGAGATACAAATACAGCTTGAGACTTTTATGATGGGCCTTTGGTTCTTTAATTGGGAGCTTTAGTGTACTACAAATGTGTTATTCACTTAGGCCATATGTGGGTATACAGTGTATACAGCTCCTGCAATACAGAGTGTTTTTGGATACACTGGTCTTCATAGTCTGGCATACATAGTAGCATTCTGTTTCATGTATGCATCTTATGCCTTAATTCCAGGGTTGGGCCCATTCTGGAATGCATTCATCAATTCCAATCAATTCAGGAAATGGAACTGGAGCTGGAATTTAAATCTCCCTGAAATTCCAACTCATTTACAGTTCTTTTCCCCCCACAGTATTTTTTTCCAGTTCCAAGTCCCGTTCCATTTCCTCGTTTGGACTGGAATTGATGGACGTATTGCGGAATGGCCCCGACTCTGCCAAACGCGTCAGTAACAGCCTGCAGATAAACTGAAACTCTACACTGCTCTCTCCTGTCTCTTTTTGTGTGTTTGTCCTGCTTCATGACCTCCTGGATCTTTCTCCCTGAACTTTCCCCTCCCTGCCTTCTCTCGCCTCCCCCGCCTCCTCCTTCCCATCCCGTAACATCGGCCCTCCCTCCGCGCCCCTTTGCCTTCCTCCCTGTCTTGCCTGCACGCTGGTCCCCAGAGGAGGGTCATGCTTGACTCTGTGTCCCTGGTGATCCAGGGTTCACTGGAGGGGGAGCTCAGCCTTATGGACAACCTGTCAGGCTCCATCTTCCACTGCTACGCCCTGCCCCCCCAGCCCTGCAAGTACTCCTCTGAGAAACAGGTCAATCTCTCACGCCTACACTACGCTGCCCCCTGCCCACTTACCACCACTGACACCCACTCCTCCCATCTCTCTCTGTACCCCAGACCACCCGTGCTGTGTGTCCAAGTCCCCTCTCAGTCGTCCTGTAATCGATGCTTTGTGCAAGTGGATTACACAAGTGCAGCGATACTCAGTGTGCTTAGGAGTGGTGTTCTCATTCCTTGGCCCTGTCAAACAATAGCCTGGCAGCCTTTGTAGCACTACCATGTGAGACAGGGAGATTCATCATCAGGTCTGGTTCCTGGAGAACATTTTGCACAGTCTTATCCTCTTCGATATGTTGCTGCTTCCACACAGACCACTTTGGCTGGAGACCATAAATGGGATCTATGCCTCTTTATCAGAGACGGGAGATAAGGGCTATGAACAGGGACCAGGAGTTATTTTGCCAGTGCGTGAGGGTCACCAGACCTATTATGGTATAATGCAGTGATCAATAAACTAGGTGATGCCTTAAATGTGCACATAAATGTTTTTGTGTTTCTTTTTTTACCCATTCAGGATGAAATATGACTTGCAACAAGATTAGTGTGGTGAAACGATTCCATGTTAAAGCCTTTTAAAGTAAATGGAGGTTTCTAAATGCCTCAGGAGCACCAGCACTGTTCTTTCTTTAAATTAACTGGCATCTCAACCTTTGCCTGTAGGTCTCGGCCCACTCTCTCTTCTGCCTGGATTATTCCTTAGCTTGTCAGAAAGTATTTCTTCAGTTAAGTCTCCATAACCAACGCAGGTGATGAGGCCAGGCCCAGCCTGCATCTCTGGCACCTCTAACAAGGCATAGAGAAATTCTAGAAAACATGTAGAGTTTTCTGGAAGGTCTGTGCTGAGGATGCTGAGCGATTCCTGCTGATGAGTGACTTCTGCAGGCCTGCTCTGTAACGTAGTCCCAACCGCCCCACCACTCCCTGCTGTCCAACAGCCAGGGTCCTTTTCTTTGTGAGTTTGTTTTCACCACATGACTGTCTCTTCTCCATACATGTGTGTTTCTCGCTCATGGGAGTTTTACTTACACAAAAATGCTCTGAGGGCAGATCAAAAATGATTGGTTCAGAGAGATAACCAATCAGATTGTAGAAGAGGTGGGTTCAAGCAATTAGATGAGGCAAGGCTAACCAATCAGATGTCTTGGCCCCGCCTCCTCCAATTACTTGGACCCACCTCCTGTACAATCTGATTGGTTATCTCTCTGAACCAATCATTTTTTCGTTCTGCCTTCACAACATTTTTATGTAAGTAAAACTGCCACAAGTGTGTTTCTCACCCCTGTTTGTATATCACTCCCAGCTTCTTCCTGACACTCGCACTTCTGTGCATGTCACCATTCAGGTGTGTCCATCTAAAAGTCTACCTGGGTTCCCAGTTGCTAACGTTCTGTATCCCCATTCGTCTGTCTGTCCGTGACTGCCAGGGATGGCCGTTCTCACCCTTGGCTCATCTCTTCCTGTTTAGATCCCTCTAGCGGAGATGGAAGCTCTGTCTCTGACGTCGGAGAAATCCTGGTCCTTAGCTCTGACGGACGACTCTGTCCCCGACGATTTTAACCCCTTCTTACTAACCAGTTTGGAGTGCAATGTACTCACAGTAGAGCAAAGCTCATTCTCTTCTGCGGTCCTCTTGGTCCACCCAGGGCTTCCAAACACACCTGCATCCAAGCTCCCCCTTCACCTTACCAACCAAGCCAGAACCTGGCTGTCTCTGGACAGGCCGTCCACAGTGTCGCTTCCTGTCCTGATAATGAAAGTTACCCACTGAATGAAACATTAAATAACGTTGTAGCAATGGTATTCTTACGAGTTCCTCACAACTTTGAACTGGTTCACAATTTCAAATGAATAAGCAATGCCCTTGGTGAGAATTACACTCGGGTAAAAGATTCAGAAACGGATCATTAAAGCTCTAAATTGGGATGTTCAATCGATGGTAGGGGTGCAGCTGGTTTGTGCTGGTGTGCCTCCTTGGATGCCCTGGGCTTCTTAACCATACGCTTCTCTTTCTCTCTGTACACATCCCACTCTTCCAGCCTGGTGTGTGTACGTTCCAGTCCAGTAGAGTAGTACTGCCCGTCTTCCACTTGGGTTCTCTGCGCCTTTCTGCCTGTCTCTTCCAACATCTCTGGATCCCATCTCTCTTCTAGCTTCTGTCTTCTGCCGTGTGCCCGTCCCTCTCTCTGTCTGTCTCTGTCTGTATTTTTCTCTGTGTATCTCTGTCTGGCTCTGCTTTAGTGGTTGCTCCTGTCCTGGGTTCTGTCTGTCTGGTCCTTTCCGTGTTTTACATGGTGACCACCGGCTGCCTTTCCTGTCTTCTGACAGAGGCCGTGGGCAGAGCTTGCACAGAGGGGAAATGGGCACAGCCGTGATAGGGGTAGAGTCACGACTAATTCATGGCATCAAATCAGAATGAATTTGGTCAGAATAAAATGACACTGATGATGCATTAACCTGGCTTTTTGTTATTGACGCATCAATTTCAATTCAACAGGCATCTGTTATGTATATGTTTATTTATATATATATGTGCGAATATTCTGTGACCAGGATGGTCCTGTTAGGATGGATTGGGAAAAGGACCACCATGCTACAGCCTGTGTCATCACTGTGTCCGTCTCCTACTTGTGGCCGGCGTGAAATGGTGCCGTCTTTCAACCATCGTGTGCCAACGCATCCAGCCTCTGTATGTCTGCCTGTTTGTGGGGAGTGGCCCTCTCGACGTGGCCCCTGCACCCGCCTTCCGCCTTGCCACTGCACCGCTCACTCTGTCCCTCCGTCTCTAGGCGGAGCCTGTCGGCACTGGGGAGAAGCCGGAGGAGAACATGCTGAGCGTGAGAAAGGCACTAGTGGGCCGCACCCACTCCCTGCCCAATGACAGCTACATGTTTCTCCCCATGCGGGCCACGTCCAACGCAGGCCATCACGCCTCCCCGAAGAGGGCCCAGTCAGGTATCGACGCCTACAGCTGTCACTCCCTTCCCATTCATCACACGTGCATTCCTGTGCGTGGCCGTCAAAGAAAATGTACTAAGCTATGTAGCTAGCCCATACATTTCCACAGGGGGAAAAAAAACGCAACAAAAACAATTTACCACATGCAAATAAAGAGTAACATAGTGTTAACTAAATATAACAATAGCAAGAATGTCTTCTGTTCTTCAAAAAGTCACTGATATTTTGTTGGATCGATCGAGGAATGCCGTTTTGGTTTGCAAACTTCGCCTCGGGGACAACTCAGCCATTTCTTGCATTTGTTACATTTAACCGCCAGCTCTCTTAATTAGTTACCTCGATTGACTGATTTTCCGCACAAAGTGGGATAGTGCTTGAGTCATACAACACATGGGTGAATTGGATGGTTGCTGCAAGTATTGTTGTGACTTTAAGGGCGGCATTGAAATGACCTGGCTACACTTTAACAGACATAACGTCATACATTTTTACCAACACAAAGATAATTTAAGCATTATTTTCTTTGACTTTATCTCGAGCGCTCAGTGCTGCCCCCTTGTGTTTGTTGCAGGCTCCAGCAGCTCAGTGTGGTCGCAGC
>JABFDZ020000097.1:12613204-12638513 GCA_019775955.2 Pollimyrus isidori
CAGCAGCTGATGGTGCCCTCTGACCTCTTTCGCCCAATCAGCCCCCACAGCCTTTCCGACTCGGAGAGCATCCCACGCATCCCTCCCCCCCGTCGAGGTCACACCTTTGCCCGTACTTTACGCAGACAGGTGAGTGCAAATTGATTTTGCACATGACAACGCAATAGAATATTTCAATAACACAAAGAGGTATAGAACACATAGCCCTTGAGCTGTGTCAAGTACATAACGAAGGAAATTACAGAAACATATTGCAGGATACATCAATTTTTTTCAATTATTTTACATATTATTTGAATAATATTATGATGTATTACAACAATATTACAAGGAAAAATAAAACGAGAGTATTGAGAATAACTCTCAAGATATAATTTAAATACTATCACTGGACTCATCAGTTAAATATTATATGACATACTGTAGTAACAACTGTAGGAAGATCCTAATTATACTACAGGATATATATCATGCATGATATACGTATAACTGAGTTTATCATCATAGTATTTGCATATTCCACACAATTTAAAAGCAATATTTCACTTGATATCTCTTATACAAACTGACAGATTACAGAAAAGTATAGCAGTGGGTATATTACAAATGCATGTATCATATTCTAAACAACTGGCATATAAGTTTTGGTAACATGCTTTTGACTCAAATCAGTCTTTGTGTGATGGTTTAAATCTTAATTTCCATATTATCATTGATAGTTTTAACTAACTATACTGTCTTTGAATTCTTTTCTCTATGTCTGTTGTTTTTTTTGCTTGGTAAATTACTAAACCCTCAGATCAGCCTGGGCCATCACAAACCAGACCCAAAGCTGCAACTCAGAGACAGATATACCTGTTTCTGAAACGCCCCCCCTCCAACCTTCACCCTTCCAAACCCAGCCCCTACCACCACCACCACCCCCCCACATTCACACCTCCATGTTTCACCAGCAAATGTATTGCACTGTGCAAAAGCCTCTGGCAGTCAAAGGAAATGTGATGCTTCAATAATCTTAGTGTAAAACTGCGATGTCTGTAAAAGACTGTGAGTATAACCATATCAGAACCTCTCCTGAAATCACCCCAGCATTTACAGCAACCATCCTATTCACCCATGCAGTTTTGACTAGGCCACTGGCACACCTGATACCCCACTGACTTTGTAAACTAGTTTAATTAATTAAGTGAGCTGGTTGTGAAATTTATCAAGTGCATGGAACGGCTGAGGTGCCCCTGAGGAGAGGTTAGGAAACTTAAATGGTGTTCATCTAGCCGCCATGTAACCATATCAGCAACGTTTTGGTGAACAGGAGAAATTCTTGTTCGGTTTTATAGTCTTACTTTTAATTTGAATAGGTTCTAATGTCAAATTATGATTTTTTTTTATCTGCAAAATATACACTTACTACCCAGATAAATCGTTTTAAACATTTCCTTTGACTACCTATGACTTTTGCACAGTACTGTATGTCACAGGGGCTCTGCCAACGTAGATCAGGACAGGGGCACAAGGACCTCTGTTGGATATGGTGGTCGCTCCCTGTAGAATACATTTACAGTTTGTTTACACATACCATATGCAGTTGGTTAGAAACACTTACCAAAGCAGTTGGTTAGAAGCAGAGGTATTATAAATGTGATATAAGGCTATTCCTCTACAGTGGTCGGCTAATGCAGGAGCAAGCTGTTTTGTAAAGGAAAATATATCATTTTATACTGAAATGCTTACTTGCCAAGACACTGAAAAGCAGGTTACCTACTACCGTTACTGGACTTAAAAAGAACATCTGCTGTGATTAAGCTGAATTGCCCGAGTACAACGTCCAGTCTAAATTTTTATCATGCAAAACCATACCTCTGGGGATATTCTCCGATATCCTGCAGCATGTATTCAGACTCAGGAGGTAATACTGGATTTCTCACTGCACTTGTGAGTGCAGACTACTAAGGAAAAAAGAACAAGCAAATGTAACTTCATCTTGGTATTTTTTATGACTAGCTGTTTATTTGGATTGCTGACAAGGTCCTATGGATAGTATTTGCTCGAATTAG
Source organism: Pollimyrus isidori (assembly GCA_019775955.2). Classification (NCBI taxonomy): domain Eukaryota; kingdom Metazoa; phylum Chordata; class Actinopteri; order Osteoglossiformes; family Mormyridae; genus Pollimyrus; species Pollimyrus isidori. The sequence goes on from JABFDZ020000097.1 coordinate 12,615,259, forward strand.
ATTTTGTACTATAATATGTATGCTTGTCAGGGACGTAAATCTGTAAAATAATATGTAAAATTGGAATGGGGGGTGGCAAAGTAGCATGGCAAGGTACCACCACGGAATTTCTTGGTATGTCCTTTTTGCTTGTATATACACTGATATTACATTTTTGTAATTCATTTGTATAGAATTTTTTGAAAATTTTATACTGCTTCAGCTCGTTATTCAACTTAGAAACACTTTTTTTAAATGCTTATCTTCCTTTTTGTTAAAATACAATGCATTTTCACAGATTGTAATGAAAAATGTAGCAAAATCAGTGAATCAAAACCAAAATCAAAATCAATGCTGCAAAATCAATGAAAGGAAATCTGGTACATCTTTTAGTCCACTAGATGTCCTCGTGGTCTCCCTTATGCTTGTGCCAGGACACCCATACGCAGGCTGTTTCAGAGCCTTCCTATCACAAGTGAGAGCAAGAGATTTGACCTTCCATGCCCGCTTTTCTGTCTTTTCTTGGCCAGCCTTTTCTGTGTCAGGCCACTGGCCAGGTCTGGTTTCTTGACCCTTGGCTTCACAGCTTCTGTCTTCCGAAACATTGCTCTCTGCATTCTTTGCCTGCAGCTGTCTGTGGGAGAGGAAAGGTCACCAGCAGAGAATTGGGCTGTCGGGTGCGTGTCCTCAAAACACCCTCAGCCCAGAAGGGCCATAAATTAGAAAAACAGCTGAAACTTTCTCTTGCCTTCATTATAAAGTTTTGTAAATAACATCCCCTTGTTTCAGCTTGCTACTTTTCTCAAAAATAGCAGAGCACCTATACTACCTGTAAAAAGTTTTTGCACGCACTGAGATTTTCTTCGTGTGCATGTTATTTACTTAACATTTACCATACATTCAAGATTCTTTGTCAACAAAGATATTTACAGTATGTTCACCATTTGACTACCTTTACTACAAAAAAATGCCATATCTTTAGTTCACCAAAATAGCCTCCTCTAGCAGTTATAACAGCAGAGAAAATGTCACTCAACTTTTCAGAGATTAACAAAAATTAAAAATATGAAAATAATTCAATAAATTAATTAAATAAATGGGGAGAACGGTATAAACCTGTGATGTGCAAGACCTGGTAGTGTACATGTCTCCTTGCACCAAAGAAATTTGCCTGAAATTCCATGTTTTTTTTTCAGTTCAATTCAAGCAGTGAAATCTGAAAGCTATACTCTCTTCGCAGTCCAAGTGTGACATGTCTGTAAATGTCCCCCCAAATTCCCCACTCCGGTTGTGTTGTGCAATGTGTTTTTTTTTTTTCTCAGTGTCAGCTGACCAGTGTGTGTGTGTGTTTTTTTTTTGACAGCTCTCTGATTTTTATCTGAAGGAAAGTCAAGCTGCTGTGATAATTGGCTTGCACATCTTAGTGTTTGGTACTCAAGCTGAGCACCCTGTTATGTGGAGTAGAAATTAGTCACTTATTGTTATTTTCCGTAATGGTAGCACGTAGTTCCTCCTTGAAACTTCGAATTCATGGAGGGAGCTGGCGTTATACGTAGTGCAATTCATGTATTGATTAGTAGAGATTTTAGAGTTGAAACAGGTCACACTTCTAACACACTTTAGGTTTGTTTGTTAAGCTAAGTCAACAATAAAGGAATGTTTAGAATGGGCAATGATGGAAGCTACAGAGCATGTAAGCTATGTCATCATGCTAGCTTTCTGTTTTTGAGTACAGACTTGAGAAAACACTCATAACCTCAAAACGACTTTGCTTTTATTAAAAATCGACAGCTTGCACACATCAATCCCTGAAACAAATCCCTATGAATTCATAAGGGTTTCACCACTACAAGCCATCCCCTTTGACCAATTCACACTAACCAGTCTCCCTTTCACCTCCCCTTCCCCACCTACCTCACTGCCCACTCATTCCCCCCATCGCTCCAGGTGGCTGTGGTCAATGACTCGCAGGAGGCACTCTGTACAGAGGCAGAGGAGGCTGGCAGAGCACAAGGACATGGGGGCTTGTCCGTGGCACCTATAGGCTTCCCTAGCCAGCAGAAACAGCAGCACCAGCAGCCCACGGTCCTCCTGGTTCCTGCTACCCCCGGGGCCTCCCCGAGTCCTACCCGCTCCAGTGTGCACACCCAACACACCGTCCACAACCAGCGCAATGTCTCCAAGACCCCCCCACCCCCTCGCCTCCCCGTGCCCCCGGTGTGCAGCCAGACCGAGGAGAAGAGCGAGGACGACTCGGTGGACCAGGAAGTGTCCCGCATCATCCGGGCAGGCTTAGTGAGCAGCGCCGGCGGAGATGGCGGCGGGAGTCACAGCCCCTACCGGAGGCAGCTAAAGAAGTTCCACAGTGCGGACACACAGGGCCGGCGGGTGCTGCTGGCGCGGCCCACCTCCTGGCTGGACGACCCACGGCGGCACTCCATCGAGGTGTGCTCCTCGGTGGAGAGCAGCCCCCAGCGCAGCCCCCAGCGTAGCTCCACCTCTTCGGGCTTTGTGTCGCGTGCCGACAGCCTGCAGCAGGCGGTGCCGCTCCTGCCCTCCTCTCCCCGCCGCAAGAAGAAGATGAGCCCCCCCTGCATCTCCGTGGAGCCACCCGAGACACAGGACACCACGCTGGCCGGCCAGGACACCTGCCTGAGGCGGCGGGCGCCCTCCAGCGACTCTAAGGACTCCTTCGACCTCGGGAGCGGGGATGGGTCGCTCCAAGATCCCGCTCCCACCCCTAAGCTATTGACTCTGCCCAGCTTCTCCTCCCAGAAAACGAGCGCCGAGCACTGAGCACTGAATCGCACAGGCAAGCGGGAACACACTGACCATGATAGTCATAGTAACAATACTGTAGAGTAATAAAGATGATAATATTTACAGCGGTACCTATCCATGATCATCGAGTAATGACCATCTTTTGTCTTTTTTCTGTATTGATAAAATAAAGACATACAGAAGAAAAGAAAAACTGCTTAAATAAAAACGTGACTGTTCCTCTTCCAAGACACTTGCAAAAGTCTGCAGGTGAATCCCAACACCTCGTTCAGAGAAGTCGGCACAAGGCCCTGCTTGGGGCGCCCTCTGCTGGCTCCTGCTAGGCTGCCAGCTATGGTACTGTAGGACTCTGGCCAGAACAGGGCCGCTGTGGAGGTACAAAGCAATATGAACGTTTTAGAGACACTATTTTCTTAAATTATTTGGTCATAGTGTTTGTACAGGATGTAGATTTTTTTAATTTCATTCTATTTTTATTTGTTTTTTTTGTGATTTTTTTTCAACGTTAAATTGTTGTTTGTTTTATTTTTTCACCATAGGATATTTTTAGCGTTGTTGATTTAACAAAGGAAAAAAAAGAAAGACATTTTCCAAAGTGCTGAGACCCATGTATTTGTAGGGATAATACAAAAAGTGAATTATTAAACTGTTCATCAATTTTTAAGCACAAGAGCAAACCATAGTGCATTGAACATTCACATAAAATAAAAATGAATACATCGTTTTGCATTTAGGAATACTATCTGTAATGAGTGGGGAGGAGAGACTTGTGGACAAGCTTCACAGAAATGTGCATTTAAAAGTAAGCTACCAAAGAAAGTGAGATTGTATGGTGGTGATGGAAACGTGGCCCCAGACCGGTAAAGCTAAACTAAGAGTGATGCTAACACACCTGTTCATTACCGAACAGTGTTCTGGAGACCTTTACATGCGTAACATTCGACACGAAAATTGGGCGTTGTTTCCACTTGTGTGCTTATCTGTGGTGCTGAGTTCAGTTTCAAGTGTCATTTGTAAATTAGACGTTCAAATCTGGCAATGCCATTAGCCTTTTGCTAAACTTTTAAATTGTTTGTCTGCCTCTCTTAATTTAGCACAACCTCCTATGTAAGCTCCATCAGGAATATATGTATTTTTGCATTTAGTTTTAATTCACATATACTTCCCTTGAGTAAGCTGAAAAAAAAGTTAAAATCAGAAGTATGAACAGTTTGGATAGTAATTCAAAAGCTTTTATGTGACATAATTTGCACCAGTAAAAAATGTACTCTTCTATGTTGTTGATTTTTTGAGCTTAGATTATCCCCCCAGATTTTGATACAGATCAGTATTTATACTTAATATGTAAAAACTTGGCTGGATATAGAGAAGTACCGTGCAAAGAGGAGAGCAAGAACGGTTTGTCTGTGCCTAGAACACATTAGTGATAGTCTGACTAATGTCTAGCATACCTAGTTATTAAAACATTAAACCGTTTAAAAAGAACCATTCCCGTGTGCTGTTTTGATTTACATTTAATGTAAATTTAATGATTGCAACAGTGAATGCAACTTTCTTGCCTCTGCATCTTCAGACCTTGATGTAGGTGAAGGAAAAAAACAAAGCCCTCTTTCAATTTAATTACTTTATTGTCATTGTGTAATATAACATTACTTTTATGACAACCTCAATGATGCATTTAAAGAATTCAGATAGTTAACAACACAATTAATACAAAATAAAAGCTAAAATTAAAATCAGTGCAAATTATTCAGTCACATACATTTATCTAAATCGCTCTGCTGATGGGGTACCAGTACATCTTCGGACTTCTCTGAGATGGAGATAGCAATTAAATAAGAAATATACTCACTTTTTTCTCCATCTTTTTTCATTGTAAAAGTCTCGTTCACCGAAACACTACAGCATTTTCATTATTTTTCCGCACTTTTTAAAATGATGTGTCCCTGCTCAGAGACCAGGGCCTGAGGTCTTTCTCAAAAACAACAAAAAGAAATCCAGAAATCTTTTGAAATTTGATTGAGCTCCTTAGGCCTGAACGGCATGTTAAGAGGATTCATCCTTGGTCTTCCCACTTGTGAGAGTAATCCCGTAACTTTCTTTCCTTTGAGCTCCATGCATTATGGCATTTGTTCTAATTGAGACTTAAGTTGATGATACACACAGCAACCTTTACAGCAATTGCCAACCATGTGAGATAAAGGACAATTCATCTGGATCTGGATGATCACGAAAATCTGTCCATTGCCAATCCAAGATTTTCAAGTAGATATTTGTTGGCTAATATCACTGGGAATGTATTCAAGCAACATTTGTCAGCAGCCTTGCCTTATGCATTGTCACCCTTAGTTTTCTGAAATCATCCCAAACTCTATTACCAGGTTGCCTCTCCCCATTTGTGTGGTCACCTCAATGTGTACCTTTACCATCATACCCCTCCAGCATGTCCTGGGTCTGCCCCGGAGCCTCGTCCCTGTAGGACATGCACGGAAAACCTCTCCGGGTAGCCGCCCAGGAGATATCCGCACCAGATGTCCAAATCACCTCAACTGCCACCTTGTCGTTCTTGGAATAGCAGCGGATCTACTACGAGACTCTCCCGGATATCCAAACTTCTCACCTTACCCCTAAGGAAAAAACCTAATTTCGGCCATCTGTATTCGCAATCTCATTCTTTTGGTCATTTCCCATAGCTCATGACCATAGGTGAGGGTAGGGATGAAGATGGACCAATAGATTGAGAGCTTTGCTTTCCGGCTCAGTTCTGCCTTATCCACAACAAACTGGTTAAGCGCCTGCAAAACTACAGACGCCGCTCCAATTCATCTGTCCAGCTCTCGATCTCACTTACCCTCACCCGTGAACAAGGCTCCGAGATACTTGAACTCCTCCACTTGAGGCAGTACGACTTACTTGACCTGAAGAGGGCAATCCCGGTCGTAAGCCTTTTCCAAGTCCATGAAACTCATATAGACTGGATAGGCAAACTTCCAGAACTCTCGCAAGGGTATAAAGTTGGTCCAATGTTCCATGTCCAGGACGAAAACCTCGTTGTTCCTCCTGAATTTAAAACTAGACACTCACCTCCTATCCAATACCCCAGAATAGACTTTACCAGGAAGGCTGAGAAGTGTGATCCCCTATCAATGGAACACACCCTCCGGTCCCTTTTCTTAAATAAGGGCACCCCCATCCTGGTCTTGTTGCGGCACTGTCCCTGATCTCCACGCGCTATTGATAAGGTGTGTCAGCCATGACAGTCCCACTACATCCAGAGCCTTTAGGTACTCCAGGTGGATCTCGTCCATCCCCAGGGCCCAGCCACCACATAGCTCTTTAACTACTCTGGCCACCTTAGCCCCAGTGATGTCCAAATCCAGCCCAACCTTCTCTGTGTCCTCAGATATTTCAAAGGCAGTATGTGTAGATGTATCTGAGGCAGAGTTGAGGAGGTCCTCAAAGTATTCCTTCCACCTCTGGGTGATGTCCCCAGGTGAGGTCAACAGCACCCTTCCCCCACCATAAATAGTAGGAACCAGGAGCTGTTTCCCCCTCCTGATATTCCGGATGGTTTGCCAGAACTTTTTTGAAGCCGACTGAAAGTCACTTTCCATGGCCTCACCAAATTGTTCCCATGCCCGGGTTTTTGCTTCCACAGCCTCCTGAGTCTGCTTGGCCTGCTGGTACTCGTCAGCTGCCTCTATAGACCCCCAGGCTAATAATTCCTGGTAGGCCTCTTTCTTCAGCTTGACAGCCCCGCTCACCACTGGTGTACACCATTGAGTACGAGGGTTACTGCCACGACTTGCACTGACCACCCTGCAGCTACAGCTCTATACAGCCACTTCCACAATGGAGGTCCAGAACAGTGCCCATTCAGACTCAATGACCCCAACCTCCCCCAGTATGCAGTTGGAATTCTGCTGGAGGTGCGAGTTAAAGCTCCGGCAAACAGGACCCTGTGCCAGATGTTCCCAGCAGACCCTCACTATACGCTTGGGCCTACCAGGACTGACCAGCTTCCTCCCCTGCCACCTGAGCCAACTCACCACCAGGTGGTGATCAGTTGACAGTTCTGCCCTTTCTTTACTCGAGTGTCCAAGACAGAAGGCCACAGATCAGATGATACTATTATGAAATCAATTATCCACCTGTAGCACCGGGCTTGTTCGTACCATGTCCACTTAAGGACACCCTTATGCTTGAACATGGTGTTCGTTATGGACAAACCATGCATTGCACAGAAGTCCAATAACAGAACACCACTTTGATTCACGGGAGACCGTTCCTCCCAATCACCCCCCTCCAGGCCGCACTGCCGTTGCTAGTGTGAGCATTGAAATCCCCCAGCAAAACAATGTGCAAAAGCGCAGATGACAGTCAGAGACCTAACCCCGACTCAAAGGCGCAGGGAGACAGCCCTCTCATTCACTGGGGTAAACTCCATTGTTAATGCACCGAGCTGTGGGGCCACCAGTAACCCCACCCTAGCCCAGTGTTGCTCACCTGCTGCAACTCCAGAAGAAAAGAGCATCCAGCCCCTCTCCAGGAGATTGTGTTCAGAACCAAAATATAATAATATATGATAATATAATGCACCTTAAAATTGACCGATAAAGCTACCACAGTAACACCCTACTCCCCCTTTACCAACAGCGCTCCGGCCCCCACTCTGAAAGGTAAGTTTTACCGCTGGCATTCCACACTTTGGTTAGCAGCTTATTGATATTCTGTGGTTTTTAGTTCCCTTTTGTTCCTCTGGGTTCCAAAAAAATACCTTAAATGGCCCACTTAAGGAACCCCCTACCTATGTCAGCCTAGGGCGCCAAGAGAGGTTAGTCAAAGTTGGCAAAAGTTTTTGCTGATCTTCACTTTTATCTCCCATGCTAGGACAATGTAGGCTTTTATGCTATTTGTCATTGATCCAACCATGCTGAGGCTTCTTACTGACTCTCCTCTCATTTTCCCAAGAGTTTGGTTTTATCAACTCAGAAACTAAACTAATTCTGCTGGCTTTCAGGGAGTTTCAGGGAAACGTACCTCAAAAATACATCTTACTCTAAATGGATGGTATTAATTAAGGACTGTTCACAGTATTATGTTTCAGCATGTCATCTAGTTTCTTCAAGGTGCTCCACGTTTTTTGCCTGTCATGGTCACTTAAGAGTGTCTGTTTAAAACAAATCCACTTTGCAAGTGTTTCCTGTTTATTCTGCCGCCATTGTTTACTTGTCCCTCAGAGATGACATGCTGCTCTTCCAGGGAGGTCCTGAATATTACATCTAGTCCCTTTGTGAAAGATGCTTCTCCAGGGATTTCAGGAAATCACTGGGGTCACCATCACGGCTTCCACCAAATGGTGTGCCAACACCTGAAATCTGAGAATACAGCCCTGCTTGTTTTCAGGTTTCATTCTCGGGGATTCAATCTCCTGTTTTGCATTATGTGTGAAGTCTTTAACATAATCCAAATTTGTTTGTGTCTTAGGCAGTAATGTCCTTGGGGATGCACTAAGATAGCTTTTGTCTCCGTTATACAGTACATGCTATTACTCTAGTGTCAAATAAATCCCTGCTAAGCAGATTAAATTTCTCATTTTCATTCTGCTCATTTTTTTTCCACAAACACTGTAAAGTAAATGTTTCAATTAATTCCCTAGCAGCTCAGTCATTGACGTACAGTAGTACCCCCGTATTACCTGTGCCCCATCTTCCACCGCTCCCCCAGTTTTGATGAAAACCAGGGGCTAGTTGGAGTTACCAAATTGCCCATAGGTGTGAGTGAATGGTGTGTTAGTGTGCCCTGCATTGGGTTGGTGCCCCATCCTGGGTTGTTCCCTGCCTTGTGCCCGTAGCCTCCAGGAGAGAGTTCAGAAAACTGATGGATGGATATTATTTTCCTTCATTTATTTATCTTTTTCGTTTGCTTTATTTCAAATGTATGTAGCCAGCACCCATCCCCGCAGCAGAGCTGGTATTATCCCTGTGCCACCTTCCCTCCATTATGTCTCACAAGCAGTAGACAATTGAGTAAGCGTCAGGCTTTCGGCACATCCGGGTCTATCGGTGGGCTCCTCCATTATGACGTTCCTAATTACATCACGTCCATATCTATTGCATACTGCAAGCCAAAAGAAAGCCAGACCGGTCAAAAAAATTAACATGAGTACGGTTCTCAAAGACACCAAGCACCAGACTGCACTGGTGTGGGTTCCTGGACTGCAGTACACAGCAACTTGTCAAAGTTATTAAACAGACCTGCATCCATATTTCTCTGAGATATAATTTGAAGATAATTGCTGTTCTCCTGGACCTTTTCCTGGACTGCTCAATAGCTTAACTCAATAAAGAGACAGCATGGGTTCTTTGAAGATAAACACCTTCACAACATTTTGCTCCCAAAACCATCCAATTGTCATATTGATTTTGCAGCATTTTTGTTGAAGCATCTGTGATGTTACTGTGAGGAGCAGAGTGATTGTACGTAGAGGCTTGATAAAACAGTTGCCAGGAAACAACTGAAAAAGCCAAAAGCAGTATGACAGATAATGGTGGACCTTGTTTACTGGCACCATGCTATGTATGAGCCTCTTGGGAGGTCCCATCTTATTGGACAGGCCAAGGTAGAGACTGCATTCTCATCATTACAGACACAGCTCTCACTGTGCTAACACACAGATATGGTGCTGTGGCAACAGGAAAAATCTATCACCTCACTGTACTAATCTGGCAGGACAGACAATAACTGTTTCTTCTGTGTAGATGATGAAATGTGAAAAATTTTATTACAAAACAAATTTCAGAGTCAAGTATTGACCCATGGTAACTTCCTTGTGTCTCCTCACGTGTCATTTACATATTTTCATGGGAACAGTTAATTATTTAACACCAGATGATCCAGCACAGGCTTCAATATTTGTTTACCTCATTCAGAGACATTTTCTGAGCTCAGACAGTTTCTCAGAATGCCAGGTAACCGACCAGGAAATTTTCTTTTTAGTATTTTCTCTAGAAGTACAAGTAACTACAGGGTCATTAAATTTGATTCTGATGCAGCTGTCTCATATGTTATTGAAGAGTTTGTAAATTTGATAATTAGCAAATTTTAATTGCAAATAAATTCTTATTATTAGCATTCTGGTGGCGAAATATAAAATATGTATATTGAATTGGTTTTTGAATTGTTGCAAGATTTCTAATAAGAGCACCTGTGTGATTCTAACAATCCCAAATAGAAGACTCCATCCTTAGCTTAAAATAAAACTGACTGCTCTATTTTCTCTGTTGTCAAGGAGACCTGCGGCTCCTCCATAACTTGACCCCAGTTCTAGTAATCGCTTCTTTTAGCAAAAATGTTTTCAGCTGACCTGCACCACACTGTGCACTTTAAGTCCTATGAGTCGGATCGATCATAACCTGCACTCATAGAAAAGACACCAGAGACAGGGATTGGCAAACATCAAGCACGGCTTCGCCATCTTCAGAAATGTCCGACTGCTTGCAAAACCTCTTAAGCCTGCAGCACAGCTTGCTTTACAAAACAGAGCACAGTGGTACCTGAGGATACAGCAGCTGCCCGTCGGAGTGACTCTTCAAAACAATACCCAGCTATACTCAAGTAACCGATGCTGATTATTTTTCCTAGTTTGCATGCACTGATGATTTTTAGAGAACCCCGCTGTTTGGTTCACCTGAAAACGTCATTGAGATAACACTGCTTTCACTTAACCATGCAAGAAGTCAAGAGATTAAACAAAAACTTAAAAAGCAGGAATCCGAGGCACAAAAAGTACTGAATGAAAAATCCAACTTTAAGGTACCTAAAGATACTTCTCCAGGCCCTAAGCATAAAGAACAAAACGCTGAAGTATCTCGAACTTTAGACAAGTCAATAGCATGAAGCGATTAGGGTTTTGTGCTTCAAAGAGAAAGTACAAGATAAAAGTGGGGCAACAGTTCTGCTTTATCAACTCTCTAAACTGTAAAATATAAAAAAAAATCTGCACTTCAAATGTTCAACATAAGAAGGTTACTTAACATATAATCCTTTGAAGTCTGATGAAGATCTAAGGGACAGACCTATTCAATGAAAAAAATGAAACAAGATCTTTATGCTACTGATATTTCTCACCAAGTTGAAGAGCAGACCGCTTTGAAATGGGAAAAAAAACATTTAGCCATTCTTTGGGGCCCATGATAGCATATCATATTTGACCCTAACCCAGACAATTCCAATTAAATTCCAAATTTTCTAGAACCACTGTCACTCAGGATCCCTTAGAACCATCCTAAGCCTTCATTTTTCAACAAATAATACAAATGAATTAAACAAATGTGACTGAAAAATATAGGGTGCAGCTCTACCCTGAAAATGTTTATATCTTCACATTAGTCATTTCCTCAATTAGCCATGAAATGAAGACAAACAAAAGCCATTATTCAATAACCACCAATGACTATTTGGAACTCTCAGGATTGAATTTGTAATCTTTTTCTTTGTGTAAATGTTTATTTGTGAACGTTTTTCACACAGTGATGGGTTTCTTGCTTTCGAAAAGCGCATGCCATCCCCGCAGTTTCCTAGGCTGGTAAAGCAGTAATTTGAGGCTAGATTTCTCAGGAGACCTCCTCGGTACTCTCCTTATCAGATTCAGTAAAGGGGCACGACTCAAGCTCAGTGGTGGAAATTAGCCAAGGCTCTGATTTTATCCAGTCGCAGCACGAAGCTTGGGTCCAGCTTGAGCCTTTTCGGAAATGGTGTGTTTACTGTGGCTCGCACTGAGCAGCTAGAACTTGTACTGTAAATGGTGTAGCTCTGATTTGAGCATGGCGGTAAAAGAGCTTGGACTTTTATGCGGATTATCAAGCACAATTATTACACGATGCACTTTTCAGGGACTATTAGCTAATCAACCAAAATACAAAGCCGGGGAATTAGTGTCCTTCCTGGTGATTAATTTCCTGGTGTTTTACAAGAAGCAGCCAAGACAAATAGAAAATGTGCCAGGTTTCTTGCTATCAATGATGCATGAATTGCCTGATAATTAGACACACTGTAAACAGCAGCTCTCTCATGTTCCTGCTGAAATCTTACGTACGTGAATGAAGTGTTTCCTGTTATTGCCAGCAAGCAGCTCCAGCGCCTTCAGTGACATATGCATACACCTTTAAATTCGTTCTATGATATTGCACAAATCTGTCATTTGTCTTTGGACGGTGTGTGGCTTAGTGGGTTTGGATTTTGTGTCTGTGATGAGAAAGTCAGTGGTTTCACTCCCTAGTCGGCAGAGTGATTTCACTGTTGGTGAGCACGGCCCCTAACGCCCAATTGTTCCTGGGACTGGCTGGTCCTGCTTTCTCAAAGTGTACATTGTTTTGCATGAAAGAATCTGTTAAATAAATAAATGTGAACGGTTTAGTAAAGAAAAGTTGTCTGACTACCGTAGTCCAGAGCCTTTTCCAGTCAACTATTCACATCTGCTCCATATTCAGGAGAAAAGCACCAAGTGAAAAACGGGCCAATCAGAATAACACTTGTGTGAACCCCATTTACCCATGACCCAGAGCTCACCACACCTAGGATGCAACAGAGAGTGCTGGATGTCTCCGGCAATCGCAGGGATGTGCTGGAACCCAGGCCAAATAATTGGGGGCATTTCCTTTGCTAAAGAGACAGATGTTTTGCCTGAGATAATTGTGGGCAGGGAGGCAGGAGACTGCAGTTCTCTCCTGGAGGGGCGAACCTGCCACAGGCCACAGGCAGATGGAGGAAGTGCGGCTCATCCATCACTGGCCTTCCCAGGACTGGGTGACAGGGTGTCTGCCACACAATGTGTGGCACTGCCTGCTCTACCATGAAAGAAACCGCTCAGTAACAGATTACATCTTTCCCATTTCCGCTGGCATCTTCCCTGCCATGTCATTCTTCACGTCCTAACAAGGTCTCAGGGTTATAACAACTGGAAATGGCCCCCAGCGTATACAGCAAATGAATTATAGAGGTAGTCCGTATCTTCTGAAGAAGTCCTCGGAGACACACAGACAGTCCATGTTTTTCCTCCCACCCCCTTATGTGGACTGCAAGGCAGGGAGAGAGCAAAAACATGGACCATCTCTGGGTTTCTGTGGACCAGGTTTGGAAACACTTCATGGAATTCCTTCACAGCCTGAGCTGTTCTAACTTTGGGTTTTCAGATACAAAACTTCAGGCTTTCTGATACAAAACAGTGGGATCTTATAAATATACTGAAGGGTTTAATTGATCCATAAAGCTGTATTTCTTCCTACACCCCACCAGGCCTTTTTGTGGGGCTGGGTTTAGAGCCAATACCTGCTGATTCTACCTGTGGTTCCCCCAGCCTGAAAAGTCAGCAAGTGTTCCATGGACTAACCATCAGCCTATTCCAATTTTTTGTTAGCTGTTTTTTCCCCAGACAATTTCACAGATAATTACTCTTTTTATTCCATTCTTTTTCATAAAACCTAACATTTTATCATTCAGTGGGATCTTGCACACAACTAAAACATTCTAGCGTACAAGAATTTCCGTATATATTCAAAATAATCTTTAGTAAATATGCAACAGAAAAGATATACATTTTTATGGGTGCAGATAGGTTGCAGTCTCCTGGTTTTGTATGACTTCTTCCGTGATGCTTCAGAAATCAGATTTGATTGGCCATAAAGTTGGAGAGGAACACCCCCCACAGAGACACCCCCACTCATGCTCACCTAGGCTCTAGAGACTAGGTTTTGTAATATAAAGAGCTGCAGATCTTTGAGCTCTTAAGCCTGTTAGAGTCTTGCCTGCTGACTTTGTGTTGGTCCTGCTTCAATTATCCCTGTTCGATTCACAGAAGCCGATCACACCTAACCTCGCGGCGACCAAGGGGAGGCGGTACCATACTCGAGTGTGACACGCAGCGACAAGCGTCCGTGTTATGCAAATTGAAGTCCACATGTTGAAATGGATCTGCAGAAAGCAAGGTGGACCTGAGGAAATGGGGATGAAGTTACAAATAGGTAAAAAAAATAGTAAAGAAATTCAAAGTATAAGCACCCCTAAGGGCCTTTTTAGCAGATGTTTTGTATGCGGTGCTTGTGGTCATTGAAGCAGGTTGCGCGTCCACTGCGGCCCCATCGAATATCAGCAACAGGCTCATGAGGGCTGGGGGGAAGAGGCCAAGGGCAGTGCTGCTGTTACCGCAGAAGCAAGCTAATGCGAGTAACACATAAGGGATTTTATTTACCCTTTTTTGACACTTTAGATGCACCCCACCAGTCCAATTTGAGCGATAGCGCAGTATAATCATAAGTACAACAAATCCCGCAATGCTACAGTGCCGAATATATAATAAAAGTGTAATTCTGACGGGGCAGAAATACTCCACGATAAGCTTTAAGCAAAGACAAAGAGTACAATACTTATTAGAACTGTCTCTCCCACCTGGGACATTTTCTCTATTATATCTTAAGGCTCATGTATTACTGGAATAGCCTGGAGTGATTATTAATTATCAGTCTTTCATGTAATTTGGGGAAGTAGTTCCTATTATTCTTTGTTACTGAGTACATTGGGTACCGGAGGGAAGTAAATAATCATATCTCAGCATCTACAGTGAATTCCAGCAGTTCGGCATCCCTCACAGCTCACTGTCTGCTCAGTGTGCTACTGTGATGCGCAATAAAAAATGCTTAAAATGAGAGTCATTGCAGAAGGAAATGACACATTTAATACCTAACAGTCTCTTTGCACCCTCTGCATGGCCATTGTTTAGCCTGACATCACATTAGTTTCTTAATATTCAGCATTATTTTGAATTTTTTTTTTAGCAATGCAGAACATTTTACACTGACCTGTCAATTAACATAAAAAACTATGTTTTTTATGTGTTTAATCTATAAGGATGTTTTTTAACTGATGCCAATAGTCTCCACAGTAGATACCTGAATATATACCTGAATAAGAAATTTCCAGCAAGTAACGCTGTTTATGTTCAGATGTGCTTAGCTGAGTTAACCAACTACCAACAGTGACAGTTTTTTTATATCTTACCATTTAACATATTTAGCAGATATTTCTATCTAAAGTGACATACAGGTGATGTATAAAAAAACATTGCGACTATACGTGCTGTTAGGGGGTCAATTTGGCCTGGGGGCAGCTAGGCTGAGCTTCCAGTGAACGCCCAGGTACAAGGGCAAGCAGTTTAGGGGCTGGAGCTACATAACAACATCTAACAAAGGTGGAAGATAAAGGTAGTGTTCACTAACCAGAAGACACGCTTCACTCAATGACTTACCTGTTTAACGACTGCCCGGATTTATGACCAGCTCTCCGACCAGTTGATACGTAAGAGCTGATTTCCTCTATCCTTTTTGTTACAGTATACTGTACACTACTGTATGAAAATTTATAAATGTGCTAAAAATGCTATAAATGGTGCAAAGTTGACATTAAAACAACATTTATAGATAGTTGGCACAAATCCACACAATCCAGTACAGTATACTTGTAATATCAGGAAGGGGTAGCTCCTTGCTTATTGGCCAATTTGCTTAATGACCTGGTCATAAGAAAGGAACTGGGTCATTAAGTGAGGAGTGTCTGTAGTTGCTTATCTGTAAACATATCATAGGTAATGAAATATTGTCTCGCTTTTGCAAAGATGGGAGCAGAATCAAGCACTAAACGTATCCTTAGCAGAATACAATTTACAGTAATTTATACATTTAGCAGAAGTGAAACTGACTCATGTTGTGCTACTCAAGAGCACAACTGCCACGCCCTTCCTGACACTTGGACTAATATGTTAAAGGCTGAGGTTCCAAAAAATTGCTCTTCGTTGTAAAATGGCAGAAAAAAATAGCACAAAATTTGGGTCAGAAAAGGAGTAAAACAAAAACCTGTTCAAGTGTGAAAGGACTTCACAGACAGTAAACACGGCATCTCATTTCAGTAAGACCAATGGGGTCTTTATCCTGCTTTACCCTCAACACTGCTAATAAGGGAATAAATAGTCGAGCCCAGACCAATACTGATGCATTCTTCCAGTCTAGGAAAGGCTTCCTGTCTCTTCAGTAATCTCATATTTCAGTGTTCATACGCGAGCTAATGGCATCCTCAAAATACCCACTCATAACACATTAACAATTTATGCATAATCTGTCATTGCAGTGCCTGCCAAACTCTCACAGGCAATTACATTGTTAATTCAAGGCCACTTATGTGCCGTCAAGGGAAGGTTTGAATATTTCTAGTGCCAAAAACAAGTTAAGGACACATTGAACACTGTCTATTATAATCTTGTTCAAACTACCTGTATGTATACTTTCATACAAAATGCAGATTAAAACTAACGTCGGTAATAAATTTCATTTGCATATTATATATTTTTATTGGAATCTGAAGGCACACTGTTACACAGTGTGCTACATCCAATTATTCTCCAATTTTTTAGGACCCCAGTCTCTCAGTTGTCCTAAGAATCGTCCTAACATTCCCACCAGTGCACCTGGTTCCATGTTTGTAACGTGAATGCATTTCTCATCATGATGTCCTTTAGCGAATATCAGCAGCATAACAAGATGCATCAGGGTAGTGCGTGTCTATTTGAGAGTACATGTTTGTTGGCATTCAGATCCTTCGATCAGGCCCCAAACACAGATTCTAAGAATCACATCTGGTTGACTCACATTAGGAGACAGGAGCTCTTGAATATCTGCTATCCATGCACAGTGTGGGGTGAAGCTGTTTTCCAAGTAGCAGGAGCTATCAACCACCACTGCTTTGTGAGTGCTAGTGGTCCTGTATGGTTGTAGCACCAGGGACTAAGAGATTGAAAAAAAGCAGAATTTCTATACAATTTATAAACAAGAAAGACACTTTAATTTCTTCAACATGGAAGTTCTTTCCGACTGTTACATTTTATTTACATATAAAGTGTAACAATAACTGAATAACTTCTATTCAAAACAATGTGAACGAATTCTTCATTACTGTAGATATACTGAGAAAGGCCACCCTAATGTACATGGGTTGCCGTTGCAGGCATTCTTTCAGAAAGCAGGAAAAACACCCATTCGTTCACATGCATGTCCACACGCACGTGTGAAAACACAGTCACGCATGGATGGCTCCCTATCTGCCACTTACAGAAAGTCTGCCGGTGTATCTTCTTAATCTCTGGTAGGGTACAGCTAAGAGGTTATCACCACAGCTTACTGCCTCCATCAACATCACGGGCTTAACAAATAATTCGGGAAGGTCTGTGAGGCATGAGCTAGAACCACGTCGTAAACAGTAGCAGCTCTTATCACCAGCGTTCCCCCAGACATGAGACCCAGGATCGACCCCCCAAACTTCCCTTCGGCCACTGCATCCGAATTTGTCAATTCATCCGCGAGAGTCATATGTTTCCTGTCATTTATAGAGGAGCCGCTGACAATAAGGAACCTGCTGTCATATTTATCTGGAGTGACCTTGAAACAGCCGGCTGTTGATTGACTTTAAAGGATGGCGACGTGCTGCACAGCATGTCCGTGCTGGAGCTTCCTGAAGGCAGGGTCACGTTATTAGCGTGGACCTCCCTGACCCACGTCAGGGCACTTCAGCCAAGCTGTCAGCTCATATCTCAGGTGATGAGTGTGGCAGACTCTCCTCAGACATATTTGCTATGCTATAATTGGAAACAGTTATATATAATATTCCTTATCGATGTCAAAACAGAGCTCATACTTACTTGCAGATGCAGGCATAACTTTTAATTAAACATTCAGTATATTACAGATGGTTATAGAGTACTTATATGAGGACTGTAGCATCCAACCTGATAATCTTGTACTGTAGGGAAGTGGTGCAGCAAGGCTTAGCTATAGGACCACAGTGCTTATCTGTCTTTTGATTTGAATTTTTTGATAGTCTGAATTAAAACTTGAAAATGTGATGCGTAGGTGTCAGATTGTCCTCCAGCACAGTGAACTTTGAATTAAATGTTCACATTTGGAGAGACGCAGAATGAGTTGGAGATGTTGGAAGATGCTGCACATTCTCTCGTCCCCCACAAGCTCCACAGTCATGGAGCTGTATCTAGATTCTTCGCTGGTATAGTATGTATTACCAATTTCAGGGATCATGATTGTAAATTCTTGAATAAAGAAACAACCCCTCCTTCCCAAACAACTACTGCAAGGTGTACCATAATATTAGCAACTAGCAATAATGGCGGCTCTTAGAAATGTTTTCAATAGATCTATAGCACAATAACATACCTGGGGTCCTTGTGATCCGATACCTTTCTTGCAAACAAACAGTCCTAAAAAAACAAATTTGACGCTATTTCATTTTTTTTTTCAAAATCAATATAAATGAAAAGTATGAGGCATATGTAAGAGACTGAACCAAGACTACATCAAATAATATCAAAAAAATAATAAAAAGTGATGTCTCAGGTCGCTAACGAGGTTAGCATCTACAGGTTAACTTGGATCCTTTTGCCCTTAAGCAATTTGCAACCCGTTGAAAAGAGCTGTTTCCATCAGCTGTGTTTGTTCCAAGAGACGATCACATGAGTCAGCCCTACATGTGACCTGCTGTCCGCTGCGTCAGCTCAGGGGCTGTAAATCAGATTGTTTAATCTGGCAGAGCATATTGCACAAAGTAAAAAGGGACAAAGGAAAATACAATCAGCGAGCATTTAAGAAGAAACATATCGACATAACATTGGAACTTTAAAGGAGACCCACTGATGGTCCAAACCAAAGGACATGAGACTTGTCCTTAGTTAGTCAAAATACTGTTTTTGATATCAGAGGTCCATGTGTAAAACATGTGGTTTGTGGCTGATCTGTTGGGAAATTAGGCTTGAACTTTGGAATTCCAAGGACAAATTGTGTCGTTCTTAGCAAGAGTAATGCAGAGTATCACAACAGAAGATGAACCAGGGACATATAAAACTCCACGTCAGATTACGGTCCGTCGATCACTTTTCCCTTACCTCTGAGGATTTGCCACTTCTGAGGAAAGAATGCATGAGAGCATGTACTGTCAGGATCGTCCCAAGGAGCTCAGGGTGATCAGATATATCAAAGACAGTGCGATGTGACAGGTGGGATGTGTCATCCAGTGCTCTCCAGTCCCCATGCCACAGTGCTGTCTCCCTTCTGTCGATGGTGGGAGGAACGCTAAGCCAGCATGGCAGACAGAGTCCCAAACAGAGACCTTGATATCTGTAGTCACAGCTGTGATGGACAGGTTGGGGCAACTGAGTTAAAATACCCAATTCATGTGAGAGCGTCACACATTCACCCAACTGATTGGCACAGAGGCCATGCTACTCACTGACTTCAATTAGCATTGGGTTTAAGGAGAACTCAGCTTTGTTCTACATGGGAGGGAAAAAACTTTGCCTCAGACAGCAGCTTTCCCCTGCCCTGTCAGGAGTACCACTGGGGAGCACACACTTTCTCCTCCGACCGGGACCTACAAAATACATATGGAAAATCCACTGCACCAGGTGATTCGCAACATCAAAGTTAGACAGGTGGAGGCATGAGCAAAAAACACATACTCTAAATTGTCCTAACTACTGGTGCCAGGCATATATGCAGAATCAAAGATGGAAAAGCTAAGGTTGAAGTGATGAATATACATTCAGACGTAGCAAGCAAACCGTGAAGACAACTGAAATTATGCCTGGCCTTGCGCCCTAAATAGGACGTACACCGGTCTTATCTATGCAGTACACGCTGTACTCCCATTTCAGGCTTGTTTTCAATAGTTCCATTTAATGAACAGACATAAACAGTCAAAGATTACGTTATATTTTTATCTTCAAAATTACTTGGATGGACTTTGTAACAACTGCAGCAGTTCTCCAAGTCAACACAAAATAGCAGCTCGTAACATGGTGATGAATACATAACATCTTTTTCGAAGGGTGTAAATTCCGCACTGAATACTGTAGATTGAGCTGCTGTTCAGGGGCAAATAAGAAAAACCGCCCTCTCATGCACTGCTAGAGGGCAGCATTGTGTCAGGCTCTAAAGCGCAGCATGCCCCACTGAGAGTATGCTATTCCTGGACAAGAAGAATCGTCAAAAAGGTGTCATTCAAGTTTGCTCTGATGTTCACCCACACCATCACGGCTCACACGGTAAACTTTTGCTGCGTGTTGAAGGAGCACCCGGCTGAATTTCATACATGTGGTTTAGCAGTGGTTAAGGAACAATAGCTGTGGATATACCAGCTGCATGATTGGGGCTGCATTTGACAGGTTGCATTGGTCCCTAGCATAGGAGACCTCCAGAAGTATCCTTTAGCTCCCTGATGACACTTACGATGATGAGATAACATGCACTACAATTCATTATTATGCTACTGTACAATGTATTATTATGCCCTTAAAATATAATTATTATCTTTTCAGATTTTTTGCAATACCACAAGTTTATAAGTAAGTGACTGGAGAGCAGCATGGCATTTGCTGCAGGACCTGAGTCTTTGTAGGGAGAAGGAAAGCAGCAGGAACCTCAGCCGTTATTTATTTGCTCAGTTCACTGTGGAGAGTTCATTTCCATATCTTCAGCCCTCTTTCTGGAGGCCCTGTCATCCTCCTGTTGGGGCCAGCTGACCATGCTGCAAAAAGACACGCGAGACAAGAAGAATGTGAGCCAAGTCTGCCAAATGAGGTCATATGGCCAGACGTATAATTAGTCCTCCTGTAGCTGCACTTTACCACGATAGGTTTGATTGGTTAACTTTGATCGTTCGTACAAATACTAATGAGTAACGCAAAACATGACATAAGCATGAATCACATAACGTCTGAGAACTCAGCATAAAATTATACCTTGCAAAGCTGTTCTTACTGATATGAGAACAGTGAGAACAGCTTTATGACATTTCTGTGCTGCCAGTTGTAAAAGTGCATACTGAGAAATTCCTATAGAGGACAACTTCCAAGGAATTTCTGAACATGCATTTCTCTCCAAGGAAATTAAGTGGATTCTTTCTTATAAAAGAAGGTGATGCAACAGGAATCCATCTTAATACCATTTCCAACCAAGGTTTCTCCACTCGTGGGTAATTCCTGACATTGTCAATTACCTTAATCTCTTACCTCTGTCTGCCACTCCTACTTACTAAAGTATAGGAATCATTTAACATGTATAATGTCTGTAATAATGACTCAGGGCATCCTAAAACCACACAATCAACACATGGATGCACAGGCGTGCAAACAAAAGCCCAAATGACCAGGCTGGTAAACAGATGATAAAATGACTACTAAGCAGGCCCGTATTCCCCTCCCAGGACAGCATCTACACTTTAGTACAATACACAAGTGCCCCATGTGTGACACATCGGTGCCTCGCTGTTGCAGCTCACAATGTCTCACGCAGATGAGATGACGTTAAGTAACAGACCTCCTTGAGTGTCCCGAGAATCCCAAATGCATCGAGTCATGACACATTTCTCTCTTTTCTCCCTCACTCTGTCCATCATAATGTAACATTCTGACTTACTGAAAGGCTCCAGATGTTATCTTGCACAGACTAATAGAAATCAGACAGACACAACAAGCAACAGGACATCAATTTAGCGAAAAATCAAGTGAACGCGTTTGCAGTGTCGCCAGGCACCCAGGCTAAGCAGCAATGGGCAGGCCCAGGGCTTGGTGCCTGTGTGGGAATGTGTGGTGGACATGCCACTGCTGTCCTCGGGGAGATGCTAAGTAAGAGGAGTCAGCCAAATAAAAAACAGACACCAGCTCCGGCCTTTTCTGACATTGAGCTCCAAATGCTCATTGACTGGTCACGCACCTTTTCACATGAATCACATTTACATTGATTTAAGCTTCCTTTATTAAAAGTGCCTGCTACCTCCACAATAAAATTTAACTAATTATAATAAAATTGAAATTGTTTAAAGCAAAACAAACATCCAAACCATTTAGTATCAAAACTAAAACAGGTTGCTATTCACAATAAATTAAGCAAATACTGTATGATGAAGTCCTATTTTATAGATTGGCACCATTTAAATGCATGTTGTTGTTTTTTTTATTTGGTATGGATAACATTATTTGGTGTAGATGATTTATTAATACAATAGATTTTGAATCATTGTTAATCATTATCATTAATTGTAGAGATGCAAAGTGAATTAATGGTCTGTACGCGCCAAAACTGCTGATATGACAATGGGGAGTGAATTACCTTTATGAGTTACAGATTATTTTCCATGTGATTATGACCTGGGAGAAACTACAGGGTTTAGCACTCGCTGTTTCAACACTGACAAGCGTATTATCTTGTATACGGTGTAGGTTTCAAATTTGAAAGAGTATAGTGGGAGATTTCCTTCCACATCACATCAGGGGAAAATATTGGAGAATCAACAGGAAAGAAGTCTTAATTTGACTTTGAAGAGAACTGCTTAGCTGCAGCTATACGCTAAATGTTTAAAAAAATAAATACATGCACACTCCCAATTCGAGCTGATGGTAGATATATAAAATAATGTCAGAGGGATGAATACATCAGGACAATTTATGCAGCGGAAGCTTCAAAAATTCTTTGCACCAAAACAGGAACATGATGTTCTCAATATCTTCTGTGCAGGATCACAGGGTCCAAAGCCTATCCCAGATACTACAGGTGAAAGGGAGGAAATACTCAGGGTGGGGTGCCAACCCATCGCTGGAAAATCACACCTATAGACAATTAAAAAACTCCTGTCCACCTTAGCATGGTTTTGGACTGAGGGGAAAACAAAAGGAGACCAGGAAGACCCAGGACAGAGACTTGAACCCTGATTCCAGTGATATGACAACAGAGCTAACCGCTGTGCCATCATGCTCAATGCCATGTTGTCAAACATTGAAAAGTTCTTATTGTCCAATAACATAATCGCAAAGACCGCTCAAAATCACGAGACAAAACCATTCCACCCTCTCCACCATAATAATCCTGTAATATAATATTGACTTGTGCTGCATTATTCTATTCCTTAAAACTGGAGGGCAGCATCTGTTCGTCGTAAAAACTTTCAGATGGGTCTGTGTTGATTAGCCAGCTGGCATCACACAATCCCTGGCACACTGAAAAGTTCTTTTGAAGCCAGGAAGAGGCCACAGGCCAATGTATGTTGGTTGCTTTTCCTCCTTTGATGTCCTACACGAGCTGAAGTTATCTGATATTTGTCAGCGGCCCTAACTTTTATTTGACAAAGCACTCATCTTTCAATTAATATCTTGAAGTGTTTATACCGCAAATTGTGAATAATCAGGGAATGAAAAAGAGCCACACACCTTGATATTGAAAAAGGCATGAAATACATATCGCTAAACTTCTGATATATTAATATCCCTCAGTGGTTCCTAAATGGATCCCAATATATAGATAGATAGATAGATAGATAGATAGATAGATAGATAGATAGATAGATAGATAGATAGATAGACGTGATACTGATCTTCTTGTGCTGCTGCTCTA
>JABFDZ020000097.1:12675473-12691865 GCA_019775955.2 Pollimyrus isidori
GGCCTGGCGCACTGCCGTCTGGTGCCCCTGCAGAACAGGGGGGTCTGGGGACAGCTGAGGGTCTGCCGGGGGATCCGCCGGCCGCCGAACCGGGCGAGGCCGGGGGCAGAGCAGAGGGACCGGGCGATGCCGGGGGCCGAGCAGAGGGACCGGGCAAGGACGCGGGACCGGCAAGGACCGCGGGAGTGGCCGCGGGACTAGACGAGGTCGAGGGACTAGGCATGACCGAGGGACTAGGCGAGGACACGGGACCGGCAGAGGCCGAGATGGCCTCGGGCAGAGGCGAGGGACCGGGCGTGACCGAGAGCGAGGACGTGGGACAGACAGGGGCCGCGGGCGAGACCGCGGGCCTAGGCGAGGGACCCGGCGAGACCGCGGGACCCGGCGAGACCGAGGGACCGGGCAAGACCGAGGGACTGGGCACAACCGAGGGACTAGGCGGGGCCGCGGGACCGGCAAGGGGACGGCTGCAGCGGGCTCGGCTGCGCTGGGTGCAGTCTCTGGAGCGGCTGCAGCGGGCAAGGCGGCGCTGGGCGCCGTCTCTGGGGCGGCTGCAGCTGGCAAGGCGGCGGGGGGCGCCGTCTCTGGGGCGTCGAGCGGGGCGGTGTCCGACTCCCTGGCGCTGAGCGGGGCGGTGTCCAGCTCCCTGGCGCTGTGCGGGGCGGTTTCCCTCACCTCGACGCGGAGCGGGGCGGTCTCCGTCTCCCTGGCGTTGAGCGGGGCGGTGTCCGTCTCCCTGGCGCTGAGCGTGGCGGTTTCCGTCTCCCTGGCGCTTTGCATGCCGGCTTTTAGCTCTGCAGCGCGCTTGGCTGCTCGTTTGGCCACACGCTTGGCGGCCCGGGAGGCAGTAGGCAGGGCAGCGAAAGTGGTGGGTGGAACGCTCTCAGGCGATTGCTTCTCCCAGGGAAGCTCAGCGGTGCCGGCATCCGGTGACTCCAACAGAGGCAGCAGCTCACCGCTGACCAGGTCCCCCCAGCAGGCTGTGCTAGCCCGGGAGAACGGGGAGCTCTCTCGCTCACCTTCTTCTCTCCCAACGGGGAGTAAGGAGCAGGCGCCCAGCGCGATCCTCCGGGTCTCCGCCTGCTGCTTCCGGATCCTGCCCTGCTTCTCCTTGCTCGGGGCTCGCGGGTGGCCCGGTGAGCCAGGACAGAAGCCCGTCAGAAGTCTCGCAATCGGCGGGTCCCTGCCTTGCGCTCGGCTCGGTTATCCCGAGCTTGAGCTCCCGTAGCAGCTCGCGCACCTCAGCGGCGGGGCGCGCGCCTTCGGGGAGGGATAATTCCTCGAGAATCTCCCTCGCCCGGCTGGCCAAACAATGCAACCTGGGGTTCCCCATTACCTCCGGGTGCTTCAGCCAGTGGAGGACCTCTCCCACTAGCCGGGCGTATTCGTCTTCGTCCAGAGGGAAGTCCTTCCGGGAGAGACGCAGCATTCTGTTACGTGCCGGGGTGCGTGCAAGCGAATAGAACAGAATAGAAGTCCAGGGTAACGGGAATGGGGTTTTATTGCCCACACAAACACCGACAAAGTCAACGTTAATGCTGCGTCTGCCAGAGAGACGCAGACGCAGACCTAAATACATGGAACAAGCACGGGACTGGCGAGCAGCATTCGCCACACAGGTGGATTACATCAGGAAAACACAACCGGGAACGAGATGGGCGTGGTGACACACCAGGCTGGAGCGGGACGGACGACGCGGTACGTAACAACATGAATATAATCTGTTATTATACTGGAGGAACAGGAAACCTCTCTAACGACGTAAATTTAAATTTCTTGGGTAAAGTCTTTGGTGACAAAACAAAATAGACTGCAGTGCATCAAGATTTCACACTCTCCTGCTATGATTTTCAAAGGAGTAAGTCAATGTTATAAAGGACAAGGAAAGAATTTTGTAGATATGCTTAAAACATTTGTTTTGCTCTCTTGTAATTGTTATGTTTAAAACAGCACACAGTAGCACTGGAGAATAAAAAATACAGTTTGGATAAAAATATAACATGGAAACAACAAAGATTAAGATTTATTTTCTTGCTTATGTAATTCCTGCAGCCTTTACTAAACTGCTTTAAAGTTGGGGATGAAGTACATCAGTGACATTAGTGTCCATGAATTAATGATAGAATTAAAGCTATGAACTGCATGTGATCTTAATTGCTCCGATACTGTAACATTCATAGACTGCAAATATTGCAGATGATGACTGGTTAAGCATGTCATGGGGTGGCTGCACAACTTAATAATTCAAATGCAAATGTGGGTTGAATGAATCGAAATTAAATATTGGGGGGCACACCCACCAGATCCTATGCCCCTGCGGACAAATCAACAAATGCAACAAATCAGGGCAAGACAGATATGCATGTCTCTATGGTACGTTACCTCTGCTGCCAAAAGGCCATAATTAAAAAGAGAGTAGGAGCAGGAAGTTCTCTTAACCTTTCAGCTTATCGTACACTCAGAGGATTATCACTCACTACAGTCTGCTGTAGAGAGACGACAACAACAAACAACAACAACAATAATAATAATGAAAGTGGGGCGGCTGGTGGTGCAGTGGTTAGCACTCACACCTCTGGGACCTGGGTTCAAGTCTCTGCCATAGTTCCATGTGTGTGGAGTTTGCATGTTCTCCCCATGTCATTGTCGGGTTTCCTCTGGGTAGTCCGGTTCCCCCCACAGCCCAAAATCAGGCTGATGCTAATCGGAGTTGCCAAATATCCTGTTGCTGTGTATGCATGTGTAAGTGTGCTCTGTGATGGGTTGGAGCCCCATCTTGAGTTGTTCCCTGTTTTGCATTCATAGGCTGTGGACCCCCCACGACCCTGAATAGGATAAATGGTTTCAGAAAATGTATAATATTAACCAGAAATACATTTAAAAAAATACCTGATCTCCTGACCTGTGACACTAATCTTTTGGAAAGGAGTCCTGATAACGTACACTGCATAGAATAGCACGCATCTCCATCCGTATGTTACCTCTGTTCTTGCCATAGATGATAACCTTGCACCCACCCAGATAAAACAGCTCTATCTGGAAAAATTTCTAGACGTTCGGTAAAATGTGTTTTTTTTTCCATCCCTGGCACCTTTCTGAGCTCAGTATTCCTCCAATAGGAAGAAATTCACACAATCATCTTTTGACATGTCCTTTGAAAAACCAGCCCCATACAAAGAGTTTTATGGAGGATATAGTTACCAAGGCAGTATTTTGAGGGGATACGGTTACCACAGCAATGTTTTGTGAGGGATACAGTTACCGTAGCCATATATCTTTATTCAAACCAAACTATTTCATGCAAACAGTGAAACGGGGATTCTCGTCCAACGGCATTTCGTCTCCAAGCTGCCCAGACATTCCAAACAATCGAAGAAAATCAGAGAATGGTCTCAAGAGCTAAGCCAGTTATCACAAGATTCGAAAACCAGAAAAAGTGTGAAAAGGCTGCCCGGCATACAAAGGGACAGGCAGCAGGTATGAAAAGGGATCAGAGAGAAGGACGTGGCAGCATGCAGGCAAGGTAGTGAGGGGAGTCCAAAGGGATTAGCTGTCTCTGCAATCAGTCTATAACCGTCTACAACCCTCTCTCAAGAGTTTGATGTAGGGCCAGACAACTTGAACCACAGCGGTACGGTCCGTAACAAAAGCAGAATATAATAAGAGCTACAATATCTCCCATTAATCTTCCTTAAGTATGCGAGTTGATTAATACCTGCTATAATATTGTCAGTATGTCCGTAACAAACACACAGGCACACACCAACTGAGAGGCCTTGGCAGTGGTCACGGCTATTCTGGCTGACGCTGCGGGAGCTGGACTGACTTTCCAGGAGTGGGAAAATGAGGGAGCCTGATATGGTCATGGAGGCAGCTGTGGAGAAGTCAGTTGCTTCCTCATTAAATAAGAAATCCACAATTGATGCCCGAGCTGGGTGGGCGAGATGGACTCACACAACCTAAACAATTAAGCCGAATGGCTTCGGAATCTAGCTTTTGTAAGCTTTAATAGAAAAGCTGTCGGATTTCATAGCTCGCATTCTTTTTGAGGCACCTTTTAGTTTTGCTGCATTTTATGCATGCTGAAGCATTGTTCTACCACCACATGTCGGCAGAGAGACAATTCAGAATTTCATTCACGACCCTGCCTTTCAGCTAGAACCTTTCATAACACTGAGGCACATTTCTTGGTATTCTCTCACCTGCTCTCTGCCAACCCCGTGTTAAGTCTAGTCTCCAGTCAGAGCACCCCTGACGGCAGCAGTGCATGGCAAAGACCCCTTGAGGCCTGCATATCCTCCCAGACCGCACAGCTACATGGGAAGTAAAAACAAAAACCCAACATACACAGTGCAATAAAAACATTGCTAATACAATCACACAAAAGATCAATATATTATGCCTATTTACTCATTGGCATTTCTTCATTATAAATCACTTCAGTGGGTAGCACTGTAGCTTCACATCTCCAGGGATCTAAGTTTGATTCTCGCCATTGACTGCATGTAGAACTTGCATATTCTCTCCTTTTCATGTCTCCCCTGGCCCCCAAGGCTCCTCCTACATTCCGGAAACCGGTGATTTAGGTGAATTTTTTAATTGTGATGGACCAGCGTCCTTCATAAGGTGCTGTCTGCCACCTGCCCTATGATTCATGGCATAAGTTCCAGGCTTACCAGGGCCCTGTAGTAATTGGAAGATGGAATCAAATAAGTTGTGCAATAACTTGGACGTTTCTCTGGCATTGAGATAAAGTCAAAATTCCAAAAGGCTGTGATCTTTAAAAAGTCCTCTGAGTGGTTAAATGTAAAACAGCTGCACAAAAACCCAAACACTTAATTAGCGTGTCCTCAATGTAGCGTAAAACGCTGCATGAAAACCCAAACACTTAATTATCGTGTCCTCAGTGTAAAGCCCTGCGTGCTGTTCTGTCTGTTTTAGCTTCTCTGCAAAGTGCTGTATTTACCATCTGTAAGACTGAAGGTTTCATTTTGCCTCACGACAAAATATTTTCGTTAACATTTCTGTGTTCCTCCAATGGTAACATTTTATCCCTTTTCAATGTATTTGCAAGATTAACAGATAGCGTGTGCTTTGAAATGCCCCATGAAACTTTAATGTCATATTATATTATTCTTCATTTGGAAACACTATTGTCAAGAGCGTGATTTAGGGGTAACTCCCTACTTGAAATTCTTTCGACACATTGTTATTCAAATTTAATAGAAATGTGTTTGTGGGGACCTTTAGTTTGGTAGGCTGTATGCTGACGAGTTTTACGAAATTCACGAAAGAGTGAATTAAAAATAACTAGGTAACGATCCCTTTCATTTTTTATACCGTTTGGTACAAATGGCAGAAAATGTATAAGGCAGATTCTCTGCAGCCGTGCTGACATGGGAGTGATCGGTACTGTAATGAACTCAACAAACTCATTCATGGGGAAGCATCTACATTTAACTTCCCAGGATACCCTTCTCCCGACTGAGCTAGTGAATATTAATTGCTTTCCGCCACCCTCTGCCAGACAAAAATTGGCAGATGCTCCTCCCCAGGATTAGCTGCCAGATATGCAGATTTCTATTTCCCTAAGGGTCATGCTGATACCACTAAAGAATGTCCTGACTGAGCTATATGATGCAAGCAGTGCTAATGACTATTCCTTATTTTATTCTCTTCCTCAATTTTCCTATTATTTGCATTGTTAATATAATTACTGTTGACATCATTATTAAACTGCGTAAGGCAGTTGACAACACAGGTTGAGACAATGACCAGACTTCAACTGCACGCACTTGTTCCAAGCTAATAGTCATTGTAAAAGCATTATAAAGTGCAGAAGTTGCAATCAGGAAGTAGTGCGTGACAAGCAGTTATCTAAACAGCTTAAGCAAGAGGGGCAGCACGCTGGCATGTGCGAGTGTGCCCAGTGATGGGTTGGCACACCACCATGTGTCTATAGGCTCCAGACTCCCTGTGACTCTGAAGAGGACAAGCAGTTTCAGAAAATGGGTGGATTAAGCAGGAGCAACAAGTGTGTTGTCAGTAAGATGTTACAATGTTGCAAAGCAGATTGACAGGGTCAATTTTCTGTGAACCACAGAGACGCATTGATGCTGTTACACTAATAAGGCACATTGAGCACAGGGACAGATGGAGCAGCTGAAAATCCAGAAGAAACGAATCTTTGGAGTGAGCTGAGTTAATCTGTGACCCGTATGATGACCTCAAGAAAATGACTCACAGGACTATTGATCACCTGCAGTGACTCTGACTTTCATATTGACTGTGAGGGCGCAGTGGGAGCAAGTAAACTAATTCAACTGCCAGGATACCGAAGGAAAAAAAAAAAATCAACAAACGCGTAACTTAATTTAGGAACAGTCAGGAGGCAATTAAATTGTAAATAATAATGCGGTCAACATGGAAGCCCTGGACAGGCAGTCCGGCAGCAGGAGGGATGGGAATGTCACCTTGTTCTATCTGGTTTCGTCCTGATTAAGTTAACTGGACATTCTGCCAAGCTGAAGTGGTCCTTCTTATACCCCTCACCGGGCTGTTGATTAAGGTCAAAGGGCATGTTAGATTATTAGGTTATTTGTTCACTAATCAGCCTCCACAGCGCCAGCTGCACAGCCGTTGCCCACTTTTTCAGCTGGACGATGATATCCTGAGTACACGTCCTTCCAGGCCGCTCGATTCCATCCTGTGCCTTTTCATTCACTCAGTCCCCTGCAAGCTCATGAGAAACGATGCATTCTTATGGTCGCCGTGAAACAGAAGGCAACTCAAGCCAAAAAATCGGATTTTGTCATTTTGTTCATTTGACTTCCTCTGCCAGCCCCTGCAATTGAACTGAACTGAAAAACAACAGTTTTTTTACTTCTCAATCCATGTCCCTGTTCTGTTCCATATCAATCTCAAATGCTTAGATTTAAAACAATACCTTTAAAACGTTTTATGTTGGCCTCAAGAGAAAAGAAACTCACAGAAATTAAAGCATGTCTTTGACCTCATCTGCTTTACATCAACTTAATTCGTGAAACATCAACTTATAAAAGGCAGTACATGTGATTTTTCCACAGATTCTAAAGTGGTACTTGACATCACAATATATTTTTCAAAGAGGTGCAGGTATGGTACAGGTTTTATGTTAGTGTTAGGATGAAAATTGTCATGTGTGCCCTTACATGTCATCCAGGACAGTTCATATAGATATGAATGACACAATCTGGATTATTTCGTGAGCCTCTTTTTCTTTTACAAGCATAAAACACATTCCAGGCTGAGACTCATCTAAGTCTGCTCAGATTCCTTCCAGCTTGACATTTCCATTTCATTATGTCAAGCAGAGAGTGTATAGCCAGTGAAAACGGGATTTGCAACTGAAATATGAATGAAAACAGACTTATTATTTATTAACATATAAATCAGCAGTTCCAAAACTGGGGTGCGCGCAGTCTGACCACCAGGGGTGTGCGAGAGAATGTTTGTAATGGCGGAAAAAATATATATTTTATTATTTTTATGTATTTATCTTGGGTAAACGTAACATGCCATATTTCTGAGAGAAAAGAAATTCACTGAGAGAGAGAAAAGAATCACATTACTAATTTACAACCTATGCATTACTCATCTTGCGGTTTCACGTCTGCGTCACAAGAGCCCCGCCCTTTCACATTAGGCGCTAATTTAATGAATTTAGTAAGCGAAAAAAATTACGAATGTACTATCACTTAGCCGCTAAGTGATAGTACATTCGTAATTTTTTTCGCTAACTAAATTCATCAAAATGGACACCTGGTTAAAAACTGGCACTTTAAAGAAGTCAAGTGACAGTAGGGATGAACCATCTACATCGGCCTCTTCTATGGAGATGTGCAGCAGCCTTGAATATATGGACTTGGAGGATAACGAACAAGGTGAAGAGGTGCAGGCGGGAACAGAGAACTCCAGCAAAGATGTACTGATGAAAAGAATTAGGCCTACGCTAGAAAGTGAAAAAAAGTCAAGTAAGAAATGCAAATGTGTAGCCTGCGGTGAGGTTTTAGCTAATAGCAATCTTAAGCCCTCGTACATGGTTCAGCACTTACAAACAAGACACAGCAATTTGCAAGACATGCCTGCAAGTTTTTTTCAAGGAAAATTGGAGGAACTGCAGAAGAAGAAAAAAAATTTCCACTCCCATTCTGGCTTAGGGGCTTCCAAAAATGCTCAGAGAGCATCATATCTGGCGAGTTACCGCATAGCTAAAAGAAGTATGCCCCACACAATTGGAGAAAATCTTTGTTTACCCATTGCCAAAGATATAGTAAACTGTATGCTCGGAGAGAAAGCTGCAAAGGCGCTGGACAAAATCCCTCTCTCCGACAATACTGTGGCTCGTCGCATTTATTCAATATCTCCCGACATCCTCAGCCAGCTAATAAGCAGTATAAAAAACAGCGAATTCTTCTCACTGCAAGTTGATGAGTTGACTGATGTAGCAAATCTGTCTAACCTTCTGGTCAATGTCCGTTATTTATTTGAGAACACAGTGCATGAAGATTTTTTTTTTGCCGTCCCCTTGCCACTCATTCAACCGGGGAAGATATTTTGCGTTGGAATTTGTACAGACAGGGCGAAATCAATGACGGGGAGGCACAAAGGAGCAGTAGCTTTCATTCAAAAAGTTGCACCATCGGTTTCCTGGGTACACTGCAGCATCTGCCGAGAAGCTCTAGCGACGAAAAACATGCCAGATGAACTTTTGTTTGTGCTTAATGACGTTGTGAAAATCGTCAACTTCATGAAAGCTCATCCATAAAATTCACGTATTTTCCGAACAATATGCAACGAAATGGGCAGAGAGCACAAAACTCTTTTGCTGCACACAGAAGTGCGCTGGTTATCGCGTGGAAAGGTCTTGTCAAGAATTTTTGAGCTCCGATGTGAAGTGCAGGAATTTTTTGTTCATAACCCATTTCTCCTGTCTTCATTTTTGAAAGATGACATCTGGCTTCAGAAGCTAGCATATCTGGCAGACATATTTTCTACTCTTAATGAACTTAATTTAAGTCTGCAGGGCCTTAGTACTACCATTTTTAACACCCAGGACAAAGTTGAAGCACTTATTAAAAAGCTAGTCTTCTGGGCTAACTGGATAAATGGAAACTCCACCGAGTGCTTTCCACTGTTGTCTGAATTTTTGCAATCCCGGGAAGCTGACCTAAGTACTCAAGTCAAAGGCCTCATAACTGAACATCTAAACCAGCTTAGCCAAAATCTAAGGACTTACTTCCCCCCCTATGGACCAGTCTAAGATATGGATTCGGAATCCTTTTGATGTCACTCCTCCAATCCCCCATCTCTTATTTCAAGAGCAAGAACAATTACTGGAGTTATCATCCGATGGGAGACACAACATACTTTTTAAAAATAAGTCACTCGTGGATTTCTGGGCTTCAGCAGTGGTGGAGTATCCATGATTGTCAAAGCAGGCACTGAAAGTGTTGATGCCCTTTGCAACCACATACTTATGTGAGGCAGGCTTTTCTGCACTGACATTGTTGAAAACCAAACATCGACAAAGACTAGATGCTGAGAATAATTCGAGAGTAAAACTGTCATCCATTGAACGACATTTTGATGATCTGTGTGCAAAAATGCAGGCCCATCCATCTCACTAAAAAGGTAGGAAGCAATATTTTTATTCAAAACTGAAATGTTGATATTTTCTAATATACAGAAAATATGTGCATTTAGTTATTGTAGTTGGAAAATGTGGAGTTTAATCGAAGGGGTGCTTGAACTGTGTCAAATATTAGAAAGGGGTGCACACAGCAAAAAGTTTGGGAACCACTGGTGTAGAGGGACGGCAATGCGCACACGTGTCAGAGGACTCCTGAGTACAAACATCACAGTATCCAACTCTATTTAGGGATGCTCCTTATCCAAGTTTTATTTTTTTTCCACTTAAAAGTGGGGGGGGACCCCATATAACTGAGGGTGGGGGGGGGGGTGTCATCCTCATCCCCCCAACATCTGCACCCATGGCATTAAGTAAGGATGTACTGGTACATTATTGGTGCCCCCTCATATAGAGTGTTAACAAATCTTCTGTTCAGAGCATGGAGGTTACACTGTTCCTATTCCAATGATAGTGGCTGTAATAGTTTAAAATAATATTGTAATAGCAAGATCAACAATATTTAATAACAATATTGTCATATCACGAGATCAAAGATTGTTAAAATTTGTTTAATTATTTAATTTCTACCACTAAATTATGAAGAGAATCACGTGTAAGTTGTGTTGAGTTCTGAGCAAGGCCCTTGGTTTACTTTAAGAAGGTGACTCATGCTTTGAGGTGAACAGAATCCCGCTGATATGCCTCCATGGGGAAGAGGGGTGAAAATTTCATGGTGTTATGTGCAGGAGGACTGTGCCATTCAAGGGAAGCCGCATAGTAGCCCAGCTACACAAAGTATCACATTTTCTCACTATTATGACTCATTCAGTTTTTCTGGCTTTGCGTTCTTGCCTTGGGAGAATTAGGACTGGGGGGAGGACACAGTGCGGCTCAGGAATATTCCCCAGCTCTGGATGTCCTTCATAAACGAGAGTGTAAAAGCATTAAAAGCGATTAGCGCTGAAAAAGGCCTGCTCCTCATAGCACTTACGCCCTGCTGCCAAATCCAACAGCAATACGCTTATCGCAATATGCAAGCGCCGCAATGCACATTGGCATGCATGCGGGGTATTAACAGTTGCTGGATTTTGTATTGTTTCAACAGGGTTGGAAAAGTGGTTGACAGATGTAAAGCGGAGCAGGCTAAGGGACCTGACATCACAGTGAAGACAGGAAAGAATGAAGAAAAAAGAAAGAGCAAGATGGATGTGGACACGTGGCATGCCATCATTGCGGGCATGCTTGGACCAGTGCCGAGTGCAGCATCCATCGTCTTTAGATGTACAGTCACCATCTCCTAAAGGACTGCACACCTGCAATACTTCAATTCTGAAGCGGCTCCTGTCACACAGTAACTATGGTAACATATTTCTTGACATTCTGCCATGTTCACCTCAGACTCACTCCTGCTTTCACTGTTGTCATTGTTCCCTGACATTCTGGAGCAAATACCAGAAGAAAAGTGTCATCACCTCACTTGATTTTCCACACTCTGCTGCACTTTGAGACATCAGACTCAGTCCCCCCTGTAATTTACCAGTCTCTATGGAACTAAGGCCTTACCTAATGTAATTTTATTGAATTCACATCGTGATCATTGTCATGTGATCAATATTAATCTGTTTTGCTCTATTTTGCTGTTTTACTAATTTCAACAGTTCAAAATTGCTTGAATTGCATTTTGTATAGAATGAATATGACCCAATAGCACGCATGATATCATGTTTAAAATTTACGTGCTGACTTAATTTTCAGACTCACTAAATTTGTAAATACCTTGACAGGCCAATCAGAATCGTAATTGCATTGGTATTTGGAGGTTACCACTCCCCATGAGACATGTGAGATACATTTCAGTTGGGCTTCATTCTTGGCACTGATGATCAGCCCAGTCATCTAGATATTCAGTACAGAGGCAGACAACTGGCAGATTGAGGGCAGGTGACACAGACCCACCTATCAGTCATCAATTAATTAGCAGAACTCAGGTCAAAACAGTGACTATGGGCTGCTCATTATTTAAAGGGGGCAACTCAATGCCATTTTGGTTGATGTATATGTGGGCACAATGCAAAAGAGCATCTGACTTTGCCCATATACTGTAACAGGGAAGGTATGTCCATCAACCAATTCAAGGTACAGAGGGTCAGCTAATGTGTTTTTAAAAAGGAGAAAAACAGATAAATGGTGCCTTCAAGCTTTCAACATGTGGCGGTCACCCTTGAGACTATTTTTTCTGGTCAAAATCTAAGTTTTGGTAATCACCATTGTCATCAGTGCTGTTTTCATTGTTTTTTTTTTTGCTGTTTATGTTAAAAGAATATTCCTTAGTAGCATGTTGGTACAGCCATATATATATAGCTGGTTTTTAGGCAGCAAGCAACGCTGCCAATCATATAAGTGAACCAATAAAAACATGGACGGCAGATGCTGTGGCCCTCCCATGAGCTTATATGGCATGTAGCTGAGGCCACTCCGTGTAAGAGTTCCTCTGGAACGGGCCACGGCCGGCGGATATCACGATGCACATCTTTGGCCAAATGGCCAGTGCCAAAGATAAACCCTGCATAAGCAGACACTTAATTTAATTCTTATTTGGAGCCTCGCACTCAAACTCAAGGAGGACTTGACGTCTACAAGTGAACTCGCAGGACTCTCTATGAATAAAACAGCCCTGCCCAGTCAAAGGTTCAGTGTATTAACATATTTCTTATAAATACAGATGCATGTATAGTAGCTCTGTCTCTAATTTAAAAGGACGGCATTTTAGATGAGCGCAAGGATTAGGCAGACAGAGATCAAAGGGCTGTGAGATCGAGGCCAGACATGAGGATGTAAATATGTGTTTATTGCTTTTTTGGTGGAATGACTTATTGCTTCTTGTCTTTATTTGCTAGCAAAAATTTGAAATTGGCAGACTGTGCTTTTGATCGCATATTAATGTTTACCTGTGCAAATTCTGCTTCACTCTTTGATTTCATATCGCATTTCAATGAATCTCTGAAGACGTGTAGTGTTCTTGTGCAAGTACGTATTAAACATTCTGGTTAGCATGGCTGTACCTGTGCATGTGTCACTAGTGCTGGAAAGGCAGGCAGAGGCACAGGCAGCTTAATGAAGACAGTTCAGGGAAATGATTTAATACGATTTTCTCAAGTCCCACTAAATGAGAGGGTCATCATAGTTGTAATTTTCTACCTTGTTATTTTCACAAAAAAATGCTTTCAACAGCAAATAATACATACAGTGTGTCAGATTACCAATGTCCCAATTCAAAGGCTAGAAATCTGAATAATCAATAATCAAGATGGATTACCTCAGGTAGGTAATCTAGGGGCTGGTATTCCAGTGCGTCATGGAAGGAAGGCTGGGGGTTTAA
Organism: Pollimyrus isidori; assembly: GCA_019775955.2. Lineage (NCBI taxonomy): Eukaryota > Metazoa > Chordata > Actinopteri > Osteoglossiformes > Mormyridae > Pollimyrus > Pollimyrus isidori. Next base: position 12,688,523 of record JABFDZ020000097.1, read on the forward strand.
TGTTAATGAATGGTAATGTGGACCAATAAAGCTACATTCACCAATAATAATCATTTGCTCTAAAACACAGCAATAAAAATGTAAGACAACACCCACACATATTTAATTATTATTACAAATATGTAGTGGTGAGCACGATGCCACTAATCCGCGAGCTGATAATTAGCTAAGCTAAGCTGGTAACACTATGCTTAAGGACATTTCTTTAGTAATTTATATAGTTGAATTTATAGATTAAAATACAGTGGGACCTCGGTTCTCGAACTAATTCCTAGTACAGATACACCTCTTTTCATGCAGTGCTAATCCTTTCTGGACTCTGGATGGAATCCTAAAAATGTGGAGTTCTGATCAAATTTTTTCCAATAAGAAATAATGGGAAATCAATTAATCGGTTCCCAGTCCCACAAAATTACACCTAAATATGTTTTTTTTTAGCTTTTAAACACAAAATGAACATTTTTTTCTTAATGGCTTCCAAAATGATGTTTTCATTCTGAGTTCAGTTCCAAATGATCTTATCCCAACATTACCCTTTACTCTTCTTTTACCTTCAGCATGAAGGGGAGTGATATGCGGCATAGCACAGAGAGGGGGAAAGGCGTCACCCCGGGTTTTACTACAATATTGTACTGCAGTGACGTCAGCTCCAGTGTCAGTTTTGAACATTGCTTTGTGGTTGTACACTTTTACTTCTGCCATCCAAGGACTGACTCCTGTTTCCCCTAACACAGAGCCTAAAAATATGATGTCCACATTGCTGTTCTCAGTTACTGCTGCTACATTCACTTCCGTAGTCACTTTGGTTTTACAGACTGTAGCGTAATACCCCTTACTTTTAACACCCAGCCTCTCTTGCGGGACACTGCTGAGGATAATGCCATCGTGTGTCTCCACATTTTGTACATTGTTAATGTCTCTCCAGAGTCCTTTGAAAAGCCTGTTTGCTTTGCTGCCTGTGTTTCTTCGTGTTGAAGCCGCGCACGTATGCCATCTGCCTGATTACTTCAAGCTTCTGCTTTAAAATGAGTCTTAAGCTTTTCAAGTTGCTTTTTTTACGCTTTCACTTTGTCGTGCTTTGCTAATGGCTTTCTCTAACGTCAGTTCAGCATCCATTTGTAGCTGTCCTGATAGGCGCTTATCCCTTAGACCCACGACAAGTCGATCTCTCACCATTTCGTCATGCAGAGCACCATATCCGCAATGCTCTGTGAGGCTACGTAGCACGGTGTGAAAGCTGTCGACCAACTCTTGACCCACTTCTTGTGCCCTTATCCCTCTCGTATATGTAATGAGCAACAGAATGAGCATCCAGTTTTTGTTTAACTGTATAATCACCTGCTTCCTCCTCACTTAGGTGTAGAGAAACTAAAATGTCTTCACCCTCTTCTCCCATTGAATAAACAAATGCATTCACCTGGTTTTTGTAGTCTTCTGTGTCTAATCCTGAAACCTTTCAAATCATTTTATCCACTTTGTCCACTAGTCCGCCTTGAACGAAATCTTCTCTGGAGGAGTGACTGGGACCTGTGCCATTCTGTTACCAGTATATGCTATTGCTGACCTCACTAACTAGCCTAGCAGTTTCACTCAGCAGTCTGGCGTAAATGGTGCACACCATACTAGTGCACTATGTAACCCTCTACACGATAATATTGGCTATTTATCTTCATTCCTCTTCTGATGCCATGTTCAGTTGGCCGTGCTTACATTCAAAATAGGGAGAGAGTGAGACATTCGGTCTCTCAGATAGATGTCTTGCTTCTATTATCTCTTATCCCTCTGCAGGTCCAATTATCTTTGGCTGAGCACCTACAGGATTGAGAGCGGAAATGGCTTCTCTCTCCATAGACACTACACAAAGAATGCAGCATTGATAATGAGATACATGCATTTCAGCCAGTTCACACGCTCCCTCGCCACAACTGATATTCCTCATGCTGAGAAGTAAGCTATAACGCCCAGCATGGCGGTGAACAACTCACCCCAAACTTTTGCTGAAACTTGAGAGCCCTGCAATATGGTGATATGACACAAGTGGCTGACAACACATACACTGCAGAAGATGTTTCTGATTATCAAAACTGACCTATCCATATGGCCCATGAGTGAAAGACTTCTGATGGAATAATTGGCCATTGCAGAAAATGACAGACTGGCAGATTTACAAAACAATTTATGTCATGGATACTCTTCATAAGTATAACTTGGCTGAAATAATCTGGCCTATACAGAACACCCCTGGAAAACATGCTATTTTAAAAATAGTGGCAATTCATTGTGTTTGAATGATACTATTCAGTTTTTATAAAATCCTTAAAAAAGTCTTAACTAACACAAATGAAATGTCAGATTATGAAGGGATGTATCCTATTGAATCGTTCTGGTTGAAAGAGTTGAACTGAAACTGAAAATAGATTTTTGCCAACCCAATTAGGGTTCTGGGAGGGTGTGTATATGTATTTCTTTGGGAGCCAGGGGCTTTGTCTAATTGACCACTGGATGAATTCCAGATACTGTAGTTTCCCAAAGATTTTATTTCTCTTGAAAGTTTTCAAGGAGCGAAAGGACAACATGCATTGAAAAATACATGGAAGGTATGAAATCCATATACTTCGGGAAAGAAATGACTGATTGAACAACATCACACAGCTATAAAATTGAACCTTGCAGTATATTTTAATAGATGATAATAAAGAACAAATAATGTTTAAGGAACAACAAATTTTCAGTTCCGGAACACTAATTTAAAATTCCTTTAGGATTTTTCACACGAGTAAAAGCTTGTGAAGGGGATAAGCACAGGCATTTACAAACAAAAACTTCTTAGTACTAAATATCTGATAGCGGGACAGTGCACCCTGTCCCGGTCTTTCCTGTGATGGGGTGACACCCTGTCCAGGGCGGTCCCTTTCATTCCTGTGATGGAGTGACACAATTTCCAGGGTGGTCCCTGGCTTTCCTGTGATGGAGTGACACCATTTCCAGGGTGGTCCCTGGCTTTCCTGTGATGGAGTGACACCATTCCCAGGGTGGTCCCTGTCTTTTCTGTGATGGAGTGACACCATTTCCAGGGTGGTCCTTGACTTTCCTGTGATGGAGTGACACCATTTCCAGGGTGGTCCCGGTCTTTCCTGTGATGGAGTGACACCATTTCCAGGGTGGTCCCGGTCTTTCCTGTGATGGAGTGACACCATTTCCAGGGTGGTCCCTGTCTTTCCTGTGATGGAGTGACACCATTTCCAGGGTGGTCCCTGTCTTTTCTGTGATGGAGTGACACCATTTCCAGGGTGGTCCCTGACTTTCCTGTGATGGAGTGACACCATTTCCAGGGTGGTCCCTG
>JABFDZ020000097.1:12737817-12753028 GCA_019775955.2 Pollimyrus isidori
TCCAAAAGTTCTTGACTTTTTCTACGTGGTCTCTGGCACACTTCAGTGTTGCCCAGATGTTTGACAGTGAGGATTTCCTCCTTGCATAGATCCCATGTAAATCAAATTTGGGCAATCTCGTCCAGATAGTAGATGCACATACCTGGACATCGCCTGTACGACCTGTGATGACATTTTAGGATTTTTGGAGACCTCTTTCAGGATCTTTCAGCATCTGCTTTTGGGTTGAACTTGCTAGGGCAGCCTGCCCTGGCCATGCTGGTAGTTGTTTTAAATATTCTCCACTTGTAAATTATTTTCCAGACAGTGGAATGGCTGATTCCAAACTCTCTTGATCTTTTTATATCCTTCCCAGACTCATATGCATCTACAGGCTTTTTTTTCTGAAGACCTCAGAGAGCTCTTTGGATCTCACCATTGTAATACCACACATTTCACCAATCATAAGAGAAAACTAATTGTCTGTGGTTTAAATAAGACAGGATCCACTAAAAAGCTCTGTAACAATGTTCTAATTATTTTTACCTGATATGGTGCCCCTTGATCTAATTTTATAAATAAGTTAACTTGTTTTTTGCATAGATAATGCAATTTCATCAAATTAATCTACAGATACAATTTGAAAGAAGATTTTATAAAGAACTAAATATTTAATGGCGTATCCTAAATTTTTCACATGACTCATTTTAAGAAACTAAATACAAATAAGAATGTTGTATTATATGAAACAGATTTTGCTTATCAATGTAATAAAACTAGACTGGTAACTTTCATAATTCAAGTGCAAATGCAATTTATCATTTTAATCATGCAGGTTTAATAGTTTTGTGTATTTTTTTATTTATCAAGATTTTAAATCATTCAAATTGCAGTACAAAGATTTGTTATTCATTATTAGTAGTATTATTTTTGTTGTTTGTAAAAATTTTATTAATCATAACTGAATAGCTTTACATGTTCTTGTCTCTTTACAGCCCCAGTAAACACTGCTAAGAATCAGCAATATTCAGGTTCACCAGCTGATCATGTTCTCTAATAGCATGAGTGTAGATTGTAGCTCAGATAATCTTCAAATAATTATTATAATACATTTTGATAAATGTCAAATGCTTCTAAGGTGTAACAAGGTATGATTCAGTTTATGACAAGATTCCATATTACATATATTAGCTGCTTTGGTTTGGTACAGTAGGTTATGTTGTAGTTGGTATTCTAACATCTTGATCCATGTGGCCCTATTTACATTTGAGCAACTGGCCCTCTAAAACAGGGTTCTTTAACTCTGGATCTCGATCCCAAATTCAGGCCATGTTTTCAGTTCTCCCAGGTAGTTGTTTAAAAATTACTGATCCTGATTGGTCAAAGGCTTCACACCTGACTGACAGGTAATCAAAGGCTGGAAAACCAGCAGTGCTCGGACCTCGAGTTCAATAACCCTCCTCTAAAAGGTCTCTGCACTACGCTAAGGAGGAAAAATTAGTTCTCCAAAGCAGAAGTCCAGCCACTAATGGAAGAGGTGACTAACTTCAAGGACGTGTTAGTCTTCAAAGCCTGAGGAAGCCTCTGCAAGTACTCGGATGAACATCTGCCACAGCCTGCAGAGATCTGGCAATGAAGTCCAGAAGAAGTTGAAAGACTTCTCCAACCTCACAAAGAGGAAGGGTGCTGAGGCGAGCTGGCAGCCCAGCAGAATTGGTGGAGGTTAGTCACAAGTCGTTTTTATAATACTAGAAGATCAGCAGGTCCTAGCCATACTAGGGTCCATCTATGACGGAGGGACTGTTTGAAGGGATTAAACATGTGTGCTGAGCAATATCCATCCATCCCACTCCAACCTAACACTACAGTGCATCCTTCTCCCACCATCAGTGATAGCTCACTTCCAGGGCCCTCTCACTCCCGGTTCTTCCAGAGGACAGAAAGCAGCAGCACACCCAATACGTGCAAGTGCAGCAAAAGTGCTCACTGCACTAGAATGGGAATGCCTGCAGTTGGAGAAGGAACCACACCTGTTCAAGAGATAACAGCTGGAGGAGAAGGAGAGGCACCACCGAGAGCTGCTGCAGCAAGGGGCAAGGCACCACCAAGAGCTGGTCCTGCTGGAGAAGGTCAACCCGGACATCTGGAGCACGCACCAACAAAAATGGTACAGGAAACGTGAATTTGCATGTGATGTCTCAATACAAAAAGCCCACAATGCTGTGATTCAGAAATATGGTCCTTGAAAGGAGTCCAACAGTATTCCATGTTGGACGTGACCATTTCTGGTAGGTAGAGATAGATGCATGTGACCAGGAAGAGATTGCATTGGCTCTGTCAGTTTGTCTGTGATTGTATGGATGCCTTTTGGACTTTGTGATGCCCCTGCTACATTCCAAGACCTCATGTAACACAGCCTGGAGATTAGTAATTGAGAAATTGCTAATTTATTTGAATGCTGTCACAGTAAGCTCTTCAGATTTTGACAGCCAATTTCACATATTGAAACAGATGACAGAATGGCTCCATATTAATGGACTGATGTTGCAGCTAAAGTTGTCATGATAATCAATAATTATACATGACTGTGATACATAATATTTGTACTTATCAAGATACCAAATTTTAATATTTTTATTGAGTGATAAAAATTGAAACATATATGGATTACATTTTATGGGCCCCTTTCTCAAGCAGGAGTATATACGTCATTCTTCACATAGCCACTGGAGGGGGGATGGTTTCACGCTTACTGTCAGGTTAAACAGTTTACTCAGGTGGTATTACTGTAGCAGAATACATATTTTACCATAATAGTGCATTTTTAGCTGCAAGAGATAAGATGGTGGAACAGACCCGACAAACTAGAGTCAAAGCCACTGCTCAGTTAAAAAAAAAATGAGGTGCTACCATCAAAGCAGCAGACACTGTTTTAGTTTTTAAAAGCAGGAGAAGCTGCATATTAATTACAATGAAGCACGGGAATGCCAGAAGGTGGTCAGGTGTTGGAAAGCTATGATGCCACTGTACTGTATGGAGAAGAAGGGGTTACAAACCATGCTTGAGACTTCAAATCGGTGCTACAGACTTCCAAGCCAATATTTTTTCAGGGAAAAGGTCATTGAATACCTGTATTCCAAAATGGTAGGTATTGTGAGATTCAGTCAGAAGGAAGCCAACTATTTTTCCTGATATGTGGTTGTCTTGGACTCTTTACTACTGTCACATCTAGGCCCATCCAGCTTGTCTGCTTTTCCCTTGTCCCTGTGTTTCCCTTGGGTGTCCTGTCTGCTTTCCCCAATAAACCCTCCTTTGAGGGGCTGAACTAGCTCTCACCCTGGATTTGGGTCGTCCTTCTCCTGCTGTGTCGTGACAGAATGACTGAACCAACAAGACAACGGCTGTTTTCCAAACCAACTGAGGTAACCAATCTCCTTTGTCCCACGACTCATACCCAAGAATGCTCACTTGTGCGACAGGCAGTGGTATTGGCCCAGTACCCCTGAAGAAAATGGATTGGATCCTCTACCCTTGGAGCCTGCAGTACTGGTCTGTCCCCCAGCAGTTGCTTCCCTGCCGGCAACCGCATCACCCTGGCCAAAGATGGATGCCTTCCTCTCGCGGATCCCTGGGGTTCTCCAGGAGCTACGTGAGCCAGAATCCTGGTTGTTGTGTTTATCTCCCAGCTTGAGGTCCCTGTTGTCCTAGGCTCACTGCCTAAGGTAGCTGCTATGCCTTGCTCACCACCAGAGAGGTCCACCACATTGCACCCACCGCCAGAGGGGCCCATCATGCTGTGTTTGCCACCAGAGGTGTCTGCTGTGGATTTCTCCCCACCAGAGGTTCCGACTGTGCTCTGCCTGCTGACAGAATCCTTACTTCCTTTGGTTCCTGCCTCATGGGTCCTTTTCTGCCTCTCGGCCCTGGTACAACCATCTTCTGCATATCCTCCTGTTTCCGTCCTGACCCTTGCCTATCCTTCTGCCTCAATCCCAACCCCAGCCTCACCAATCTCCCGGCGTCACCTGACCTTGCTGACCACACAGTGCCCCCAGGTTCCATAGATCTGCTGATACCGAGGGCCCAGCATCCCAGAACCCACAGTCTAACCTCACTTCCTCTCCTGCCTCATGCTTTGTCCTCTCATCCTGTCTGGCTTTGGTTTCCTCCTGGTACTCACCCTCTCCTCTCGTTGTACCTAAGTTAGTTCTCGCTGTGGTCCTCATTGGTGCTTCTGTCCCTGTCCTTATGGTCCTCCCAGGTGCTTGTCCTTTTGCTGTCTTTCTTGTTCTAGCCTGTCCTCCCTACAATCTCTTGCCCTGCTCCTGTCTGTTCCCTGGTCCAAGTAATGCCTGTCTTGTCCTATAATGTCCGGTCTAGTCCCTAATTATGTCTGCCATCATTTTCATGTAATTTTCTGCTTGGTCCTGTCTCCCTAGGTCTCCAGTCCTGAGTCTGAGTGTCTAACGTCCAACTCTGCCCAGCATCTCCTGGTCCTGCCCCGTTTCCTGGCCGCATGTGCCCATCCTTTCATCTGATCCCTTGGGTCCCCTCCACGGGTTGCTTGATGCACCTTTGGGGGGCGGGGGTGTTGGGTTGCACTGTCATGTTTAGCACCGTCCTGCTTGCCTGCTCCCTACGTTTCCCTTCGGCTTGTAGTCTTACCTCTTGTTCATCTCCTCCTGTCAACCCTCCATAGCTGCCTCTTATTTTCTCCTCTGTTAATCATGTATATTAGCATTTCTTAGTTCTTTGACTTAGTCATTGCTCTCTGCCCGCGTGAGCTGTCCTGCCTGTTCTGTATTAGCTGGATGAGTGGGGGCTACAAAATAAGTGTTGGCACAATTCACACTGTTTCAAACAACAAAAAAGCTATTGAAATTCTTGGATTTTGATGTTTTAGTTGATTTAGTCATAACTTGTACCTCTGTATAAACAAGGATCTCAAAGTAAAGCCAGTTCAGAGAGCTGTCAGATGCTGTCGCAATGCTATTAATGCCATTAGTCAAAGTGGAGAACTTTGCTGGAGACAGATTGATTTAGGATTACCTCATCATCAACTGATTCATGTAAGTAAAAGTGTCTTTTAGATTAAGTACCAGTAATTCAATGCCTATTTCTTTATCTTTTTAATATGGGCTAGCTAATTTGTGAACCAGCTAAGCAATTTTGCTAAAGGCAAACCTCCACTGTTTAGTTAGCTAGTTTCTTGTGTTTCGTTTGAATAAAGACCCTAAGTTTTTCCCACATGCCTACCTTCACCTCGGTGCTTCCCACATTGTGACATAGCTGAGAATATGTAGTCTCCAATACTGGATAGATACATTCCTCAGCTTTGGTTTAGCTTATCTTACCAGTGTTACCCACAGAATTAGATTATATTTGTGGCAGTAACTGGCGTAAGGTACAGGTCCATGTATGTGCATATGAAGGATGGATGCCAATCACACACAAACTCAAAAAAGTAAATGAATTTTATATATACACAACTGTGCAACTGTGGTGCTTATAGTATGCGACATGAAGTTCACCAGTTGACGTTACAAATCATCAGCTTTATTTAGACACACAAACAGATTTTGTTATAGTAGACCACTACGAGGGAAGTGAATTCAGATAGCAATGCCAATTGCATCCATGCAGTTTTTTCATTTTTTGTATTCCCCACAAAAGTTTTAAACTCTCCTGATATACTTCTCATAATAATAATAACAACAAGCTGAGCAAATCAGTGTGCTATGACCAGACACTGAACGTCTCTACTTGATGGGGATCATGGAAGGGAGATTTGTGGAGCAGCAAGAGGCACCGTCTGCTGTATTTACTCAGGATTGCAATCTGTGGGATTTAAGGCTCTCAGAGGAGAAATTTACAAAACTTGTGGATATGGAAGCTATTTTGGCCCCTCTCCCTCACTGGTGACAAGTACTGTACATTACAAGATCCTTACTTCACGCACTTCCGGCCTACCTTTCACCCCTCTAGACAGTGAGCATGATAAGGTAGAAGAACTGAAACAAATCATTCAAAATAATTTGAACTGAAGGGATGAATCATCAAAAAGCATCTTTCATATCAGTACATTCTTGGATCCCCGCTTCTGTGATCCCACTTTGACTGAAGAAGAGAAAGGTCTTGGACTGAAGTGAAGAGGGAGATTGTAGCAGACCAGGAAAGTGACAGTGACGACCATGACAAAGCTCTGATGGAGATGTCACCCAAGCTGTCCCTTGCCAAGGCTGTCAAATAGTATGAGTTTTATACTCTGGCTGACTTTCTGCACCAAGTAAAAAAAAAGACCAAAACAGGAAAACATGGAAGGTGCACACTGAATGAAACTATTCCGCTAGCCATACCTCAGCTTGATTTTGAATGCAATCCATTGATGTGGTGGAAAACAAATGTGACTAACTCTCCATCGCTTTCCACACTTGCAAAGCCATCACTGAGTCTTTTCAGCAGTTCGGGTCTAATTGTGAACCATCAGAGAAACAGACTGAAACCGCAAACTCTAAACACGATGGTGTTTTTGTCCAACATTTTGGAGCAATGCCTGTGTGAAAGACTGCCAGTGCCCCTACGCATGATTTTAAGATTATTTTGAGGCAACTGGAGAGTTGTGTAAAGATGTAGTGTTTTTCCAATAACAAAAAAAACAGCTTTTCTTTTTACAGTGCCTTTCTCAAACAATAGCAAGAAAATAGAAAAAAATCTAATTATGTCTAAGAAAACACAGTATAAACATGTGAACAAACAGGAACTCACAGACGTGCATGTGCGCACACATATACTCACAACAATGCAATGCACATTCAGTACAACTGTTCATTTCATTTGATATATGAAGGATAAATCACTATCACGTACTATATGTCATCATTAGATGAGGAAAAGTTATATTTTTGCAGTTTTATTACTAGGCGCTGAAGAACGCACCTTATTGCATCCATTTTGCTCTCAATTTGGATAGCTCCATTCTCATATTTACTGTACTTGTATATCTTTTTATATCAGTGATTCAGATAACTCCACATTGACACCGTGAGAACATATAATCTCCATGCACATGGAACCCTGGTGAAGACTTGAAACCAAGTCTCAGTGGTGTGAGGTGACAGCGTTAACTACTGCACGACTGTGTTGCCCCGAAGTTGTTTGCTAGATCAACTAGGCCTACTTTCCTAGATCAGTGATTTTTGTGAACTCCATCATTCTGACTTAGTATTTTCTTGGTTCACTTAATTATACACACATATTTTCAAAAGAATCATATCACGTTTTAGATTAGTCATCTGACAGTTGACAAAATACCATTTCCTCTTATGACACGTTTCTCACAGGAGCCATCTTGTTTATCCTCAGTTGCTTGTGTCCTCTATAATCTACTTAAACTATGCAGTTATTACAGAAAATGTCACAAAATCTCACATTTTATTGACTGATTAATTTGTTGAAACACTATGGTTGTGACACCATATTAACAAAACGGGGCAATATTAAAAGAATATAGAAAACTTTTCAGAGCTAGAGTGATTTCATAGCATGAGGAAGAACAAGAATGTCATGCCCTGCCCACCCCAGTTGTTTAATACTCGTATTTCCTCCTTGACGTAGCTTCAAACACGCCATGCTAGATGCTCGTTAGCCTTACCTTTCATTCTTCCCCTTGTGTATACTGCGTAGGGCTGTCTCCGGTTTGCAGTCAATAGTCAATGTATTTAAGTGCTCCCCAGTCTTGTGCTGGATGTGGTGTGTACCATCTGTTACGTGCCGTAAGTTCTAGTCCAGCAGATTCTCCTCAATTCCCGCCTGGTCTCCGCGTCCCTGACCAGACCCCGCCCACATGGGACTCCGCTGCGCCGCTGCTACTTCCGAGTCCTGGTGAAGAAAAGGCCATCAGGATCTCAGGAGCTCTGCTCTGCTCGTTGTGATTATTGGCTTGTTATATTGTGATTGACTGCTTGTGTATGACTGTTTTTGGTTTTGGATTTCGATTTCTCACTCGCCCCTTTTTTTGGATACTTTTGCTTTTGGTTTCACTGCTTTTCTGGTTCTGATCTTTTCCCTGTCTTCCGACCATTCTCTCGCTCGCCCCTTTTGATACCGGGTTTCGGCCTCTGTATGTGCATTTGTATCTGTCCTAGGTGCGTAAGGAGTGACTGCTGTTTCTTTTGGTTTTTCATTCGTGGAATTTGGTGTGTTTTGGTTAGGGAGTCAGGAATAGCTGTTGTCATTTTGTTTGTTTGTTTTCACATAGGAGGTAGCCAGTTGGGTAAGTGTTCGTTAGACTCTTTTGTTTGTTATTTTGGTGTGGGTCACTCCCGAAGTCCTCTGCACCTCGTGTTTCTGAACGTGTTTGTGAAAAATAAAAAAAAAACATTTAAAAAAATCCCTCGACTCCCTTGTTCCCGCTCCCTTGTTCCCACTTTGTCCCATCTTCCCCTCACCCTTACCCTGTCCCTGTAATTTTCTGACAATCTTCAACCCTAGACTGGGGGTCGTAACAGAAATTGGCGGCTCGTCCTTCCTTGTCTGCCTTTCTTCCTTCCGGTGTTTGTCTGGTGGTTTTTTTTTGTGGGGGGGAATAGTGGTCACGGTAGTGAACATGGCACGGTTCGATTTCGTGGCTTTCACCCTCCACCCCACGCTCGAGCAGTATGATCGATGCCGCAAGGACGACTTGCTGGCGAGTGCTCATTTTTTTCATGTGTCTGTCCCTGCTGAGGCGTCCAAGCGGGTGATAAAACAGATTCTGCAGGAGGAGCTGATACAGCAAGGTATCCTACCTGAGTTGGGCGGCTCGCCGGGTGTTGCTCCTACTCCCATGCAGATGTCGGCTGCAGCGGAGGCCGGCAGCGCCGTCACAGGGATGGGGATCGGCATGGATCCTCGCTCAACTAGGGAGGACCTGCAGTTGACTATCAAGCTGAGGGAGCTGGAGTTGGAAATCAAACGGCAGGAGTATCAGGCACAACTTCTCCATGTCCGGGTTGTCAAAATAGAGGCTGATAAGGAGGTGGCGTTGCGGAGACTAAGTAGGGCTGAACCGAAGCCTGAACCCCGTCCGCAGCAGGAGCACTCACCGTGTGTAGCCCCTCAGGCAGACCTGCCCGCCCGTGACTTAGCTGATGCCCAAGACGCTCCTCGCCCTCGTTCGAGTTCTCCTTTGGGCTCACCAGCTTCCCAAGGCACTGGATTTGGGCATTCCAGATTCGATGTAAGTCACCATGTTGGTCTTGTTCCCATATTTCGCGAGAATGAGGTGGATGCCTATTTTTCGATTTCTGAGCGGATCGCCACGACCTTGAACTGGCCCAAACATCTTTGGTCTCTGTTGCTACAGTATAAGCTAGTGGGGAAACACAAGAGGTTTGCTCTGCTCTGGCGTTAGAGCAGAGCCTAGATTATGACATTGCGAAAGCAACTATACTAAAGGCATATGAGTTAGTTCCGGAGGCTTATCGACAAATCTTTAGAAAACAATGTAAAACCGCCAGCCAAACCCATGTTGAGTTTCTGCATGAGAAGACTTACCAGTTGCTGTTTGATAAATGGTGTGCTGCGAGTTGTGTCTCTGACTTTGATCAGCTCAAGGAACTGTTGTTGTTAGAGGAATTTAAAAACTGTGTTCTGGATTGCGTTGTGGTGTATTTAAGCGAACAAAAGGTCGTTTCGTTGTCTGAAGCTGCCACCCTTGTGGATGAGTTTGTTTTAATCCACAAGACTGTGTTTACCCCACCCTCTCTGCCTCATAGACTTGCTCCCCATCCTTTGACCACCCCTTCGTCCTCTGCTGCGTCTCCACCACCTGTGGAGAAACGTGAATGCTTCTATTGTCACAAGGTGGGTCATATTGTATCTGTTTGTCCTGCGCTAAAGCGCAAGAACACTTGTGCTGCTGCCAGGAAGGTGCAAATTGCTGCTCGCGTTGACCAGGCTGCACGGCCAACCCTGTTGGTTGAACCTACCTTTCAGCCTTTTGTGTTCCCTGGCTCGGTCTCGCTCAATGAAAATCAGGTACGACACTCTGTGACTATCCTACGGGATACGGGAGCTGCACAGTCCTTTTTAGCCGAGGGCGTCGTTCCCTTAGACGATACTACGTATTGTGGTACTGACGTGTTGGTGCAAGGCATCGCCCTATGTGTGACCGCTGTTCCCCTGCATACCATATATTTAAGGATCCCTGACTTCTCGGGATACGTGCGTGTTGTGGTGCAAAAGCAGTTACCTGTGCCTGGCGTCACATTTGTACTGGGGAATGACATCGGAGGAGAGAGGCTTGTACCCCTTCCCGAAGTCATCCCAGACCCCGTGGTATGTGAGAACGATGTTGCGGTGGATCTCCCGACTGTGTTTCCTGCTTGTGTCCTTACCCGTGCCCAGCGGCGTAGGCTCACGGATATTGACTTGGCTGATACGTTTATGTCGGGTCCCACTCTGCCAGCTCCTTCGACAAGTAATGATCCTGATTGCTCTGTCCCTGTGAAACTTGTCTCCCCTGAGGTCCCCTCCACTACAAATGCTTTCATCATAGCACAGACGGATGATCCCTCCTTAGAGTCTTGTCGTGCTCGCGTGTGTCCTATCAATATGTCAAAACCTTGCCTTGATCGCTCAAACTCCGCCCCCTCGCCCATTTCTGCTCCGGCATCCTCACCCGTAAACGTTGTGTCCCTTGGCTAACACTCCCCGGAGAGTAATGATTTACACCTCGGTAGGAACTGTCTTCCCTCCCCAACTTGGTGGCTCTGCAAAACCTTCTGTCCCGTTATTTGCCTCAGTCCGCCCAATCTGAGGTTGCGTCGGAACCACGTTACTGTTATGACAAGTTAATTAATTTCTTGTCTCCCTTGTTCCCGCTCCCTTGCTCCCGCTTTGTCCCGTCTTCCCCTCACTCTTACCCTGTCCTTTTCTGACGATCCTCAACCCTAGACTGAGGGTCGTAATACATCCTATTGATTATTCCAGAGTTCTGCCCTAGTCTGCTGTGAGCCTGAGCTTAAGACGAGTGCCTGATCCAGTGATGTGGTGTTACCGGCACAGTGTCCTGGTTATGTAGTTTGTCTTGCTTGGTCCCATTTTATTTCTCCATATCTCATGTTTTCTTGTTCAGCCTGTCTAGTGTTTGATCTTGTCTTGTTCTCCTGTGTCCTGGCCCAGAGTATCTGTCGTCACTTTCAGTCCCTTGGGTCCCTTCCCTGGAGGGCACACCTTTGAGGAAGGGTACTGTCATGCCCTGCCTGCTCCATCCATTGTTTCCTCTTGAACGTGGCGTCAAACAGGCCACACCTGGTGCTTGTTAGCCATACCTTTCATTCCTGTCCTTGTGTGTATTGCTTCGATCTGTCTCCTGCCTACCCTCACTAGTCATTGTATACTGTATAAGTGCTCCCCAGTCTTGTGCTCTTTAGTTCAGTCATTCTTAGCTGTTGCTGCCTCAGTTCTTGTGTCCCTGATGCAATACTTACTTACTTTACATTATTTGTACCCGTAGGTAGGTTTGGGACACAGTCACGAGTTGTACATCTTACATACACACTTTAACACGAGAACAATTGACAACAAAACAGATAACACACACACACACACAAACACTATTAACTAATAAAGTCCCTTTCATGGTTTTTGCCTTGGAACAAACTGTATTTGGGTCATATTTTCCTCCGTGCACTAAAAGAAATATAACACTGGCTCAACTTAAAAAAAATTGAGGTAATCTGTCACATCTAATATTTTAGCATTGCTGTAATGAAAATAAACCATTTACTATAACCTTTACATTTTTAAGTTCATGTAAACTAATTTCTGAAGGTGAAAAAAAATATTTTAAGTTATTCTAAATCAAAACGGACGAGTTGGCTACGAGTTAATATAAACATTCTACTTAATTTAACCTGAAATTATAAACTTATATATGAACCACTTTTGAATGTTTGAGCAACCTCTGTAATTCTTTTGCAAGTCAAATAAGGCATTCATAATGTAAATATAAAAGCAAAAAAACTTTATTACATTTCGATTTACACTCTGAAAGCATTTCTTTATATAAGTAGTATTTATTGAGGAATGAAAATATTTTCATCCAAAATATTAACACTGAAAACTACTTTCTTTGGGTCCTGCTCACTCTGTTCTGTAACATGCTTCCCTCACAGGGGCTGAAAGTTACGTTGGCTGAAAATTATTTCCAGTCATGGATATGATAATATAAATATGTTTTACGGAAATTGCTTAACTAACATTAACTGAAATATAGGTTCTGATATCTTTCCTTACTTGTTTCAACATAGTTGTTTCAACGTCATGAACCCGTTTGTGGCGGTAGTAAAATAATACGGCCAAAACGTTTTAAAGACTGCGCATGCGAAAATCACGCTCAACCTAATAAGTGCTGTGATCAAAATGGAAAGTTTCACTTTGGTTCCCTGATGTCAGTAACATTACAGTAAAGTAAAAAAAAAAAAAAAACAATTCATCATAAGCATGAATTAGACAGCTTAGTTCAAAAAAGCAAATTAATATTTTTTTTATCTAATGGAATGAGAAAAAACACATTAAACAAACGACAGCTATGGTTTACTTTTTCAGTGTGGATGTGACAAAGGAAGTGATAAATGTATCCTCAGAGTTTTAGCTACCCACAATAATAATTGAATTCTTTTTTGTTAAAAAAAAAATGTCTGACAGCGTTGACAGAAACTCAGGACAAAAGTTCAGTTGACTAGTACATTATTGACTAGTACATTAAAATTATTATTTAATTACTATAATAAAACATGTTATATACTTATAATAAAACTTTTGATGCTTATGAAATTATGATGTTATGATATTTAATGTTACATTACTTTTAAATCTATTGTAATAAACTGAGACCCATTTCAGGACAAGGTTTTTTCAGGCACTGGTCCCATATTATATTATTTAGAATAAAAAAATGTAAGACATCCTATTGCTGTGTTAACATTGTCCTGAATAATGTTATGCACATTTTTACCTACAAACTGTTTTATCTAGCAGACATGATTTGCCCCAGATCTAAAAAATCACTGGTATTAGTGTTGACTGAAACCTCAAGATGTTGTTTGCTAGTATTTCTGATCAGTACTCTCATTTTGATTCAAGTAATTTAATAAATTTTAATAATTGGTTTTGAAGCATGGTTATTTTCAGTCGTTATTATTGCATTGACTGTAATTATCATGATAGAAGCAATTATCGTGATCATTTTTCAAATTTTATCATGATGAAAAACACTATTTTCTCGAAGTTATTGTGACAACCCTAGTTACAACCATGCAAGTGCAGCGGGGTCGATTAGCTGCTACTTTTGAAACTTTTTTTCCTCGCCCGTTCAGCATGACTCTAATTAGCATGCCATAAATAAAACAAGGTAGGATGATACCACTTAAGTGGGTGAGTGTGAGTGTCTGCATTCACTAGCTGTCAGCTCACCCCGAAGAACCTGCGCAAGCAGTTAGCCTGCCGGCAGTGCGAGCGGCGCCTCCAGGTGCAGGAGATTGAGGCCACGAAGGCTGCACTGCCGGACTGAAAGGGGGCGTGCCTCATTCTGGAGGCCCAGCTGGCAAGAGAGCGTCGCAAGCCGGAGGAGGAGTGCCCTCCAACACCAACAAGACCTGGTGCAGCAGGCCACCCAATCCAAGGAGCAGGAGGGGCAGCAGGTTCCCTCTAAGCCGTGTAAAACATAAAAATAATAAAAGAACCGCCTTGTTTAAAAGGGTCTCGCCTCCTGTCGTTCCTGCCGCTGTGATGCCCGAGTGTGCCGGCTGTCGCAGTGTATTTATCCCTTTTGTTTTGCAGATTGGTGTTTCCTTTTGTGCATTCAGACGAGTATGTTTGTGTGTCTGCTCAGGATTGTCTCCCGTGCTGTCTGGTCCTCGCTGAACATAACTCACTACCGGTCAGATGCAGTCTAGTAATAATTCTCTCTGGTGTGTTCAGCCGGTGCAGCAGATAATTGCTGTTCCCTATAGGCCCGGGCCGAATCGGCCAACAATCTTAACACAATAAAAATTGTCATATCAATTGATATTGATAATAGTCACAATAAATGTCAAAACATGATTTCTTTCTAGTTTATTAGATCTTATGGACCTTTCCTCAAGCATTTATTGATATAAAAGAAAGTATTGTTATTGTTTTAATCCCCAGTCCTAGTCTTTTGTTGGGGTTAAGTTTTATAATATTTCATTTTTGTACCATTTTCAGTTTGTATTAGTAAATGTTCTCGTGTATATATATATATGTGTGTGTGTGTGTGTGTGTGTGTGTGTGTGTGTGTGTGTGTGTACTAGAATAGCAGTACTGTTACCTAGTTGCTTTGCAGTACTTTACATGCTTAGGCACCGTGTGGCTAGTCCAGTGTAGCTCACTGGGATTTAGTGTTTAGGAGAGCTGCAGTGAAGGTGACTGTGTATTATACATGTTTTAATAGTTACCTGTCTGGCATTGTATGCATTTTTTTGCCCACTTGTGTTTTTCTTTGGGGAAATAAATCACTATAGCACAAAAAACTGGATAGGAGTTTTTCGCATGCCCACTTGCCTTCGTACCAGCACACAAATCCTCACCAAAATAAGGGGTCACGGCATGAGCTAAACGTTTCGCTCTTGGCAGAGATCTGTTCCAAGCTCAGGGGAATGGAGGCACAGGACATAAATATATTGCACACAGGTGGAAATAACCATTACTCCACTGACAACATCACGCAAAACTGCCAGAAAATGTCGAATGGAAGTTTCTTAATTTCCCTTTTGGGTATGGTTTCAGACAAATTTATGACAGGCAAGGTACCATAAAATCGGTGACCAGGTATTAGAATTCATAACTATAAAGGCTCTTCTCAATGCTCTGTTTGAGATGCTGAAACTGACAGCCCAAAAAGGAAAAGGTACCAGCCTACTGAAAATTAACTGACAAAAGAGATTACAAGTAATAGTAATCGTAACTAATCGTAAAGGAATAGTAATAATTTTGTAGATGGAAGCTTAGACAAGATAATATGGATGGATAGATGGATGGAGCCTGTGCATGTCAAATAACTGCTTATCCAAGTCAGCTTCACTGGCACATCAAATGATTATCATACATTTGACTTATACGCTGAACCCTACAGTATACTTGATTTTGATGAAAGTGGTCAGTATGTTGGTTTGTATACTATAATCATTTTATTTCTATGCCAATGTGTTTAAACATCTGATTTATA
>JABFDZ020000097.1:12779257-12790006 GCA_019775955.2 Pollimyrus isidori
CCCCACAGTCACCAGATCTCAACCCAATAGAGCATCTTTGGGATGTGGTGGAACGAGAGCTTCGTGCCCTGGATGTGTATCCCACAAATCTCCATCAACTGCAAAATGCTATCCTATCATTATGGGCCAACATTTCTAAAGAATGCTTTCAGCACCTTGTTAAATCAATGCCACGGAAAATTTAGGCAGTTCTGAAGGCGAAAGGGGGTCAAACACCGTATTAGTATGGTGTTCCTGATAATCCTTTAGGTGAGTGTACATTGTACCTAAACATGTCTCCGCTTCTGTGACCTGCACTGGCTCCCTGCGAAACCTCACATCCACTTTCTTCTCCTCAACTGTAAGGCCCTCAATCTTGCTCCTTGGTATCAATCTAACCTTCTCCTGCCCTGTGAGTCTCCACATGCTCATAGATCTTCCTCTTCTCAGCTCCTCCCTGCTTCTCCTCCCAATCACCACAGCTTTGTTCTGGGTGGCCCCCCAGCTTCAGAATTCTCTTCCATCCAATTTCAATAACAACCCCTCACTCCCAATCTTCAAATCTGTCTAGTTCCCTCGGTTCTGCTGTCTTCACCTTCATCCCTCTGCACCCCCTCCATCATCCATTTACTACACCATGTATTCCGCATTACTGTATTGCCCAACTTGTGTGACTGTTACTCCCAGGTCATGCTGTCGTTTACTGAACATTCTTAATGTTTTGGGAATTTGAGAAATGCCTTATAAATCATATGTATCATTAATTATAATAAGAAGAAGAATAGTTAGCAGTGTGCACACCTCTGGGCTAACAATGTGTTATTGGAAAGTATTCTATGAGCAAAAATGCGTTCACGGCATTTCAGTGTGCTGTAACTGTGTCAGACGAGAAATATATTTCAATTTCACAAAATACTATCTGACCTTGTTATTGAGCCATTCTGCAGTAAACTCACTGTAAATGTTTAATACAGTTTCCACTCACACAAAAGTGTGAAACTGCCTATTAAATTTTATCTAAGAATCCTGTTTCCTGGACGCACCTCATAAAACGCCACTAATGATACAGTTCAACAGGTTATTGTTCTTGCCTTTAGACGACCATCCATCACTGTATAACCCTATGTACAGAGAAACCTTTAGTCAGACATGATTATATGCTATGTATACATTTGTACAAAAGGCTTGTAAAAGTTTAGAGACGCATGCAATAATTACACTAATCAATCACTACACTGACTGGCTCACTCTGAAGCATAACCTACTTTTCAGTCATTCTTACTCAGTTTAGTGAACCACAGTTCAGTGGTTCATTAATATTTAATGCTGTAATTAATTCCACTACATTCCACTCAAAATTATTTGTGTTTTCTTAAGATTTATGCCCCTTAATTGAGATGGTTATGCTGTAGTATGGTGTATATGTTATGTTGATGACCACTAAGGGTTTTTCTGAAGATTACCATTTGCTTTTAATAATGCATGAAATGTGACAAATTACAAAATCAAGTCTCATACCTTGAATTTAGTAGTGAATTCATTTTGGTGGTGAGCAAAATAGCTACCGGATTCAACAGAAAATATTTTAATCTGAAAACCCTTATGGCCTTACCAAGATGATTTTTAGGAGACCTTGCATATAATAACAAGATACAGAACAACATAATATTCATCTTGCCAGAGGCCAGAGAAGAACCACTTGTTGTCTGGCTAGTCTCTCTGGCTTTGTCTTTATTAAAAGCCAAGGACCGATAAAGTGCTTATTCCTCAAATGGCTCCCTGCTGATGTCCTGTAATAGCTTCCATGGCTGTTTGTTTAAGCCTAGCTTCACACCATTAATCCAGATTCATGGTTTTACATGGGTATTGTACCGAGATACTTCACCAGACAAGGTATTGGTGCACATTGGCTTGTACAGAGCAGCGTTTTAGATGCTTGTACAGTGCTCTAATAATTCTATGTGTTATTTCCCATTTTTAAGCTAGTTATATTTTAACTCGAAATGGTGCTTTAGACAATGTTCACTAATATGAATGCTAAGAGAACCTTAGATTTTTAATTTATTCCTTTTTCATTTTTAAGTCTAAGAAATATTTTTTAATGAATTAAAGAAAAACTAAAAATGATACAGACTTATGATTTTCAAATGGCCTATTCGATAGGCAGGTGGTGTGCGTGTGTGTGTATATGTGTGTGTGGGGGTCATGTATAAATAACATTGTGGGGACATTTGAGTTCGCACAAGGGAAACTCAGTTGAATAAAAATCTGTGACAGCTATCAGAAAACTAAAGTCTTGTATTTTGCTTGGTTACTTAAGGTCAAAGTTAGGGCTGGGTAGCAGTTAAGGTCGTCATTGCTGGGGTATACCTTGCTGGGGTATGAGTTTTTCTCATAAAAATGAATGGATGGTCCCCATTGTTTTTGGTCCAGGTATACCTTACCTTGTGGGGACCAAATGTCTCCACAACATGATGAATACCTGTTTTTTACCTTATATGGGACCAGTTTCCTGGTGCCCATATGGGAAAACTCTATTTTATAAAAATCCATGACTGCAATGAAAAAACTAAAAATGTAAAATCTCTTGTATTTTGTTTGGCTACTTATGGTTATGGTTAGGGCTGGGCAGGGGTTAAGGTTGTCATAGTTAGTATTAGCATTTTTCCTATAGAAATTAATGAGTGGTCCCCAAAAAGATATGATTACATGACTGTGTGTGTGTGTGTGTGTGTGTACACTCACTGAGCTTTGAAAGGAAAAACATTTAGGACACAACTCACATGTATGGACAAGATCCTTTGTATGTCCATTATGGAACAGAATAGTGGTACATCTCCAAGGGGAAATTCTTTTTTCACCCACCCCATCTTGCTCCCCTCAGCAGAAGGTCAGCCATCTTGGAGCCCCTGGGAAGCTGGGGGTTGGGGGCCTTGCTCAAGGGACGATGGACATGTGAATGTTCAGCCAAGGCCAGGGCTCAAACCGGTAACCTTTCAGTCACAGACACACATGAAATGTTAGGGTCCAAACGCAGACTCACATCTCTCCTGCCAACGCAACATATTGGGACAATTAATTTACCAGTTGATCAGATTAGGCAAAAAAGTCATCTTAGCTTTCCACCCTGCATGCTTACATTTTTTTTAAAAAATCATGCTAATCAGTCCTGTTCTTCCGGGCTGAAAACCTACTTTTCTCTTGCTATTCCATTACTTTCTGTGGTAAGTTGCAAAAATGTGTGACTGCTTTTATCTGAAAGTAAATGGTCCGGTTTTGCATTTCCCCAGTAGGCTGCTCTTGTTCACTCTTTGTATTCAGTCCTCTGCATTTTCCACCACCCCCTTGATTCCTGCAGACTCCTGAGGCTGTCATCAGAGCACTTCCCCAGGGTCTTTATTGGTGTATCTTCAACACCTTGGCTTGAATATCACTCTGGCCCATGTAACCAGCGTTCCAATCCTCCAGCATCCACTTGCCCTCCATGAAGGACCTCATTGCTATGGTTAGATCATCCATGAATGCTCGAATGTCATGCATTAAACCTCATGATCAGTCCTTGACCTCGTCCTTCTGCTGACTTTGTAAGCAGATTAATCACTGCAACAAACATGATGACTGAGATTGTGCACCCTGTCACTATCCCCACTTTAAGCTTTTGCACTTTGTCACTTAACTGTAGGGATGGGTATCGTTAAGGTTTTAACGGTATTGCTACTTCTTCCGATACTACTTACCGATTCAGTACTTTTAACGGTATTCTTATCGGTACTTTTTGTTGTGCTTTTTTAATTAAAAAATCTAAACGAACTGAGAACAGAAACAACACTTTTTTAAAATGTAAAATAATTACACAGAGAACATAAATGATTGTAAAACAAATAAATAAACACAATTTTCTTGTAAATGTATATAGGAACATAGTTGGGGCATGCAGGTAGGCTGCAAAAGAACTATCAGCTTTTAACCAAATGCAGCAAAATGCAGCTAAACAATAATCTGTGGCTAATGTTTATGTTTTATCATGAACACATTCACATAAATTAGTTAACTGTGTTTACGATTAAAAGTAATACAGGTTTGGAACCTATTGCAATGTACGCTAAATTGAATGTATTTAATCACTACAAATTAATTTTTAGGCAAGCTCTGCTTTATAATTTCAAAGTTTATTCTAATTTATCTATTTCTAAAAGCAATACAATAAAGGCATTTTAATGTTTAATATTTATTTAGGCTACTGCATGAAAAATACTCTAAATATTTAGCCTATATGTAGGCTAACATTATAATACTAATTGAGAGAAACCTTGTGTGATGTTTATGTCATTATTTTAACATAGCATACATACCTGAGGAGGCGGATGATGAAGTAGAAGCTAGGCAGTCGAAAACTTTTCATTTCTCTATCTGCATATAATGCACATTGGCTAGATGTTTTGATAAATTGCTTGTGTTTTTGCCTTGACAAGCAAAAATCTTGTTGCACTTGTTGCAACAAGCATTGTCCGTGTTCACACGGGTGAAGTGTAACCATATTTTGGATCGTTTGGCTCTCTCCACCATCGTCACTCTGTAAGCGCAAGCTCTCTCGTATTGTGTGCGAGTGAGCTCTGTGTACAGACCTCACAGACTACATTTCGTGCGTGAGATTGCAAATAACAATAATAAATAGGATTTTTGTAAAAATTTCTCCAGTACCGACAACAGAACCGTTAACGTCAGAGCTTATCGATACTTCGGTCTTTTATAATTAGGCACCGGGATTTCGGTACCCATCCCTACTTAATTTCCAACCATGAACCTCATTTTGAATATATCAAAGTCGTCTTTCAGGAGGTCTTGTATCATGCAAGGAAGATGGTACTTTCTCAGGGTGGTACTTATCAGCTGGTATTTCTGCCATGTTCCACCTCTCTGGCATTTTGCCTTTCCTGCAAATAACCTGCATCAGTCTTCAGAGTCTTCTTGTCAGCCTAGGCCAGCTCTTACTCGCCCGGTAAGGGATCCCATCTGGTCCCAGAGGAGACCTCGCTCTTGCCTTCTTAAAGATCTTCATAATGATCTTACTTCTTGAAAGTCTTGGGTCTGCCATGTCAAACCCTACATGTGGCTCTGGAGCAATCAAGGGTCTGTCCTACTGGTCCTCAATGGGTCACAGCATGTCATGTTGAGATGATCTTCTACCTTCTGCTTTAGACGTTACAGTTTGTTGCACCATTTATCCCCTAGTAACCTTGTGGTGCACTTGTATTTGATGTACCTTCTGCTCTTCTCCTTGCCTGTTGCCTAGTGTTCTTGCAGAGAATTTTTGAAAATAGCTGTTTCCTTAAAGGATTTGTCAGCTCTGCCAGGTTGCTCCTCTCCTCCTCGCTCATGTTCCGATATCGTTTGTTGAGTTGACTCAGATCTTGTTGAATTACTAGTCAGATTTCCCCTATTATTATTAAAATTATATTTCATTTATCCCATCCCCACCCAACCCCATTCACACACATCAAAATATTTATTTCCTTCATCAGGAAATAAGTGATTACTTGTTGCAAACAAATAGCATAACACATTAAAAAGTTGCTTAAATTAAACTGAAACAAATAAAATTGAATTAAATTAAAGAGGAAGCTGAACTGGAGTAAAATAGCTTGTTCCATGGGCAGTTATTGCACAGTGATTTCTTTCTAACAACACTTCTCTGGCTTATAGTCTATTTCATTGATTTACCTTCATACAAAGTGAGACACTTGTTTTTGAAAAAAGATCATTTAAAACATTAAAATTAGCTTTGCTGATTTCATTTCATTTGAGAAATGTTAACATATCTGCATGATCTGGCTGAAGACAAGTGTGCAGCCTGTTGCGTATGAGGCCCACAGAACACTCTTTCTGATGGTATAGAAGTTATAGGCATGCATTAACTTTTTTGTGATTTCATTTTTGGACGGAACCTGTAAGGCCTGAAGATAGCCGATAGTCCTATATATAGCCTACACTGCCCCCTGGTGTACTGGGTCCAAATATTCGAAGAATAAATCTGAAACTTATTAGAGAATATAGTAAATAAGTAACAACTAATCACATTACTGATAATATTTTACTATATTACTATAATATTTTAAAATGCTTCATTTCTTATTTGATTTTAAGACATATTTTCGATTTTCCTTAGTGCGTGTTCATGCTGTGTTTTTTGTTGCAGATCCAAAACATTAATTCAATAAGATCTCTATTTCAGTCATAAATTCTTTAGCGTAGAGAGTAATACTACACTCTTACTTTTCATCCGCTACTTTCATTTGCAACCTTTTGTGTGGACAGTCTTTAGCCCAATGCAAAGTGCTCTTGCATACATCACATTTTGATCTGTGACAGCACCTATCCTGTGGATTTATTCCAGGTCTTCTGTTGGTCACCATGGGAATGCATTGTGCTTTTCTGGCATTTCCGTTCAGCCACGTACAGTTTCTGGAATCACTGTAATGGCTACCATTGAAGCACACATTCTTCCTCCAAAAATCGACTGTCTTCATTGACACTAACAAGAGGTCCATGTATGCAGTTAGTGTCAGTTGTCAGTCGTTCATATCCATAGCTTTATCATAACGTCAAAGTGGTGTTATTTGTGAGCACCCCAGGGAGTGCCCTCCAACATGTGGACTTTGGGACAACCTGTCATCCAACTTTACACTTGGCAAGCTCTTTCCAGGCAAGTTGCACCCCATCCTGCAGATTCAAAGCCCCAAACTTAGCCCATAAGCCTTTTGTAGTGAGCGAAAGATGAACCACCTCCTCTTGGGGTGGCTGCTGCTGGTCTTGGACTCAATGGAGCATGGGTTGCCAGTCCGTATCCCTCTACTGCTGTTGCACCCACTCTGCTATTCTCACCAGCTGTGTCTCCTGGCTCTCAGACCTCAGTCCTGCAGAAGTACATCTCCACCTCTCCGCCAAACATCTCTCTCTCCCTAGCCTTCCTCTTCCCACAGTAATTGCACGCATCAACCACACATGGCCAACTCAATAGAACATTTGCGTTTGCGCGTTGCAGCCTAGCTGTACGTATATCTGTTACTTTTCTAAAAATGCAGATTGCAAAAATATTGACACCTCAAATTTCAGTATTTGCTGGAGTCTTTCCTGTTGAGAGTGATTTCACTCTGCCTCTTTCTCCAGTGTTTAACAAGGTTGGAGAACACATGTGGGGGGATCATGGACGACTCTTCCATGCATGACATTTCCAACTCATTCAGATTCTTGGGTTTTCTCTAGTGAACAGTCCTCTAAAATTGTAACCACAGATTTTCAATTGGGTTCAGGGTCTGAGGTTTCAGAGCCCGAGAGAGCCATTACAGAACCTCAATTATGTGTTTCTGCACCCATTTATTTTCCATTTTGATGTGCACTTTGGGTTGTCTTTTTGGAAGAGCCAACCATGGCTCAGTTTCAGCCTTCTGGCAAAGGCAACCAGATTTCAGCCTAAGATGATCTGGTATTAAATTAAATCCATTATGCCACTGATGTAACAAGAGGTCCTGGACCACTGGCAGCAAAACAGCCCCAAAGAATCAAAGAGCCGTCCCGCCACCATAATTCACTGTGGGTGTGAGGTACTGTTCTTTGCTTGCAGTTCCCTTTTTTCGCCAAACGTGAAGATGATGTGCGTGGCCAAAAAGCTCAGTTTCTGTCTCATCTGATCTAACATACAGTTCCAGGTGTAACTGTAATGTTTCAAGGAAAGTTCAGACACTGAGATCTGTATTTTGGTCTCAGGAAGGGATTGTTTCATAGAATTCATCCAAAAAGCGTCTGGTCATGAAGGTGGCATCTCACTGTTGATTTTTATACAGTGAAATCCCAGGATTCAATGAAACACTGCAGTTCTTCAGGCTGCTCTTTGCCCCTCTTGGCATCCTCCTCAAAGTACACCTCCAGAGGCAGTTTGTGATGGTGCTTACTGATAATTTTAACAGACTACCATTTTTTGGTAGCCATTCCGCAATTCATCCAGCACACCAGCTTTTTTCTTCGGTTGGGCTGAGTGCTCTCTGACTTCACCCATGTCGATGGACGGCAAAAGGGTTTTATCTGTTTATCTATGTTTATTACCTCATATTTATACCCCAGTGAAAGAAGAAATGGTCATGGACAACAGTAGTTACTAGACACTAAAAGTAATACC
The DNA here is from genome assembly GCA_019775955.2 of Pollimyrus isidori. Classification (NCBI taxonomy): domain Eukaryota; kingdom Metazoa; phylum Chordata; class Actinopteri; order Osteoglossiformes; family Mormyridae; genus Pollimyrus; species Pollimyrus isidori. Next base: position 12,787,410 of record JABFDZ020000097.1, read on the forward strand.
AAGAAACATTTTTTTCTATAGAAACGCAAATTCTTTTGATTTTATGTATAGTATTCTTCAAGGGTGCCAATATTTTTGCCACAAATTTTTCTGACATGATAAAATATTTCAAAGACAACACTTTTGCAGGAATAATTTATTAAATGAATAGTCAGAAATTTCTCCAAACATTTGACGAAAATTGGAATCATTGTATGTAGGATCAATACTACAATTATGTTTTTGTTCACTTTTGTGGGGGATGCTAATATTTCTGGAGTTCACCGTAGCAGTGTAAGCTGACAACAGCCAACTAAATCCTGCACCAATTTAACAGATATTATGTCAGCAGGGTCCAGTGATGCAGCACATTCATAAGATGCTGATGCCAGCTGAGGACAGCATACAAATTATGGAGGAAAAAAAATGAATCTTGTCAAATATTGAAATTGTCTAACACAGAAACCTCTGAGAATCAGCACACTGCTTGATCTCCGCTAAGCTAACTGCAGTTTGAGAGAGTTGGAGGAAACAAAGGGATCTGTTTGCTGTAATAACTGCCAGCCAGCCGACGGTGCCAGAGGAGGAAGCACCATTCTCTTTAAGAAACCCCATCTAAACAGGCTCTCTTGGTAGCTTCTTGGGAAGAACAAAAAACGAAAAGCTTTTGCGCGCAAAGTGGAGCGGGCCAAGGCCGAACTTGCGGCTTGTCTTGTGATTGATTGAGAAGAGAATCTTCTGCATGGTGGAGGGATTACAAAGGCCACTTCCCATTCAAGTCTGCTGTAGCCCAAAAGGTTCTGTGTGTGTGTGTGTGTGTGTGCGAGAAAAATCCCGTCAAAAGGCAAATCAACACAGTCAGCGACAGAGACAGAGGCAGAGACAAAAACAATCTTTCTGACTCAGCAACGTTATATAGTTCAGGCATCAGGTGAGGATGATCTGCCATTGCACACAGGCCCCACCCACGTAATCAGCACCAGGGGAGAACGATGCATCATTGCACACAGGCTCCTCCCAAGAATCTAGCAGGGAGTCTGTATCGACACACACCCAAAAAAAGAGGAACAGACAGCACAACAGAATCACTGTGAGTCTTCGTGTAACATGCCCACCCCAAGAACCGAGCCCCTTTAGCTCACAGTTTAGCCTTCAGGGGGTGCACGGGACAACGCGTCGGCCACGATATTGTGAGTCCCTCGCTTGTGTTTAATAAGTTACTGTATAGTCTTGCTCTGAAAGCACCCAGCGCATCAGCCATTAATTGTGATTGTTGCTGCACTCTAAAAATAAAGCAATGGGTTATGGTCGGAATGCACAACATCAGGAAGCAAAATTGGATCCTACATGCGCTAAAGTTTCTTTTTCGATGGCAGTACAATGCGGTTGATGTTTATTGTTGAATTTCTTAGAAAAATAACAGGATGAGTTATATTCTCACCATCTTCTTGCGGTAAAACAGCACCCCTGTCGCACTCACATCCACCTGTAAAAAAGTTCAAGCAGAAGAAGCAGATGCAATAAGGACTGCTGCTTCATTTTTGGTTATTTAATGCCATCTCTCTTTTGTTCCATTTGTTTGTCTAGTCTTGCATTTAGGCTGAAATTTAGCCAATAAAATGTCTAAGATGCATTTGCCTATTTAGAGTCAGTGGTATGTGTAAGGCTAAGTTCTGATCTGCACCTCTACTACGCCCTTTTGCCAGTGGCTCACACCTGAATACTGACAGATGCTACTCATTCCAGTATGGATTCCCACAATTCAGCTGTGCTATAAAACCTGTCTAAGCACTGCACCCACTGCGAGGAATTGCATCCGCTTTTATCTCCTCATCTTCTCCGGAGTGCCTGAGTCTCCTACTGTGTATTACTGTGTGCTTGTGATCCCCGATCTCCTGCCCAGTGACCATGTTTCCCAATCCCTCTCTTTCCCTGTGAGTGTGTTAGGGCAATAATACTTTGGCAAGCTGGGTTTCTGTACAAGGAATCTCTATAGAAATGGCTAAAATTTCTCATGCTCCTGTAGTGAACAAGCAAGGTAAAGGAATGGAACCTAGCTAAGAAAAGCGCAATGACCGTCTAGAAACAGCTTGTTGCGTTGCATAAATTAGAGCATGGACCTCCTTCCCATTGAAGATGTCTGTCATTACCCCTTGTCTATCAATCTGCATCCCTGTTGCAAAGTAAATCCTCCAGAACCAGGTCTCTGGCAATAATGTGACAGTGTCCAGTTCCTTAAACCATACCAGAGCAATATTTGCGATGTGGCAGGGTTCATTATCCTGCTGAAAGAGGCCACTGCCGTCGGGTATTACAGTTGCCACAAAGGGATGTACTTGGCCTGGAACAGCATTTAGCTAGGTGCTGCACATCAAAGTAACATCCACATGAATGCCAGGACCCAAGGTTTCCCAGCAGGACATTGCCCAGAGCATCACACTGCCTCCACTGGATTGCCTTTTACCCATAGTGCACCATGGTGCTGTTAGGATGACCAGCGGCGTAGGCAGCAAGAAGGGTTACAGACACGGAGAATTTAGTGCCCAAAAATTGTTTCCTTTATTAAGCAGGCCACAGTGCCCGATATTTACAGTGAACACTAAAAAAATAAAAATAAA
>JABFDZ020000097.1:12790106-12802506 GCA_019775955.2 Pollimyrus isidori
GCATATATATGAAACAATGGATGAACATTCACAACAGTCCATGCATACCCATTATGTTTATGGGTGTTCATAATGTCACTTATTTTCTCCGGCACGGTGTCACGCCATCTTTTCTTCATGTAAACAACACACATGCTCTCAGCCATGCACATGATGTAGCAGAAAACATGACTCCTAAAACCTGGCGACCTTCTTCCATTGCTCCAGTTCTAATGCCCACGTGCCCATTGGAGGCGCTTTATAATATGTGTTCTGACACCTTTCTTTCATAGCCAGCATTTTTTCAGTAATTTGTCCTACACTAGCTCTCCTGCAGAATCAGACTAGACCGGTTGGCTTTCACTCCGCAAGCACATCAATAAGCACCTATGTTTTTCTGGTGTTCCCTGGACCACTTTTGGTAGGTATGGAGCACTGCATTCCAGGAACACCCAGAGTTGCTCAGATCCTTACGCTTGCCCACCTTTCCTGCTTCCAACATTTCAACTTCAAGAACTGACTGTTAACTTGCCTAATATAAAATGGCACCCTTGATAGACACTATTGTAATGAGATAAACAACATTATTAGCATCACCTGTCAGTGGTCTCAATGTTGTGGCTGATCAGCGTATTTTGCACTTTATTACACACTTATTGCTATTTAGTTTGCCTGATGAGAAGATGGTGGTATCACCACTGTGTCAGGAAAGCAGTTCTGATGCTACAGTGGAAAACCAGATCTGACTTAAGAGTGTAATCATAATGTAAGGCACTCATTCAAAGTGAATGAATCTACAATTAATTATATGTATGCGGTCCAAATTAGTGCAGCCACAGTCCAGGGATAGAACATGTAGTCCTATTATGCAAGTCATTTCAGTAACACTAATTCCTATGTAAGTAGGTTCAACAATAATTAAAACATTATTGGAATTCTAGATTACCGACAGATAGGAGTCCAGCTGAGACCATCTGCCACAGTGTAAGGCTGCCAAAACATCTAATCAGGTTCTGTGGGCCAAAATATTGTCCTTCACAGACATAAAAGATTGTCATCCTGGAAGATAAAAAACACCATCAAAATACTCAGTAATACCATTCATAAGAAAAGTGCAGTGGCGATCAAATAAACAGCAGTGGATGTCATTTTTTAAAGGTCAAATTCTTAATCTTATGTAAGTGTATCGCATTTATGTATTCTTAGTATGAAGGGATCCCATTCCCTTATAACTCCTGGTATAAATTCAGGCTGTCTATCTAAACTCAATAGTCGACCTCTCTGCTTCACAACTGCCATCGCGGTTTTGATACATATTGTGGGCTCAGCACAAGACGTTAAATGGGATGTTTTTGGGAGTTTTTGCATAAGCCACGGACAATGCACATCAGCCAGGAGACAGCACAAAAAAAGGTTTATTAACTCATAAATGTATAACATAAATGTTACTGCTTTGGAGGACACCGAGCATGTTTATGGTAGCCTCTAACGTGATGTCTTGCAGTGATAATGCAGTGCTCTTTATAGAGCTTGTGTTTCTCATATATTTTCGCTGCTCTCAGCACTGCTTGCTAAAAGAGGTAATAAATTGTAAATGTACTTGTACTTGTACATATACTTGTAAACAGCTTTTTATTGTTTGTAAGGGGGCTGCGCCCCTGACTCAGAGAAGGTAGAAGGGTCAGCCTTATTCAGTATTTTCCTTTTTTGATTACACAGTCACTGGCCACTTTATTAGGTACACCTGTTCAACTGCTTCTTAAAGCGAATAACTAACAAGCCAATCATATGTCAGCAACACAATGTTTAAAGTCATGCAGATACATGTCCAGATACAGATCTTCAGTTAATGCCATAGTGCAATTTCACCAGCATCCTTTGCTCTCCTTCTGTTCTTTTTGTCTGCCTGGCTCCTTGATTTACTGTATGAAATACAGTACTGTTGTGGTCTTCACTGGCCTATTGTGCTTTGGCAGTAAAACATGGTCACCCTACACTGTAAATGCTGTGCTTCTTGAATGTCAGTACAATCTCCTTTCTGTTTATGTTCAAGGTAATTTTTATGGCACCACTCCGCCTCTTCTAAGGAATCATTACAGCGATAATAATGATTGGCCATTACTGTATATAAGTTCACACACTTACGATTTACATAGTATTCACATATCCCATCTTACTCTCCTATGAGACACACAGACAAAGGTGAAAGCAAAACATTTATCAGGTATCTATTTGATGCCCCTGAAGCAATATTCTGGGATAAAGGCCTTCCTTAAGGGCCCAACAGAAACATGCTCACTCTGCTGGCTATTGATCTGAACTGGAAACCTTCTGATCATAGACACAGAGTCCTAGCCTGCCGATGCATGCACCACCCCTAAATATTGGTGATGGGGAATCAGCAGCAAATTTGATAGTGCAGTAATTTATGAACTTGGCAATGCAGTTATGAGTGGAGAGGGTGTACAACACTTGTTGAAAATTAGACTGGATGAGGTTTTATTCACAAGCTTTTCAAGTTGGGGTCTGTCTGTCAAAAGTCAAGGACTCCATTGCAGATGGAGCTTATGATGCTGAATTCCCTGAGTTTGCCCATCTGATTTGCATGCCATGATGGTGTTACAGGTTGACCTGAAATCAATGGATCATATCCTTACATAGGTGTGCATCTTGTCCAACTGTTTAAAGGTGGTGTGAAGGGTCAGAGATACAGCATCATTCACTGACCAAGTCCTCCAGCCTGCAAACTGTATGGAGTTCAGAGAGTTCAGAACAATGATGTTGACGTGCTACATGAGGTTAATGCCATAGATTGCGGTCTATATTTTTGCTCCATTCCTGTTCCCTGCCAGACAGTCCAGCTGGGAAATACATAGACTGTCTGGGGGTCTTCAAGGACCTGTTTGAAAAACACTGCTATTGGCAGGTAGACAGTCACGTCTGGCAACTTTGTGATTTTCAGCAGTGGCAACATTATGGTCCTCTGGAAGCATAGGTGGACAATGGACAGGGTCAATGCAATAATGGACACCAGTAACAGACTTTAGAACAGGTACAGACTTCGGAACACAAGAATCATTAGCGCCACATGATTTGTTGTTTGGACTTTGATGAAAGACCTCCTTACATCCTGTTCAGAAAGTTTGAGCTTTGCATTTCAGGTCAATAATTTTCAGCCTCAAATCTTGCAAAAAATTTATTCTGCCCATCAGGTAGTGTGACATGAGAAATTCTTCCTTTGTAGTTGGTGATGACCTGCAGGCCATTCCATCGATGACTTGTGCTGGCATCCCCTATGTCACTCCGGACTGCCTTTGTAGTCTCATGAAAAAGCACTTGATTATTTATGTACAGTGCTAGACATTGTGGATCAAGTGAAGGCGCCTCAACCCTAGTGTAGGTTCAATTTCAAATATTCAGTGGTCATTGTAATGCAGATCTCTGCACCTTAAAAGAATTGAGTTCAACCCAATAATGTAGTTTTCAAGAATAAGAGATTTACATTAGATGTGATTTGCTGTATTAATGAAATTTAAACATAGTTATTAACAAAAAATGTTAAGGAAAATACCAAAAATATGGGGAAAAAATGCAATTAATTTGTACTTTTGGCCCTGGTGTTTTCAGGAAAAAAAAGGTGATGTTGCAGTTAATACTGCAGACCTTATAACATGATGATAGATGAAGTCCCAGAAAAAGCTCTGCTATGGGACTCCTGAATCCCTTAAGTGAAATGTCCAGCTAGTGAGTAGCCTGTTACTCAATGGGTAGCCCTGTTTCGTTACACCTCCAACCGGCATAAGAGGTTGGACGATGGATGAAATAGCTAGTTATATAAAAAGACTAAAAGAAAATGTATTGACTTTAGATTAAAGTGACAGCAAAACATTATAATCACACCTTAACAATCATGTCACTAAAATGGTTTTGGCCTAGTTATGTGTTTGTGCTCAGTCAGTATAAACCTTTGTAGTAAAAACATTTTAAAAACAAATTTACAATGAAACTGCAAATTAATGAAGAAAGATATACCCTTTATTAATACTCAGTTAAATTTGTAAATGTGTAATGTAATTGACATCTATTTAGCTACTAGCTAGATGTACCTAATAAAGGGATTTCTGTTGTTTTTTATTTATGGTTGTATATTTGAATTTAGATTTTAAAAAGCTAACCTTGACTTGAGACTTGGATGACTCCAGTAAGACTTGAGGATTTACATGAAATAACTGCATTGTGATACAGCAGATGATTATGCGGATTTGAGTCTCTGGGTGTTATTTTGTGGTGCTTTTTGGTAATGAATAGGATGTTTTTTTCCAGCCTTGATTTGGATCCTCTGGAGGCACCTGATCTCCACAGGAGCTAAATGCAATCATGGTGCTACAGGAGAAAATCGCAAATCTGCTTCCCATAGATGCTACTAAAGTTGAAAAACACAAGCAAACCCCTGCTGTACATTATAAAAGTAAAATACTCAAAGATTCTTTTTTATCAAAAAGGGCAGCCAGACAGGCCTGAAAAGCTGTCAAGCAACTTCAAAGAAGGGAAAGTACACTGGGTTCACAGGCACATTTCTATAATGCAGCTTACATTGTTGACAGAAATACTTGTTATAAATGCTGAAGGAGAAGGTCGGGAGTATTGATGCCACACTTCTCAGTGGTAGGTTCAAATCCCACCCCTGCTCTGTGTGTGGGTGGAGTTTGCCATCTTTTCCCTGTATCAGTGTTGAATTTTATTGCCCTTCTTCCTATACTTATACAGTTAGGTGAATTACTGATGAATCCACCGCTAGTGTGCATGTTCCGATGTGGACTGGCATCCTATCCAAGGTGTACCCATGCCTTGTGCCCTGTTTTGCTCTGGATAGGTTCTAAGCCCCACTATGCCCTGTAATACATTAATGGACCTTGGATTTTTAAAACTTTTTCTGTGGAAGCAAGTGCAATGCATGTGGTTTTCTTAGTTAAAAAAAAACAGATTATTCAATCATCTTAATTATTGTAATCAATAAGGAAAACAGTCATTTTTGGACGGATTTATATGCCATTATATTTCCAATTAACCAGTAAGATTCATAGTAAAACAGTTCCAACCTGATATTTCACATTTACTACCTACATTTATGTCCTATATGACGTGGGGTAAAGTATGAACAGGACACCAACGTTAATGACTATTCAGAGCACAAATTCACTTTTGCTCAAATCTTGGGATTATGACAGGAACCCACAACGCCCAGAGGATATCTAAGTTAGCTGGAAATAGATTGTGGTCTTTGCAGGTCAGAGCAAACATTGAGCAATGGAAAAATCACTGACATTAGAGAATTAGTAAAAACTAGTTTATCAACAACAAACTTTTTGATGAATGGAAAAAAATGCCTGAAATAATGGCAATTAAATTGTTATAATTATTCCACTGGCGGGATGATGTGACAGTGTTCAGGAACTCTATGAATTCCACCCACTCCCACATTTGATTGTCAGTGTCAGACACTATTTTCGGATAATTTAGCACAGAGTGACATTAATAGCCTAAAAACGTCTCCATAAAGTTGTTTTCCTTCCACTTGCTCTCACTGCCAGGCTGTGCTCCAGCTACCTGTGACACTGTCACTCCGAAAAGCTACTTCATTGTCAAGCAAGCAAAGCTGCACATAACCATAAGCACCAAATACATTTTGATAACTTCATTTTTGTCTGCTGTGTTAATTTTAAACATTCTGCATATCATGGAGGTTTGATCCATCTTTTTTAATCGTCAAATGGTGATGCAGGTGAATGGTGATCACAGAGTAAAAATCTGTGAGGAAACACAAAATAGCTTTATTGAGCATATGCCCCTCTTACAGCACACACTGCCCACCGTGTTGACCATCCTGACTGCTCATACACACACACACACACAGACACACACACCATTTACAACAGTTAACATTTACACTATACATGATTACATATGGCGGTAACAACACAATACATGCACAGAGCTATTTACACTGTTTACACTGTTGGCATCAGTTCCGATACTGATGTGCTGTCTGATGGGTATCCCCAACCACTACATTGCCCCCCCCACCCCAGGCAGTTACCTGCCCCTGTACCCCCACAAAGTCCCAGTAGTGCATCAGGCAGTGGTGAGCCCTACCAGGCTACCAGACCCCAGGTCCTCCCACCATCTTCCTCAGTAACGACTGCCGGGGTCGTCACCATCCGATACTCAATCTCAATCAAGCATGACAATCCTGTGCCACTCTGGCATCCACGCCGGGTACACCACCACAGACATCGGCTCCAGAGCTGGATGGCCTGTCTCCGGCGCCGGACGTTATACGTCCATTTCGGCCTGGCCATGGCTGCATCCTGATGTTGCCAGGTCAGCTCCTACACGGTCTGCAGACGCTCCCCAAACTGGCACAAGTTATGCAGCTGAACACCGGCTCCACCGAGGTCCGCAGCTCATGGCGGTTGGCGGAGGTGCAGCCAGTACTCCCCACCTTCACTGCTGTGGTGTGGCGCTCAGGTCGGGAACCACATGAATAACTCCTCGGCCACTTTGTGGAGTAATCCATGGCTACAAGATGGAGTGGTTCCCAGCCTTGGTGGGGGGAAAGGGACCCACCAACACCGACCTGTCCACCCCCTATAATGTGATGTTTGTATATGTATGGTCAGGTTGATGGCCTGCAATTTTCACTGGTACTTGTGACTAGTGACAAGGTGTATTGCAACAACAACAGCAATAAAGGGTTTATGAATCTGAATCTGACATCTACCCCCAAGTGCTGCATATTGAAGTGTCATGTGTGCAGTTAAATATACACATTTACCAAAGCAAACTTTTAAAAAAATAGTACATGTATGTATAATAATACCTTAGAAGTTTTACTACTAGAGCAAAACACGGACAAAAGATCATTAAAAACATGTAAATGAGTTTCTAAATGTCAGAAACCGCGTCTCTTTTTGTTGTCATCACATTACCAACACATGGTCATCAAATCCAACCAATGGTCCAACTGGACATGTAAGAATTGCATTTTCCCCCATTCACGTTGCTCTTTTGATTCTTTTTGGAGGTGATGGAGAAGAGAAAGATCCCAGTTCTTCAAACCTTTCTCAAACTTTGAAGCATGGTTTTCATATGAACAGTAACCACTTCCAGCCCATGAAATGATTATTATGTTTTATGTATATTAATATAATAATGTGACTCATTTATGAGTCTAGATGCAAACTATTAAATACATAACTTCTTCAAGTTGAAAAAAACAAACTACTTTTATATGTCCTGCACCCGACATTGGAAAACATCTTATATTCTTTTATTTTTTTTCTTAAAATCTGGAGGGAAATAAGAAAACATCAGGTAGCTTAGAGCTCCACTCTCTGGGGGAACTGGCCTCCTAAATCTCCTTTGAATAAAATTATCCTCTGCTGGGCACCTACTCTGGAGCTTGCTGGTCATCCTCGCTGCTTGTCCTTAAACATAAATGTTGCAGTATCTTCTCCTTATGGGAACACAGCCAAGCTCATACATTCCATGTGCCTAATCGCTTTACTTAGAATCCTAGTTCTGGAAAACAAAGATATTTTTTAGAAAAATTTCCCAAGGGCGTCACTGAGGGCTGGTTTGAGGTGTTGTTGTTCCCGGTGGTCCCTTCCACATAACTTTGCCTGACAAGCGCTTTGATGAGGGATTGGGCACCAATAATGTGGGCAATTCTACCTGAAAATTATTACAGCCACTGAAGCAGTCTTCTGCATGTTTAATCCCAGGCTGCTGCAGGGGATGCCACTGTTGCCTCACCCCTCTGGGACCTGGGTGTACGGTTCTCAGGTTCTCTTCAGTTCTCTGGTTCCCCGCCCCCCTCACCCCCACAATCCGGAAACATGCTTCAGGTAAGCTGGAGTTATCAAGCAGGCCATAGGTGTGCATGTATGAGTGTGCCCTGCATTGGGTTGGCGCCCCATCCTGGGTTGTTCTCTGCCTTGCCCCCGTAGCTTCCAGGATAGGCTCCAGACCCCCCATCTTGAGTATGACTGAATATGACAACTGGGTATAGAAATTGATCGATGTTTAATTTCCAAAGCAACTACAGTTCATCTAAATTTCCCCTAGAACAAGCCTGTTGATGTTAGCCAGGCGTATATCTTGCACACTTCTTAACTAGGTAATATTGAAGTAATAAAAATCAGCACTTACATTATTTCGCCTTAGTAGTTGGCGTGCAGCTGAGCACCTAGTGCCTCCTAGTGGCTGAGGTGTAAAAGCTCAGAGAGCAGAGCCACCAACACTTCATAACACTCCAACGGCAGATAATTTATGTAATTTATTCCGTTGCTAATATAGAGATACCCAGTGTACGTATGTGTTCAGCAGTTAAAAACAAGGCAAAATATGTAAAGAATGTCACATGTTCTGCTGCAATGCCAAACATGCCCAAGACTGAAGCCTAAGGCGAGAGAACCCGGGGGGGATAGGGGAGGCGTGTACCCCTTTTTTATTTTGTAATCATTCACCCCCCCCCACCAATGAAAAATACCTTTGTATTTAAATTGTATTTAAATTTAGCTGCCCCGCCCCCCCGGTGGGGGATCCATTGTTATTGGCTGATTGAGAGGCCATGCCAAAAACCCGCCCCCACACTGGCACTCCATGGGTCAGGCTCCCCACCCTTATCCAAAGAAACACAAGGAAAGGGGACAATGCTTATTATATTACCAGAAATATTCCAAATTGCATTTTGCAATGACATCGTGATGAATGTGTAGCAGACACTATACGTAAGCAGAAACTGGAAAGACCACAGCGAACTACATAAAGATGGGATTATAAAAAGGTTTTAAACTTTTGAAACTCTTATCAGAACATCATGCTGATTATGTGGTTCAACATGTGACGTGACTGCAATCTCACGGGATTAGTTTTTAACATCAGCCCAAGTGCCTTGGTTTTACAGGATGCCCCCCTCCCCCCCCATCAGTCACTAATCAGCATGAAGATAAACAATCACATCATTAATTCACCAGTGAGCTGAATCTCTTGTTTCATACTTGACTCATCTGGCTGTAGGGGCACCTTGGGCACAATGGCTTAATGAATCATCTTCCCCCCGGGAGTAGGGAGTACACGCCGTCTTATCCGAGCAGACTGCGCACAAGTGCCACCGGAGCTCTCCTTGACTCAGAATTAGTGGCAGAGGGATGTGCTGATTATTCTATGGCCCATGGTGCAAATAAGCATGGTTACCTAATTGTATATAGCTTATATAGCTTTTTAAGCACCTAGATTGGACAGGCGGGAAATTAGCACCCTGCTGCAGCGCCAGGGGAAAACATAGGCAAGCTTTTGGCGAAGGGTATGTCTTTGTTCTGTGGAGAGTCACTGTGGAGGTTATAGCACTGATAAATCACTATGTCTCAAACTGGTCACACAGGATGTTAACAGCACCCAGAGAAAAAGGAGTCACATACCTTTACAATTTTGGGATATATAGAAAACGCTTGTTTTCCTTTACCTTAACAGTCAATTTATTAGTTTATAAATCTCCGAATAAGGAAATTGAGAATGAATAAGGAATGGAGAATGAATGTCAGCGAATGTCACCGTAAGGACAAGCCAGAGATGGTAGATCCCAGAGTATCACCTGCTTCTTATTCAAAGCCCCTGACAGGCGTCATCTTCCTCTCTCTCTCTCTCTCTCTCTCTCTCTCTCTATCTCTCTCTCTCTCTCTCTCTCTCTCTCTCTCTCTATCTATCTCTCTCTCACTCTCTTGCTCTCTCTCTCTCTGTCACAATTTAAGGAGCTCTAGAAGTAACATCCAAGGCCCCTGTGTTTTCTCCACACATACACATTATAGTGGATGCAGAGACTGCCCACCTTATGATTAAGATCATACACATTCACTGCCACTGAATCACCAGGGCAACCTAGTACGTTCATGCCCCCCTCAAGACACCTTCAATTCCAGCCGTAAATCTGTATGTTTCCAATAATATTGTGCTACTTTTGAGTTGTAGAATGCAGGGCACTTCATCCGGGGCAATCATCAGACTAAAGGAATCATTTTAAGTTTTACTTTAAGTGACTTATCACATAGTTTGAAAAACAGCCAAGCACCACTCAGACAAACATTGCACATGTTGTCATTTACACCATGACATTTTATAAAATATTATTGTCAATCCATTTAATAATATAATGATTTCTTGTCTTGAGTCAAGTACATTTGTCTGCAGCAGAGAAAAGCCTAAGGGTGCATTTGAAGGCCGAATGCATCACAGCGGCACAGCAAGCCTCCTTCAAAAGCAGCCTAGAAAAGAAGTCGTTCTTTTCCTATGTCATAAAGGACCCATCAGATGAATCAGTAGCCCAACTTATCCCAAGATTCATAGTGCAGACCATTTAATGACGCAGCCTACAAAGGCTACACAGACTGCATCCTTCAAAGGATGCAGCCCCTTACGTCTGTCAGCAAAAACAAAAATGATTATGATTGGCTTGGAGAACACATGCAGAGCTCAGGCAATAGCAGCAGCAGTAATGTTTACCCAGGTTTTTTGTTAACATATACTAGATAATCTTGAAAAGGAACTACCATTAAAATTTCAGAGCTTGCAGAATTTTGTTCTCTAAACGAGTTGACCATCATGATTGTTCCAATGTGAGAACTATATGTGAATAACCTGCAGTGTTGATATTAACATCTAACATCATGCAGGTCTACTTATCGAGGGTGACACGGCGGCACAGTAGGTAGCACTGTTACCACACACTACCACTTTGTGTGTGTGGTTTGCATGTTCTCCCTGTGTATGCGTGGGTTTATATAACCATCCGGTTATGGCCCACGGTCCAAAAACGCTTAACTTACACATAAATGAACTGGAGTGCCTAAATTGACTGTATGTGTAAGTGAGCGTGCACCCTGTGATTTGTGGATGCCCCATCCAGGGTTGATTCGTGCTTCGCACCGATTGCTATGTAAACAATTATTCAATTAATTGGTAGATTACTCAAATTAAAACTGTTACGGTGAGGCATGGCATGGGGAAGAATGATCCACAACAGTGCCCACCAAAATAGAATTATAATAACCCTAGAAAAACACAAAAAAGGACCATGAAGGGTAAAAATAAACAAAGCAGGTAAGAACAAGAAGTAATATATAAGTAACCACAAAGTAAACTAACACGAAAAATACAACTAAGAAGACACAGGTAATTAAGCTATGTGGGGAGTGAGCAAGGAGCAGAGCACAGTAAGACAGGAGCAATTTGCACACACAGTAACTATCACAATGAACGACCAAGGAAACAAGGCAAGGGCAGATGCAAATATCCATGGGCTAACAAGGAGCAGGTGTGGGCTGTAAAAAAAACAAGATACAGTGGTACTTCGGAACATGAACTTTATTTGTTCCAGAAGGCTGGTCCAGTTGTGATTTGGTCAAGGTCCAAGATCCATTTCCCAATAAAATATAATGTAAATGAATTGAATCCATTCCAAATGCTTAAGTGATTGCTTAGTTAAACTTTTCTAGCTACCTAGTTAATAATAAAAAGTATTAACACTCAATATAAATGCTTATACACACATGAAAAACTACACAAAAGTGATAAACGTGAAATAAATGACAACCCCATACTCTGAGGCAAGAGCAGACACTCGTGCACCACCTTCAAGTCTCGTGATAATACGTTCTACAGTTACTCTCATTACTTTCTCATTTTTTTAGGGGCCATGATTACTGTATCACTAAATGTACTGTAGATAAAGCACAAAAGAAAACACACTGAACACAACTTTTGCACGTCAAATTATTTAATTATACGATTATTATTATTATTATTATTATTATTATTATTATTATTGAGTATTATTGTTCCTTTTAAGTAATCATATTTTTTGATGAAACACTATACATGCTTGTATTATATAAAATATTATGGGAATTTAACAGAGATGGGTATTCAAGCACACCAGGTTGAGCAGTGATCCTCTGTTTTCCCCGTCTTCTGGCATCAGTGTCAACTTTCAACACCGAGCAGATGATCTAGTGATGCCAGAAAACGTGAACAGACTCGCTGCTACTTCATCCTACGCCTGCTTCGCCTCGAGAGCCTTAGGTGGAGCAGCGGTACTCCCATAGATGGTATAGTCTCTCATTTTCAATTAGCACACCAGAAGGTCAATTTCCTCGACCGAAAACCAATCTGGCTTGTCAGGTAAACACACCATTATAACAGCAATACTCCGTAGCTCACACACTGCAGCCTTTTAAAGGTGAGGTGAGATGCCATTGTGATTGGTTTATTACATGTTGCACTTAAAACATCCATCCATCCATCCATTTTCCAAACCGCTTATCCTATTGGGTCGCGGGGGGTCCGGAGCCTATCCCGGAAGCAA
>JABFDZ020000097.1:12816160-12833927 GCA_019775955.2 Pollimyrus isidori
AGGACCCGCAGTGTTCACCCGGTGGGATAACAACACACTGTGCGGCACGCCAGGACCCGCAGTGTTCACCCGGTGGGTTAACAACACACTGTGCGGCACGCCAGGACCCGCAGTGTTCACCCGGTGGGATAACAACACACTGCGGTTCCTTTGGACTCTAGTAGAAGTTTGGTAGCAGTGGCGGTTTCCACTGCTTCAATGACGAAAGGGAACAGCACGATACAAAACATGCTTAACCTATTCAAACTCCTACCCTAACAGCAGAACGTCGGGCTTTCTTTGGCTCCGACAAGCAAGAACATAGGCCTTAGGCCTACCCTATTTATATAAGTGGGACTTCATTCTGGAGACATCATCAAAGTAGAAGCATGGATCACAGGTTGAAAATAGAGATTGCCTGATGATGATGATGATGATGATGATGATGATGATGATGAGTGAGTGAGACTGACATTTCTGGATTTAATGGGATACAAGCAGCAATTCCTCAAACTCATTCTCACCCCTTATCAAATATAACCAAGAACTCAGAAAGACATTATGTCTAGTGAAAGGACATAAAGTCAGTATCATGCCTTGGAAATTAAGAATTTATCCACATGCATTTATAACAAATGCAGCACAAACACTCGCATCTCACCATTATGCTGCTAGCTGCTCCTATATGACATTAATGTCATGGCCCTGTTTGAAGCCAGTTATGGATGCGGTGGGGGTGCAAAAAGGGCATAATGAGCAAGACTGTTCCACTGGCCCCCTCTATGGTCATTTAGTGACACTGCAGTAAAAATATTATCTATTGCATGCATTTGACTTCCTCTCTGCCAGAGTGCTGCAATAGGAGATCAGAATATAGCTGTATACTTAAACACAGCCTAGCAATAACCACTAGGGAAATCTGCCTGGATGGGAGAAGGAGTGAAGCAGAGATGAGCAAAACTGGAGGCTGACTGAAACCTGGCTGTTATTACTGACTTGTGGCATCACCACCGCTGGCAGCAGCTCCTGATAATGTGGAATTTCTGTCTTAAACATTGGTGGTTTTCATTAAGTTTTCCTATAATGAACATCTGCTGGGAATTACTTTGTTGCGGCATATTGTATCTGTGATATTAATATTTTACCGTGGCGTTTATAAGATATGGAAATGAGGCTACATAAGTCTAGGCTGTTGCAATTGCCACTCTGAAGCAGTGCTTCTCAAATGAGTTCTCTGAGAGACCCCCAAACTGTCCACATTTTCACTCTCTCCCATCTCCCATAGAATTGGAGAGAGCAAAGATGGGAGCCATCTGGGGTCCTCAAAGACACGTTTGAAAAACACCTACTTTAAAGCAAACAAGACTAAAGTCCACAGAACATTTTTCAGGATCTGTTCAATTCTAATAAAATCTGGCATATATTTATTTTGCAGTTTCCTTTTTGTTCAAAATTATCAATAAAACAAATGAAACCACTGAAATCATTAGCTGGACTCTATATCCATTAAGGACGTAAAGATGCATTATGATGAATCAGTTATTAAGGTGGCAATTCAGGTTGTTAGAATCGTTTTATATAATCGATTTCTGGGGCCAAGATCCTCCTTAAAGACATTCCTACTTCTGGGTTTCGCGCTCTCATGCTGCAGGAAAATGCATGAAGTGGCTGCGCTAGTGGGGAATTTCCCGAATGTAGGGGGGCAGGGAAGGCTCATTAATATTAATAAAGGAAGCGATCCTCAGCTGCATTATGACGCTTTTGGTACCTTTTGTAGCACACGAAAGTTCAAATGAAGAAGTGGGTAATTGTTCAATTCACACATAAAAATGTGTAACTACATTTTTCGAAGATAATGACAATATTTTCTTCTACCTATACTGTTTAAAATGTAGCAGCTGTCCAAGGAAAGCCAACAGGTTACCTGGCGACAGAGGCATCAGGTGCCCAAGGCTCATTGATGCACGTGAGCAGTGAAGGCTAGCACGTGTGGTTTATTCAAATAAACAACTGTGCAAATACTGTATACAGTGGTACCTCAGTTCTTGAACTCACTAGAACTCAAATTTCTTTAAAAGTCGAACAAAACAGTTTGACCTATCTGATTATCAAAAGTCGAAAAATGAAGGCTGACCTAATATAAATTGTATGCGCCAATTTATATTAGGACAATTAACCAAATAAGGCAGCGCAACATTACAGTATCTAACAATAATGAAAAATAAATGACTGATTTACATGTACTATTACAGCATTTACGTCATTTATTAAAACTTTATTTTACCAGGTAAATTAACTGAAAACCAGTTCTCACTGCTTTACGTGATATTTCGGAGAATTAGCAGATTACGTATCTGGGACTGCCTGGGATACAAACGTCATGCGTGTAACTAAACTCTTCAGCCAATAAGGGCAAAGGTGTCCCGTCCTAGAGGCGGTTCCAGTTTGTGCAGTAAGGTGAGAGGTCGCGATGCATCTAACCGTAATGCATTGCGTCAGGATCAGAATGCGTTGCTTTAAGCCAGCGCTGTAAGCAAGTCGATCGCACCCAATGACCAGACTGGGGAAACAAACTGAAATGTGGACTTAATACAGAGGACTAATGACAACAACCAGAAACAGCTGATCACTTGGAGATCCCACATGAGGATATCGAGGCGACGTGGCACGCGGAAGGAGAGGATGACTGGGACATGACAGGGTTAATGTTGTGATAAAATCTTTATCGTTTTAACCATTAAGAAAAAAAATGCTCTTCTTGTTTTAACCTGTTCATTTTGTGTTTAAATGCTAAAAAACATATTTAGGTGTAATTTTGGAGCAGGAACCAATTAATTGGTTTTCCATTATTTCTTATGGGAAAAATTTGATCAGAACTCGATTTTTTTAAGATTTGATCCGGAGTCCGGAATGGATCAAGTGTGAGAACCGAGGCACTGCTGTATATGTCATGCACAAATCAAGTAAAAAGTTTAATATGCTTTATCTTCTTTTCATTTGCATGTGGCCACACATTCTCATTAACACTGTGTTTTATGTCCTCAACTGGAAGGCAACATAGAAAAAATCTTGATTTTCTTTGTCAATATAATTTCTTTCCATAATAATAAAATCAAAATGTTCCCTTTTTACTATTTAAACATTGTGCATCGTTATTCGGAGAGATCCACAACTTAATTAACCTAACCTATTCTAACAACACAGGCTATTATATTGCACTGTTTTGTCTGTTCCTAACTCTGTAAAGGCACAGTTTCGCATACAGCTCAGCAGTGTACATAGGATGCAGCAGCCCTCATTGAACCTCGTTTTCACCCTGTATAACAGGTTTTCCGAAATTATCTCAGGAGCATGAATAAATCACAGAATAACGCAGAGCTGCCAGCCTCGCCATTAGCACACCGGTCAAAATAAGACTGTATGCTGCTGAGGGGCCTTCGAAGAGAAGAACGCAGAGAACGCAATTCATCTCCCTGTGCATTCTGCCTCTGCTCTATCACTTCCTCGCTGTACATCGCCGTACAGCGACATCTGCTGGTGACTGGGAACACGCAGTGTTAAAGTGCTTTAAAATGGAATCACATTCAAGACATTAAAGCACGATTCCCTGACATGCAAGGCAGTTAGACTTGATTTAATTGAGTCATGGATACCAAGATATTCAAATACCAAGCGGCAATAACCTTTCTGCATCAATACTTTGTATGTCACTTAAGTAGAATGCGTTTGTCCATCACCAGAAATTGTTGTACTAAATTGCATCAACTGGTTGTTCTAATCACTTTTTACTTATTGTAATTACCAAAGCAAATTAATTCCTGATTTCCATTGTTTTCTTGTGGGTCAATGACCTTATAATATCCTGCTTAAAATTTTAAACAGATATTTTTTATTTTTCATGTTACTTGTAAAAAGGTTCATGAGCACTTCTTTGAACAGCAGACTCTAATTAATTGTTGAACATGTATCTCACAACAGATTGTACTTCATCAGACAGGTGAAAAAGTACAGAATTAAACAGAATCAGAAAAGTACTTAAACTGAAAGACAAACACACATGAAGAGGAAGCTGGAAAGTATCATATATAAGGCATCGAATGTCACAGGATATGACCTCACATCAGTCCAATAATTCTACACCAGGTAAGTTGCACTCTCAGATCACCCATGCAGTTTATACACCTTTTCCAAGTGCAGTTCATTTTATGATTCATTCCTTTGAAATATAAATATTTTATGTACACAGATACGTTCATAACAGGAAAGGCATCGTTTTCACCTGGTGATAAGCATGTCAAGCATGACTTTTCTAGTCTGCAAATATATAAATGCTCAGGGGGAAAAAACTAAAAAGCTGGGTAAACATAAAAGCATCAACGTTATTTAATTAAAGGATCATTTTACTGTCCCACGGAGATAATCATAAATTTGTTGAGACCTGTAATGGTTGCCCTTGCCATTATACAAATTATAGTGACCTAAAACAACAGGAGAGGGACAATCCAAAACTGAATAATTGGGGGGGGAGGCAGAGCCTATAATTATACATTCAGATATACTTTGGTATCTGGTTTCATATTAATTTAATCAGTTCCAAACTCACAATAACTAAAAACATAATATAGGTTGCAATACAGGCCTACTAGACGGTAGAGACGGGTCTCCCGGCCTTTGTTAGTAACCATAAGAGTTAGTGTTTTGATCTCGCCTTCATAAACATGATACAATTACATAAATGTGTAAAACCTATACTGCTGAGCATGGACTGATCAGGTAAGACTGCAGAAAAACACTGGCAATCATAGAAAGCGGTTCAAATTGTCGTAGTGAATATGAAACGGTGTAGGCTATACCACACATTTTTGATACGCAGCATAGCAATACACCAAATATATCTCAACTAATCTGGATGAAGTCCCGGACTACTCCTGCATTCCCGCACATATTTGCGAGACCTGGCGTAACCCCTCTTAATAGTCAATTAAATAACTTTAGGAAAGCGTATCACATTACTGGAGTAATTAAAGTGAAAATCTACGAAGCGTGCAGGACGCTCCACATTAAAGCCTAGTTAAACTGTTCTTAACAGGGGCGTCGTAGGTGCATGAATAACCTGACAGATTCAGGGGGCCCAGCACTTGACAGGGGCCCTTGAATACGTAAAATCATTTTGCCGGGGGGTGGGGACCAAGGTGACATTTTATCAGAGAGTGCATAATTTCAAGCTACAGTCTTGATTCTCAACATTTGAGCAGAGCAAAATTCACTTGCTGTGTTGTACCTACAGTATATGTCAGACATGAATTACATAGGATGTGTACAGTATGGTCAATGGGCAGTCGGTTACGCTGACGATTTATGTAGGAGTTCTTCGATACAATCAAATAGTTGATCATTGTGTAGGTCCTTTAACATAGTGTCTAAGCAACAGTATTTATTTACAATATTTAATTACCTCTTTCATTGTTTTTGCAAAACCAAAACATTAAACTAACATTAAAATAAAAGCTATTTAATTAAATGAACATTCTACATTAAACTGGTGTAATTACAGTTGTCAACGACGTTCCGAGCGATCAGGTTGTCGTTAAACGCTATTACTTACACTACGAATGTTAATTAGCCTACTATAGGCTAATATTAACGCAGGTAAAACAAAATACAAATAGATGTGAAACGGGTTGTTGCGTTAATTTATTATTATAAAAATGATGACATTTTAGCAGACGTTCAGCAGTTTAGTCGTTCTGAAAAACATCGACGGTGAATAACGTGTAAATCCCAGCCACGTCGAAGTAAACTTAAGCGCAAAAGATTGCGAAGAGCTGTAACGTTTGTTTGTGAAACCTGCATATTTGTACTATTATGGACAAGGCTGTCATTTTTTAATAATGAAAGATGCATTTACCTTTATGTTATAGGATTTCAGGCAAAACTGACGTTCTCAATTACCAAAGTATCAAACTCGCTGGGGAATAGAATACATCGCTCGACAAAGGAATAAATCCACAGTTGGCTGAGAAATAGAAATTATCAGTAAATGACATTTAAAGTTAAGTTGTTTTGTATTCTTCGAAGTAATTATACAGAGCAAGCTACTCAGTAAGTCCGTTAAAAAGCTTGTATTTTTAAGGATATATCCATTTATAATGGATGCGAACGAATTTATCTTTTGACGAATTTCAAAGAAAACGCACACATTTTCCCGTTCGTCTCCCTTAAATTTCTCTCTCTCTTTTGTTCACTGTGTCTTCTCTCCCCGATGCAGTCATATATCAACACACTCGCACGCCGATCACTTCGTTTGACAGCTATATTTTTTTGTTTGTCTGTGCACGTGACGGCATAAGGAGCGGAAGCGTCACCAAGATTCAGTAAGTACTTTCTGGGGGACAAAAAAATGTGCAAATGTTGAAACAGTGATATTTTTGTACGTGAAGCAAGTGATGAAGAGTTCTGTGGGTGACGTCAGGTGCTGCGGAACGCACGGCGCTATCACTTGTATCCGGCTTTAACGCAGCTTGCTGTTGCGCGGCCAGCACATCGCAACCGTGTAAACAAGCGACGCAAACACAGAAGCGGTAAATAGAACAGAACAATGAATTACAGCAAATCTGGGAACTTTAGCATCAGCCCTCCTCCCAACATCGGCTCCGGTTCCATGGACGAACTGGTCATCACCTCGACTTTCGGGACTTTGTTATCGCTGGTGTATATTGTTGGCGTGTCGGGGAACGTATACACACTTATGGTGATGTGTCATTCTATCCGCTTCGCGACTCCTATGTATATTTCTATCATTAACCTTGCACTGGCAGACCTGCTGTACCTTTCCACAATCCCCTTTGTGGTATGCACCTACTTCCTCAAGGACTGGTACTTTGGAGATGTGGGCTGCCGCATTCTGCTGAGTCTAGACCTCCTGACCATGCATGCGAGCATCTTTACACTGACGGTCATGTGCACTGAGCGCTACCTGGCCGTGACTAAACCCCTGGATACTGTTAAGCGCTCCAAGAACTACCGGAAAGCTATAGCAAGTGGCGTGTGGATTTTGTCTTTAATTCTTACATTCCCCATGATGATCATGGTCAACCAGACCACCAAACATGCACCAGGTGGAGTGAAGCGGATGTGTGCGCCCACGTGGGGCCCAGAAGCGTACAAGATCTACCTAACTATCCTTTTCAGCACCAGTATCATGGCACCTGGAATAGTCATCGGGTACCTTTATACCAGATTAGCCCGTACTTACGTAGAGTCTCAGAGAAACTCTGTCAGTAAGGGGAATAAACGTTCTCCAAAACAAAAAGTCCTTATTATGATCTTTACAATAGTGCTGGTTTTCTGGGCATGCTTTTTACCATTTTGGATCTGGCAGCTTTTACCTTTATATCACAAACCCCTAACACTGGCTTCTCACACTCACACCTGCATTAATTACTTGGTTGCCTGTCTTACTTATAGCAACAGCTGCATAAACCCCTTCCTCTATACTCTGCTCACTAAGAACTACCGGGAGTATCTAAAGAATCGTCACCGGACGTTTTACCGATACACGTCTTCATTCAGGAATCGTCCACCGAGTTCGTACTCCTGGGGAAAATCTGCATCTTCCATCAATCAATCTGAATTTAATTCCGAGACGCTGGTCATGGCACCGCTTAAGGAATACCTGTGATGTGTCCACTGAAGACCCTGTTAGGTAAGTTCTCCGTCTTCATTTTCAGTATGACATTGTTTTGTTTTTGATGTAAAAATACGATTCAGTACTGATTTCCCGAATGTCAGATTTACGAAGAACTAATGGGCTACTGTAAACTAATACGGTGAACTTTTGTCGAATATAAATTTGCTGAAAATTTAACGTAAACTTTAATACACCTAAGATTAATAATAATTTACACCACGAAATAGTTTTAAGTCACGCCAAATTATTTTATAATCGTGATGGCTTTTGAATGTTTTACAAGAAGTAGCGTAGAAGCAACGAGTGATAAAACTAATACCGTATAATCGTATATCCTATATTACAGTATCTGAGTCACTGCCTAGCGCAGGAGAAAACAGGAACTATGAATAAGTGTGTGTGTGCGTGAGTGTGCGTGTGTGTGTGTGCCAGCGCCGTACGTCTGTGTGTGCGTGTGTGCGCCCAAAAATGCATGTGTATAATTGACATCAGTATTGTGCTTAATCCATAGAATCTCTGTCAATAGTCTATAGCCAGCTTCCTCAGTAAACATACCGAATAAGAAAGGTGAATTGTGTTAAACTGAGAAATTATATTATACTAATTAATTCGGCATATAAAATAGTATAATCTTGTGCCGGTCTATATGCAACAAAACTGTGCTATAATAAAACTGGTTCTGTAATTGTTTGCAACAGTTGCACTGGAAGTTTGACATTCAAATTTCTTTGTATCTGTATTGACAATAAAGATGTATTCTTATATATTCTAAACATCAGATGTGCTTCAGAAGTGCACATGTTGTGTTTGTTTGTAGTCTGCAGCTGTGCCATTAATTAAATATCCTCAGTTATACTTTATTGTAATTAATGAAATGCAAATATTTACCTATTATGTATCATCCTTCTGTACTGTACATACTTAATATTTTCAGTTTAGTTATATGTGATATGTTTTGTTGTTGCTCAAGTGAACAGTGATTTAAGGTAACATAAACTCTTTTTATACCAGGGGGAAAATTTAGCAGTCTTAATGTTTATATTTTAATGTAAGTAGGTTAGACCCTTCTCTGGGATTTCTAACATATTTTTAATTTTCATTAAAAACATTCTTGTCTTCTTTTAATGATGCATGATTAAGCTCTGGATGTGGACAAACTTTTTGGAGGGGTGTGTATACAATCCCAATAAAATAGAAAAGCCATCTATGGAATAGAAAGCCATCTATTTTCCAACCCACTTATTGTACTGGGTCAGGTGGGGGGGTGGAGGGGGGGGATGGGTGCAGAGCCTATCCTGGAAGCAATGGACATGAGGCAGGGAACAACCCAGGACAGTGGGGCAGCCCATCACAGGGCACACTCACACATGCACACATATGGGCAATTTAGTAACTCCAATTAGCCCCAGCATGTCTTTGGACTGTGGGGGGAAACCAGAGTATCTGGAGGAAACCCCATGACGACATGGAGAGAACATGCCAACTCCACAAACAGGTAACCCAGGGAGAGATTTGAGCTCAGGTCCCAGTGGTGTGAGGCAACAGTGCTAACTGTTGCTAACTGCACCACCATGCTGCCCCCTCCCAAGAGAATCTGTTTTATTACTATAATTTATTATTTTTTATTATTTTAAAATAATGTATTTCTTTGTAGCTCTTAATAAGATACTATTTAAATAAAACTGTAATATGGAGGTGGGATCTTTAGCAGGGAGGAAATATGACAAAGGAAAATGAGTAACATAACAAATCATAACAAAACATATATATATAAAACTGGTTATACTGTATATATACAGTACAGGCACAAAACACCATCCTGATGTCCTACCCCTGCCTCACTCCCTCCAGGCCTTGCCTCAGTCCCTCCCCAGGAGAGATGGCCCTCTTGGCCTCATTTTTCTCCTTATCGAGACGGGGGCCAGCCATGTCAAGTTCATACTGCATCCAATCGTTGCGTAGGGAGCAAACCAGTGTCACACTTGCCTGCACAGTAATTGCATGTGATAAATGATTTAATTACTACTGGACAGTGCCTACACTATGTGTCATGACCCATCCAGTTCCCCCCCTAGTATGACTAGCAGGGGTTGCTGCTAGGGGTCCTCAAGAACTCTCCTGTTTTTTTCC
Organism: Pollimyrus isidori; assembly: GCA_019775955.2. Taxonomy (NCBI): domain Eukaryota; kingdom Metazoa; phylum Chordata; class Actinopteri; order Osteoglossiformes; family Mormyridae; genus Pollimyrus; species Pollimyrus isidori. Next base: position 12,825,960 of record JABFDZ020000097.1, read on the forward strand.
CAGCTGCGTCCTGTTCGTCATCCCAGATCCTAATATGGTAAACATCAACACCTGAATTGTATTAGTCCCTCGTTAGTCCCGTTTATATGTGTTTCCCAGTCCTTTGTTCCCCAATTTGGTCATTAACATTGGACCTCTTGTTGTCTGTGCCCTTCCTGTGTTAGTCTTCCCATTGTGACCCTCGCGGTCCTGTTGGTTTCCATACTTTTGTATTGTTCAGTAAAGCCCTATTTGTTTTATTTACACCAGCCATTTGTTTGGTCCCGGTTTTGGATAAAATACTCTGTATTTAATTTTTCAGCTAAACTGGATTACATTGAATGAGGCTATTGATTTGTACAGGATCACAAATGAACCAGATAATTTTAGTCAATCATTTATTTATAGGGACATATAAAATGGACAGTGTATAATTTATATGTTTAAGGTAGTACTCAAGACTTCAACAAGGGCTGTTCAACTTTCAAGAAATGACTTGAGAATATATCCATTGCTTTCAAGGGAAACATCGAGAACATGACATTCGTCACCAAGAACTCAATGAAAGCCATGGGGTAGATGGAACCCCTGTAGAAATATCACAAGCAGCTGAAAAATCAATCAAGGCACTGACCCAGTTATGCCAACAAATTTGGAAATAGACCCAATAGCCTGCAAAAGTGATTGGTTTAAAGACCATCATTCAGTTTCCCTCATACCAGATGTCAGCAAGATTATTATAAGATCATTCAGCATATATTATAGCCCAACCAAGAAAAGAATTGAATGATATATATGTTGGATTCACAAAAGGTTGAGGGATAACAGACATAATTGCCAACAGATGTTGAATAATTGAAAAAAACATGAAATATTGAAATACCAGAATGTGTGTCTTATTGATTGCAACAGAGGCCTCAATTGTTTTGATCATGTAAAATTATGGGATGTTCTTAGGGAAATGGGTGTACCAGAGCATCTTGTCCTCTATGAAGAATCTTTGCACTGGACAAGAAGCTACAATCTCATGGAATATGAAATAACTGTATTGAAAGTGATAAAGGAGTTATACAAGGATGTGTACAACAGCTGTACCTTCTCAAATTCTATGCAGAACATAAAATTGTGAAATTTAGACACAGATTGAAGTAGACAACTGGAGACTTCTGATCAAATCGAGCCTGAACTTTTACCTAATATGATTGGACTTGACTTATTTTTGGCGTATTGTGAAAATATCCTGTGCATTCATGAATGCTGTAATGCTTGGAAGAGGACGTAATTATTTTCAAACATTGTTTCTGTTTATTTTGATAGTCAGAAGAGATTTGAAGGCTTGCTATGCCTGTTTTTACTAGGAGATCCCACTCACGCGAGAAAATGGGAAAAAAACTAAACTGGAAATATATTCCCAAACAACTCTCACCAGAATAAGCAGTTGGAAGATGACTGACCAGATATTAATACATTACAAAGCCTTATGAAGGCTGGGTAAGGATTCAGGGTTGCGTCGTTCTAAGGCTACATTCAAAGACTGAATGTGTCACAGTAGTGTAACAAGGCCGTCCCATTTCAAAAGCTCCTTCAAATGTGGTCAAAAAGAATCCACCCAATAGCAGCATATCCCAAGATTCATTGTACAGAGGTAAAGTGGATGTGTCCCGGCTAGGTGAAAGTCGATAGGCATGACGCTTTGTGACTCAAGGGTAAAGGTGGGAACTGCTGGTGATGCAAACAGGAAATTATCTGTAGGCCAGACCGTCCCATTTGACAACATTTTCTGTTTGACCACCGAAAAACGCAACCTACAAAAAGTATACCTTCATGGACCGCATCCCACCAAAGGTGCAGCTGATGAATTCAGACACAGCCTTAATGACAATTTGTCAAGGCACATGGGTGCCTTATAGTGTATTATGAGAAAAAAAGAGTAATATAAGTAGTATTTTTAATATATTTGTATTTTTAATTATACATCAATATGTGAAGGCAAATTGCAAATTGTTCAATGATGGAATCATTACAGGTTCATCCATCCATTTTCCAAGCCGCTAATCCTTCTGGGTCGTGGGGGATCTGGAGCCTATCTTGAAAGTTACGGGCACGAGGCAGGGAGCAACCCAGGATGGGGGGCCAGCCCATCGCAGGGCACACTCACACACCATTCACTCGCACATGCACCATTACAGATACAGGCAAAACATATCCTGTTCATTTTATCAGGCTTCATAAGTCATTTTAAATAACATAACAGTTACAGAATACACACAAAAATAGAATTTAATGTTCAATGTGTATCATGCATAAAGAATATTTAGCCAAGGTTTTGAAAATAATGTTTTTAGATAAGTGATAATGTATTTTATTTTGTATTTTGAACTCTGAATTATGTTGTCAAGCTGTCTTTAATTTTGTTTGAAAGGACAGGCTCTTTATGGTTATAACCTTTATCAGACATGACATTTAGAATTGCCGTATTGTCTAATCAAGCCTTATTAAGATGCTTTTTATGGGGAAAGTTCAGAATTGCTGGTTTAAATTAAGTATGGAGTGTATGGTCAATAATAGCAAAGTTAGCATTTTGGTGGTCAGCAATGATCTCCGCAAGTGTCATGTAGGGTTCGCTGTCAGCCCGGAGGACACATGCCTCTTATGTAAAGCATGCCTTCATGATGATATGTACCTTCAGATCTAGTCACCTGAAGGAAAAATCAAAGTTTAAATCATTATCAGACAGAAATGGTCTGAACCTGGTCAGATTATTAATCATGAATCAGCATCAATACTGTACCCTTAGGGTGTGCGACTATGCGTGTGCCATGTGATGAACTGGCATCGCATCCTGGGAGGGCTTTCAAAATAGCTAGCCCGATGTCCCAGGACAATCAGGGCTTCTGGACAGGCTATCAAAATGTAACACACCCTGCTTGGTGATCAGACATTTTCCACTAAGTAGAATAAAATTCCCTCCTTTTCCAGCTTGCTATTTGGAGGAAAAACTTTGACCACCGAGTTGTTGATCATAATAATGGTTTATCTGCCAGGAAGTATATGTTTAAAGTCTTGATTTATAGTAGCGTTTATTTATTGTGAGTCGCCTCACTCTGCCATCTTGGTGCAATGTCATTCATGGTATTCTGAGCATGTTAAAGCAAACAAGTCGAGTATGGCTTTAATATCACAACAGTTTTATTCAGTACACTGCATATGGTGCCATGAAACATGACATGTTCTTTGACTACTACCTAAAAGTTAATTGCTGGGTTCTTTGGCTTTAGAACATTAGGATGCCCTGAGTTCCACCTGCAGATAAAAATAATGGTCATGATGGCTTATTTCACTATTTGACGCTTTCACAACTGTTAGCGGACTCTGTATGCACTGGTGATTCTGTGTATGTGTGCCACACATTGGAATGGAGCTTCAAAGTGTTTTATGTCTTCAGTAATAACCATTTATTAAAAAATTCATCGTTTTTCCATTTGGGACCAATGTTTTGAAATGTCACGGAGTGTGAAAAGCCCAACGAGCACATGAACGCAAAACAGCAGCTGGTTTATTCCACATTTTTACAATATATTAAAGGTAGTAATTGAATAACTGAGGTCTGTTTGTAATTTCACAAATTTACATTAATTTCTGAATGCAGGATTTGCTTTTTTGTCGTGTTTTTAGTACAGGGAATTCCTGTGAAAGTTTGGCGGATATTGAATCCACTGCTAAATACACCAGTGCTCTGGTATTGTCGATTAATTTATTTTATCACTGAAAGTGTGGCCGCAGGGGTTGTCTGAGGAGCTATTTCTTTTTGCTTTCCTCTCCTGATATGCGTGATACTGACAGACTGCCCTGCTGGTGCCAGTTAACATTGGGTCTGTCTTACGTAGCGGCTAGTTTGCCAAACTTGTAATCATAAGGATGGCCAAATGGGAGATCTGATGAGATATTTCAGAAGCATGGTGGACAGTAGATAGGCTTAGAGCTCAAAATGGCTTCAGTATGTTAACTTTTCTCTTATCTGTTACCGTTGTGATTTTTGGGAAATGACACCAAACCTTATAACTTCACTGTTATGTAATTGAAAGAGTTCCTTCTAAAACAAACTCATATTACAGTCAGGTCCACTCACTCTCAGTCGTGACCTGTCAGTCAGTGGAATAAAGTGGCATTAAGTTAAGAAATTATTGCATATCAAATGCATCCTACTTGCCTTTTCCTCTTTACACAAGACATGTATGAGTCCAGAGGCAATATAACATACTTTAGAAAATACAATAATATTTGGATTTAGTTGAGCTTTCTATAGAGGAAGAAACCAAAAAAAACCTGTTGTAAAAAGAACAAAAAAACAAATGCGAAAGGTTCTAGGCCTATTTTCTATCTCTACACCACGTTTTACATTTAACATATGATTATAAGTATGAGTGCTTACTGTAATTCACATATATATTATACAACAATTACAAGGAAATACATTTTTAAATAGCTATTACAGGCATCTGGGAAGGACAGAGTCCTGACATCCAGCTCACCTGAGTACAGCAGCCATCCTAGTTAAAATATTGCTATCCTTGAATGAAACCCCAGAAAATGTACTTTCCATCCATCCTTAACCACTTAACTGGTTAGGGGACAGGGGAAGCCTGCAGCCTGTCCCAGTCAACACTGGGTACAAAGCGAGGGACACCCTGAATGGGATGCCAGTCCACCCCAGGGCATATGCCTCTACATTTATTTTTATTTAGTGATGTACAAGTGAGGCAAATAGCATACGATTGTCAAGCGGTTGATTAGGAATAAGTGAAGCTAAGCTGAGCATCCAATGAGTGTAAGAAATATTGGAGTTTTTGGATAACTGAGATAGGTAGAAAGGTATTTATCTGCTCTGTTTCCTACTTACGATGAGTAGCAAAATAGTTATTAGAAAGCCTATTTATGCTGCAGCCTCTGTAAGAGAAGCTCTCCGTTTTGCTGAAGTGAATGAAAAAGAGGATGTTTTCTTAGTTTGGTTCAGTTCAGCGTATTCCAAAAAAAAAAAAGAATTCACATTCAGCTTAATTAAAACAAGTCACTTCATTAATTCATTATCCAGTGGTCAGGAAGCATGCATTCATTGTTTGGTAATAAGTTGGAATGCTGTTATGCTCTTTGAAATCGAATTTAAAAAAGAATAATGTCTGTCGTATAATTGTGCCATTGTCATTATCAGAAATGTAACGGAATGAAGTTTGATATAATAAATAAAGCATATGTTAGAATGAAACTCAGGGACATATGACCGTGCCTGGAGTTTTCCTGGGGGTACCCCACTCTCCTTTTGCATTCCAAAAACATGCCGTCGGGCTATTGGCTCTTTTTAAATTGCCTATAGTGAATGTGAATGTGTAATGAACTTCCAATGACATCCTGTCTAGGGTGTCCCCTCCCTTGCGGCCTATGTTTCCTAGAATAGGCTCTAGGCTTACAACTTAAATGGATGGGTGCTTTTAGATGGAAAGCAAATCACAGTAATATATAAAACCCAGTGAAATTAAGTAGTGAAATTAAAAAAAACAGCTATTAATGTAAAATATAACTGAAACATATACAGAGTACCCTTTCTGAACAATTAGCTTTTATTACATTCTTGGGCAGCATTTAATGCAAATGCCTGGAATATATATTAATACGGTAACCCATTTAGTGACTGACTTTTTTTCCCTAATATACTCTTTTACTAATTTCCCACTTTGCAATCGATCCGTATCTTCTGTGCGTCATTTGTTTCTGCATCAAAAACAAATGTCACCATACCAACATGTATGACTGCTGTGCCATTTAGGGAGAAGCGCCACACCGATGGCATGAAGGAAGCTTTCAAGCTGGGCCACAATACCGCATCGAGGAACATGGAGAACATTGTTTCAGCAGCTTGATTTCACCATCAAAATACCAGGCACATGCCTGCCAATCGATGTGTACACAGGTGAAACATAAAATGGGGCAGTTTAAAATGGCTTAATAAAATGAAATGTCAACAGCGTTAAGCCACCCATTAGATGATAAATACAATTCTGTGGCCATATCTCTGTTACCAGATGGACATGAGTGACTGGCCCCAAATGCTCAGTAATGGGTGGCCAAAGGTCCTCGCACACTGAGAGCACTCTTCAGGCCTCAGGTGGAACACTAAGAAGTAATTATGGGAGATGCTGCAATAGGCTGTTTCCCTGGGAGTTAAAATGTGGTGCATTTCAGAGTTTATCCAGCAAAACAAAAAATACACATTTAATCCATTAAGACATGGAAGCCTTGGGAAAAATTGAGACCACTATATTTTAAAAACAAATCTGCATTCTTAAATCCTGGTTTTATCCTGGTTCTGCTGGCAGAAGGCTACACTGAGCAGCAGGTTGCTTCCAAGTTCACAATTAGTAAAGACAGCAGGACACAAGAATAAGGTGAAGCAGGAGACACTGGGAACGACCAGAAACCAGCCTGGTAAAGGGCAGAAGCGACTTTCTAATGACCGATGACCATTACCTTTTGTGACATGTCTCGTGAATCGGAGGATGAGCTTCAAAAGGGATGGGAAACACTAAGTGCGGGTGTGAAGTTCACTGCTTTACACTATAGCATACCCATAAAATGATAAATGAGTGAAACGAAAAATTTTGCCGCGGTCTCTTAAGTTTTTCCACGGCTGTATTTTAATGAATATTTCCACTGCTGACATTCAGTTGTAAATCGATAGTAATGAAAAACAGCTGGAAAGGAAGTTGATGTATTTAATACTGAGAGGGAGACAAAGTTATAAATCAATTAATTAGTCTGTACTGATTGTAACAATTTCGGCTCGTGCATACAAATTTGTCAGGTGCTTGATTTGAAAACGGGCATTAAATATATCATAAACAGAGCTTGTAGGCTATCACTGGGTTTTCTGCGAGGCTGTAGGGTGAAACTCCATAACTGACAACAAGGGTTAAATAATTAGAAAAATGTACAATAAACGACCTACAAATAATTAAATAACTGTATTGCTCTGATTATTTATACACATTTTCCGGCAAAAGTGGATGAAAAGACTATTTCGCAAAGCTGAATGAAAAGACTACTGAGCCATTACTCACATACCTAACAGCGTAAAGTAGTAAAAATGTATAACGACTCTATTTTTTATACACAAGGAGAGAAAGCCTTTACTTTTACAGAGAATCTTTTCACATTCGGACTCCAGATCTTGGGGCCAGAAAAGAATGTAGAAATCTATGCTTTTGCGTCAAAACCACTTCTCGGTTTTTTCAAATGTTCGGCACCCACGAATCTGCAAGTAATGAAAACGTGTTAATGGAAAAAACACCCACCTCGGAGGCACTCGGGTGCTCTGCTTCCTGACGTGTCCTGGGGGGTGGGGGGTTGTTGGATCAAACAAGACCATTTTGGTGGTTATGAATGGATGGAAAGCACATTTCCTGGGGTTTCTCGCTGTGACGCTGCCGGTCGCTTTACCTAATCTTTTCTGGGTTTTCTTAATTAGTAGTTTGCTTCTTACTGGTGCCAAAAAACGGTACTATGTGTATCTGCTATCTTATATAATTTAGCCTACTTGTGGCACGAAACAGGGGAAATCGTGGTTCTGAGGGATCGAGCATCAGCTGTAACAGTGTAACTTAATACCAGCAGGGATTGTACCACAGTTGGTCTTTTATAATAATAATAATAATTATTATTATTATTATTATTATTATTATTATTATTATTATTATTATAAAAGACCAACTGTGGTATTATTGTTATTATTAGCCTATTATTAGTAGTAGTAGTAGTATTGTTGTTGTTGTTGTAGAACTAGTCATTCAAAAATTTTATTACATTTTTCATTTTGGTTTGTGAGTTTCACCTGGACAGCTAAAGCTTATCTGGGATGTAACGTGTTTATTATTTTCCTGCTGAAAAGGTACCCCCCCCCCCCCCACACACACACACACACACACACACAAATAAAAA
>JABFDZ020000097.1:12834326-12859109 GCA_019775955.2 Pollimyrus isidori
ACACACACACACACACACACACACAAATAAAAAACACATCTCTGTGAAGATGATTTTCGCAGTGTTATAATGGGTGGGTTTAGGTCCCGCCTCGGCTCTGTCTCTGTCCGTGTCGTTGTGGACGTCCTCGTGCAGTGAGCTTGACGAGGCAACAGCCATGAGGCTTTTCAAAAACGTGAATATATTTTGTTCCAGGGACGGCGTCAGGGACTAACAGCACATATTACGTAAACTGCTGAAAGTGTCGAAATCTGTGTTTTATCAAGTTTTACGAAACCTCTGTGGAGCCCCAGTTGGGCACACCTGTCATAGTAAAGAAACATTACCTAAATAAATGGGAGCTATGTGATGGTGTGCTCACTGGTCATTCATCTGCATTTTGATGTCATGCAGGCACGCATTTTGAAATAATATCATTAATATAAGGGTTACGATCCATATAATCAACCAGACTGTCGAAATCAAAGTAGGCCAGGTTATTCGGTGTACTACAAAATTACTCATAATTACCAGTACTGGTAATTAATAGTGTCTCATAGTAATGGACCAGGAACATAATGCATGTCCATAAATATCCCTAATACAGACATTCATTCTCTGACAGAGACTGATTCATTTTAATTCATTATTTACTTTCAGAAACGTTGTTTTGATATAATGCTATGTCACATTAAAGAGATTATAATATGGACATATTTATTTTTCATAATGATTTTTTAAAGTCAAATCATGATGTGTTAATAACCATCAGAAAACAGATTTCCTGGACATGGAGACTTGGAGGATGGAAAGGGAACATTTATTGACTCCCTTGGGATATGACAAGTGAACATCATGCAAAATCATTTTGCTCTCTAACCAGAAATAAACAAACTGCAAACTCCTGAGACCTGGAATTCTGCTCCCGGCTTCTCTCTTGCTTTTGCTCTCTCTCACTTTCTCACAGAGACCAAACCTCACACAATTACCAAATGATTAAAGTTGAGGCGCTTGCTCGCCAGTCTCGTCCAATCCCCGAAATATCTGCATCTGCCCCACATGTTACAACAAGCCCAACAAGCATCAAGGGCGTATTCCATAAACCCAGTAGGATGAGGCCTTTCTCCCCCAGTTATGGTCAAGAGCGGGCATGAAGGTGAGAAATGCTGAGGTGAGACAATGAATGACCAAAACATCCGTGAAACAAAATTGAACTGCACACTGTTGCAGAAAAACATCACTCTGCCTTTAAAATCGCAGGATTTTCCACAGATCAACATGACAAGATTAACCAGTCATTAACAAAACAAGCTATACGGTGTGCATATGCAAAGCGGTACAGCGCAGTTCCAGGTTGTGCATATCATGTGCAGGCAGATTAATGGTGACATTATTTTGATGGCTTATGAGCGACTGAGATGATTTCGCATAATTCTCCGTTTGTTTCTTAGTTAAGACAGTGGCAGAAAGATAAAAATCCCGGTGCTCAGGAACTAGGTAAACCATGCCGGTATTCAAACCTCAGTATTGGATAGAAGCGGTTTTGAGCTGACATCCGCCCCATGGTTTATTAATAACAACAAGAGACAGGGCTGCAAATAAACAAAGGCAGAAGCAACAGTATCTGACCTATGATTCATAGTGTGCACTGTGTGACGTTAAACTATGAATTATTCATTTCACATAATTTATACATAAACATATGTGTGTGTCCCCCGCCTGCATTAATATACTGGAAATCCTTTCTAGTATAGATGGCATTTCCATCTACATGGAATTTAGACAAAATTTGTTTGGCCCACGTCTTTCTTTTCTTTTAACTTCCTGAAAAATCCCACTTGTGTGGCATGCATCCCCCCCCCCCCAATCGGCAATCTGTTTTTCTTTCAGTGTGTGATGGATAAAACCGAATAGCTGTTATTGGCGGCACCTTTAATTGCGCCGACACGAACACCGCAGGACCAGCCTGCAGGTTCAGCCTTGGTTGGGGTTTCCTTCACCTGGTCTCATTTTGGCAATTTTCGTTTTAATGTATCATTATGTCTCTGGAGGTTAATACAGGGCTCTACTGAAGCCCTGCAGGTTGGAAAGTGACTGCTGACACCTGACTGAACCTCAGGTCACTGATGGGCCAGCGTCGCTTTCTGACCCTTGTCTCGATAAGGAAAACCCACTAAGCCAATGGAAATAATGTGATATCTGCACTGCTGGCATTCTCTCAAACAGTAGCCGCTCGGATAGATTCATCACCCCATAAACAGATGTCTCTCCCCCCTACACTGGCTCTCGACCCCATTCTCAATGCTGGGAATTGGAAATCCAATCCCATTCGCTTGATATGTACCAGGTCACAGCCCCGGCTGCTTCCCAAGGCACCTTGACGTTTCTCGGGGGCTGGAGTTGGCTATGAGGGTCCCACAGAAGCAGCATTCTGTTGTGTGCAGCAGTGTCCCTTGGACAGCTGTGTCTGCATATTCATGAACGGTAGGCAGATGTCACCTTGCAACAGGAAAACTTCCTGTTGAAGAATTAGGCATATTACAAGTTATTAAAGCTAATGCCATTATGAAGCATGGGATCATTAGGAATCCCCTGAGGTTTTGACACGTTCAGGTCTTCCTATTTCGTTTGCTGATCACGATTTTCCTTTTTGTCAAACAAAAACATAAAGACCCTGGAATCTGAGTACACAGATTGTCCTGAAAGTCTCTCGTACAGCGAGTTCAATAATTCATTGGGGCTGTGGAAGGAAGACAGTGTCCAATCAGGTCAATAAGTTTCCTGGATTTCCTTTTGAGATAACAGGAAGAATTCTCAAGGAGCAAGAAACACAGAAAGACAGTGATGTTCTTTGATGCCTGGTATATGACTGACATCCTGCAGCTGTAACCTTCCATTCACCTGTAGAAACCAGCCATATGAATCTGTAACACATACACATGGCTTAATACCTGGACAGTCTGTAAGAAGACTGAAATCCGAGCTTATACTGTAAATATGTACATCTATAATACTAGTTCCATGATAATTCCATAACAATAATGCATAATTCCATAATTTCTGCTCTACTTAATATTGTATTGGTAACCAATCATTCTCAGAAAGGAGTTTTAATAATTTAATCTACAAAAATTCATCATCAGTGAAGTACAGTATGTTGCCCCAACTGAGAAGATATCAATGTGGAGCGATTTCATTGCAGCTACTCTGCGTAGAATAACCTCGTTAGGGTACAAGGTATAGTCAAAAACACAGACATCTGCACCTCCAGCACCAACTAAGGCCCAGACACTTTAGAAATTAAGTTTGAAAATATCTCCAATTACATCAAAAACGTTCAAAGCTCTCACTGGTCAACTGTATGAAAGAAGAGTAAAAAGGATTTTTTTTTTAACTTCCATGTAGACTCACCATTTTGCTGTTGTGTGGCCGCGCTGATTGCTGAACCTATTGAGCGTCTTGCCCCCACAGAGCTCTCTATTCCCTACAAATTAACTTTAATGCCTGTGTACCTTTTCATGTTTCATTCTTTTATACTTTTTCTTTTAAAAAAATGTGAAGATGACCACCACTTTAAAAACAACAAAGCTGGCAAAGTAATAATACACAAATACTGAACAACGGAAATAGTTCTTTTATTTAAAAAAAAAAAAAAAAGTTAAAAACAAAAATTACAAAAAATATGAGCTGTAATTAAACTAAATGTTTCTCAAGGGGAAAGTAACGGCAAAGTACAGACGAGCTTAGGTGTCACTTTTATGTTTTGGAAAATGTACGTATATAAACCAAACGTGAGTCTTACATTTGTTCCAAATATAAATATGTTGCTATTGCCTTGAGGTCTTTTTCCTCCTCTCCACACTAGTCTTTATCTGTCTTTCAGGAGTCCTCCAGGCCAACAGAGGGCGGAACGGCCAAGAGAACACCTATGGCAAGGCTGGGTCATCAATCGCATGGTCAGGGTTACATGTGAAAGACACGGTGATTGCAAAGCGTGTCCCCCATTCGACCTTTTCCACTCGGTGGAGGTTTTCTGACCCAGAAGAGAAGAAGGACACGCGACCTGCACAGAGAACAGAAAATGGATGACCAAAGGAGACAGACAATCGAGGATGGAACAAAAAACGTTGGACTAGGGAAAAGTGACGGATCGAATGAGTGTCTTGACCTTTAGATGCAGAGTTGACACAAATCTAGCATATTTAAAACCATCTCACATTTTTTATCTTTGGTGTTTAAACAAACACGCCTGTCTGACTGAATAACCACTTCTGGCAGCTACAGAGGAAGGACACTGATGTGCAGAGCACGATGCTTCACTGTGTAAAGAATAAAAAATACTGACCAAAACCATTTTGTTGGCCAAAGTTATGTTGTGAGCTGTCCTGAAACCATTTACATGTGCCACTTCGTCACTGGCACAATTATCCCGACATAAAAAGAAGCAAACAGCATATGATGTCTGTACAAACAGTGCAATGCCACCAGTAAGCGGAGAGCCATACGAAATTATTTTTTTAATTCAAAGCTGATTCTCTGTCACATTTGCACCCCCCTCCAACTAAGTCAATAATGCCAAACACCCACTTTAGTTCCCCAAAGAAACAAATTTGCCCTTTGTTATGAATATTTACTATTTTGTGAACACATTTTTAAGCCAAATGTATATTACTCATATATATTACTCGGCATGGGATAATGATTGTTATGAAGCGGAAAAATTATTCAGCAGTTAAAGTGAAAAGACTTGAGACAGTATTGTCCAATGAAACGTTAGAATTTTAATAGCAAGCTTTTATATAACTATACTTTAACACCCTGAAAGAATGCATTCTAGAACAAAACCTATTAAGTTGCATTAGGTCCATATCTGCTATATAATAATGTCATGCATCATCATGCATCAATAGGGGGACACAATGATATTTAAATACAGTTCTTTATCCAAACGTTTAGTTACCTAAACTGCACCCAGATACACTGCACAGAGTGCAAAGCCTACATTTGGAAGGACAAGTTTTCAACAAGATTCAACTCTCAAGGCAAAAAAAATGCAGTTTGAAAAGTGTTGCAAAATTGAATCACTGGGAAGATCTATCTAGATCATGCATTCGAAGCAATGTTGTCTGAATGGCCATTAAATAGATTTTCATTTAAAACATTATCGTGTTCCCTTGAGTTTATGGTCATTAAGCAGTCATTCGGGTATCCATACTGGCAGCCGTAGCAAATGTACTGTCTCACTCCCTTCACCAAAGCTGATGACACCACCCCCTGGCCTGGTGGAACTGCACAACATAATGGTGAGACTTCTGCATCATACGCATCCAACGCTGTAATACTGGTTATGTTTACTGCTAGTTTATCAGGAATCACTTTATGTCATTACGAATGTTGCACGAATATTCCCTAAATCAAAATGAGGAGTTTTTAAAGTCCCCATTTAATACAGAAAACAATTGAATACTATGCTCATTACAGGTCACATAGTCAGTAAATTATATTTGTTACATTATATATACTGTATGTATAATTTTAGAAGTATATGCCATAGTATGTGACACACTTCCGATGAATTCATATTTTAATTTATTGTGCATCTCACTAAAAAGCAGATAATTTGCATCCCTGACAGGTCTTCTACCTGCACAACAATGACAACATTTTGAGATAAACTAGAAAATGTAAAAAAAAAAATTTAGAGCACCGATGCACCAACTAAATATTATGGCATTATAATATTACTGTAACAATAAGGTGAATTATCACCAATAACTGTTACGTGACAATTCATTTTAGTACGTGGAGAATGTGCCAGCTCATCTTTATGCCACTATACGGTTAGTGTGCATCAGCTGAAAAATTCATAAAATTTTTATGTGATGAAGACCTACCTATGGCAGCACAACATACCAGGAACACCAATGCAGGAGAGGGCATTTTTTAGTCACTCACACACACACACACACACGCACTCACTCTCTCGCACACGCACACACACAAACACACACACATATACACACTCACTCACAGACTTATGGATGCCCAAAGAGCAAATGGATCAGCATGTGCAGATTATAAATTCTTATGAAATATAAAAGCATTTAGGAGCCTCACAGAATGCTGCATCATTCAGCAATTAGTAAATACAACTTCATTATCAAAATCCCCAAAAACAAACTACATAAATTTTAAATCACTGTACTTTAGAAGACTGCAGTAACCTTGGGAAATAGAAACTTAAAGATTTTACGCATGCATTCAACTTGAAACAGTTTGCAAAACATTTAGAATTAAAAATTCAGTTATGACAAAATCAGAGACGCTTCATTGGTCAAAAACTGAAGAATGTGACACATTGTTCCAAACTTAGGCAGCGAACCCTGAATAGTGAGGAGAACATAATGGTTATGAAGGCACTGGGGGGAAATCAGAGTGGGTGGCTAATGACGCCAGACGTATGCCTGACTATCACCTGGCAGAGAAAGGCTTACCTCTCAAAATAATTTACTTCTGCAACATTAAAAAAAGCAGTGATAGAAAACGACTTTACCAGAATCATATTTATGATAATGAGTAGTCAGACATTACATGTAGAATTATAATGTACACAGGTCTCCTGCATAGGCTGACGTGAAGTGGCACACCTGCTCAGGTCTTGTTAATGAGATTGTTGCCCACAACTTAGCAATATGGGTGACAACCTAACATTATAAAAAGGAGAGCTCTCTGCACAAGGGCCAGGTTAATGGACTTGCATGGCAGCAGTATAAAATACGCATTTTTACTTCTATAAAATCTCTATCTGTAATCTTCATTTTACCTTATTTAGACATTTAAAGTTTAATACACCAAAAAAGGGTCAGAAGGTTATATCTTCAAAGCACAAGGTTAAATTAAATTAATTTATAATTTGTTGACAACTATGGGTGTCGTGTCAATATTCCTGTATGTTACTGTAATATTTTTTCGTCTTAAGATTCATTGTAAAAAGAAATGAACGTTAGAATATTATGGTGCAGAGCTAAGCAAGGGGAAGATTCATACATCCCTACTGATTACCAGTTAACTGAAATACAGCCGTTTACAATGATGTTTGTACAATGTTGGTACCCACAGCATAAATGGCATATCAAGCATAATCTGAACACAAATCACTAAAGAATGTGCTACTACTTAAGCCGCTCATCAAGTAAAACCTCAAGCAAAAAATATAAAAGGCTTTATGTAGACAGTTCACCATCAACAAATACAAATATCCAGATGTTCTGAATCCAGACGCCTTCCATGCTTTACAGTTTACTATGACCTTACATCAAGGTTTGAGGATTCCTTTTATTCTGCTGTCATTCTCCTCCACGTGACCTCGCTATCGATTCCTAACACTCGTCTTTCCTTCCATCCTTTCTCCCACTGCCTTCTTGCCAGCCCTCTTTCAGCCACTGTCTTCTCGCCAGGCCTCCTCCATGTCCTCTGTGCTCCCATTTTTGCTGTTCTTGCAGAAGCCCTGGGATGCTGATTGTCACAATGCGACTGCAATTATGCAGGATTCACTACAATTATAGTATGCAATTACTTCAATGAGACCGACCAGGCAACTTACTCAATGTTACATACTGACTTGAGCGACCTTGAAATTAGTCTGACTTAAGAGGTTGATTTACACACTCATTGTTACAGTCCTGTCACAGCCTCCCATTTCAACTTTTAAAAGTTTTCCAAGACCTTAACAAGAACAATATCACTTAATTTCTCTACTGTTATTCTTTTATACAGTAAACCTTGAGTAGAAGTACAAAATAATGTCACAAAATATTTATTGTAGATCTATAATAGGTTGCAATAACATAATAATGAAATAATGCCATAATATGAAATCAGTTTCATTTAATACTGTATGAAAGTCATTCTCTCTTATTCTTAAATGCTGTTTTAACAGTAAAAAAAGAAAACGGCAGGAACAAACTCGATAAGACAAAGACCACCTGACGTACATTTTGACACGCCTTGCAGCTAAGAAAATCGAGTATGTTAAACCACGTACAGTAGCACCACTGAGACGAATCCAGCTCACCACGCTGGAGGAAACCCCTTGATGATTCTTTCACTGATTCGGTGGCACAGCCCTCGAGTGAAGTACAGCAAGGAATTGGGATGTACAGAAGACTATCACACTCGCTAGATGTCCACTGAAATGGTGAAGTGAAAATGCTTCAAAGTATCCACTGCTTTTCCCCACTGGCCAAAACATCTCTTTCAACTCAAGCAAGCCCTGTTCCAAGTGTACTGCTGCCTGAAAATGTGGTCAAGCTTGCGTTTCTACAAATTTGCTGACCTCCTAGGCTAGGAATGTACATTAAGTCTAAATATTAGGTGAGTGTTTTGTGTTTTATTAAGCACTTTGTGTTTTTATTAAGCACACTGTAGTAGCAAGAAAAAACACATTGTTGTAATCACTTTTCTTTCAGATTTTGTTGAAATCATCGAGTATATTGAACTGAGGCACATTTTCGGGAATGGAACCAAATCGTGAGCAGAAAAACAAACCTTGGAGCCCAAGGAACACAATTTGGACTTACAGGTCTCTTCGTTCGTATGTCTGAAAGTTCGTATGTCTGAAAGTTCGTAAGTCGAGAAGCGTCTGTATATACAATGACAAGAAAAAGATGGCTGACAGCTGGAGAAGTTGCAACTCACACAGCTCTTAGCATGAGCCAAAAGGTACTAAAATACTACCCAAGGAAAGCAGTGAGCATTATCCAAGGACCCCGGCATGCCTGGGGACTGTCCCACTGGGCAGGGGGTGCAGTGACAGCTCATGATGATAACGACAAACCCGCAAATAAATAACGCGAACTGCTGCACACAGAGCATCACCCCAGGGTCCTTAGACCAACTTATAGCAATTGGATCTGCCTCCACTGTGCTGGTAACCAGCATCTCTGGATTATAAAACAGGTGAGGTGATCCATACATGGTGCACACTTACATATTCATGGGTAACCATTTGTTCTCAAGTGCTTTACAATTATTAGCAAATTTTGGCACCCGATTTGATAACGAGCCACCCAGCAGGAACAAAGCTGTCGTGATGAACTGGACATGTGAGTGTATAAAAAGCTAAATACTCCATATATTTAACTAGCACCAAGTCAGGAAGATCGTCCCGTTCTTGCATAATGACTCATGCTGTTATGGCTTCACTGGTCAGTATGTGCCTGTCCCCTGTGTGCATCAGAGCCAGCGCTACAGACCTGAACAATATATTGCGACAAATTACAGTGTAGCAATTTTCAGACCACTTACCAGGAAGTGGGAGTCAGCCTAGTGGTTCGCTGGCTTACTTATTACTTCTGTTTACAGCAATTAAATCCATGTCACTCATTGCCTCACTGATAATTGAGACAAAGTTGTTATGAGAAGCAGAGTAATGGAATGAGAGGATGTAGTTCAGCAGAGGCAGATATGCTGACGTAAAGGTCAGTTTGCTTAGCTCTGCACCATAATATTCTAACGTTCATTTCTTTTTACAAGTCTAAATCGATGTACTTTATCTATAAATACTACTGTTAAGGTCTGTATACAGATTCACTTGCATCCAGGAATGGCAAGCCATGAGAAACGCAGGGCAGGCAACACAGAATAAACAGTTCAAGTAAAACAATCCGATTAAAACTTGCAGGCAAGAATCTTCAGAACTGGATTAAGGAGTTTAAGGCTAATAAACACTGTGGCAACATGTTAATTTATAACGCTAAATTTAAAATTCAACTTGACATATCAGATTTAACTAGACACCTTGAAATGTCACTTCACATTCAAGAAGCTACCAGTCTCTCCTCCCCCCACAAATTGGCTGGCTGGCTGGTCATTGCTGTAATGAATTGCCTTTATGGCTGCGATAAGCAAAGGCATTTCATCCTCAACAATGAGCAACATTGTATTAAAAGCATAAAGACCGTCGGTGCCCCTGAATGATTTCAGTCTCCTTTACATCCACCCACCCTCACCTTCTCAATTTACAGTATAGGTTGTGTCTAGGTTTGATCTTGCTCATTCATAGCTTAGAGTTAAAATATACTGCCCAGAGCAAAGCAGAGACAGGGAAAAAATGCCCTGTTCATTTCTGTGACAGCCTCTCTCAGCTCAGACTCCCCAAAGGAAAAAAAGAAATAAAAAAGAAATAAATCATACTGCACACAAATAATTTTGTCTTAGGATCAAGAACGATGAAGGAGAACTTCAGCTATATTTGAACAGCTGATATATGTGGGGAACCAAAAAAAAAAAAAAAAAAAGCTAATGGGAAAAGTAACAAGCAGAGTGTGAGAAACGTCACTGGGATTTCTGCCAGGGCCTGCAGAGCCCGCGTCTAAGGCTGCAGAAGACCACGGAGCTCCAGGGACACCAATCGGACCACATCAGGCATCCACAGCCATCTGACACCGCTCTTTTCATTCAGCCTCAAAGCTGCCCTACTTCTCGGTGTGGCCACGCAGTGTGTGTGGATGGAGTTTTAGGCGAGGAGGAGTCACAAAGGAAACCGGACAGCATCTGCCCACCTTCCTGTGCACACAGGATGATCTTTAACGTACAGCATCTGTCCCAAATCCCCACCACCCCCGCGCGTCTCACCGACTCGAGGCTCCACGGTCCGGTTTCCATCCGCATCCACGAAGATGAAACGCCCACCGCCAAAGTCCGTGTCGTAGTCTGACAGGTACAGCAAAGACGTGTAGTCAAAGGAGCCGTATGTCTCCTGCGTGAAGAGGTCACTATCAGCCCAGGGTCCAGCCCTACTACAATGATAAGATACAGTGCCAGGCAAAGGTCTGGAAGACCTTTCATGTGTTTGTCTCTTTTCTAGATATGTTATTCACCTGATAGCAAAAGACCTCACGGCAACGAAATATGGCAAAGACCAAAAGGAGTTTTCAACATCTCAAATTCTCTCAAATTTTACACCCTTCGAAACAGCCTCCTTTTGCTTCCATAACAGCATTGCAGACTCTTGGCGTTCTTTCAACCAGCTCCCAGATGTAGGCTCCTGAAATGCTCCTCTAACAGCCCTGAAGGAGTTTCCACAGGTTCCGGGCACAAGTTGGCTACCCAAACCAGGGATTTACGTCAGGGGATTGTGGGGGCCAGGTCACCTGTCACAACACTCCATTTCTTTCCTTGTTCACAAGAAAATATTTAGTACACAACCACAATGTGTACTTGTTGAGAAAAGAAAAAAAAAAAACACAAATGATTTTCAGTAGGTGTTTCCAGACTTTTGACCAGTACTGTACTGTGTTCGTGTTCATTAATTTGAAATGGCTAGCTAGACAATAATGGTATTGATAAAATTATAATTTTCCACAGTAAATGGGGTTAAGTAAACCAAATGACCTAACACTCAAACATTACATTTTATTATTAGAATATTAACTATGGCTTCACTGTTTTTTTTTTCCATGCAGTGAAGCCCACACCAAATAAAACATATATAAGCAAACACTTCAGGGCAGCTAAATCATTTGTCAATAATGGATACAAAAATATAGTTGTTCATTAATCATTAATTTAGATTTGTAGATAGTTCTAAAACTCCCCAGTTAAGAAAGGAATTCAACCATAAAACCAAACTATGCCGCAATCACAGTTTATGTCCAACCTTTTTTATTTCAGGCAGCAGGCTCTTGGCTTGGGGGCACCCTAACTACAGCTTGATAGATTTCACTTGAATGGATCAGAACTCGGTTAAGAACAAGAAAACCGAGAGCGAGAATTCACTTCAATCCTCCTTGGTAACCCGAGGACTGGTGCCACTGTGAGCGTCAGTAACTATATCAGTATCGCTGCACATGATGACATCCTGAGCTTGAACACAAGTGACGTGGTCAAATCCGCATTTGCACCAAACCATCAGCTATTCTGCTGCCTTTTTCAGTACAGAAATGAAGCGATACGGTCAGATCAAGACGACATCATCCATTCATTTCCAAAGCTTACGTAAAGCTAAGGATAAACAAGAATAATTGCTCGATTTAACTTACCCGTATTTGTTAGCGTTAACGTAAAAAAAAAAAAGACTCAATAAGGTTCTGTTAAAAAGAACTATAATGCAGATGCACAAAGCCTCCATTCTGAAATGAAAACAAATGTATATGCATTATGACGCGGTAAGTATCATAAAACACCTGTGGATGCTGGATGCATTTATAACTAAAGTGCAGTGCTGCTTTACTAATCATACCAGATCTCTTTGCGTGTGGGTGCCTGCGTTTAAATCACCTTGTCAATGTGAGGGTGCCAATATTCATCATGCGTGGTTTTGGCGGTGCTGCTGTTGATCCGGGAGAAGAAGGTGGGCTTCGTTAGGTACAGCAGTGAGGCGTCCAGACCAAACGTCTCAGCTATCACCTGCTGAATCCTTCCACGTACATCCCTGATATGATATACTGTATCAAAACTTTGTTTTTTTTTAAAAAAAATCACAAATAAACAGTATGTGCTCAACTTGCAAGAGGACCTGTAAAAACAGGGACTGCGAAAAAGACGGCTGAATGAGAAAGGAGTCGGTGTTTGAAAATAAATTTAATGAGGAAACTTCTTACCGATAGAGGCGAAAATCCTCCTCAGAAAAAATGTCTTTGATCTGGTCCCCGAAATACCTTCAGCAATTGAGAAGACATGAGATTAAAGTGGTTTTGCCATTTCAGGAAAAAAGAGAGAGACCCTGCCGCTCAGCATTATCAGAAGGTATTGATTAAGACTCATAAGTAAATACACCCAGGAATTCCTATATTAATACGAAATGAGGATTCACAATTGAAGCGGGACACGTGGCGAATTTGGTAGACATAGGGCCCACCGCCAGTCTGAGGCGGCCGCCCCCTTCCCGCTCATAAGAACACCTGCCAATTTGTCATTGCACCTCGGAGCCCTGAGACCTGCTCAGTGAATTAGGAAGAAGCTTTATAGGAGCAGCAGAGGACGTGAGCAGAGAGTTAAACACCTCCTGCAGGGCATTGGAAGAGGAAAGAGGGAGCGTTTGACAAAATTACCTATTTGATACCAAAAATAAACTGGATTTTATTATGCATTAAAGTTTCCCACAGTTGTTCACCTTAATGTAAAACGGAAACCTACATAAAGACCCAACGATGGGGGATCACAGAGTTTCTCCAAGAGCAAAGTTAAGGAAACACAGAAGAATCATCAAATAAAAGGCTGCATCTGTGGTCTTGAGGGTTTCTCACCTGTAAATATTGACAAACTGCTTTCCCATTGACAAGGCCCCAGAATGCAGGTCCAGGATGGATGCCTGAGGAAGAGAAATGTTAGCGGTAGTAGAATTATTATTAGTAATAATGTAAAATAGTTGATTGCAACACATTTACACAAATAAATGTCCTACAAATACAAAGTGTTTCAAATCCGCTTTTTAAAAGCTTGCTGGTTTAACTGACTAAGGGAGAGTCCTTTGATGTTCTCCTGGTCTGTGCCATTTTTCTGACACAACGTATATGACTCTTCAAAGCCAAACTTGTCTATTCACCACTTATGTAATTACCCCCTGCCCATTGACTCATATACCAGAATTCTGTACCTGCGATATCTGTACAATTATGAATAAATGGATAGATAAATAAATCAATTGAAAGGTGCAGCAGCCATTACTGCATTTTCTGAAGCACTTAGGTACAGCTCTCACCTGGAAAGCTTTGCGCTAAGATTTTCTAACAAGAAGACGGATTCACCCTCGCTGTCTCTTTACCTTCCCGTGACTGGCAGTACACCTTACCCATTATTTTTAAACAACTGCAAGTACCACCACATAAAATGTTTTTGGAAAGCAATTACTTTTTGATGCATCCCACAACTTCAGGTGTTCATATATATTCATAGCCTATTTAAAGTGCTAGAAAACCCCATCTTATTCAGACAAGAGATAAGGTAATATATGACCTGGCAGGCTTTCTGAGGCAATCCAAGAGCCATTAACTAAAGGAACACCACACATACCACTGAATTACAGCCAGACCATGTGTGGCATAGGACTGTGCTCATCATCAGAAAGTCATCAGTTCAAATCCTGTGATTGGCACAGTGATGCCGCTGTTAGGTCCTTTAGCAAGACCCTTAACCCCAGTTGGTCCAAGCCTTACCCTGTTCTCTGATCCTCATTTGTATGTCACTCTGGACAAAGCATCTTTAGCTAAATAGATGCTAAATTCACAATAGTATACAGTGGTACCTCAGTACTTGTACTGATTAGAATTTGATTCTTAAAAGATGAACCAGTCAGTTTGAAAAAAGAAAATCATCTAGAACTCGATCTGAATCTCAGAAGTCAAACCATGAACGCCGACATAAGCTAACTTGCACGCGTGGGATAATGAGTCATGCAGCACGTCTCTCAGTGGAAACAAAGGGTAATGCTTCGGTCTCAGCCTCGCATTCGCTGTGATAGCATTGTTGGTGATAGTGCTTTTTTATTTTAAAATATCAGGTAATACATATATCATTTTGGTAGCAATTGCTCACCAAGAAATTCCGCAATAGTTGTACAAATGTTACAACCTAAAAGTGTGTGATTTACGAACATATTAACAAATACAGAGTAATAATAAAAATAAACAATGGAACGCATGGTATAGGGTACTGTTGGTGCAATGTTGGGGCATGGCTTAGGGTAGTGTTGGGGTACATTCTTAGTTTTGGTATCCATTAAGAAAAAAATGTTACACACGATGTAATGTTGGTGCACAGTGTTTTTAACCTTACTCATTGTTTGGATACATTTATTTTCTTACTTTACGAATTACTGTTTTTATAATGTGCTTAGATGTGTTTAGTTCAGTATATGCTCTTCTTGTTTTGTCCTGTTCATTTTGGGTTTAAATCCTAAAAAAAAAAAAAAACACTTTTGGGGCTGAGAACCAATTAATTGGTTTTCCATAATTTCTTATGGGGAAAATTCGATCAGAACGCAAACTTTTTATGATTCGAATGGATTAAGTTTGAGTTCTGAGGTTCCGCTGTACTTGGTAATTGTGTATATCTTTCATAAATACACTGCAGCCTGCCTAGACTGACACATTTTCTATATGGAGCAAGGTCAAGCAAGGAAACACGATTGATTGAAATGTTCAATGTTTTCCTTGAAGCTTGATATGTTCTTTACAGAACCCACATCCTTGTAATGAATTTATCATTTCCTTCACAGTAAGCAAGCTTAATGTATTGGGGCCGTTTATGAACCATTTTGTGCAGTAGCATCTATTAAGGCACATCCATCCATCTCATTCATCCAGCCACTTATCCTCGACAGCATCAGAGTTGTAGCACTCTGCCCTCTAGTGTACACTGGCAAAACAGCAAGCCTCCTCGATATGGTTATGCCTCTAGGCATATGAACATAAAAGATGAGAACCTGCACATTCTTTTGCAACGAATTGTCATAAAGCCCAGAACAAAACATTTCAACAAATCAATGGATTAAAAATTTGGTTAATCTTAGATATGACTAAGATGAGGCAGGAAGCATCAAGGTTTTTCATCCACCAGATACCAGGTACTTTTGTCCCTCCTCCATTTTGCAAGATATCAGCATTCATGCTGTTTGCACTCAATACAATTTCTGTAATTCATTGGTTGGTGTTATTGACTGCACTATTGTTTGTATATTGTCTGATGCAAATACATACTATTAATCTTAGTATACAAATACACACACACAAAGAATTCTGGATTATTTGTCAGAAAAGTACTCACACCTCCATCCGAACCACCCACTGACAGTCCCCTCTCGGCCAATCTGAAGGACAACAAGGGAAATTTGGCAAACTAGGGTAAAACCATATTAATGTGACAGTGTGTGAACAGATGTGAGCGACTATGAGGGTGTGGGCCACGTAATTAGCTTGATGAAAGGGATGCAGTGACAGCTTCTCCATATATCCTTTCACGAGAAGGACAAAGAGCAACTACAGCACCAGTAGTCCTACCTTGACAGACATTTTATAGAAACCTACTTCACAGACTGTAGGGCCATAACTGCCCTCATTTATTAATGAGGCAGAATAGACGAATTCCGTGTATTCATGACTTCCACCATCACTTGTTGAGTTATCCAGAACACACTTTACCTTTTTCCCCTCTTCGAGTGGAGAATTAAGCCAGTTGGTTCATTTTCTGCACCTATGCTCCCCAGAAAGGCAGGGTACCAACTGAAGACTAATCTGTTTTTGATTGTTTTTCAATACTTCATTGAACAATATTACCAAGACCACTCCCAAAAACAGCCGAAACAGGATTAAATTCCACTTGGTTTCAAGCAACTTTAAAAAGTTAAGGGATCATGATACTGCTTAAAAAAATAAATATGGTACCGACTGGTAGCAATGGTACTGTAATAATTCTGATATAATACCTTAGCACAAGTAAATTTGTTTTCCATAATACACAAGACCAATTGCTACCTAAACATAAATGAGTATAGTATTTTATCCACGTTATTCTGCATTTTATCCTTTGTTTTATCTTGAGTTACAGCTTCTTCCTATCCAAGGTCTCTTGGGGTGTTCCTGCGGTTCTGGCACAGTCCTGCTTACCTCCTGAGCACATGCGCCTCTTCCTGAGTGACCACATGGTCCGTAACAGCTCGCCCGCAAGTCTGAGGAGTACACCCTGGAGGAAAAGCACGGACCATCTGATGAAGCCTCATACCAGCTCAGCAGCAGGCCAACAGCACTGGAAATCAATCAGAGGCCCGCAGCCTAGACTGACCCTCCGGCACTTCACACCTCACAATGAAATAGACCTGGGCCCATATTCACAAAGCATCTTAAGGCTAAAAGCAGCTCCTAACTTAGTGGTAAGATAAAGAAGCTTTGTGAAAACGGGCCCTGGTGATTATGGATTTCTAAACCTCTTCGGTTCAGCTCTTAATATTCACAATTTGTACTTCTGCTGATTATTGAAAAGGGACAAATTCTCAATTGGGGCTATGCCTAAGTCCCAATAAAGGCCTACGTTACCATTTATTGGCAGCTCTAGCTTCACCAGAAGGGCCTTTAAAGCAGAACTATTACTGTACCTGTGCAACATTTATCAAAGCATTACAGATCCTCCAGCATGAATAAAAGCTCAAAAAAAATGTGAAACTTTGGGAGCTCACTATGCAAGGTGTAAAGTTTAATTTCAAAAATATATTACAAAGGCCAATGAGAAGACAGATATGTAGAAATTATTACAAAATGAGATATATTTTTGCCTTATTTAATACACCTCTATATGAGCACCATTAATTGCAGAAAAAACCTATCAATACAGTACTCGATTCCTTGCCATGATCGCTGTAGCATACCCTCATCAATGGTGGCAATAGCATCAATGATCCTCTGCTTTAGATTAGTTATGTCCCATACCTTTTTTTTTTACAAGGTGATTGAAAACTTTAATAACCACTGAGTACATAGAACGAATCTGATGAAGATATCTCATCAGTTGCCTTTGTAATATATTTTTGAAATTGTAAAGAGACTTTATGGACACCCTGCAGATTGAAAGGCAACCTAAAATTTTGAAAAAGGTGAATTATTTACACAACCTTTAAAATGATTTCCAATCACCATAACTATCATCATGCAGAGACAATGAAAATCAAACGGGAGAAAGAATTACAAACCCTGGGGACACACGGTGGCTTCAGCTCACCTGGGTATCGCTTGTATTTGTTGTAATCCTCAGAGCAGGGCACCTTAAACACTCTTGGCTGCTTAACTATCTCACTTTGCCAGACTAGAGTCTCTGTGATGTCATCCCCCCAGAGAAGGAACAGCCAGCAGGCAGAACATGCAGCAAGAGCCATCAACACAATCAAGAAGATCCTTGTTCCAGTCCAGAAGGGAGCATGTTTGGGTGCATTTTGTCTGCATTCAATTAAATGAGAAAACTTTTAGAAATGAAAAGTGTGTTATTAGTAACATTCAATGATACTCTCCAGTATAGGTTGTATTTTGTGTTGTCTTTACACTTTTTCTTTGTTCTGCACTATAGGTTTGTATACGTGCACTCCAGGTACCTTCCTACGATATGCGCAAAATCTTTGATCAAGGATTAAAATAGCAATTGCCAAGTAATTTTATGTCCTTACTTTCTCTGCATAAAAGGTTTATTTCGTTACAAAAATTATGGAGGGAAAGCAAGTTTTCAACGACTAAAACAATTATTGTGGAGTATATAGGTGTTGTACACTTAAAGAAAAACCGAGAAGTCAGGGATATGTTTTAATTTTAAGAACATGCTGGTGTAGCATTTTATACTTGCATTAATATTGCATTAATACAATACCTCGATTTCGACTCGATTTACTATCAATTTTAACTTTGCATTCTACGGAATATTATATTCCTGATAATAAAAGATGTAGACAATTTACAATTATGAGTGCATTTTTAATGTGGTTATGCATGTAAAGTCTTCAACATCTTCCTGGAGCTTGATCCCTAATTTAAAATGCAAATGGTTGGAACTTTAAGGTAATAGCTGAAATTGTCCAGAATTATCTTATGTAAAATAATGATGCTAAGTTGTAATTTTCAAGCGAAGCAGAGATCGCTACCTAAGTTATCGATGATACCTGTCAAACCCCGTACACGTACGCATGTGAAGGGCGTCATTTTTAATGTTCAGCAAGTCAAACATAAAGTAACTTTGGCAGTACAACAAATGCGACTTACCTAATCTTTTTGTAAATACCGTTAGCGTCTGTAGATTTTACATGAAATCGTCGCTGTATAGCCATGTTTTCATGCGTATACTGAACATGCACTGACCAGCATGAAATCCTTATGGCATCTGCTCGGTACCTGATCCGGTTAGGGGTCCAGCAACCGCGACAGGCGCGTGTTTCTTACTAGTTATCGGTCCTCGCGGGTCTCTGCAACTCCTGCCGTGTCTGTTGGATTTGAGAAATGATTGCTGCAAAAAATGTATGTCTTAAAATTCATTTTTAGTTGTGACTAATATACAATGCTATATCACTACATTTAATTTAATAGGTATTAATAATGTAGCAACAGCTTGGTTTTAAAATGGATGTTCGTTAAATGTAATGATTACATTAACTATTTATTAAATAATTTTATTTAATCGTTTTATCACTTAAGACTCATATGTGTATGATTATAAGAAAGTTATATGGGGACTCGTAGATCTCGTTTATACACTATTCACTAATTAAAATAACAAATTAAACCTGTGGGCGTTTCTTATATCTGTGTACGTCCGGGCCAAAGGTACGCAGAGGGAAGATTTATCGATCGCTCATACTCGGCTTATTGTGTCTGAAATATGCAGCAAGACAGAAGTAATCGATATATTTGCGAGCCCGGAAAACCTAGGCTTTAAGAGACTGCCTTTTGCTACGCTGGGTAAGGCAATATATTTTCAGCTGGATCACAAACGTTTCTTTTAGGAAACACCTGTTGGACTGTTTGCCAGATAGAGCGCCTTGTTACTTGTCGTCAATGTAATAGAAATGCATTCATATTTGGTAGCAAATGGACGTAATGAAATTTAATGTGTTGATGGAAACAAGCTCTTCGTAGTCTTTAGCTGGTTGTAATTATGTGTCTCGTGTAACGGCATTATTAATACTGTTAATGACAATAAAAATCAAAATGTTAATTATACGTAGTTTTTATGGTTAATTTATACTGCCATTAACATTTCTGTAGCTAACAGATATCATTTGTGGTTTTGGGGGAAAAGTTTGCCAACGCTGGATTTCTTTTAAAATCTAAGTTGTAATCTTAGCTGTGAAAATGAAGACCGTATTGTTTATCAAACAATAACCAGTTTATTTCGTATAACCAATGTTGGTGATGGAAACATTTGTGAAGACAGAGGGGGCGCTGCAGTATCACTAACGCTGGACTCTGTTCCATCCACAGCAGTACTCTGTGGGATACTGAGTGTATATTAAATATTATATTAAATATTACTCAGTTCTCGGGGAAAATATTGAAACTGAAAATAAAAAATAGATACAATTCTGTTTGGTTACTTATTTAATAAGTATACTTGATTTTCTTTTTAATGTTGTTTTCTAGTCAACTGATAGGTGTTCTTAATAAAAGTATCTGCTGTCCATTTATTGCTCAGAATATCATGTGCTAGATATCTGGTAAAGGGTGGGTTATGAGAAGTTGCATAATATCTTTATTATTGCTTATTCACCAAAGTTTATTTTTACAGAAATGCTTGACTGATTTGTATTTCAGTTATTACATTTTAACATTTAATTTGCCATAGCTTTTGTAGAACTATCCTTTCCCATCTAATGGCAAAACTGCAGAATGGTTCCATTTTTCTTGCATATAAAATATTGATATCTTAATGACTGTGTTTTATAGTAAATAGATTTTTCTTTAAATACCTCCGTGGGAGTTTATTTGCCCAATTTGCTATTTGTTTATGAATGGCAATCACTCCAGTGAACCTGAAAAGAGTGTCATACCAGTCTCACTACTTTTCAGTTGGTCAACAATGCACACACCCAAATTTAGTTTCGTCTTTTGACCTCACGGAAACTTCTTGGTTTTGTCCCTTGTCAGTTGGTTTTGTTCTGTGCTCAGCCTCTGTAAGGGAAGTGTGAAGGAAAGTCCATCTGCTTGTTTTTTCCAAGCCCATCCCTGTGTCATGAGGTTCTGCTCTCCATTCCAACCAGAATGGAACACACAGCAATTAAGATGTAGCAACTCTTTGTTTTGTTTTTTTTGTTTATTTGGAATTATCTGATGCAATTACTGTTTGTAATATAGATCCACAAATAATGTTAAAGACATTATTGGTTTTAATATAATCCAGTCATGTCGGTGCATGTCATTCTTTAAAAGATCTGAAATTGCTTCTAATTTTGGTTTAACATTAAAACAGCAGATTTTGCAAAACAGAAGGTTTGTGGTTTCACTGCACTTATTATTTTTGTCTTCTGTGAACATATTCCTCTGTAATTCTACCAGGATTTGACTGTTGTTTTTTTTCTTATATAATATTAACAAAAACAACTGTGTTGCATGTTACATGAGACATGGCATGGAGCCACATGCATGGAAGAACTTGTGCACATGAAGAAAAAGAATCATGTGGCTGTATTAGTGTAAGACGTTATAGGCGAGAGGGAGGAAGAATCAGCTCAGCATGATGTCATAGAAGGATTTAATGGTATCATTCAAAGATGCTGCAAATTGGAGTGATCGGTGAATCATCACTATCACTTTTTCCGGATAGATTTTTTTGTTTCTTGGCTTTCAAAACTGAATAACTCTGACTACTGCCTTTCCCTGCATTTCAGATCCACACAACTAACATAACATGAGCGTCCCACCATGGAGCAGTGGAATGAAATTGGTTCACTTGGATCTCAAAGGGGCTCCTCCCAGAATCACATACCTGCGAAAGGTACCATCAGCTAACTATTAAAGAAGTTATCCGGCCCTGAAGGGTCCACGACTGATGTCAGTAATATGAAATGTAAAACGCTTTAGAATTTTCAATCTTGTCTATGTATATATGTTATTCTGTAAAATATGTATATATGTTACTAACAAAAACAACAGAATGTTGCATACATCATGAGACATGACATGGAAACAGAAAGCATGAAAGACCTTGTGCACATGAAGAAAAACTAAAGAACCAACAAAACGGTAGCACATTTACATAATAAATTGCACTTCAAAATTGTGTCTACGAGATGGTGACGTAAATTTAATGTCTAATACTGGTTGTTGTCCAGTTATGATCATCCATCTTCCATCCACTTAACTTAGGGTGATTATGAGCAACGTTACCAGAATTTTTTGTTATATCAAATGCATAAATTAACTGAGACACCACACGATAGCTCCATTGGGAAGCCTAAAAACGTGGACAGAAAAGATGACATTTTGGAGGAATGCCATCTATGTGGCCCTCAGAGCTGCTGTTAAATTTAAATCGGCATGGAGTTGCTTTAACACGCGTTGCTTGTGTCCCGTTTCCGTTCCCGTCTCTCTAGCTGATACCCCTGTTTGCTCAGCTCGGTGCCCATGGGTTACTGTTGGAGTATGAGGACATGTTTCCCTATGAGGGGAAGCTGGAGGTCCTGCGAGCTGCCAGTCACTCCCCATACAGGTGTGGCTTATCTGCTATCCTATCTGCTCAATAGGGATTCAATACTAATTCATTTGTGTTGCTGAGGGTTCTTCTGCATACTCCTGTTTCCTACCAGAACATGCATATACGCTAAGTGGTGTCTATAGTCCTTACCTGAATGTGCGGCTCAAATGTCCCCAAAATGTGGTAAAACCTGTTACTTTTCGGGGGGACCTTTACTTTCAGGTCCCCTCAATATAAACCTCAGTTTTATAAACATCTGTGAATGCAATCAAAAAAACTAAAAGCGAAAAGTCTTGTACTTTGCCTGGTCTCTTATGGATAAGGTTAGAGCTAGGTAAGGATTGGGGTTATCATACTTAGGGTTAGGGTTTTGTCTATATAAATGAATGAAGAGTCCCCACAATGATTGCAATACATGAACTGTGTGCGTGTTCGCGCCCCCTGTGATGAACCAGCCCAGTTCAGGGCATATGGTTAGAAGGTGGATGATTTGTTTATTTGTTAGTAAATATACACTGAATGTAAATTAGTAAATATTTGATTATTATTTTATTCAGGCCATCCATTTACAACAACTGCTTGTCCTTCAGGGCAATTGTTGCTCAAAGCCTAAAGTTATTTGGGTGATAGTCCATCACAGGGACTGCATAGACACACCCTGACAGGTTCAGTGAGTGCTGAAGGTGCTGCAGTGTGTGGAAGGCCAACTTCCTAACACAGGAAAAAACAATGTGCAACTGACCGAGCAGGAGCCGAAATTCAAACACATACTGTATCCCTGCAGGTGTCACGCAGCATTGCTGCCAGCTAAATCACTCTTGTTTGGAAATAAAGCTGTATGTTTAGGTTAATGAAATGAGCCCAATCTGGTGAGGTTCTTTTGCAATTCTGAAGTGCTTTTCACAGCTGTTGTAGCTACATCAACCTTCTGAAAAGAACAGGCATTGCATAATATTACACGTTTTAACACCCAGTTTATATTGCAATGTATTGCAGTCTTAAAACTTTAATTGACTTGTAAGTGGTGTGTTTCCTAAATGTGATGATCATTCCTGGTGTTCTTCTCCAATGCAGTCGTGCAGAGATCCAGTCAATTCAGGATGCAGCCAGATCCAGTGGGTTGGAGGTTATTCCCCTGGTTCAGACTTTTGGACACCTTGAGGTGAGAGTGTAGCACCTATTGCATTAGCTTTGCTCCAAAATCTTATCTGTTGGAGACCTCCACCATTTGTTCTAAACATTCGATGCCATTAGTGAATGAATATTTTAGTGTATCTATTTTCACTTCTAAAGTGTGAGCTCATATTTTGAATAAAGTCACCTCACTTTTGTGCAGTTTGTCTTAAAGCACCAGCAGTTCTGGGACCTACGGGAGGTTGGTTATTGCCTTGGGACCCTGAATCCAAACAAGCCACAGAGTTTGCAGCTGGTGCTCGAGATGGTGCGGCAGGTGCTGGAGTTGCATCCTGACAGCAGATACCTGCATATCGGGGCAGATGAGGTAGGGAACCTATAACAGGAAAAACCATTTCCAGATTCCAAGCAAGTTATGGCCCATAACAAGTAATATAATACAATGAAATGCCTTTATTGTCACTGTGCATAGCAATTACAAGGAAATGCAGAAGTCGATTAAATTTTCCATGAAATAAACCAAAGGAAACAGAACTTATTATTTACCGGTAGAGTAGGTTAAGTTGTTGATGCTGCAGGGAGTTGTGTCCACAGACACAGATCTCGGCCTACAAATGCAATGTCATTACAGGGCATTAGATAACAGGCATAAGAATTTTTCTGGACACCAGCTGCTTGGCTGCCTTGCTCTCTTCAGGCTCCAGACCTCCCATTAGCCTATAAAGGACAAGTGGTTTCAGAAAATGTATGGATGGACCAAGTTTTGCTGCGATATGTTCACTTATGCCCACTTATGTTCACTTATGCGTTCACTTATGCGTTCACTTATGTTCACTTATGTGTTCACTTATGTTCACTTATGCGTTCACTTATGCCCACAATTTGATAAGCTGATTAGTAGCAGGCATCCGTTTGTTAATAAACATGTTGGACTTCACAATGGAAAAAGCACCACCAGCGTCTTTGTGCCTTGTTTATCCGCAATCTAATCTCTCCCATTCTTCACCCCAACTTCAGTGCTTATCGCTTCCATGATTCACCAACATGGTAGCATGTGGTGTGCTCCGCTAACCAAATTTAATAAACGTAAGGATATGCCAGGTTAATATGATTGCTAACTTTTTGGCATCACAGAACACCTCTCTGTAGTATTTTAGGCATTCTACTAATCTGCCTGTCATACTATGGGCATAAGTAAATGCTCAAATAGCACCGAAAACCAGCTTCTAGACAAATTTTTAGACTTATCTAAGGCGTTAGTGATTATTGCCCATGTGCACCTATTACAATTACAGCATAGCGTCTACAAATATATCATGCCTCAGTATCATCTCTATGCAATCCAAAATATTTCCATGCAGCAGAAGACAAATGTCTTTTGTTGACCTGTTTTTATTTGCTTTTCTCCTCCTGACTTGTTAAATTTACCACAGACCAGGGTGTCCGCGGGGTTTTAAAAAGTATTAAAAGGTGATAAATCAAAATTGCCAAATTTAAGGCCATTAAAAGTGT
>JABFDZ020000097.1:12936185-12947277 GCA_019775955.2 Pollimyrus isidori
GGGGCCATAACAGGGGCCAAGAGCAATTCTACAGGGGCCCTGGCCCACCCTGGCCCCCGTCTAGAACCGCCAATGATGGCGCTGTCGCCTCACACCTCCGGGGTTGGAGATTCAGATCAGCTCCGGGTTGTGGAGTTTGTGTCTGTGTCATGTCGGTTTCCTGTCACAGTCAGTCTAATAATATGTAGTTTGGCTAACTGGTGTCTTAAAATCACCAACTGTGTGCATGTGTGCCCTGGGTTAGACTGGCATCCCATCCAGGGCATACCCCAGCCTTGTGCCCTATGGGTCTTCAACCCTCCCTCCTGTGAACTTGACCAGGATAAATAATCATACGACAGATGCATAGGTTATTCAAAGTACTGCTCAGATTTATTTGGTTTAAAACATTATAGTTATAGAGATCAGAGAAGCAAGAAATCAAAGTTAAATGATGGCATACAGTATCTACAGTAATGGCATCTGAGTGCAGACCGGCACAACATTAACAATTATTCCTACAGTAAAATAATATTCAATATCTCTTGACCTCAGCGAACATTTCTGATAAAACTTTTAAAGAAATAGATGGACTTACCGTTACAATAACAGATTAAGCACTAAACTTAGGGTGTATATATATATAGCTTCCCTTAATTCGTGTACATGTTTAGTGGTTGTGGCTACGAGTCAACGTGGATGGACATACTAGACGAGTTACACTGTTTTGAGGCATCACAAATGCAAAACTCTGTTCACTTACATACATCTGCGTAAAGAACGAGTATATCTGACAAAGAAGATACAAGACTACATTACAAAAATGCAAGACCAAATGTAAGGTGAATTAGACCGACTTTAAGTACTGAAGAAGCGTTACGTGCATCACCGCCCAGACGTACAGCTGTCAATATAGCCTATTACAGGATAGCCTGCACGTAACGTAGGATTTCGTTTAAAAATTAAATTGATACATACCGGCGGTCCCAAAGCCCTTCATGTTACTGACCCCAAAGTCGGTCGGTGACCGCAGTGCAGCCCTACACAACGTGCGCCACGCCATTTTCCCTGCCGGCGTGACGAAAGAGTGATATAACCTGCGGTCACATGACTACGTGCGCAATGACGTTTCCGGGTACCGTACGTCATCTGCACAGGCATCAGACTGCCACCCATTCTGGCAATATACAATTCCGAGGAGGAAGAACCCCGAAAAATACAGTCTTTTACACCTCAATTAAAGTTCAGGATAAGAAGCCATTTCTGAATAATAAGGTAGGTATTTTTTTTCGAGAAAGATCGGTACTTGATTTTACGTATATTTTTTATTAAGGAATAGATGCATGTACGATGACTGTAATGCACTGTTTATGGAGGTCAGTGCAAATTTCATTCATATAGATAGTTGTCATTCGTACGCTTATGTGAATGAATATGCAACTAGATGTTTTCGTCGTTATTATTTGTCTATTTAGTGACTTGTCAGTTCTATTATTAACGAAAGATGGTGCCTATACAGTTTGGTGCGTATATAGTCTATCCAGTCTTTCAGTTACTAAGGCTGAAGCTTGTTTTAGAAATAGTCATTTGAGTTTCATACATGTTTAAAATGCAGTGTATGAGTACATCTATTTAACATTATCTGCGTAATGACAAATATATATTACTACAATTATGTATCACGTGGTGTGTAGCTGATTGGTGGATGGTCTTTTGTTTACAAGAAGAGTTAGAGCTAGAGATTTAAACTTTGTTGTTGAACGCGGCTTTTGGTTTTAAAACTATCTATGCTAGTGTAATCATACAAATGGGAAACCCCCGATTTTTTTCTTTATTTCTATCAGGGGATATTAGGTCTGCGGCTATGTCCCAAAATCTGTGCTGCAGCATCTGCTTGGACCAGTTCAAGGTCCCGGTGACTATTCCATGTGGTCACACCTTCTGTCAGAAATGCATCGCAGTTCATTGGGACAAGATGACTGAAGCCAATATGGATATAAAGTGTCCAATATGCAATGAAAAGTTTGACCCCAGACCCACGCTGAAACGAAATGTGACCCTGTCTGATGTGACAGAGACAATACAGTTAGGTACAGAGAGCCAGGGTGCCACCGCAGTACCCAGGCAGAGCACCGTGACAGCTCAAGCCCAGGTACTCTGTGACCGACACAAAAAGGCCCTGGTCTACTACTGCAAAACAGACAGCATGTGTGTGTGCTGTGAATGTGCAATCAGAGAGTGCAGAAACCATGAGCAAGTCCTGATGGAGGAAGAAAAGCAGCGGCGGGAGGCAAGTCACATTTGCTTTGCCTTTGATTTGTCTAATTGATGTCACCTGACACCATGATCTCATTTTAAAATGTTAAGGCGGAAAGTGTGCTGTAGTTCAGAGCATGCATCTATGCATTTTACAGGAAGGGCTGAAGAAGAAGAGCAGAGAGGTGTATAAAATCAAGGAGGACACAGAGAAGAAGATCCAAGAGCTCTCCGAGAATATTAACAAAACCAAGGTTAGAGAGGAGCTGTACATTCAAATCTAGTTGCGAGTTTGACTTCTGTTGTTCGTGGCGCAACATTCCCAGACATCGGTGACGCGCAACTAGATTTGACGCGTGACCAAGCAGACGTTTTTAATTCTATATGCTGGATGTTTCAAAGCAGCTTAACTGTCAGGTGCCTAGGTCTTCCTGGGTTGTTGCGCCAATCCTGCTGTCCATGCTTATCCATCCTGCACAGTGCCAACTTACCTGCTTGGATGAAAAACCCGGTGCAAGGAAAATCTGTCAGATTGAGATGAGGCTACAGCTCATTCTCAGGTAGAGAATAGGAAGAAGGCAAATAAGAAATGTAGTCTGATATCTGTGAATATTTCTTTGAATATTTTTCTGCACATATACAAAAATCATGATTTTTACTAGACTAATATCAACAAAAATTTAATTCCTGGGGCTAGCACTGTTGCCTCACACCTCTGGGACCCGGGTTCTGGTCTCGTGTGTGGAGTTTGCGTGTTCTCTCCGTGTTGTCGTGGGGTTTCCTCCGGGTACTCCGGTTTCCCCCCACAGTCCAAAAACATGCTGAGGCTGATTGGGGTTGCTAAATTGCCCATAGGTGTGCATGTGTGAGTGACTGGTGTATGAGTGTGCCCTGCGATGGGCTGGCCCCCCCACCTCAAGAAGGACATTGCTGCCTTAGAAAAGGTGCAATGGAGGGCTACGAGAATGATTCCTGGTCTTAGAGGAATGTCTTATGAGGAGAGGTTAGCTGAGCTGAATCTGTTTAGTCTTGAGCAAAGGAGATTAAGGGGGGACATGATCCAGGTATATAAGATTCTGACAGGTCTGGATGCTGTTCAGTTGAATGGCTGTTTCAATATCAGTCTGAATACTAGAACTCGTGGCCATAAGTGGAAATTAACGGGAGAACATTTTAAAACAAATTTGAGGAAGCACTTCTTTACGCAGCGAGTAGTTAGTGTATGGAATAGTCTTCCTGCTAGTGTAGCGGAAGCTAAATCCCTGGGTTCCTTTAAATCAGAGCTTGATAAGGTTTTAACTACTCTGAGCTATTAGTTAGGTTCTCTCCAAATGAGCTTGATGGGCCGAATGGCCTCCTCTCGTTTGTAAATTTCTTATGCTCTTAATAATAAAAAAAACATTTACTTTTCTATGTACTGTATGATTTGCATAAATCTGTGTATTTGTAACACAAATATATTACAATGACTTTTTGTAGTCTTTCTGTTTCCCATTGATGCAGCCTCTTCATCTCTTTCCTCAGGCGTCCCTGAAGCAGACCTCCCTTTGGGTAAATGCGAAGTTTGCTAGCCTGGTGAAAGTGCTGGCAAACAAACAGGAGTCAATACTAAGCTTCATAGAGCAGGAGCAGCAGGTAGCCCTCAGTGAGGCGGAGACTAATCTCAGCACACTAGAGGACAGAGTCCAGCAGCTGGGTGAGATCCAGGGGCAGATAGCTACTCTGCAGGGCATGACTGATATCCAGCTCATTCAGGTAAATTTATGTTTGAATGCCAACCCAAGAATTCCACTCAGAGTTGCTGTACCATGTTCCGGCTGTGACCCGGTCACTGTGGCCGGTCACGATCACATTC
This sequence comes from Pollimyrus isidori, assembly GCA_019775955.2. NCBI lineage: Eukaryota > Metazoa > Chordata > Actinopteri > Osteoglossiformes > Mormyridae > Pollimyrus > Pollimyrus isidori. The sequence goes on from JABFDZ020000097.1 coordinate 12,940,276, forward strand.
ACTCTAGTCAGTGCTAATGGTTCCACAAGAAGCTCCATGGAGAAATTCAGAAGCAGCTTCTGGGACACTTCTGAGATTTCCCAGCCACCCTACAAAGCAGGGTAACATGATGTTGGAGCAGAAATGCAAATGCAGATATGAAATAAATATGATGAATATATTTTTGTTTGGTTGAATGTAGTTTTAACAGCTACAGCCACAATGTTTGACCAAAGTCATTCATAACTGGAATTAACTGTATTAACACTGTCAATAGAGCACAGCACAACAAAGTAGAAAATAACAGCATAAAACATTTAAAACAACCAAAAAAAGTAACAATTTATCTACGTAGGTGACTTACCCACAGTAGGACAAAAATGAAAAGAAAAAACCAACTGAAAAACTAGTGAGTCAACAATGCTGTGCTTCTGAAATGCTTCTGATGGGTACAAGGACGCGCAGTGGATAGAGCAACACCACATTACAACCGCTCTTGGTGGAATTCTGGGCATAGTGTGTTACTGAGAAATGGAGAAATCAAAATGAGAGTCAAAATGGACTCACAGTCAATCACAATATATGCATATTCATGTGTGTAACTTCCCTGCTGACTTCAAGAGACAAAACACAATTTTAAGTATGTCAATGACCAAAAATCTTTCCAGGAATCAAGATTAGTCGAGGTCCCTCAGATGAAAGACATTCCTTTGGACGTCCCCACAAACCTACAAGGCAGGCTGTCCTTGATCACCGATGTCTTGTCTCAAATTTCCAAGTTGGTCTCGGAAGACCTGGAGAAAGCAGTAAATGCAGCTATCGGGCAAGACAAACAAGGTATGTTGGTTGATTCTTAGGTCTAAACGAAACCGTTAACGCGTCACCGTTGATCCCTTATCCACATATGTACGTTACCTCCGTTTAGGCTCACCTCAGGATAAGCGTCCTGTGCTAGCTGTAGTCCCAAGTCCTGCTACACCTTGTTCTCCAGCAGTCAAAGAGGGACTCAGTGCATGTAGGTATCATTTTAAGACGTTATCCTTGTTATTCTGGAACATAAACTTTGTCGTCTGCAGCTGCTTTCAAAATTTTGACTATCAGCTATTGTATTGTAGTATTTCAGTGGACTTTGACTTTCATTTTATTTCGAACGAACAACCTCCTTGCCTGAGAGGTTGGGATACTCGAGTTGGTATTCATGGAACATATCCCCTTCTCTCTCACAGTCCACTGCACCCTCACTTTTGACCCATGCACTGCCAATGCTAATCTGCAGCTGTCCCAGGGGAACCGACGAGCAGAACATCTCGTCTCGGGCCCCCGCCAGGTCCCCTCGCACGAGGCACGCTTTGACACCACCTGGCAGGTGCTGTGCTTCGAAAGTTTCAGCCATGGGCAGCACTACTGGGAGGTGGAGGTGTCCAAGCCGTGGGCCTACTTAGGGGTGACATACCAGGGGATCCCACGCAAAGAAAAGGGGAAGCGCTGCATGGTGGGCATGAACGAGCTGTCGTGGAGCCTACAGCTGGACGAGAGGCAGCTGAGCGCCTGGCACAATGGCAGGAGAGAGGCAGTGGCGGGGCACCCTCAGCACCACAGGATCGGGATGCTGTTGGACTATGAGGCGGGGACTCTGACCTACTATGGGGACGGCCAAGCCCGCCTGCATGCCTTTCACTGCGCCTTCTCCCAGGAGTTGTTCCCAGCCTGCTGGATTGGTGAGGGAGTGAGCATCACCCTCTGCACTCCCTGACATGAAGACAGCAACCAATGCAGTGTCATTGTTCTCCATTTACAACAAGGACGTTCCCTGTATCTGTCCCACCCAACCTGCTTCTTAGTGATGATGATGCTTTTTTCCCCTGTTGTAAGTCCCCTTGCTGGCTTAGAACCTCGTACTGCTGAAGTCATGTCATACTTTGAAGTTTCAGCATGGCCATCTTGCATGACATTTCTACTGAGCCAGATGGAAATGTGAAGCACAGTTTGAATATTTGATGTTGTACATGACCCTGTGGGAAACTTAATTTGCACAAGTCCATTCTTCAGCACAAGATGCGGGTAGTTCATGATTGTTAGCGTAATATGGGTAGGTTGGTAAAGCACATTACTGATGCTCAGTAAGACACTAAAGACTTCACACAAACTTGGTTTAATAAAATTCAGTTCACAGTATTCGTCACACACAAAATCATGCGTCTTTTTCCGAGTTCCACTTAGGCATAAATTAGTGAGACAGCGTTTTTATGGTGTTTTGCCCCATACAGTTATGAAAGAGAAGAGATGCATAGCCATTTCAAAAGTGCAAGACTTGGTATCTGCGCGGAACAGCCATCTGCTTAGTGCCAGCAAGAGAGAGCCTCTACAAGACTTGCAAACAAAGTGTTCAACTAAGAAGAGTTACAAAGTGCCTTCAAACAACTTAATTTACAACAAAAAATAATTATGACAGAATACTGACTAGGCAGATGTGAGAAATCTGACAGATTCAGTTGAAATGTGACAATCCATGGAGCTTTACACAGCCATGAAGGGGAAGCTCAGGGTCTTAGGAGAACAAGACTTCTATATACTGTACACACATTCTAAAATGCACATTCAGACAGTTACTATGCTTCCAACACAGCTGAAATAAGTCAGGAGCCGATGCCACACTATGCGAGTTCACCCAAGGATCCTGTCATTCCCTGGTCCCTTTTACTATGGGGTACTGTAGTTCCTGCTTCATCTACTGTATCCCCACTCACCAACAGAGCTAATACACATAAAGATGGTCAGTCGGTTTTTGGTTATATCTTCAAGCCTTGTGCATTTCAGCTACATCAGTCAGTACTGGCTCGAGAACCAGAAGATACTGCCCTGCATCTAATTCCACCCTCCAAGACATACTGGAAATAACTGACATCCAGAATGTTTCATTTGTCTTCTAGGTAACAAAACGCCAAAATCCACTTCCTGAAATGTAACAATACTACTTGAGGTGACATACTTTTTTTTTTTTTTTTTTCTTTTTAGCAAATAATATGCTCATACTGATCCTTGTGTGATGTACTCTTGGAGACAGGGAAAGAGAAGTTAAAGATTTGATACAGCTGTAGATGTTCCGAGGAGGGCACTGGAACAGTGTGGAGTACAGGCTGCATAGAGCACCTCACATCCAGGTAAGAAGAGAAGGCGACAGCGGGAGGATCCAAGCTGCAGCAGGTAGGACGTGACCCTGACCCCTACTGAGTCTTCTTGTCTTCAGGGGGTGAATAGGGCGGCGGCTTGTCCTGTGGTGCACATTGAAACCAACATGGCTATAGCACGTGAAACTCATGCAGTCTGAGAGTCAGCCTCTATCTTAAAATAACAGAGTCCGTTTTGCTGACAGGACACAGGAGATGAAGCCCGTCGCATAGAAACAAGGCAGTTTCTACTTCATCATTTGGAACATGAAGATCATTAATCTCATCATTTGCCAGGCTCTCTTATGTACCGGTTACTGACCGCTACCACTAACATACAATACTGTGCAAATGCCTTAGGCAGTGAAAGAAAATGATATTAAAATGATTTTCGTGTTGGTGTAAAAATATGTTGTGTCTGTCAAAGTGTGTCAGCATTACCATTTCAAAACCTCTCCTAAAGCCACCCCAGTATTAGCAGCAACCACCCACGCATTTTCTGACTCGACACCTAGCACATGTACACCACATAGGACCAATCAAAATGTCACTTTTTCAAACTAACTTAATTAAGCGAGCTGGTGGGGAAATGTAACAAATAAACGCAACGGCTGAGGTGCCCCCGAGGAGCCGAAGTGGAGTTCATCCAGCCATCCAAGACATCAGTGATGTTTTGGAGAACATAAATTCCTGGTACTTTTTACTGTGTTACAGATAATTTGCAGATGTTCTAATGCTAAATTGCGTTCTAAGCAAATATATATATATAAAACTGCCTAAGACTTTTGCAGTGCGCTGTATGTAATTCTACAGTATCAATAAAATTCATTAAAAAAAATTCAAATAATAATAATAATAAAATCAAACATCCCCTAGTAAGAAATATGAGACCGCATAATTCGGAGATTGTAGCACCAGAAAGATTTTGAGTAGGGAAATTGTTTCACAGGAGTGTGACATTCAAGCATTACTTGATTTACTTATTCAAGAGCAGTCCATGATCAGACCTTAGCAGCCTCATGTCGAGTTGTCTAGCTTGTTGCCTCTAGTGACATCTTTTGGAAAGCTGTTAAAACTCTATTATGTTTTAGATGACTGTAGGGCTTCCACAAAATTTCCTGTAGACAGCTCCGGTGTAGCTTTGTGGCGCGTAGTGGGGAAGACAAGGTATCAAAGTGAATAATCATTAAAACACAGCCCAATAAGAGTCACAGAGACCCCAAATTCAGCCATTACTGATTGGCTTTGTACTCTTACAGTAAATTTGGTAGACATCAGGAATCTTAAATATCCTAGCAGGGATGCGGAAATCCAACGCCCGACTCCCCCGACATGGGTAAATTGACCGTCGGACAAGAATGTTTTTCTGGATTCAGTTGTCCGCGGACAAGTGCAATTTTCTGGAGGAAAAAAAAGATTTATGTACGCTGTGCAGGGTACATTTTTACCACTACTTTCAAATTTTAAACATTTGGGTATGTACTTCGTGCGGAAACAGTCTACTTAGGCATGTTCTGCATGTCTTCAATATTGTTTACAGAATGACGGCCAATGTTTCAAAGGGGAAGCACTCTTACGGTCTTACATAAGTATTTTACCCTACTATATTTACACACTTAAGATGCGGTCATTTTTTTTGATGCCAACATTACGATGTACTCTGATGATTTTTCATTATAATAGATAACTTTTATATATTATTGATAAAATTAATTGTTTCTACATAAAAATGTGGTCATTTTACGTTTTTGATTAGAGAATTTTTCATATAAAACAAGTTAGTTTCGCGCTGTCACTTCATTAAAAATAATGAAGAAAACATTTCCAAATGTTACGAAATATCTATAAGAATCTTCACTTAGGCGCGTTAATTTTTTCCCCCGACAACATCAGTAATATTTCCTTCTTTGGAAATGTACCAACTTGCAGAATTTTGAATACATCATTATAGGAATATATTATACCATGCATAACCCATAATGCACTGTGGTAAGCACGTTTTTATTGCTATATGCGTGTTGCTGAAACTGAAGCAAGTAGCATCGAAACGCAGATGGACAATACAATGACTGGGGAAACAAACAAACATGGACGAAATATAGAGGACTATTGGCAACAACCAGAAACAGGGGGCATGGACACGGAAGAAGCGGATGATCGGGGCAGGACACATTTTTAAAAAAAAACAAAAAAAACACTTTACACATTGTTTGGATACACTTATTTTCTTACTTAAAAAATTACAGTTTTGATAAATCTGCTTAGATGTGTTTAGTACATTATAAGCGCTTCTTGTTTTATCTGGTTCATTTTGTGTTTAAATGCTAAAAAAATATTTTGGTGTAATTATTTGGGGCCTGTTACGTCCAGCGCCGTCCGCTCCTCCTGTGTGCCACGCCCACCTCGTTTACCTCCTGTGATTGCCCATTGTTTTCACCTGTGTGGTGTTGCCGCTCGTCTGTCCTGTGCTTGTCTGATGTATTTAGGTCTGCGTCTGTGTCTCTTCCAGCAGATGCGGCATTAACGTTGTTATATGTCGTGGTGTTGTACAATAAACGTCGGTTTGCCCTCACTCCTGTCTGGACCTCGCTCCTTCGCCACCCCGCACAGCCCACGGACACAACAGAATGCCACGTCTCTCTAAAAGCATGGAGCAGCAGACCGAGTCTGAGCGGCAGGACTTGTGCTGCAGGACTTCGTGCTCTGGCGGTACCAGCCCGAGGTGGGACAGGACCCGATGGTGCTGGAGCTGGCCAGCTAAGGTATCGATCTCCTCTCAGAGGAACGCCTGGCTGACCAGCAATATCCACTCACACGGGCATGGACACAACAGGGCCGGGAAACAATTAATTCTCATGGGGAAAATTGGATCAGATCCCGAACTTTTTAGGATTCAATCCAGAGTTCTGAATGGATTAAGTTCGTGTTCCGAAGTACCACTGTATATGTAAATAATAAATATTCCTAATTAATACATGAATCCAGTCCTCCAGGTAAACAGACAGACAGATGATTCCTGCCTTTACTTTTTTATTCATGTGAAACTGAAAACGGAACGCAGAAGGAAATAATGAACTGGGACTGAGAGAGGTCACTGATGACATTGGTGACATTGGCACACCGCAGGCGGTACGTACGAGTGAGAGATGGCAAGGGATTTACTCACATGTGGCAGGTAGACGTGAGGAGGAGGGGCGGCACAGCTTGCACTGGCTGCTGCCTCTGCTGCCTTGGCTTCCGCTGAGAGAGAGAGAGAGACAGACTGTGTGTGTATGTGCTAAGGAGCACACTGGCCTTAACCTGAGCTATCTGAGCCCACAACTGTATCTCATACCTGCTGGAGTGTTGGGAATATCAGGATCAAAAGGGGCTGGGGCCTGTGGTCCAGAGTAAGGTGGAGGAGGCATGTAGGCGGCAGCACTGTTCAAAGTAGATGGCCCAGGGTAGAATGCTCCTGCTAATGGCAAACAAAATACAGACACAATGTGATGACATCATTCCCTGGAAGAATGACTACAGACAAACCGAAAAGCAGTCAGGTACCCTGAGGTGGAGGTCCTGGGTAAGAGTAGCCAGGAGGAGGTTCAGCTGGGTACATCCCATTAGCAGGAGGTGGCGGGTATGCAAATGCTCCATTGGCCATATAAGAGCATCCAAACGCCCCAGTCACTGGCTGGCCTCTAGAAGCTGGAGAGGACACAATGAGGACTGCTTCATCCCATTCATTATACAGTACTAGTCAAAAGTCTGGACACATCGTGTGTATTGGGAGCAAGCGGGGCGATGAGCACGGTGGGCAGTGCCAGTGTGTGTTGTTGGGAAACAGTTCTGGGTTCAATCACCAAGTGGCATTTAT
>JABFDZ020000097.1:12947377-12959817 GCA_019775955.2 Pollimyrus isidori
TACACCCGTACCACTCCAACCACATGCACTCGCCCACTGTGCCCATCGCCCCGCTTACTCCCAATACACACGGTGGGCAGTGCGAGTGTGTGTTGTTGGGAAACAGTTCTGGGTTCAATCACCAAGTGGCATTTATTACACCCGTACCACTCCAACCACATGCACTCGCCCACTGTGCCCATCGCCCCGCTTACTCCCAATACACACGGTGGGTGCACGCATACATACTGTACACACACTACGTACCAAGATAAGCATTAAACACTACGCATAACATAACACACGGCATATTAACAACGACACAAGCTACTACCAAGAACCATTTACAGAGCTGGCATCAGTCCAAAATGCCACACTGCCCACTGGTACCTCTGCGCCACACTGTGCATTCTTCATTGCCTCAAGGCCTTTTACTATAAGCTGAATAACATAACTAAAATAGAAACAAGCACTAAAAGCAGGTGTGTCTAGACTTCTGACTGGTATTGTATTACACACCCAGCTTTATTTCTGCCTCTTGGCCAATAAGCAGACTGCAATGTTACCAACAAAAGGTATGCATTATTTTGTATCTTATATTCATTGTTTTATAGCTAATGTTTTTAAGAATTTCTCAATGAGTGTACTGATAAAAAAAAAAATGTTTATATAAGGCATGACATTTATTTGATTGGGTTTTGCTTTCTTTAATCGGGGCATCTAAATCTTTGAAAACTGACAAAGGGCCAAGTGAGATTTATCACCAAGCAGGCAGCCATTTTTCAGCAATCGCAGCTGAATATCCCACCTTGTGCTGCAACCTGAAGCATGTACTGGCCAAACTCAATGGCGCCTCCAGCATTGAAAACCAGCTTGAAGGTCGCAGATCCCTCCCAGCCTCCTGAAAAATGACCATCCCATAAATTACAAAAAAAAAAACAATAACTGATTGAAAGCGGAATGGGCGAAACCCTGCAGCGACGTACCGCCCGGCTCCGCGCTCACTGTTCCTTTGATGTAGTTGGCTGCAAGCACAGGCTGCTTTACCTCACAGTTCTTCATCAAATAGAAAGGCATCATAAAGGACTGAAGTGCATCCCGTCCCTTTGCCAGGAATATCACCTGCATTGACAATACGAGGCACAGTTACGTATCTGCTTAACTCATGACAGATACTGGGGTATATGCCATTCTTTTTTTTTTTTTACATGAAAGTTTCAGTTTATTATATATTCAGAACATGGATTTGCAACACAACGTTTACCTATTTATAATATAGGAAACTTCGTGAGATAGATTCTCTTGGGACTTAACCTGTAAACTCTTGTTCCTGAACTAGCACAGCATGCCACTCTGAGTTCCTCTTACAGACTATATTTAAATCCTTTACTTCCTTGCGATACCAAGTACTTTCACTTGTTATTTGTCTACTCTTAAGGTGTCCACCTCTCAAACCTCTCTCCTACCCGGTATGGGGTCAGGTAGACACCGCCCTTCTTGCTCTTCCTGAAGGCCTCAGGGAGGGTTTCTGTATCACTGAAGACAAGTTCCACATTCTCATATGTCATCAAGACACTGCAGGAACATGAACAGTGAAAGGACAGTGAGAATAGCACTGTTGTATGCTGAGATTGAAAAAGAGGAAGTATTCAAAACATTCTTTCAATACACACTTGAATATTTCTGATAACTCTTTGTTTAGATGCTTTTATTCAGACAAGCTTACAGTTATTTGAGGTCAAATCCAAATTTACAGCTAGATATTTAAAACCATTGAGAATGTCTTCAGAGGGGCAGACATACCACAAGACACGTATAGGGACCTGCCTGGGGCGCCCGAATAGGGGCCCCGTTAAGACAGAATTACATTTATGGATATAACATAATATGATCGTTTACGTTATAGCAACATGTGTTTTATTTGCAATTTTAGCTACAGTTTTCTGTATAGGCAAAGTTGCCCCATATAGCGGCTATAATGGACTATTCCTATTTCGATATTCCACGCCTCAACTTTTTTCCTCGGTGGAGTCTTGCGGTACCGGTTATTCCATTGCAAAATTGTGGAATGACGTGGGGAACACGATTAAATGGACTTGTAATCAACACTAATCTTACCTCAGGGGCGGAGTAAAGCATAGAATATCCTCGGCTATAGCTATAGGTTAATGAGCTATAGCCGAGGACCACGACAAAAAAGGAAACGGTTAGACAACTTAAACTTGGCCGATCGTTCCGCCGGCATAATACCCCCATCCTGCTGATTGTCTAATTTTACCGACAATACTTCCGCTCTCACCCTGAAAAGGTAAGTTTTACCGCTGACACCACGCTATTTGGTTAGCAGATTATTTATGTTCCATCGTTTTTAACTCCCTGCCATTTCTTTTCGACTTCAAAAATGGTCCTTTTAGGGAGGGAGGGGCCCAGCCGTGTCAGCCCAGGGCCCCAAGAAAAGTTAATCTGCTCCCGTGCCTTCAAGTACTACACAGTGACTCATGATTAGAATATACGAGTAAGCCACCTAACTACCTACAAGTCAGAAACCGAAGTTAAGTAGATGATGATTTAAAGACAGGGCATTACGTATTATTTGAAAATTCAAAAGGTTCACCACAGAGACAAGGGACTAGCCTGGTGCAGATCTCACGTTAGTCGAGTTAAATGTGATCTGAAACAAGCCAAGAATTTTGATAAACTGTATGTACTTTTAGAAACATCTACAGCAACAACACTGCAGAGGCCCACCTGTTTACGTATTTAAAAGAGCATGATATGTGTAAACATAGTGCAACGTGTACAGCCAATAGTATAATATTTAGCTGAAAATAGAGCAGGTAATATCTGATTATTTAACCAGAAACCAGGAATTGGTTTTTAACGTCTAAAAATAGCACCAAATAAACGCACTTTCATAAATCAATTCCTTACATTATGAAGGCACAAAATTTTGTAGTCCTATTAAGACAAACACATAAACAGACATTTTATTGGCCAATTAACTATTTCAACATTGAGAAAATGTTTAAAAGAATGGGATCACAATTCATAGATTGTACAGGAACGTTTTGCATATTAATATTAGCCGTTTAGCTGTCGGGATGAGAGGATGTAGTTGAGACCCTGTTAAGAAGCCAATCGGTTAGCAGGCTACCTTTCGCTGTTGTTGATGATGACGCCGCCTGATTCCGAGCAGTTTTTGTTGAGAGCCATGTTAGTGAGGGTAACCGGCTGTTCGCGGAGGTCTGGCGAAAGCGTCACTGAGCGGCCCGGATCGCTCAGGCTACTCCGCTGCTCCGCTGCCCACGTAACCGGCCAGCAGAAGCACCTGCACTTCCGGCTCGCGCGACGCCTGCGCGTGCGTCTCCAAGATATTCTCCCTCGCGGGCGGGCATACTAATTTCGCTTTTCTTACGGTTTGACCGCTTTCTTTATTTTAGAATTTATTTGAATGTTGCTTTTTTATTGAACGTGTTTTTAATTTTTTTTGTTCATTAAAACCGATATAAGGACAGTTAAAATAAACAAAAAAACAGTGCATTCAATTCTGAATCTTATTATTTCATTTTATAAAGATGACTGGAATATACCAGAAGGCATGGCGGCTCAGTTGATAGAATGTCTGTTCTCCCTGTGTTTTGCGGATTCCCTCCTACGGTCCAAAGACTAAGTATTTAAATTATTTCTTTGAGCATATTTGTACCTTATGTCGCGACCGGCACCCTGCCCTGGATGTACCCCTGCCTTGTGCCTGGTGCTGCCAGGACGAGGCTCCGATGCCCCCTGCAGCCCTGTTCTAGGCAAGCGCTTGGAAGCTGAATGGATGAAGAACTATTCGACAACTTTCACAACTTAAATCATATGTAGACGTGCTGTATGCGTTGTTAAAGTCACAAATGCTATGTACAAACATCTTAATCGTTTTTATTTAGTACTTATTATAGCCTCACAAATGTGAAAATTGTTAAATTATCTTTCCTAGAAACAAACAATGAATAAAAATGGCTGAATTATTTGTATTAATTTTATTTTGTATTTGAAGTCTTCATTTCCTTTGGTGGATATGCATTCACGATCAAAGAAGAACCTACAGGCCTATTCTCTGGGGCTGGGTGGGTGTGTTGCAGGAGCTCGTCTCATCTTTGCACTGCTTCTCCTGGTCAGGGGTTGCAATGACGGCATGCGTAGCAAGTCAGACACAGTCTCTATTTCAATGGCTGCACATTTAAGATGGTTCTGGGGGATTATCAGATGTTCCCAAGCAGACAAGAGCCATGTGTCAAAAACAGTACCACTTAATCCTTTCCTTTGTGCAAACTCTATTTGCATGCAGTTAAGTTTTCCTTTGTTGGTATTTGTCCTGTGCCCTTTTTCTTTTTGCTGTAACAAGTTATTGCACAATGCACATTCTCCTTAGTGTGGATGCCGCAAGGGTTTATGAACTAGAACTAGATTTAAGATCGTTATAAATATTTTGGAGGGGTAGTGCCTGAAATTCAGTATATACAGCAGGAGGGGAAAAAAGGCACAGAGAACAGAAAAAGTCACAGAAGGAAATTGTATGAAGTTTCTGTGATTTAAATGGTGTCCCAAAACAACATAAGGTTAAAAGTGTTTGAGTGGGAACGTAATAGTGAAACAGAGAGACAGTGAGAGCAAAAGAAAGAGAGAGATGTTGTTAAAAGGCAGATGTAGAAACCGTCGAAGTTATAACCTCCAACAGGAAGCAGTGACTTCCTGCTGCTGCGCAAGTGGCCTGAAATGCAGCGATAGGTTTACTCATAGCCACTTAGACCATCATCGTGAATTAAGACTATTGCCCTGTACCATACAGAGTCCGAGTTGACTGGAGGAACAATGGTACCAGCCCAACATGGGCTCACCACAGCATCAGGGGACACCCTGTCTCTGCCACAGGAACAGGCAAGTGTTTGTCTTTCTCTCCAATTCTGATATTTCTGTTGCCCTGAAGTTGCTGGAAAAAATAGGTGTGTTGCTGAACATTGAAAATGACACACTTTAGAAGCTCAATTGGAGTTATTAGCCAGAGGAAGAGAGATTTTTACTTTCTTCTTTTGTGTGTATGCTTTTCACCTGGGTCTGAATCAGCATGTTTACTACGTGATATTGGAATGTAGTGGGGTGTTTGTGACGTTTACACTACTCATTTGCTTTTTCGCATTAATTGGACTAAAATTTGGTACACAGTATAGTTACTTATGTATCACATGAAATTTCATTCATCCCTCTGAAATGAAAATAGATTCTAGGTTAACTTGCTTTTCATGAGTCAGTTTTAAGGACTTGGATTTTATCAGAATGCCTGGAAAGTCTGAGGTGGCAAAGCTGAGTGTCTTGTGGATCGGCCAGTCCGGATGCGCTCGACTCGATGTGTTAGATGGTGAAGAATGCAACTTGAATAGTTTTTGTCCCTGAGCCTTTCACAGTATCCACCATCAGGAAGCTCCTTCCAGAAGTCTGTCATTTAAGTGTCTCTACAAATTTGCATGCCTGTGTTCCTCAGTCCAATTCAGATATTTTCGTTATGAGAATTTTACATTCTTTTTTTGACATGAAAGGCAAATCTGGCGTGCTAGTGTGTGTGTATAATGACACTTGGATGGCTAATGCTCTAGTTGGTATATTTATATGGTGGGTTGGTATTCTTATACGTCTTGCAGTTCCCACAGACAGCGTCACAGTACAACAGGCATTCACAGCACCGGCTGAGACAGGTAGTATCTGAAGAATTTTTTGTTCTTTTAAAGTATTTTAAAACGCTGCTGTTTTGCAGGAGACTAACTGCCAGTCCTTGCCTCTTGTTCTCCTGCCTGCTCACTAGGTCTCCCCTGGTCAAGTAAGGAAGCTAGGAGTAACCAGGAAGCTTAGGGAGAGGAGAGTGAGTGCCTTTTGCCATTACGCAGGGCTATGCTTGCAAAAGCCCTTTCATCAGTGATAGGTTGCTATCTCTGGCTGTCTTTGACGCTGTGGAGAGTTATTTCTGGATTATGAGATGCATGCTGGTGTGGGTCTGTTTGCTGCACAGGACTTAAAGGAAGAGGAGAATCCAGAGGAAGAACGAAGGAGACACAAGGAGCAGGAGGTAAGCACAAGCCCAGACCATGTGACTTCTGAGGTTTAATCATAAAATTATGATTGGCCCTCCGTATCTGAGGGGGATTGGTTGCAGGACCCCCTTCAGATAGCAAAATTCAGGTGTGTTGAAGTTCCTTATATAAAATGGTGCCATATTTGCACATAACATGCACAAATCCTCCCATATACTTCAAGTATCTCAAGATTACTTATAATACCTGATATAATGTAAATGCTATGGAAATGGTTATACTCTATTGTTAAGGGAACAATGACAAGAAATAAGTCTTTTTATGTTCAGTGTAGACCCAACTCTCATACTCTATCTGCGAAATTGTAATTAGAAACAGAGAATATAAATAGATTCTCTCTCTTTCTCTCTCACACACATGTGCAACACAATGTTAACACTCGCCAACATCCAAAACTACACTATCAGTTCATTTACCTGGATTGCTCATAATGGTTGGTATGAAGTAAATTCAAGTTTTGCTTCTCAGAACTAAATGGAGTTTTTATTTATTTTTTATTTTTTAAAGAATATTTCCGATCCATGGTTGTTTGACTCTGTAGAGGTGGATCCCACAGATACGGAAGGCCAACTGCAATTCAAAACTGGAGTATTAAACTGTTAGGCTTTTCTGGCGTACAGTGACAAATTTCTGATTAGGAAAAAGGATTTGATATTACACACATATCAGTACACTACATGGACAAAAGTAAGGGGACACAGCTCTTAATCATTTAATTCAGGTGTTTTATTCAGACCCAGTGCCACAGGTGTATAAAATCTAGCACCTGGCCATGCAGTCAGGTTTGCCAACAATTGTGAAGGACCGGGTCATTCTGAAGACCTCAGTGAATTCAAGCATGGTGCTGTCATAGGATGCCACCTTTTCAATAAGTCAGGACGTGAAATTTATTCCCTTGATATTTCATGGTCAACTGTAAGTGGTATTATTGCAAATTGGAAGCATTTATGAACAACAAACTCTGCTACGAAGTGACAGACCATGTAGAATAACAGAGCGGGCTCACAGAGTGCTGAGATGAATAGTGCGTAAAAATCACCAGTACTCTGATGATTTAATAACTACAGAGTTCCAAAATTCCTCTGGCATTAACCCCAGTGTAAAAACTGTACACCAGCACCATAATGGAATGGGCTTCCGTGGCGGAACAGCTGCATGCAAGCCTGACATTAAATGCAATGCCAAGCATTGGATGAGGTTGTGTAAAGCATGCCGCCATTGGAATCTGAAACAGTGGAAATGTGTTCTGTGATGTGACGAGTCACTTTTCTCTGTCTGGCAGTCTGACGGATGAGTCTAGGTTTGGCGGATGCCGGGAGAATGTTAGCTACCTGACTCATTGTGCCAAATGTAAAGTTTGGTGGAGCAGGGATAGTAGTATGGGGTTGTTTTACTAGGGTTGGGCTAGGCCCCTTAGTTCCAGTGAAGGAAACTAATGCTTCAGCATACCAAGACATGTTGGACAATTCTATGCTTCCAACTTTGTGGAATTGGAAGGACCTTTTCTGTTCCAGCATGACTGCCCTCCAGTGCACAAATCAAGGTCCATAAAGACATGGTTGGGTGAGTTTGGTGTGGAAAACTTGACTGGTCCACACAGAACCCTGACCTCGACCCCATTGAACACCTTTGGGATGAACATGTCCAACATCAGTGCCTGACCTTACAAACGGTCTTCTGGATGAATGGGCAAAAATTCTCACAGACACACTCCGAAATCTTGTGGAAAGCCTTCCCAGAAGAGTGGCAGGTGTTATAGCTGCAAAGGGGGAACCAACTCCATATTGATGCCTATGGATATCATAAAAGTTTTTGTAGGTGTTAATGGTCAAGTGTCCCAATATTTTTGTCCATATGGTGTATATACATGCTACACATATATAAAGATGAAATATAATTATATTTAATATGGTTTGCTATTTGGATTGTGTACATACATCATGATGGATTGTTCAAAATCCTAGAGTGAAAAGGAAAAGCACTAAATTACTAAACGTCCTGGAATTTCATGTAACTGCAATTCATCTGGACTTGAAAAGTGACAGACCAGAATGCGGAACTAATGCAGAACTAACCAAATAAAAACACATTCATCAAGTGGCAGAAAATGTGTTGCCATCTGACTTGTTCTCTGTGTTCTCACTTGGTCTTCGTTTTATCATCCTTCTCAGTTAAAACCTCTGTATAAAGAGCTGCTCTACACCATAGTTCACAGGCTGGGAAAATCATCTATCAAGGAGCAGTATGATGATCTTCAGCTCCAACGCTATATAATGGAGGTGAGCATTTAAAGCAATGCGAAAGCCAAGTAGGATTCCTTGCCACACAAAGTGGGGGCATTAAGTAGCAGGGGGGAGGATGACCTGATTTTCTCCACCTGCCCATAGTTCTCAAGATATTCATATTTCATTTTTTTTAACTCTGAGAAATGATTCAGCTGGCTTTATATATGAAGTCATACACATTGGGTTAATACAACATCTGTGCATGTTTCAACACTGCATTATGGACAATCTTTCTCTGTTCCAAGGCCTTGAACATGACAGAGGATGAACACAAGAGCCTTTTAGACAGTGTACAAGCAATGCAGGTGAGGACATGCACTCTCTAAATGCCAACGATGCTTATTTTCTTAATATCGTATACTGTGAAGAAATGGTAAACGGTTTTGCATATTCTGATAAACAGCATCCAGCTTACTGTCTGATGGTCACTGTGAAGGAAGCTAAAGGCGTTTTGGGAAAAGACATCAGTGGTATGTCATTTATGCACGCAAGTGGGGTCTTTCCTAACCAATGGTACTGCAAGGTTTTATTGGGAGTAACGTTGAATCAAAAGCTACAGTGGGCTAGATTAATGGGCTTTGTGAATTATAGTCTGGTTGCACCCAGTTGAGTCTAATGAAGTAACCAGTGAGAAGTGGATTAAACTTGTCGATGAGTAGTAACGTTTGTGGATTTCAAGCCTTGGCCCTTCACTGTTGTAAATCATTAGCACGGTCGTTTCTGGTCTTTCTGTCGGGCAGGTCTCAGTGACCCTTACTGTCTGCTGACCATCATACACAAGGAGAAGGAGGAGAACAAAAAGAGTTCACAGGCAAAGTCTTCGAAAGTTGTGCTGAAGGACAAAATGCCATCAAAGAACTTGTACCAAACGGACGTCAAAACGCAGACGCTTAACCCCATCTGGAATCAAACATTCGTAATGTGTGGGCCTGAAATGAACAGTTTTTATTTTCTCTTTGGTCTTCATTTAATTTCATATGAACTTTTCTGTGATCCTGTCCTTAATGATAGTTTCTACATGTTATTTGAGGAAGCGGAACTGTTCATTATTGGATAATTTAATGTCAGGATTATTATTAGTCTTGGATACAGTTACTCTATACTTTAGCGTCTAGAGAAGTGACTTTTTTATTTCTTGTTTGTTCATTTATTGTATCCTATCATCGTTTTCACATAGTATGTGGAGATTCACTTTAATTTTGTGCTTTATATATAATTTGCTGTTTTGTGTACTTGAAAATGTGCTGATTACCTTTTCTCTGGTTTTGGCAGGGAACTGGATCACCCTGAAGATGCAAGTTTATACTTGGAGATGTTGTACGTCTGCTGTGCCTGGCAAAGGGTTTCTCACCTTTCAGTTTGCCCATGTGATATGCTGCTGTCCATTCTCTTTCTAATATCCCACACATAGGTTCATTCTGTATTTCGTGTCCTGTTCCCTTCATCCTCTATACTGGAGAGAGTCGGTTTGTCCACAATATTAAGGGCTGCACCTTCTTGTTTCAGTTGGTAAAGGAACTTCAGCTTTCATTCTGTGTGGGTTAGGAAACACAGAGAAACAGACATATTTCACAGACATCTTCTTTCTCTACATCTTTTCCCCATTCCATTTGGGGAGTCACGTCCCTCTTTCCCAGTCAGACCCTTTTCCTTTAAGTCCTTCTTTACTGAATAAGTCCATATCTTTCAGTTATTTTTGTTTCTATGTCTTTCAGTGATAAAGATGAGATCATCACCCTAGGACAAAAGCTAGAGGAGATACGATCCAACTTTCATGGAATTAAGAGGTTTTCTTGCTCTTTGTACTTCCTTAGGAAATTCAGCCACGCATGATTTTATGCTTGGTTAACACTGTACTGATATAATTGCTAAATAATATGCCAATTTTGATTCAATGCTCTCATGAATTAAAAATTCTAGTTATATTGCCTTTCCATAAGACCTGTTCATCGATTGAACTCCCTCCTTTTCAGAATGATCAAAGATGCCAAGAAGGAGAAAGGCCAGGATGATTTCCTGGGAAACATCGTGCTGAAGCTGCAGGTGCTGTAGAATGTGAACGTTGCAGATTTACGACACTGTTGCCCATTATGCAACAGGACACATACTTATAACCGCAATGATCTGTTCTGTTCTGCTTAAGCTTCAAAGATAAGTAATTGAAATGATTATGCTTTTTGTTCTCTCATGTTTACTTCTCCTTTTAGGTGATTCAGCGGAGTACTTTTTGAAATGATGTTCTGTGTAATTCTTTTGTGTAATTCCTTATAATATATCCGGCATCTTATTCAAGCAATGTTTGTGCAGGACCTGCATTGCACAGAGGACTCCTGGTGTATTCTTGAGCCACGGACTGAGACCTACCCTGACAGAGGAAAATGTCACCTGCAGCTGAAGTTCATCCACAGGGAGGTCAGCAATCTTCAGTTTCAGAGCACCGTTACTAGAATTGCACAGCTAGATTTGCAACATGTCAGTGTGGCATTGTGTAAGCCTTGTACGGTTTGACTGAGAAGTTTTGTCATTGCCAGAGGGCCAGCGCGCTGAGCACCGGTCGCAGTGCTTACATGAACTACTGTGGCATCTTGCAGCAGTTTGTACATTCCCACATCTCAAAGCAGCAGGTATGACGCCGCAGCTCTCGCTCTGGATATCTGTCCATGAGGTCACCTCAGCTGTAGTTGGCTAAGTGTCACAAGCTGTTAATCTCTCTTCAGCAGAGCAGCGGCCCTTGGAAAGGGGAACTGTGTGGACAAGGCCAGACTCTGCTAGAGCTCTACGCCACACAGAATGACCTTTCACCCTTCCTGCAAGATCTGGCGTGAGTTCTGCGTGTGCTCATTTGTAGAGAGCAGTTTAGTTCCAGTGTGCAGTTTGATGGAAGTGTGATTGCATCTGCCTTTGCAGGAAGTGGGTAGCTTACAGCAAACTGTATCAGAGTCTAGAGGTGGATCCCACAGTATTGTTCAAGCAGCTTACCAGCATCGAATACCACTGGGATCAGCAGGAGTTGCCATATCAACAGGTCAGTTACAGTAATACATAAACAAAATCTACACTAAACGAAATACTGTTAACATCTGTATACTGTTTACATGTGCTGTACAGCTTTTGAGCATGCACTGTACTTCCATGCTTTAATTTCCCAGTGAAGCATGCCTGTTTCGTTGTTTGTCTAATGTGAAATGTTTTACGTTTATGTTAAGTGGTAAATATAGGTTGAAGTCTTTGTACTGTCTTTTCTCCCCTAAAATTGTTAATAATTGAACAGTAATTGTTTGCATAATGTGAATAATTCCATAACTCCGAGTTAACAATAACACAGTGATTTTGGTGTCAACAACATCTGAATGGTTTTATATTAAGTTTATGGTGCTGATTAAGTATATGACTTTGGTTTTGCCAGATTGGCTGTAGTGTCTGAGATATTTAATAGCTAATTAATTAACAAAATACATTTGAAAAGCATTCAGAATTCGCAAGAATCATTTTATTTGTTACAACTAGTAAGTAAACAGTCTAAAATCATACAAAAAAGAAATTTAAAATATCTAGCAGTGACAGGAAAAAGTTATGTATGATTTGATTAATTAATACAATATTAATTAGTTATTATTATTAATGTCAATGCTTCAAAAATGCTGTTTATGCAATTTCCTTTTATATGTGTCATCAGGAGAATCACGTTGGAGACTCCAACAGTAGTCTGTCATCATGTGTATGCCCCATCTGCCTTGATATCTCTCCTCTGTAGCCTTCATATCTTGGTGGAATCTCTCGCCTTGTTCCTCACTGAAGTCTCCAAGGTTAACTGGAAATCTGTTTAAATGGTTATGAAGATCTTTATGCTCATATTAACTCCCAAATTTCTGAAGTTAGCAGGCATATCATGCACCATTTCTTCAAAATTGCCTGCTCTGTGATTACTGAAGTAGTTCTTCTTGATGAAGTCATAATTTTTACATGTATTTATATACTTATTAAAACAGAACTTTTTGGGTATAAACCAAGACTGGGTTGACAAACTTATACTGTAGCTGACTTCTTT
>JABFDZ020000097.1:12966134-12981626 GCA_019775955.2 Pollimyrus isidori
CCTCATGTGCAGCCCGGTCTCACTGGAGCAGTGCAGGCGCAGTATGAGCGTGCTGTTTCTCTCCCTCATGTGCAGCCTGGTCTCACTGGAGCAGTGCAATGCCGCAGGAGCCTCTCTTCTGATAACAGTGTTAGATCACGACACCATCGGCAGCGACGACTTCGAGGGAGAGGCTTTCCTGTCCCTGAGGGCAATACCAGGGGTGAACAGCACAGCCCCTCAGGAACCCAAACAAATAAGACTGGCCCTCATGCACCCAAAACCAAACGGTACGTCCCCCCACCTTTCCGCTACAGCATGGTCATGCAACGTA
The DNA here is from genome assembly GCA_019775955.2 of Pollimyrus isidori. Taxonomy (NCBI): domain Eukaryota; kingdom Metazoa; phylum Chordata; class Actinopteri; order Osteoglossiformes; family Mormyridae; genus Pollimyrus; species Pollimyrus isidori. The sequence continues at coordinate 12,966,448 of JABFDZ020000097.1, forward strand.
TCCTGGGATTTGGAGATAGCTGACAAGCAACACACCTCCCACCACAGGAAATTGCTGCTCTGTCTTCTCACATTGCTGTGTGGCATTGTGAGTAATGCAGTAACTGGATGAGCTTGATACGTGTAATCTTCATTTGTACCCAGTCATTTGAGTGGTCAGATAACAATGCTTCTTGGTGGTCGTTTGCGATCTGATCACCCAAGATCCATTTTAAAACAAAGGCTAAACAGGCCCTTAGTTAGGCCTCATTGTAGTGAGGGTTGATGTTGAAACACCCATTCCACTCTGTATATGTACAGCCTTCCTCCAAAAACATGCATACAAGTGCAGTCTCTAAATTGTCCTTAGTGTGAAATTGGGTGTGTCCTGCAAGGGACCGATGTCTTGTGCAGTGTTGTCCACTGCCTTGCGAAGTTCACATTGGTTGTGAATTGATAATACAAGCTCACTCTATGCTTATCTGTGAGGTTCTGTAGTGGGAGTGTGCAGTAAAGATCTGTGGTGCTTGATTTTAGAGGATAACATCCTGAAGCTGCTGGAGGAGAGGAAGGCAGACCGTGTTGCACAGGCCTTCGTCAAACTGCGCCGACAGAAGGAGAAGTTATCCCAGGAAGTGGAACAAACGTAGAGGGTGGAACTCGGTCGGAGAGCTGTTAGAAAAAGCCTGTTAGCATCTTCTTTGTTTTCTCCGTGTTGTTGTTTTTACCTCTTATCAAGCAGGCGTGAATTTACAGACCGCTGTCCCTGCCTGTGATGCAGTACAAACGCTGCCCCCCATACCACAAGTCGCATCTTCCTGAAGATTACAGCTTCCTTTACCACTGAAAAGCAGCCCATCAACTTTCCCAATTTTAGAATAGGAAGCCTCGATCACAAGCCTGCTGATACCTTGGACGTTTCACACATCTTGTCTTTTTAAAGTTCAGAGAACCAGTCATAATACAAATGCCAGTGATTGTAAAATAAAGCAGAACATGTTAATCCAAAAATATAAAAATTTATTTTTCTATACAAAAACAAAAAGACATGATGAGACACTGCCGTCCAGTTTTCTAGGGCAGATGGTGATAACCGTTCCCACAGTGTGACCCAGAGGTCCAGCAGTGGGTGGCTAGTAGGTCCCATCTGTCACCTTGCACCATGACAAGCATGCGACTAGTTTTCTTGAGTGTTCAGTTATGTAGAGGAAGATTCATAGATCATTGATCAATATTCCACACCTTTAGATACTGAATATTGACTGGAATATAAAAAAATTAGTACGTATACAATATCTAGAAGGTAGGGGAGGAAAGAAATACTGAATGCCATGTCCGTCTGTATCGGCAAACAGATGTCATTTTGTAATGGAAAAATATATTAAAAAGCTAAATAAATGATTGAATATGCCCAGTTTGATTGTTTTCCAGTTAAAAGCAATACGGCTTAAACCTGACAGGTTTAACATTTAAAATTTTATGATGATTCTTTATTATACCATTGAAAAACTTGAGAGAAACAAGTCTTGTCGTTAGGAGTCCAAGCATGTAGAGCTGGAACCCTGTTGTTTTTGTTCTTTGTCTCCTTGGCACATTCCTTGCCCAGACTAAAAACCAGTACGACCAGGTAATGAGGAGAGATTTAGACAGGTGTCTATCCTCAGTAACCACCTGTTAATATAGCTGTATGTCTTGTTCCGTTAACAGTCCACCACAAGGGAAACCTCGGGGTTAAATCTGACGAAAGACGCAGGGCACAGTCAAAAATTTGGTGAGCTGTGGAGTTTGGAGCGAAGTCAGGAAGGCAGACCCAGCGCCTGCTGCTGTTCCGCACACGCTGGGCACTCACTAGAGCTGGCACAGCCCTCGCACAGCAGCCCATGTTGGCAAGGTAACGTGACTGAGCCCAGCTCACCACAAACTGCACAGCACAACCGCTGTTTCCTGAATACTGCCTGTGGGAGAGCAAAGAGGGATGGACTGTGAATGACGACTTTGAGTAACTCCGTTTACACATACATATCAGTCCTACCCTTCTATGGCTACCCTTTCGCCCAAGAATATGACAAGCGAGAATCTGCTTCGTCTATTACCTGTTCCACAGTACGCAGGCAGGTGCACAGTTGCGCCTGGAGACTGCACACAGCCTCAAGGGGCAGACGGTGCAACAACTGCAGTTGATGCAGGGACAGGTGGGGGTTTTCTGCATTCTGCAGACTCTCCAGGGCCTCTTCCAAGAGACTAGCCTGCCGCTGGGCCTCCTCTTCCCCTCGCTGCGCCCGCTCTGCCTCCAGGGCCAGTCGGCTTGCCAGAACCCGGGACTCTTCAGCATCTGCCTTCATGATCGCCCAGGACTGTGCAAAAAAAAAAAACAAGAGGGAGCACTGTAATGTTTCCCAGCCCAGTCTTTGGGACCCCCCAACACACATGTACCAGGGATTTGGTGTTCTTGATTGTTTGGGAGCTGGATAGGAGCAAAAATATGAACTATCTGCAGGTCCCTGATGGAAACATTGCTCCCCTACATAGAATAAAAGGTTTGCTGCTTCTTTTTTAGATGGATTTTTTAAGGCTCTATGGCTACATTCACACCGTAGGGCTTAATACTCAATTCCGATTTCCTGCTCGGATGGGATTTTTTGTTTGCCTGTTCTCATCACGCTTTTTAAGGTGGGCTGTATCAGATTTCAATGTGAACGGTTCACTATAGCAAACTGGCCCGTGTGCACAAAACAACAAAGACGTCACTTTATTGCCCGGTTACTATATGAGCCTTCTAGTTCGGCCTGAACAGATTCATCTCCCCAAATAATTATTATATCCAGCACCTCACTCTCCCTCCACTGGCCAACTTTTATGCCCTTCTCCATGTTTGGCATGTTTGCGCAGAATCGTGATGCGCAAACATTGATCGGGAGTGACGTAAAAGTTGCACGAATTCCGATTTCGAGGTCGCACTGCAAAAAAAATCAGACCTGTATCCCATCTATAACCGCATACTGAAGTGGCTCAAATCAGAATTTAAAAAAAAATCGGATTCCCTGCGACTTGTGCTGTTGACATTGTCATGAAAAAATGCGATCCAAGTCTCATATGAGTAAAAAAAACGAATTTGGGCCACATCCGTCCTGCAGTGTGAACGTAGCCTTAGGGTCACTCACCTGGGCCATCTGCCTCCAGCTCTGGTCCCAGTGTTTCAGCACCCGGTTTGCGTCCTCCACTTCCTGTTTTAGTCGCGACGCCTCCATACACAGACCAGAAGGATGTAGGGTCGGGGGTGTGCCAGGGGAGCCCTGTGATGGAGGGAGGTGCTCCCAGATACTGCAGCTCATCCCATTTAGCCCTACAGGTAGAATACATTTACATTTATTTATTCAGCTGAGGCTTTTATCCAGAGTGACAAATCATTGAAAAAGCTGTTTTAATACCAACCAAGAGAGCTGTGTGATGGACCCAGAAAGCTGCCTTCTGATTGGCCAGGTTGTGGCAAGTGAGCAGAAAGGAAGGGGGATGTTAGTGCTCTGATTGGTGGTGAGGGTGAGGGTGAGCGGAATGGGCCGGAGCTACTGAAGGAGCCAGGAATGTTGACCGGTGCAGAGCTCTGTAGCTGGCTTCCTCCTGCAAGACATAATGGGAGGGTAAAGAAGAGAAGCATATTTCAGCCACTTGTACCTGCAACCTTGTTATTTCCATTACTACCCACAGTTCTCAACACATAAGAACCTAAACTGATCAGCAGGCTGGACTTAGGAACTCAACTCATGGTTGACCATGAGGCACTTTCCGTCTGAGGCACTTTCCGTCTGAACCTGAATGTGTCAAGACTCAAACTTTGTACAAAGGACCATATCTGTACAAATTTCAAGGATTCATAGAAAAGCATGAAATAATTTATTAGGAATGTTTGTGGGTTCCGTCCCAAACAGGAAGTGGGAAGTGCCGTGTGAGAGTGGCGCTTTGTCTCACCCTGGATGGGGGCTGCAGTACTGCTGTCAAGGCTCTTTTCCAGTGCGGACATGCCAAAGTCGTTCAGGTCAAGGTCATCCAGAGCTGACTCTGAAAAAGCACAGAAAAATTACATATTTACATATCATATGACATCAAAAAGAATACATATGAAATATATGTGTATACATATGAGGGATTACTAAGGAGAACTAAAACACAGCAAGCGCTAGCTAGCCATTTCAAATGCCAAATGGCACTTGGTGAGCTCTTATTTGCTTATCAGCTCCTGCTTCATCACAATGGTATTATGATCTTCCTTGGAGGCACCATCAATTATCAGACTGGAGAATATGGGTTTAAGTACACCAAACCCTTGCACAAAACTGCCAGTCAAACTCACCAACAACAGACTCCACTGTGTCACTAGTGGGGTAAAAGGGTAGTGCATTGGCATTCATGCCAGGAGATGGGCCAGGAGGGGCAGGGCTTGGGGGCGTGGCAGCCAGGCTGGAGGGAATGCTGGATGACATGCTGAGAGGGCTGCCCACTGGGAGGAAGACCATCAGGTCCTAGACGGGACAACATAACATGAATCTAGTACTAGATAATTTCATAGGCTGCTGGATCAGCGGATGTGTCTAATGAGAGCTCGTGGAAGTCGAGAAGATGGGACCTTACCTGCTTACTGTGAATGTGTGTTGTCTCTCTGCAGCGATGCTCCATGGAGATAGTTTTCTGTTTTGCCTGTGCAGTAAAACAGTGCTGAGATTAAAAAAGAAGCCCCAGCAATGCAGAGAAATATGCATGTATTCCAAAAGAATCCTGTCAAGACCAACCTGGTCCTCTCGCTCAAAGCCTGGTGCCCGTCCGTATCCCCCGTCTGCCACCCAAGGAGTCAGAGGGGCATCTAGGCTGGGTGAGTCCTCACCAAGCAGCCTTCTTCGGAGGCCTTGCTCTGCTACGCATGCACCACTAGAGGGGGCAAAAGGAGCTCCACCAATGCAGCCTTGGGGGCTCCCAGGACTCCCCTGGCCTGTGTCCTCCATCATGGTCCCTGACGGCAGCGGGGAACTGGGGTTTAGGAACACCTGCTGGATTTCCTCATTAATGCTAGGATCTGTGCAGAGGGAAAGGCAGGCTGAGCTCCGTGTGCTTAATGATAGGGTCACACGCACAGAGCGACAGACACACATCCAGGGCACTGGATATAATGCATTGGAAAACAACAGCAGAAAAGGTAACAAGCAATAAGAAGAAGAGAATGAGAAGTGCTTACGCTCCAAGTGCGCAAAGGCACAGAAGGGGCCTCTAGGGCAGGTTCCAGACTGCTGCATGTCATTACACTTAGTCGACTTATATATCTGTCAAGAGGGAAAAGAGCAAACAAAAGGCTGTGAGATATCTATCATCTCTGTCCATAACGACAGAAATACAGAAATCACCCATACAGAAACAGCCAAAAACAGCGCAGAAAACACCTTAGAAATAGATTAAGGACACAGACCATACTCAGGGTTTTAAAGAAATAAATTGGTCTCTAACCAAAAACTCCAAATAAATGTGTTATTGCAGCCATCAAAACACCACTCTATACAACAGAGTGCACAACCATTTTTATTTACAAATAAAAGAGGTCCCGAATCGCGAGTCCCGAGTGGGTTGCATCGATATATTTTGCTGATCCGGGGGAGAATAAAACGTGGCTCCATTGGTATATACCGGTATTGTTGACCGGGTGGTAGGGTCCCCCTTGGTAAATTTTCCTGAACACAAATCGACCGGTTGGCCACCAATGAAATAAAACATCATGACCATCGTGCATTAATTATGTCATCATCGACCCAGAAACACAATCGATCGTGTTTGACGGGTTGGGCACCCCCGCCCTACACTGCTACACAGAGACTGAAAGCAGAGTAACAGTGTTGTGAGCTCCATTTGCTGCAACTACAACGGATAGTATGATGGCAGTCGCTCCCTAATCCATGAATTCTGTGTGTGCCTACAAATCAGCAACGCACCAAAGGGAGACCTCAGGTACATCATTATAATACAACACAATTACAATTTAATACTCATTTTATGGCGGCGGATCACACCTCTGGGTGGAACTGCTGCTCGGTGCGAGTGTGGCAGTACTGACAGCTCTCCGCACTCTCACACTTGCTGGGGTCACCCCACTCATCACTGTGCTTCACAGCAGGGCAGGGCAGCGCTCTGAAAGGAGAAGGACAGAAGCTGCTGACCACTGACTAATGGTGGAAGAAAAAAAGATTACAGCAAAGCGTTCGGTCGTTTCGGTGCCGCTACTGTTCATAAAGAATTACCATTAATTAAGAACCTGCCATTAAGAAATGTACAAGCACTACAATTAAACCACACACAAGAATGCATTTCTACTAATATCCATTTGACATTTTTTTTAATGATCTCCATTTTTGATTGGTGTGTTTGTCCACAATGAATGCAGGAGGGCATGAAAAATGTTATGCCAAAAATTCAGAGTGGCTGCCTAAGGGGAAGGGGGCTTCCTCAGTGACAAACCTGTACTTATGTTTGTGTGGACTGCGCCGACGGTCCTTGCTGTTGTGATAATACGGACAGGCGTAACCTTGACGACAGAGTCGAGGCGGCTTCTTACACAGCTCCGTTTTGTAATGCGACAGCACGTAGTTGTTATCTGCGGGCAGCAACAGGTAAAAACAATGCAGTGAGGCACCTTCTGCGGGATGTGAACAGGCGTGAATCAGAGCCTGGGGACCCGGACGGAGCACCTTGCCAGCTAGGTTCCTCAGCCAGGATCTTCTCTATGAGGGCTGTGCTGGCCGCCAGTCCCGACTGCCCCTCTCCAGCGGCTCCCTCCGTGCCCCCAGTGCCGGCCTGTGCCTCGATCATCTGCACCTCCCTGGTCGACAAGAAACACCAGCTAATATGGTTAATTCTGTGCAGATTCATAGACGAGGTGCAGGATTACATATTATTTTGCAACCTGGCCTGTGTAAATACAGTGCAAGTCTGACTGGAAGCTTGCGTGTCTGGTACTGAGCGGTGGTGGTTAGTGTTTTCTCCCTTTTTCAGGCCTGTATATTTGGCTTTTATTTGACCACCTCAGCCACAGTAATTCAGTCACTACCTGAGAACCTGTGAGATGCTGAGATTTACTGTTCAGATCAGCATTTGCAGCAGTGTTGATAGCAGGGGGCAGTAGAGTGCTATACTGCAGTAAGGGAGGAACTTCAAAGAAAGCTTTCCCACTGCGCTTAATGTCATTATCTGATATGAGTTCAACCTCCAACATCCACCACCCTACATATTCTATTCCACTTCTAAATATCCCTGGAATCGGTGTATTCAGAGTGGACCGCATTCAAAGAGCCGGTTCCTTATGACTAGCATGCATGTGAATGCCACACCACTCCCACCGATCGCAGGCAAGCGGCAGAGCGTACCTGATGTCGTAGACGGGACTGCGTAGGTCGTGGGAGCCGTGGGCAAAGGCACAGTGGGGGCCGTTTTTGCTGCAGTGCCCCTTGCTGTCAGTCTCATGGATGCAGGAGCCTGTTTTGTAGTAACGGAGGTGATACCGTCGCTCAGTGTCGCCAGCTGTCCGGTGCAAGAAAGGGCATCTGATGCACAAACAGAGAACTAGGCTGAAATGTTAATATGTCAGTTTCATTATCTATCCCTACATATTTTCAATACCAGCAATTAAACTGTGGCATTACATGATCTGTATCACATATATGACCGTATACCTAAAACATCTAAGCAAATACACTGACTAATTAACACTGGTTGATCCCTGGTTAGAATGCAGGTGTTGAAATTTGATAATTCACATGTAGGAGACCTGCATAACACAAGCTTGGCTTTAGAATAAATTCAGTTATTATTCTATACATTATATTTCATTCTGTATTCATTCCATACTACTTATAGTTCAATTACGATTCCATAGAGGAATTTCCAGTTCCTTTGGTCTCCCAACAGACTCTTATCTTAAATCGGTGCCAGAATTGTGAGTACATGAGAGGTGCTTCACTGCGCCTGTTGTTGTCAGCAATATCACATTCTCCGCGACCTTTGTTGAGACTGATGCTCAAACAGCTAACCGGCATCTCTACACCGCTCGTGACTTTTACCGCTACCTTCAATTCACGCAACCTGCATTCCGGCCCCCGACTGCAAACTCACTCGTCTCCATCGGGGCAGGTTCCCGTGCCCTCGTCGTATTTGGTGCAGTAGATGTCCGGACTGTAGTTGAACGTGCCGTCTCTGCGCCGAACCGGACGGCGGCGGCGCTGGTTGAGGAAATGCCAGTGAAAGCAGGCAAAGGGGCGGTGCTGCGTGCACTTGTGCTGCACAAAGAGCGGGCACTGCTCCGTGCGGAACTCCTTCAGGTAACTGGGGTACAGAGATCGACACTGACACTGAGATCGTGGACAGGGATCGTGTCGCGCGGATCGGGCTGATAGCATCAGATAGTCAAGGGCAGCTAACATACATAAGTGTACAGGGAAATATGTTGATTTTTGGCAATAATCTTGGCACGTTTCACTTCATCTGAATAATAATGTAAATGAGTGACAAGCATGTGGTGCATTGCATGCACATTATACAGGGGCATTCATAGTCTCAGTAAGCGTGCCGTTATGTGGTCATGAAAATGTCTGCCTATTTTATTACTATCTGCAATCTTTAAATTCGAAGGTACCTCGAAACCATCAATTAACGGTTTTGGCACAACTGAAAACATGTACTTTTTATAACTCAGACCACCTTTATTTAGATTTATTTAAAATTGTGTGTTATACATGTGAATGACGGCATGATGTGTTTTTATACGGAGAAATCGTCAGAAATCCTTTGAATAAATACAATAATCTTCCTATTTGCTTAAATCAGTATCTGCCGAATGACAGAAAATCCGTCCTTGTAGCAGTCCGTTCTTCTCGGCCAATTAGATCTATTCAAACGTATCGATTAATAATAAGGCAGCAACAAATGAGGGGCTTCACGCGCGATGTGACCCAACAGCCGCGTACGCAAGAAGACAAGCAGCTTTTGCGTACCATGTTCCATATTTACAAAAGGCAGCGGTAACATATTAAACGCCCGGCGCAGTAACAACCGCCTATTTCTGGACTGTACCAAGTGAAGGTTTTCGTGTGTAGGCCTCCGCTTCAACCCTGCGTCGGTTTGAACTGGTACAAACCGGTGCGGACCAGTTCGAACGCGAGCGCCATGCCCGCCCAATTAGCTACAGATAACTATAGCTCACCGTCGTCGCTCGCCATGTCAGCTGCGTAATGGCCTATGACTGCAAGTGCACGTGAGGGTGTGTTGGCTACGTACGTGTAGTGCTGCGGTTTCTCGGGCTGTACGTGCAGTACGTTAGCGGGAGACGTCGAGCCGCCAGCTGACGAGGAAGAAGAAGAGGAGGAGGAAGGTCCGGCACTGGCTGCAGTCCCCGAAGTGGAATTGGCCTGTATGGCCGCCTTCGACATATTTCCTTTTCAAACGCTTCTCTATCTATTTTTACTGTTCTTCGCGCTTCGAAGTCCGCATTCTTCTCTGAAGTGCGCCTGCGCTTGCTACTGGGAAGAGGAAGCCCCGGACATCGAGACCTTTAAAGTATGATGGGACGTGTAGTTCCCATGGATTCTCCTTTAAAATGTTTTCGTTAACTGTATATGACTATGTAGTATTGTGTAATTTCTCCACACGTCGGTGACCATTTTACATTGTTCCACGAGGATTTCGTGAACCTCGTCATCTACTCGGTAATGTGTCCGTAAAATTAAAAGAACGGCTTACATTTGAAATAATTTCACATCGTTAAAATATTTGGGTTCGTTGTTTTTTGGCGGGAACTGGATTTTTCTACTTATCACTTGAATGGGAATTTGAATTATATCTACAATTATTGACACCAAAAGGTCCCAACATGAAGACAGACTTTGCTCTAAGCAATGGCGTTGCGCCCTAGCGAGCAAAGGTTTTGCTTGTATTTCAGGTTGCTTGTAAATGTATGTAACTTGTCTAGTGAAAGTGTATCTTCACTATGAAAAAGTAAGCTATCCAATAAAATTGCAAAACTTTCTCCGAATGACTAAATTGGAACCACATTTGTTTTTACTATGACACGTCCTCAAGAAAGCACATTACTTCTATTTAAGTTCTGCACTTCCTTCTTAAAAGTTCTCCACCCAAAACCCAGTTCGAATGTGTTAAGTATGGCGGAAATTTTACAGTTCATCTGAGTAGTTTTATATGATTATTAGTTGGGATCGAGGCTGTTTATCCGGCATATTATTAATAAAGCTTTCCAAATATTCATCTTAACCATTATCTAGGATATACCGCAGAACTATCGTTTGATCTGCCGTTCCTGCTTCTGTATAAAAAAGAACATAAAACACTTTACATTCAATTATATTTAGACTTCAGGGTAAAAGAACTGTTTTCGACTTCACAGAATAATGTACTGGCGCCTATGACTTACTAAAAACTAACGGTCTGGTACTTTCACATATAAGACTTTTGCGTAGAAACTGTACATTCAGAACTTTATACTTTTATTTAAATACTATACATTAAATTTGTTTACGTTTCTTCGCCCCACATGGGACTTATTTCTTCTCAACGAATGTCTTGACGCACAGACTGTCAATTGGTTAGTCGCTGTATAGAAAGAACAGATTGGTTGGTAGTATAAAAAACAAGTCCAATTGGTCTTTCTTCAACCAATAAACGCAAAGGCTGGGGTCACTTCATCCCAATCGTCGATTGGTTGGATAAGGAAATTTGAAGTGTGATGAAGTGACGTAAGGCATTACTATAAATATCTAGCCTCTGTCACGTCGGTTGTATTTAGGATTCCACGGAGAGGAGGATCTACATTTTTGGGCTTTCTCCCCTCCTTCAACGATCCGGATTATTCAGGTTTTCCCTACCGATCTAGCGCTTGCTTCGAGTGGGTGAAACACAAACAGGTATTTATAGTTCCTCTTGTCTCTTAATACTTTGATCCATCGTTTAATTTTCGGAGAATAGCTTGGGCTATCTTGTGGTTGCGGCCACGGATTGTAAATTCCAGCTGGCTAGCGTGAACGACCTTGAATTCTCGGTAGGGCTTATGTGAACAGCCCGCCTTTGTCCTCGTAGTGCGCATTATGCCGTGGTGGATGGAGCTGAATACTAGACATTTTGTCTTGTGTCGTAATTACGATAGAAAATTGGCGGGCAATTGAGAATATGTCTAAGTATTGTATTTCCCCCAAGTATACATGGCGATCGCTGCTGAACAAAGGCAGCTGTAAAACTAGCGCCGAGTGCTGTGAGGTCTAGGCCTCCTGAAGGCGGGGGTAGTGAGCGCCGCGGTCTATTCATAATCAAATTTGGAGGCGCTCTGACACGCCGAACGCCTCCCAGCGGCGCCGACGTCTCTGTGGGTTTTCCAGTTGGAGGGTGGGGGTGGGTTACTATATCCGCGTAGGTGTTGTGGCGTGCGTGTGTTTTTTTTTTTTTGTCCTTAGCCCTGACAATTTTCGGTGAACTCTGACGTTCCATGTCAATATTGCGACTAGGAATCACAATCGATGGCATGATTTCGAAGGATTACCTTTCCTAGAGAGGATGCAGTAGTACTCATCATTTTCTAGTTTGACTTTCAGTAGTATGCAATAGACCTGTTTTTAGGTAATTTGAAGTGCCATTTAATGTCCCTTAATGGTTTTTATGCTTTGTGTTCTAAAGACGAGACATGGCTCGTACCAAGCAAACAGCTCGTAAGTCTACTGGAGGGAAGGCGCCAAGAAAGCAGCTGGCGACCAAAGCTGCTAGGAAAAGCGCGCCCTCTACTGGTGGTGTGAAGAAGCCTCATCGTTACAGGTTGGTTTAGTGCCACACAAAGCAGACGGGTTTAAAGATGTCTTCTCGCATGCTTGCATGTGAAGATTAATCTCAAATTAATATTAATCTTAATTGATTAACTGTGCTTCTCAACACCAGACCTGGAACCGTGGCTCTGAGAGAGATCAGGCGTTACCAGAAGTCAACAGAGCTGCTTATCCGGAAGCTTCCTTTCCAGCGACTGGTCAGGGAAATTGCCCAAGACTTCAAGACTGACCTGCGTTTTCAGAGTGCTGCGATTGGGGCTCTCCAGGTAACAAGCGAGTAATTTGTGTTATGGGTGAATCTGCATTGGCTGTTACTGCATTTGACACAGTCTTTTGCATCTGGTGCAGTGAATACAAAAGCATTTTTTTTTCTTTCCATCAGGAAGCCAGTGAAGCATACCTTGTTGGGCTGTTCGAGGACACAAACTTGTGTGCCATTCATGCCAAGAGGGTGACCATCATGCCCAAAGATATCCAGCTGGCTCGCCGGATAAGAGGGGAGAGGGCTTAGATGGCACAATTCGGGTGCCCACAGAATATTTATCATGCTTTTACTACCACTTTGGACGTTCATTCATTTTTTTAAGAAGATGTATTTAAAACGAGAACAATGCCGCTGTAATTATCATTCCATTTAGTTTGATGTGTACAGCGTGCCACGTGGGTCCTGTGCCATAGGTTTATGGTAGAAATGGTGCAGGGATTTGGTTTAGTAGTTTGTGGTTGTCAGACGAGCTCTTTGCATGTAATGGGTTGATGTAAGTACATTAGATGTTGCCCTTTAGGCAGCCAATAGGAATGTGGGGGGTGTTTTGCGCAAAACCAAGTTGTAAGTCCCTTCGAGTGACCCTGGGATGGATCCGTGCTATTGTGTCATGGTGTGTGTATGTATATAGGTGTCTGTTTCCCTCTTCCAGCCTCTAGGGAATCTGTCATAGCAGGATCCCTCATGCAATAATCTCCACTTGAGTCACCCAGCATCACTTATCCGGTGTTAGGAACAAAATTGGGGGAATGCAACCATTGTGCAGACTTGTATTCAGGGCTGCTTTTTATATTTTTCCAATGTTAACTTTGGCAGCTACAATTATGTGTTACATTGTCTTTCTATTAAATTCCTTTAAAAAGTCTCCTGTGTTCTGGTTAGCTGAGGTGTATGTGAACCAATTTCATTCTGGACTTTATTGGAGCAGTGCTCCATCTAGGATTTCCAGCAGCTGGTGAGGAATGGGAATGGCTACTGTGGTAAACGCATGAGGGACAGACCAGTTGTAGGTAATTGGCAAGTATAGTATAGCTAGTATACAGTATAGCGTACTGAACTTGGACCTTCAGAGTTGCCAGTGGTGAGGTTAGTGTCTGTTCGGCCATCTCAGACAAACCCCTCTGTGTGCTTGAAACCAATTGCTGCAGAGAAATGGAATGAATTATGTGCCACTCAGAAGATTGCTGAAGAGGCTTAGTTCAGTGATACACCTTTATGTGCCTCTATCGGCTTGTTCACAGGGTTACATACCTATCCGGGTGATGATGGCTTCACATTCCTCTGCAGATCCTGCTTGCATTGCTAAGCAGCTGAAGCTTGTTGATTGGGGGGGTTCTAGGCAGTCTCTGTGATGCAGTAAACCGTATTCAGCCAGCACCTTGCTTCCAAATTCATCATAAAATCTCCCCCCAATGTTTAGATCTCACATTGTTAATTAAGGGGTACATTGCTGGTGTGTGTATGAGGTGGGTATACCAGGGAGCTGTGCTTCTCTGCAGGTTTTAGATTTCTTTTTCTTAACTATCGAGTTTTACAATCACACCCACTGGTTGCTTCTCTGTATTAGGTTGCATAGCTATGTCTGCGGTGAAGTTTTTCCCAAATAATTTCCCATGTGACTATATGACAGTCACAAATGTTCTCTAGCCACACCACAGCTGCCAAGTAAGTGGGCCTGTAGATCAGCAGGACATGGGTCTCTGCCTGTGTCCAGAAGACTTGGGGCTCTAACCCTGTGGCAGAATAACAATCCCTGTGTTCCCAACTGCTCACGGGATGCTGGCCAGACATGCCATGAGCACAAGGTTTCTGCACTTGCATGAAGCATCTGCTAAAAGTTATTGAAGGCTGTATTGGTGCAGTTCAGTATGTGCTGATGAAATGACTACTCCATGTGCACCTTTTATAGAAGCACACTAAAATTATCCAGTTTTTTCCCCTCTTGCAAGCTTAATGTACAGTGTGATACAGCTAGTGAATACTATTCATGTGCTTTACGGCTTTCGGTCTGGTTGAGTGAATTTGAGGTGGTTTATGCTTAAGTCCGTCTGAATGGACAGGAACGGCCTAGGTTTAAAAAAGCTAGCAACAAGCACGATTACTATGGTGATCTCAACAGAGGCAGCACAGAATTACACCTTCACGCTTGCCGCCCATGACAGATACTCACGCGACGCAGAAGGCAAAGATCATACGGTCTGATTGGCTGTATCTCCCCACACAGGAAATCTCTGGGTAGTGATACTGGAAGATTGCCTGAACAGAAGAGGAAGACATAGAGCTTTAGTCACACAGTAAATGGCAGATGTAAACAGTGTACTAATATGTGCTTATAAAACGTGTGTGTGTGGGGGGGGGGGGGGGTATACCCCTGCTTTACTTCATGTATTTATGTCTTGCCTCTTTTTTTTTTACTTTTTGTACCGGCACCAGCTCACTGCAGTTCCATGGGGACTCAACCATTTAGAAATAAAAACAAGCAAGAGGGCTTCACTCCTAATTTTGGGTAAACACACCCTGGGTTTACTTATCGGACGGCCCCAGTGGGTGCTGCCTGCCTGGCGGAAAAGCGCTCACTTGTTTAGTCGTCTTCTCCATGCAGGTCACATGCGTCTCCTTGAGGTCGAACAGCACCGCCTGCGGGAGCAGTTGACAATAAATAAAGCCAAACCTGAATCGTCGCACGAAATGAGAGGTGCAGCTGCATTTAATGGCCGTTGGCGTTTGCATGAGCTGCCTCCCACCCCTTCATGCTGGGAAGATTCATGCTGGATGATACAGACACACGTTCACTAAATACGCTCATGGCTTGGGAGAAAAAATATTATCAAAGGTGTATGGACAGGGATTCAGATTAGCAGTGCATACTACAATGTCAGGGAATGAAATATAGCCATTCTGTCTAAAGCATTTCTGTAGAGCAGTGTTTCCCAACCCAGTCCTCGGGGAACACTGGACAGTCCACGTTTCTGCTTCCTCCCAGCTCACCTGTACCAGTTATTTAGTGTTCCTGATTGGCTGGGAGCTGAGAGGGGGCAAAAACGTGGACCGTCCAGTGTTCCCCGAGGACTGGGTTGGGAAACACTG
>JABFDZ020000097.1:12983662-12999298 GCA_019775955.2 Pollimyrus isidori
CCCCCCCCCCCCCCCCCCCCCCCCCCCCCCCCCCCCCCCCCCCCCCCCCGCCCCCCCCCCCCCCCCCCCCCCCCCCCTTATAGACCGCTGTTTTTGTTACTGGAGATACATGAAAAGTGGAAGGAAGAAGACTAAAACTAACCTGAGTACCATTCCCAGTTCCCGGCATGGTACTACCTCATAAACATCACACACCTGGAACATACAAAAACAAACATCACTCTCTCCCTCAAGTCGACATACAGGCATCAAACATAAAACCCAAAATCAGATGCATTCTCAAAAAACTCCTTCATTGACACAACCGGCAATCAGCAACAACAATTTCCAGGGATTGGGGTTGGTCCAAGTAGCGAAAGTATCTATTAATTGTCACACAATGGACAATAGCTGTCTCCACAAAGCAAAAAGAGAATTTACCGGCAACAGCCAGCTGTCATCCAAAAAGCTGCAGTTCTACAGTAAAAGGAAAAAATGGGGGCGAGTGTCACTAAATTCCATCACTTGATTTTACGGTATAGAGAAGGGGCTAGGAGATTTTACCTCAATGTTAAGGTTGAACTCCAGTTCAGAAAGTACAAGCAGTAAAGACAGGAATGGTTCTGGAGAGGAACATAGTTTCATATTTGTAAGTTTTAAAGTAACAGCCTGCTGCAAAATAAAACTATTCGCAGATACCTTTAACTGGTACAGTTTCTAGTGTACAAAGAAAACTTACCCATAAACTTGTCATTTCTGACAATGGAAATAGTAGGATTGTACCACTAAAATAAGACAGAGAGTTATAATCATTCAGCTGTTCAGTTTTGGTCTTAATTTACTATATTTTTATTCTATTATATTTTTATTGTATTCTGACTAATTGTAATGCTCCTAATCCAACTATTAAAAGTACAATTTTCTCTAAATCCAGTATAAATATAATTTTGTATATATACAGGCAACACCTTTACTGACCTGCAACAACTTGCTTGCGTGTGAAAGGTGCAGAACTACATTTCCCAAAATCCTTCTCTTAAGGGCCAACCTTATGAAATACCGCCCCCTGCCTTGCGCTGTCAACAGCTTCTTGCAAGCAGATGTCTGTTCCAGAGCCAAAATGATTAGGCTCAGCCTGCTGAATGGGTCAAATGAGAAATTTATAAAAGGAAGTGAGTATCCTGATCCTAGGGGAAAATGTATGAATATTTTAGAATGTCCATTTATCTGAAACTTAATGTATTGTTGGGGTAACATTCACTAAGATTATGAATGTATTTGAAGCTTGCAAAAATCTGGTCTCTAATTCATTTTTCAAAGCAAGTAACTACTGATTCATCAATATAATGCCTGAAGTGATCCTCTGCTTTCATTAAACAGAAAGAGGAAAACCCGCATCACTGAGTTTCCTGATTCCTGCTGCTCACCTTCCACAGGAGTCCACCTGGGGAAGCTGTTCCACACAATGCCAGTAATCCCTCTGCACAAACCCAAGGACCGGCTCTGCGGATCCCACAAGGCACCATTACTTCTGTCGTCAAGCTCCTGCCCGGTTTATGTGAGCAAATCCCCCAGGCACTAAGAAAACTGTCTGTTGCCATATTGAACATGTACCATGGTTGTGGAAGGTTTAAACAGTGAGGAAAGTCTCCAGATCATATGATAAATGATCCCAATGCATCTTAGCTAAAGGTGCCCTTTCAATACTGTCAAGATACCCAACAGGAAGTTTGCTGACATTCTGCCACAGATATGCCAGTTCAAACTATGGGAATATTCTATCAGGAAACATTCCCAATGACAGAGTATGACAGTAACAGGCAGGCATTGTATCACAATGATGGAGAGGGGTTTTGTTTTAGCCTGCCACTGGACATCAGTCAACTGTGTGGTGACTCCATCTTGTTATTTCAACATATCAGTCTGACTCCATATAACAGTGTTTCTCACACCGGTGCTTGGAGAACCCCAGACTGAACTTTCTTTTCTTGCTCCTTCTTAGCTCCAGGTAGGATGGGAGTGGACGACCTGGCAGGCAGCTGGGATGGGGCTAAAACATGGACTGCCTGTGGATCCCCAAGGACCAGGTGGAAAAACATTACCATGATAGGGTACTACCTAAAATATTCTATATTGTATATTACACATTCAAACCTAAACTCAGAAGCCGTCATCCACCTCATCCCACATTATTCATCCTGTGAATCTGTCACAATAAAAATGAAAACACAGTCAATAAGACCTCATTACTCAGAGTGTGAAAGTGTAACTTGGGCTGTGTTTTGTTTCAGAGCTCCTGTCTATTGCTACACCCTCTACACCAATGAATGGCAAGCAGCCAGTAACACCGCACCTTTCCAGGCTCTGCTGAAAACTCTTTTGTCCGGCCATAATCAGGTGTGGCCAGTTGTGCATGCTTTGGAACAGAATTTTAGAGTGAACTAGACTCAGATTCATTATTGTGGTGTTAACTGATCTTCTTTGTTGGAAAAAAATATGGTAAATTACATATAAGCACATAATAATGAGAGAAGTGCTTGAAGTGGACCATTACTGTCTGGTACACAGTACCAACACCTCATCCTTTTTCTGTTCAGAGTACTGGCACCTCTCAATACCTGCTGGTACTGAATAATAAAGGGAGTATCTGCACTTGGTCCTGAATAACAAGGGAAGCATCTGCACATGGTACTAAATAACAAGGGGAGGATCTGCACATGGTACTAAGTAACAAGAGGAGTACAAGCACCCGTTTATCAGAGTACATATGTATCTGCAGAACACTCACGCTGAAGGCCCTTGCGAAGAATGAGCTCCAATAACTGACAGCAGGAGGACAGTTGAGGGTTGGAGTCTGATATTGCGCCACCCTCTGATTTAAGACTGAGAATACACACTTTGACAGAAATATTAAGCATAGTTAAAGATAGAATTTCACATATTGTATTATTTATATTTTAAATTACTTAATAACAGATTCAACTAAGATTGAAGGAGATCACAATACATTTGCAAGGCTTAGGTTCCTGGTGTGCGGAAATAAAGCGGCAAAGAAGGCAAAGTCTTACATGTAGGTGATCAGCTACAAAACGTGTTTAATAACTACAACGTAACAATAACACACAGACATTTTAGCATATACAAAGTATTTTTTTAGATTACCTTTTAAAATTAAATTACGGTTCTTCTTAGTGTTAAAATCAACGGAGCGGAGAAAGGGCATCGATTGTTTTACCAAAAATGCATTTGCCTATAAATGTACAAATTATATGGAATTTAAGATGTAGTCGCTATAAATCTGATTATTGTGTGTAATAGTTGTTATATTAATCATCATACATAGGTGACATTTTTCAGCAACAGAGTAATCTGTTATGTTATATTAACGTACTTACCTTTAAGTGCGCTCAATAATGGATCTTTAGTTGACATTTTCGTGGCCGACACGGTAGGCTGATCTTAATAGCGATCAAACTGAATGTACACCACCCTTCCGCAAAACCAACATACCGTCGCCGTAACTTTCTCTCCCCTCCCTCTCTCTTATCATATAAAATAATCCTCTGTTTACATGTCTGACTGATCATGCGTTCCTGTTTCTTCGTGTAAGTGATGACACTGCTTTAATTAAAATGATACGAGTCGTATTAGTATCTATGGTGTAGCAAAAAAAAGATACTGTCATATCAAAAACGTTGCCATTTTGGCAGCCCCTTGTGGACAATAAAAAAACTATTTTACTATAATCATTCCTGTTTGTAGAGTAATACGTGGTATTCTAAGAATGACCACACATTGGCTCAAGTTGCATTGATAATCTATTTTTTGCGGTGATTTACAAACAGGTAATATAGACTCTATGTATATTTAATTACATACTATTAGCGTATATATTAGTATTCCTTATTTTATATAAAAAGAAAAATCTTATTGATCAAACTTATTAAAGTATGAGCAAAAAATCCCACAACAAATATGGCCGCTGTCGCCGTCCTCTTTCGTGTTTTAGCCGAAAATTGCCGATCGCAATCGTGATTCACAGGCTTGTATGTAAACAAGGTCAGCCCTACACTGCAGTGCATATCACAGGCTGCTGAAAAGGCAGAAGTTGGTTGGTCTTTGTGAACACCTGTGGCAGTCTGCGGACGCTGATTTTTCTTTAGGGGTTAAAGTAAGTAATGCTTTATATCGTGATGGAAGCTATGTGTTATTTTGTAAAAAATTGCTTGTGGAAAATTCTGTAATTTAAATTTGATGGCATTTTTCATTGATTCAGGTACGAAAATGCCGAGCCAGTTATGCCTGTGGCGTGATCTGCAATTGTGTACGACGTGCTAATAGCGGACATGTGAAAATACATTCATATTAAAGACTAGCTAAGTTAAACGAAAATGTTCTATTTCTCATGAATTTATCCTGTGTCCCTAAGTGCCGTGAAAGCCAGTCTCTGTATGGGTTTTTGCTGTTTTCATGTGTGAGCTCTGTAGCTTAATAATATTGATCTGTATTACAAAGGTGCATGTTTACATGTTATACCAATGTTTTTGCATAACAAACATGAATACATACATAAATATCTGTAGGCATATGGGTGTATATCTGTTACGTAAAAAGTCCAGTGCCAACCTTAGACTGCGCAGTGTTTTCGCAAAGCCTTTTTACGGTAATCTCCACTCCGCCTTCACCGCGAGCGCCTGCTTATTGTCAGCCACCGATTAATTAAATTTGCACTTTTGAAATTATTGTGCCGACAATTTGTTTTTCAGAATTACTCAAGTAGAAGAAATGTATTGTTTTTCCCAACTCTCCAAAATAACAAGTATTTTTGTTTTCGAGAAGTTAAACGGTGTTTACCACGGTCATGAATTTTTTATTCTCACTTTTTAAATATTTAATTTCTCGCAATTTTATTCCAGTGGTTCATTGACTGTCAGTATGTAACTTCTACTAACAGTCTGCAGGCTACTTATCTTAAGGGCTTATTGTGCGTGTGCTTGCACACAAGTGTCCCTCCAGTCCATCTGTTAGCAGTGACAGTATTTCTTACGTTTATGAAAGGACTTCAATGAGGAGTGACTAGCCCTACAAACACAGATACCTTCCTCGTGATTTGCCTGTGCTACTTCTTCCTGTGTGGCCACTTTACATATGACGGTCAGGGGTTTTGATGAGTTTTACTAAGCCGAAGTCTAAAAAGATTGCTTTCACTCTTTAATCCACTGTTCGAGGTGGATAATATAAAACAAAACACTGCAGTGTAGAGAGGTTTGAAAATACTGCTTACTTTATTGTAGGTCTTGCGTGTATTTGATTGTCTTGCAAATAGATAGATCTACGAAACAAGTAATGACATGGTGTCCTTGACTTCTTGGTCATGGGTATAACTGTTTTGATTTGGGACATTGAGCAGAAGTTTGCAGTAAAGTTTCTGTGTTGTTCATTGTTTAATTATCAACTTGTCTGCCCCTTTTGGAATGCAGATGTGATCTTATTTTATGGAACAGGAAACACCTTGACCTATTTACATAAAGAAAGGGGTTATGGGAAGGAGGTTAGGGGTTGCTCTGTAATGCTGCTGATTCAGTCTCACTGCTGCTGAAAGAAGCGATCTTATATGTTGGTTCAGGTCTCCTTGGATTGTTTTTTTTGGTATTATTTTTGCTAATATGCTGCAGAACAGCATCTGTACAATATAATTACAGTACACCACCTCCTTGTCCTTCTCTGGTGTGTGTGTGTGTGGGGGGGGGGATTAGATCTAACGCTTCCATTTAAATGAGCCCCCAACAAGCTCAGCGGCTCTGCAGAGTGATGGTCAAAGCAGTGCAGTGCAGGCTGCATGTGCTCCACGCCACCAGGCTCTCGCAGCGCTCTGCCCCCAGCCGTCCGCATTCCAGCTGCTGTGGAAAAGTTCCAATCTCCCTTATGGATTTTTTTTTTTTTTGGAGGGCTTTAAGCATCAGCAGCCGTGCAGTGGGGACCGGGCTGATGCGGAAAGGCTGGGGAGGTCGCAGATGCTGCGAGGGGGGTGCAGTGAGGGAGCCCGCTGTCAGCTTGGGGTGCCGCTAAGCTGCGGTTTTGCTGTTGTCTGTATTTTATTTCTAGGAGGTCCACAGAGCTGCCAGGATGATGAAAGACTGCTTGCATTTTCTCGTCGAGCCAGCCAAGAAGCTCAAAATCCGGCTGAAGGTACGAGGCATTCAGTGCCATCTCCGTATGAGCCGTTGTATTATCAAGCATGTCGCAAGTAGTTTAAAGGCAACGTGTATGAGGCTTCCGCAATAATCGATGTCTTTTTCAGAAGACCAAAATATGCGTAAATCCCTCTGTTCCCTTCCAAGAAAAGCAATTGCTCCCGTGAAACTTTGCAAAACCCACTTGTATATCTGTAGGGACGAAATCCATACCTAAGTAGGTAACGTTACACATGCGATTGCTTCTGGGAGCTGTAGGTCACCTACTGCGGTTTACCACGTCATGAATTTGAATACTTGAAATGCTAAATAATTCCAAAGCCACACTCTCACCGACCCTCACCGCCCCTCGACCCTCCCGTTTACCTTCCCCTATGTCACCTCTGTCTCCGTGAATTTTTCAGGAATCTCGTAAAAGAGCGAGGACCGAAAAGAAGGCCCCCCTTCTGGAGAGTCAGCTGTTCATCATGGAGCTGGCCAGGGAGCTGAACCGGGTGTGCCAGGTACACACACACACACCACACAGGGCGACACATTTGGACAGAACCGCTGACGCGTTGATGGTGACACATGGAGACATACAGCTCAGCCCTTACATTTCACTCTGCTGACGCTGAGTGCACACCCACGCTCACACACAGACACTCGGATTTGGGCAGGCAGTCTTCCGATGTGCAGATGCTGTTTTTTTTTTTTATCAGAAATCCGATGTCCTCGGATATATCTGGACCTGTCAGGACATCTGGCCCCCTTCCACGTGCCGCGCCTTCATCTTCGACTGGGCCTCGGTGCTGGAGAGTATGGTGAGTGTTGTGTGCCGGGTGAGTGCAGCAGTATGCATCCGGTCACCCATTATTCAGGTAACAGACGACGGCTATTAGCACCGAGGGTGAAGAAGAACCAAGGTCAAATGTGGGTCATGTTCCTCCCAGTTCAAGATATATATATCACCCCATAATGCACCTTCTATTCTATCGTCAAGAGAGAGAATTATGGAAATGATTTTGCGTGAAGCCCTGTTGGTAGTGTGGCAGGGGTGAGAATTCCTGTGACGTGCTGTGTTCAGCAGAGGCCTGTGCCGGCAGCTGAGTGGCCAGAGCAACGTGACTGGAGGCCACAGCTGGAGCGGGACAGCGAGCAGGATGTGGAGACCTCCAAGAGGACCATCCAGGACTGGAGTCGGGAGCTGAGGATGCAGTCAAAGGTTAGTAGCTCTGTCTACGGCGCTGTGCCAGTCAGGGCCATATATACCTTGTCACAGCCACTAAGCAGACCCACAACCAGAAATAAGTACAGGGGTGGGTTGATAGACTGCACCAAATTGGGGGGGGGTGTTCTCAGTAAATTTTGTCTGGGCCCCGTGCCCTAGGCAGCTGCCTAGTTTGCCTGTGCCTAGATCCAGCACTGTTGCCAGTTCATCCAGTAAAAATGATTAACCTGCCTTTATTGATGTGTGTTGGAAAAAGTGCAGTTCCTCCCAGAAGATGCCGTTTAATTTCGTTTTAATAACAGAAGACTTTTCTGTTTAATATGCATTATGTTGTATTGTGCTGAATTGTATGCATTCTTGTTGCGTGTTGATTTGCCCTTAATGTACGGCTTTGTGGCCTTTGCGTTAATACCGCATCGCCTTGGGTAAATGCGAGTTCAGGGGTGGGTGATGCCAGGCAGCGCGCCATGCTCTGTGTTGGTACCCTTCATTTACTTCTGCCGTCGTTAATTGCTTTTTTGCAATACTAGGCTGGTAGCTGCCTCCTGGATCTGAACGTTTAACACTGATAATGATTTTGGTGTCTAATGCTCATCCTACACTCATTTATCTCTAACAGTACTGACAAACCTCTAGAGAACACTGTGTCTCTAATAAAATCTTACCTCACATCCCTTACATTCTCTCAGCTTGATATTCCTTCTCTTACATCCTGTCTCCTTCCTTATCTCCCTCTCAAATCTCTGTTTTAATTCAAACAAATCTTATTTTGGATTAATTGCCGATAAAATAGTATTTGAGTAGACATGCAGGGGAGCAAAAGATCAGTGATTCTGGCAGCGCAGAGGTGCCGCACTGGCCGGTGTCATTTCTCATGGGAGTTGCATAGTAATTCTCCCTGTCTGTGATTGATTGATCTGGACTGCGCTGTTGGCAGCTCGTCCCTGGAGGGGGGGCCCATTTCACCGTCTGGCGACTGTGCACTCAGAGGCATCTCTCCTCCCGCCCCGTCCAGCGTAGCGTGTGGCCTGGGGAGCCGGTGGTGCTGATGCTGGATGACCTGGAGACACAGTGGCGGAAGGGGCGCGTGCCAAGCCTGCTCTCTGCCATGGAGCTGGTCATGTGGACCCTGCTGACCGACGACCTGGAGAAGGTAACGGTTTCTCCTCATCTCTGTCCCTGAAACACCAGAGCCACAAGCAGGGCATAAATAGGTATGACAGCCAGGCTTACTCTCATCTCATTATAACCTTATTTCAGAAAAACCCATTCATTGTATTGGGCCGTTCTCTCACATACTGTACTCTGCAATTAGACACCACAGCACCTGTTTATGCACCGTAGGCAGTTTTCTCCACTCTAGGGCTTCTCTCCCATTCCTGCACTATGCTTGCCATGCTACTACCCTCCTCCATTGAGCAAATGCTCAAACAGTCAGTATTTATTATTAGTATTTAGTACTTAGCTTTAAACCAAAGTTACAGTTGGTACATGGTGGCAAATGCTTACGTGTCTCCCAAACTTCATAGATATTTTATAATACTCGTGAAACATTCTATGTCATCAGTCCCTTCTTCCACCGTCTTTTAGAATTTCCTTGAACATCCATTTCTTTGTACCTGCTTTGTACTTTGTGGTACTCTGTCATTGTAGAATGACAATAAAGCTAAGCTGTATTGAAGTACAGTCATGCGTTCCTGTCTGCAGGATTCCGTCCCCCAGCTGTGGTTCACCAGGAAACAAAGGAGTCAGAAATTAAGTGAGTCTCGAGTTCATCTGTCCATATTCAACGCTGCCAATGCATGCAAGTGTTTTGTTTCCTCCCTCTGGTTACCTGGATGCTTTCTAGTGTCGTGTCCCTGTTTGATTAGCCAGGCCGGAGGTGGAGGTGTTAGCGAGTTGCCTAAACACAATACAATGGTGTAAATAGGGAATGTGAATTGTAAAGACTCTATGAATAGTGACATGACTCATTGGTCTCTTTGGGTATATCCTTCCAGATGCTACCAGGTACATTCCTCACAATGGTAAGTCATATGCATATCTGATCATGATCATGCTAATGTATCTACAGGACTGTATAGTAGTAAATAACTCAGTGCATTTCTTCTTGTGTTCATTATGGTTTTGTTTGTATTACATATAAAGTGGTACCTCGATTCTCGAACTCACTATAATTCGAATTTCTCGAGTTAGTCGGACAAACCAGTTTGACCTAGAACTTGATCTGAATATCAGAAGTCGAACCATGAACGCTAACCTAATATAAATTGAAAACGCCATGAAATGAGTCGTACTACAATGCAATTCTTACTTGAATGTCTTATTCACAGACTGGATGATTAACCAAATAAAGCAGCGCAACATTACAGTAGCTAACAAATAAAGCACTAACTTACGTGTACTATTAGAGCATTTATGTAATTTATTTAAACTTTATTTTACCAGGTAAATTAAATGAAAAGCAGTTGTCACTGCTTTAAGTAATATTCGGGAGAAATAGCAGATTACGCATCGGAACTGCCTGGGATACAAACGTTATACGTGTAACTAAACTCTTCAGCCAATAAGGGTGAGAGGTTGCAATACATCTAATCATAATGCACTGCGCCAGGATCAGAATACGTTGGTTTAAGTCAGCACTTTAAGCAAGTCAAATGTACCCAATGACTGGACTGGGGAAACAAACTAAAACACAGACTTAATACAGAAGAATAATGACAACAACCAGAAACAGTTGATTACATGGGGATCCCACCCAAGGTCTACGAGGGGGCATGCCATACTGAAGGGTGGATGACCGGGGCAGGACAGGGGTAATGCTGGGATAAGATCTTCATCATTTTGGAAACCATTAAGAAAAAATGTTCTTGATACTGATTTATCCTGTTCATTTTGTGTTTAAATGCTAAAACAAACATATTTAGGTGTAATTTTGGGGGCCAGGAACCAATTAATTGGTTTTCTATTATTTCTTATGGGAAAAATTCAATCGGAACTCAAACTTTTTAGGTTTCAATCCTGAGTCCGGAATGGATTAAGTTTGAGAACCGAGGTACCACTGTATTTCATTCTTAATGCAGAAGACTTGACTACATAGGAGGATTCATTATGGAATATGTAAACATGAATAGAGGGATCCCCTGTGCTTAATACATTACCCATGTTGTTATACTTTATTATAACATTTCTACTTTTCTCGTAGTCTGGAACTGGATCACTGAAGCAGCAGGTAGCTATTATTTAAAAAAAAAAAAATGTTTCCATAGTTGGTGATAGTTTTAAAGTTGCTAAGTAGTGTCACAATCTAACCTGCAGTGGAGGTGACCCTTGACCCCGACACCGCGAACCCGGACCTATTGATCTCCCATGACGGCAAGCGCATGCGCTGCGGCTTTGAGAGGAAGGAGGTGCCCAACTACCACCGGCGCTTTGACGGCTGGTGGTGCGCAGTGGGCACACAGAGCTTCGCATCCGGGCGACATTACTGGGAGGTGGAGGTGGGCGAGAGGGACTGGCGGCTGGGCGTGGCCAAGGAGTCGGCCTTCAGGAAGGGCTACAAGTCGCTGAACACAGAGATGGGCTACATGACCCTACGCGTGGAGAGGGGCACTGAGTTCAAGGCGCTCACCGTGCCATTCACCCCTCTACCCTCGAGCCTTATCCCCCGTAAGGTGGGCGTCTATCTCGACTACGACAACGGCCAGCTGTCTTTCTACAATGTGGAGAACCGCTCGCACATCTACACCTTCAACGAGACCTTCACCGAGAAACTATACCCGCTCTTTGGCACCGTGGAGGTGGCCAAGGGCCTGATTATCAGGTCGGCGGGGGCCAGGGGACACTGCTTCTGCCCTGGCCCCTGTCTGTGGGGCTAAGCGTTCAGCCTCTGTCATTGGCAGTGTTCCATAGCTGGATGTATGTGACCTGTATCGCATAGCTGGTGGTCCTTAGACATAAACGCAGCATGCTTTTCGCATGCACAGAGCTGCGCCATCGCTGCACTGGACCCTATTATTCCCGCTTGCTAGAATGTCTAATAAGCTCACACTGCATATTTGTCGGTCCAAAAGGAAAAATTGTCATGATGCAGTAGCACTTGTCCACTGTTGATCTTGCAATAATGAAGCACTTTGTGTGATTAATAAATTTATCAAGTGAAAAAAATCATTTGCCCTTGTCTTTATTCCCTTTTTGATACGTGTGATACTTTTTTGATAAATTTACAAGGTAAATCCATAAGTATGTTTAGTACATTAGATAGGGTAACCAGATAATCATGTCAGGGAGAACACTGAGGTAGAACAGGATCTGTAAAGTACCACTTTAAATAACGAGGCCTGGATTTCACTTCACTCCTACTTTTCAGTACCGAGTGTGCTGATTGGTCAGGCTTCTCTAATAATGCATGTGTTATTAACATTACTGTGAAACAGCTGGATGAATCAAGGAAACGAACCAGTCAAACAAAAAGAACTGAAATATTTAGCCGAGCATAGGAACCTTTTAAGGCATTTCGTAAAGCCCGAAGTAGCTCAGTGTCCTTCCTGACATCTGGTCACCCTAACAATTCATAGGCTTACAGAAGGGTTTCAAATGTAGATTAGTGTTGTTTCAACTGGAGACGCCAAACACAAATTAAACAAGTCTGTTTTAAGCATAAAGCCATGTTTATTAAGTGCAATACATCTGAAATGCATGAGAGAGATAAAAAAAAACTATTGATGCTAGTTGATGTGTATATATTATGCAGGGCAGCTCTTTCATAAAAACCATAATGTAGAGTGTTGGCATGCATGTTAATCTTTGGAGGTTTGAAACTTATATGATAAACACTTTAACTTGCCCATTTATGTTTGTTTCATAATATACCCTTAAATACGTGAAAAAAATGTGGATGTGGGAAGACATTTTAAGACATTAAATTGCAGATGAGAGGAGACAGAGTCCTAGACCGTAGCAGAACATTCGCGACGTGACCTAAGCACCTAAGCATGGCCTAAGCAGAGAGTGTCGCTTGTCAGGAGTGCAAACGCAGCTGCGCATGTACTGATGCAAAGAGATACAACTGAAGACTTAGCCTGTTAGTACAAATGAATGATGATGGTGATTAAAGCACAGGAACACCCCAGCTACACAG
This sequence comes from Pollimyrus isidori, assembly GCA_019775955.2. Classification (NCBI taxonomy): domain Eukaryota; kingdom Metazoa; phylum Chordata; class Actinopteri; order Osteoglossiformes; family Mormyridae; genus Pollimyrus; species Pollimyrus isidori. The sequence goes on from JABFDZ020000097.1 coordinate 12,996,186, forward strand.
CCAGAGGAGCATAAACAAACATGCCAGCCTTAGCCATAAAAATCTGCTCAACATGAAATATAATACTTTATATACAAACACAGCAGTCAAAAGCATTATGTTCTTTATATGAGAAATTTGGAGAGACTTACACTAATGTAAACGGTTTTAAAAATAAAGCAAATATCATTAGCAGTACATACGCCATTTATACACTTATAAATTGGCTTATTTAAATGAAATTAAGGGCTTCTTTGTTTCAAGGGCTTTGCATGGCTTTCCATTCTGTACAAAACTCCCTTTGTTTACAGATAGGGAAAGATTTAAGTGCAGTTTGAGTATGAAACAGGATCTGCGACGCAGTTGGATAACAGTCGGCTGACTGGCAGCTGTGTGTTTTGAAGCTATTTCAGGTTCCGCACACCTCGGCACCTGGCCCCGTTCCCACTTGGATAATCCAACAAGGAGAAGGTCAACGATAGAGCCCCATGTTTCATAATGAGCCCGGCTTACCCCACACCACTGTGACAGACATTCTGCTGAAAGAACAGCAGAGCAGGTACAAAATGCATAAGTTCATTGTCTCGTGTAACAGATTAAAAAAATAATAATAATAGTAATAAAAATGGAAGGTTTGGGGATTCATGACTTGCTCTACACAGAGGTCTCAGGCCTCATAGAACTTGTCCACCTTCTTGGTCACGCTGCTGCCCGCCGTCATGCTCCTGGTGACCACCTCCTTGGTGATGTGCCGGGTCACCATGCCGCCGGTCTCCACGCGCTGCGTTGTGAGCTTCATGCCGTCTGGCCAGGGAGGAAACGAGGGTTACGTTTGCGTATGCGGGGAACTAACACGGATCTCGGAAGGGAGCGTCTCTCGGCGGACGTACCTGAGAAGTATGGCTCGTTGAATGTGGTGTGAGTCACATTAGTGCGAGTGGTTATCTCTCCCGGAAGGTTGAAGACTTCTCGCCTCGTCACCGCCTGGCTGCCGTACTGAGATGCACTGCCTGAAACAGCAGGAGAACGAGAGTCCCAGCGTGAGCGTCAGTCTGAACCAAAGCAAGCAGAAACGATTCAGTAAACGGGCTTATGTTTCCTCCAGGTCTCAGGCGAAGCTCCGCCGACAGTCAAACGAGCCTGAAACAAATACGCAGCTTTGGCGAAGGAAAGAATGTGTCGGCAATATACCTCCGTCCTGTGACTCAATAGTGATGATGCCCTCCCTCTCGGGGCCAAAGCCCTGCGTGGTCTTAGCCTGGACTTTGAACTTGTAGGGCACATTCTCAGTCAGGTTTGACACCGTCAGGCTGGTCTCTGTATTGTCGCTGCTCACCTGGAAGGTGCGCATGTCACCTGAGTTGAATGACAGGGAGAGACAGAGACAGAGAGAGAATGTTCTCATCAATCAGCAGTGTCTCCTCCAGAATCTCTCACTCTGCATCATTAAAGGTACAGTACAGTCTACACACCCAAGTCAAACGACATAGACTGTGCTCTAGACCCACCTCCTCCATGCAGCTGTTCGCAGCTGACCACATAACCCAGGATGTCCCCATTGGGCTTTCGGGGTTTGTCCCAGCTCAGCCGGAGGGCGTCAGGGCTCAGGGCCGTGAAAACCAGAGGACCAGGGGCACTGGGGGTGCTGAGAATGAAAGGGGATCCTTGTGGGGAGGGGGTGGGGGTTACTACAGGCGTGGCTTCAGAGATAATCTAAAGCAGTGTTTCCCAACCCTAGAGGAGCCCAAGACGATCCATGTTTTTGTTTTGGCGTCCCCCTGTTGACCATAAGCAGTCACTACATTAAATATTACACAAACACACTCCTTATGTAGGAGATGCTGATGTAGCATTTTCCGCTAACTAGCCACCCTAGCCACAATCTTCTGACTCTACTCCTTAGCTATCCATTTAGTTTTTGAAACGTCTGAGAGCACGGGGGGCCCTACTGGGGTCCTAAAACAGTAAAACCATCCAAGGAAACTTGGGGGAGATTCTGATCCAAATGCATGAATTGGACATGTTAGACACAAAATCAGTGGAAGCCGGGGGGGGGGGGGTCACCTGGCATAGGGCTGAGGGGGCTTCGAGGATCAACAGCAGACTCTATGGTGATGACGCCCTCTCTTTCAGGGCCCCAGCCCTCCTGGCTCTTTGCCTTCACCTTGAAAATGTAGGACTGATTGGGCAGAAGGTCCTGTACCATCACAGAATTCTCCATGGACCCAGGAACATCCAGGCGCTTAACCTCGCCTACAGGAGGTCGAACACAGCCAGAAGCAACAATTAGCACAGTTCCACTGCAGCCCCGATTCCGGATTCCAGAGTCTTTATTCTCCTGAATACAAAAGGACGTACCACCATCCTTGTTTCACCATTTTGTACATCCATTTTGAATAGCAGGTGAGGGAAAAAAGACAAGAAAATAATACTTTACAGCTAACATGACAAACGACAAAGACAGCTCTTAGTAAACAGCTGGTTTTGTTGATCAAAGGAGGATGTGTTATTTATGAAAAGGCAGCTGCACTAATATTCAGGCATTTTAAAGGCCAGTTGGGGCAGCAGAAGTGACTTTAATTAATTTATATATGCATTTATGGCATAGCTTATGAACAGCACCACCCATTTCCTAAATAACTAGGGATATTTTCCTGAAAACAGAAACAGTGTGGTGAAACAGCCCCCCCCCAAACCCAATACTAACCTCCATTGAGCAGCTGGTACTGCACGCAATACCCCAGTACCTCCTTCTCACAGAGAGGCTCCTGCCAGCTCACCTTCAGGGCGGTGGGCCCCAGTGCCGAGAACACAAGGCGCGTGGGAGTGTCGGGGATGCCCGGCGTGAGCCTGGGGTCTGTGGCAGCAGAACGCGGACAGCGTGAGGCGGCGGAGAGCGAAACGGCGAGTGAGGGACGGCGGTAGGGAGGGGGGTGAGAGGGGACAGGAGCGCTGGCACGCGGTGGCGCGCGTGCTGAGGCGTGGTATGCAAGCTGACATGCACGGGAGACAGAAATGCACAGCACACACGGGGGGGGGGGGGGGGATTGAGAGACACACCCACCCACACCCACACACACACACACACACACACACACACACACACACACACCCCGAGGGAGTGACCACACAGG
>JABFDZ020000097.1:13016239-13036612 GCA_019775955.2 Pollimyrus isidori
GCGTCGGGTCCTGATCACACTGTCGGGGCTTATTTCGCAATAACTACCGGCTGCCTGTACATTATCCCTTACTTAATATCTAGCATACATCAACCCATAACATCCCTGCATCAAGATAAGTGAAGCTGAGATGATGATATATGAGGTGAAATTACACGACACAACGTCGCACGACACACGGCACGACACACGGCACGACACACGGCACGACACACGGCACGACACACGGCACGACACACGGCACGACACACGACACAGCATGACATGATACATGCTATGGCATATGATGAACTTTATTGATCCCAGGGGAAATTCTGGTGCATGTAACATTAGGGCAGGTAAAGCGCAGATAAACAAATATAGTGCAAAACATGATGACAATTGAAATAGTACAAATAAGTAAACAACCTTAAAAACATCCTTAAAAAATTTGGAAAAAATGAAACATGATATAGACGACCTTACTGGTCTCAAAATTGTACCCCTGACCTCTGACCTCGTCCTCACCTTCTCACAGTCGCAGGTGGCACACAGCACTTCGGTGTTAATCCTGAGGTTTGGGGTGAAGGTGGTGGGCTTCACCCGCATGGCACCCTTCCTGTCCGCTTCGGGCAGCCGGCACACATTCTCCTCCCCCACTGAGCTTTGGGCTTTCACCCGAAGCTTGAACGTGTTCTGAGGTTGGCGCACGCACGCACGTGCACACACACACATACACACACTTGTGTCACACACGTGATGGTTCGCTGATGAAGGAGCATATTTACACTTTAGACCCCAGGGAGCTCTGCTCACTGCATCTCAGGTCAAACATGCTGACCCGTCAAAGTTTATCGACCATATCAATATAGAAAATCAAGAAAAAAGAAATCGGAGTATAAAATATAGAACTTTTTCTTACATTTTTCATTACTGATACAGTTCATGTCATGTTTTTGTATGACATGTTTATGTACCTACCTTTTTTCCTGGGACGTTCGGGAAGGTACCGTCCTTGTTCATACTACCAGTAGTGGATAAGAACTGGGTCTCCACAGCCTTGGGTCTGTCCTCAGCTCTCAGGCTGATCTTTGAGCGAATGTTCTAGTGGACAGGATATGGGGAGGAGAAGAATGAGAGCGGAAGAGGCTCAAGAACAAATCTGCTGCAGCTATGGACCAACTCGAGCATGAAAATTCAGCAGATGATGCTTCAGTGCGCAAATAAATTACAGAATCATATTCACTGGCCAGGTATTCATGCTTATTCATGGCCTTTATGACACTCACACTGAAAGCACTTCCGATAACAGTCAGGATGTTGGAAGAATCTTCTTGCAGCTCCCCAATTTCAGCAATGGGAAAGTATTGGTACAACTTCTACAAAAACAGAACACGGTGGAAGAACAGAACTGTTAGAACTAATATTGTTAGAGTAGCAGCGTTATCAAAAATGTTATGTTGATGATGAGCTAAATTAGAGAGGAAAAACAGGGATGTCCTAATGTACAGGCAGCTGAATCTAGAACAAGAGCAATATTAAACAGTGTTGCTATGCTTTCATCCAACAGCTGATATCACTTCTGAAAACCAAAAAAAGAATTTCAGTCTATCAGAAGGACAACAGCTTTATAATATGAGCAGACAGATAGGACCAAAATAGTGACAATATGGCAGAAAACAGTGGGGTGACCGACAGATATAAACAGAAAAATGAAATAAAAACTAAGGAAAAATTTAATTGAAATGCGTAAAAACAAAAAAATTGGTTTGCTCTCAGGACAGGTATTAGGAAAGAAACAGGAGATGGTTGTGATGTCTGAATTGCTGAATAAACATCTGGTCTGTGCCAGGCATTCCTAAGACAGGGAGGAATTAAGAGACAAAAAGGGAGGGCTGGACAGGACCAGGCGATGAAGAAGCTATGAAGAGCAACAAACACAGCCTGGAAATGTATGAGAAGACTGAGTGGGAGTGGATGACAAACCAGCAGACCGGCAATCAATTAGGCAAAAGAATGACTAAAATTACAGAGGAATGAGGAGTGTCACATTTATGGAGCACCAAAGAACCAGCCTTTGAAACAGTCCAAACAGGGCCTAAACAGGGCCTTCACACACAGCAAGTGTGCATTATCAGGTGTACAATATTTGGTTGTAAATGTGCATGAATTTTTAGTGACATCGTACTTGTGAATGAATGATTGAGGTTGTTGCTAAATGAGGAGTGGTTGTAATATTACATTACTTAAATCCAAGGCTTGTGTTCTCTTTGTGTTATCTTCGGTCAATGATTCTCATTAGTTGAAGATGAACCAAATGATCTCAGTTCACCAGGTAAAAAAAGACAATGAGCTGGTAAAACCCAAATCCCACTTAGCCAGCCGAGGCCAACCAATCTGAGTTTTTTCATCCCGGACTGCAGGCCCACCTACCTCATAGTAAGAGTAAGAGTAGTTGGTGACAGCAAAAATGGGAATGATGTTGTGTTTGCCTAGGAGTCGCACGAGGGTGGGTACGGAAGGGTAGTCCTGCCGTGTGTCATAGGTGTAAAAGCCATTGGGTGCCAGGTGACAGGCCTCATCATTGCGTGGCAGGATGCCAGCCAGCACGTTGGCGCCGTCGGCTTCGTAGTGGAACGCAGACTCAGTGGAGAAGACCAGCAGGTGTGTGCTGTTTTCCCTCCAGCCAATCTGCTCCTGGTGAGGGCAGACGGACAAATCGCTGCGATTATCTGTGGCAAATTCCAGTGTGGTAACTATTCTGTACCAGGGGCATTAGTGCTCTCCGAACTCATAAATTAAAAACATAGAAATAAAACAATATTGAAATATCTGTTTGCTGTGAAGAACCATACTTGATGATTTCTCTTCTTCTGCCTTTCCATGGCTCATGGGAGTTTCGCTTACACAGAAATGTCCTGAGAGCAGAAGGAAAAATGATTGGTTCAGAAAGATAACCAATCATATTCTAGAGGAGGTGGGTCCAAGCAGCCAGAGGAGGTGGGATCAGTCAATCAGGTGTCTTGGTCCCACCTCCTTTAGCTGCTTAGACCCACTTCCTCTACAATACGATTGGTTCTCTCTAAACCAATCATTTCCCTTACTGCCCTCAGAACATTTTTGTGTAAGCTTTTTTCCCATATTTTATTGACTACTGCTTGCCAATTACTACTTGAATTCCAGTTTAATCTTGGTTAAGTAGAACCTCTATAAAGCTATAACACAAACTAGTCTAGAAGACTCCTACAAAGCACTAAGGCAACAGAACAAAGAGAACAGGAGGCTTCAGATGGAGAGAAGTTGCTAACATGGAGTTACCTGGCACACGGCTGCTTGGAGAATGGCATCAAACCCTCCTTCCGGAGCATCCAGGTTGCCTGAGATACGCTCCTTCTTCAGCTTTTCAGTGAACAGGGTGATGTCGTTGGTGAGAGGGATCGTGTTCTGGAAGGAGAAGGGTGGGTCGCTGTCTGGCCACGGCTGCTTCAGCCTGGGGGAAAAGGGCAGACTCCAGCTAGAAACCAATCCCATTGACCAACCAGATTCAGAATTCCCGAAAAAGCGTCTACGATGAAAAAGGACGGCCCGGGATGCAAATTCTTACTTTGAGGGACTCATGCTAGTCTGCGGCTCAGTCACTTTATCGACAAACTTCCCAAAGCCAATGGTGTAGTCGTCTGACAGCTCACCAATCAGGTTCGCTGTTATGTACACCGCAACATGACCGTTACACATCATGTGGCGATGCTCCTGACAAACCAAATGCACTACGTAAGAAGACTGCAAAGCAGCTTACCCAGGGAGTTCCCCATCTTCTTCAGATTCAGCAAATCGTCCTTCATGGAGTTGGAGAAGTCCATGAGAATGTACAGGTCCAGAGGACCCTTTGTAGGGTCGAAGATGTTCACCAACAGCTCCCTCTCCTCTCCTGGGACCAGGCGCATGGTAATTTGCTGCGGGGCGACTTGTGAAACATCCAGCTTTTCATTGATCTCGGTGTCCTGCACGCCAAATGAAGTGAGGGGGGGGTTACATGTGTGCTTCAGATAAGCGTTCCAAGTCACGTCAGACAAAGCAATTTAATCTGCTAAACAAAAGGGAAGTGGGGCACAGGGCCAGTCAGTCCAACAGGCGACAAAGGTGACCCCCCCCACCCCCGGGCACCGACTTCAGAGAGGGTGCTGACTTGACTGTGAATTTCAGTTCTGAGAAGATAAGATGAGGCGCCGCATGGGTTAGGACCGGCCCTGTCAGAACATGCTGTGCTCAGAGCCCTAGCTGACATACCTTGACTATCTTCATCATGCTCTCGACCCCTATCATCATAGTGCAGCCATTTGACTTCAGGGTTTCATTTAGGTCACAGCGTGGAAAATCAAACGACTGCAATCCGACAGACAGAAAAACAAATACAGCTATTAGAAAAATTTCTTTAAGAAGAAAATTAAAAGTTTTAAGTTTAATGAAAGAACTGCTTATATGATACATAAATACGTATGTAGTGGCATACACTCAGAGGCCAATTTATTGCATACACCTAGGTCTCTCTCTTTAATTAATCTTGTTCAGTAATGATTTTTCCAACAAGAACACGTTACCACTAAAATAAATGAATATCTATAAATACTTTCATTGCTCTCCAAGTTAAAATGCACACTATAGTCAGTACTAATATTTTAACAAGAATATATTCCCTGTGAATTCACTGTACTACACTAATTCTGCGGTTTGACTCAGGAACCTTGAAGGTGACATTTGCTGCAATGGGGAACGTCATCGGTTGCGGGGAAGCTGCAGCAGTGACAGCTGAATCTCACCTCATCGCTGCACCACACGCAGCCCTTTCCAGCCTGGATGCATTCAGAGCAGCGGAAGGCTTGGGCCGCTATACAGTGATTGACTGCAGAGGGAGGCAAAGTCACTGGCAGGTAAACTGGCACATCGCCACCATTTTAACGATCACCCAGAGGGGCAGAGTTTAACCAGTCCCCATGTTAAGCATCAATGGAAGCATTTCGCTTGCAATCCAGAAAAGTATTGCCGTTTAAATGGATAGATAATAAACCAGGAACACTCTTAGGCTGATATTTAATGCTATATCTACAATGTATAATGGGGAAATTTTATAGGATTGGGACACCTTTTTAAAGAAATATATGTTGGGTCAGTAATGTACTGAAAGCAGTGCTCAACTGTAATGGCATGAGTCAGTGATTTTCATTTGCCCCTTAACTTTTCTGAGTATCCTTCTTTTTCTGAATATCAGTTGCTGCAATGCAGGTATTTTTAACGAGACTGAGCGCTCTTAATAATTTTGCACTCGTCACTCCTTTTTTTCTGTGTGAGGCAATGGAAGATTGGGTGGCCTCTCCATTTTGTTTTGCTTAAATTTGTGCTGTATGTGTTCATCTGTTAACGGTGAAACCACAACAAAGGTATTTTCCCCCGGAGAGCAGGATGGGCTGGCAGGGGGGATGGCAGTATCGCTGCACTGGGGTTACCTCTTTGGGCTTGGCACAGCGTTAGAAGGGCTGCCCCCACCGAGAGCCATACGATCCATCCACCCATTTCCCTCCTGAAACACAGAGCAGAGCAACGAATCACCAACGGGCGTGGTATTCAAGTCGGGCATGTCAGCAGAACATGCTGATGGGAGATGTGTGGCTCAGCAGGCTGTGCCCATGATCAGAAGGTTGTTGGTTCAAACCCAGGTTCAGCAGAATAGTCACATGTCCATCGACTTCTTCAGCAAGGCCCTAAGACCCCCCCCCCCCGGGTGCCACTAGACAGCTGCCCCTCCACTTTGACATGCATGAAGATTAATACAGGACAAAATGATAAACAGAAATTCCCCACAGGGATCAACAGAGTATTATTATTATTCACTATTTCCATAGGAAGCCTCATAGTCCCAGGGGTTACAGGTGGAAGACTGCTGACCCCAAGGCCGCCGGTGGGGAAAAGGACGTTTGCAAAGTGGGCAGGTCTATCATCAATCAGTACTTCACTTAATCCAATCAAAACCTTCAGATACCCTTGAGAAATGGGTTACAAGATAGTAGTGATTAATAAAAATAATTTTGCTGGAGTACCACTTATAACTTTGTATCATTATTTACTTGCAATTGGTATCAAGATGCTCGCTCCAGATGAATAAAGAAAGTGGCGCAATTATGGAAAAACAATATTCCACCTAAACGTGTCGACACCAGCCAAGGAAAAACTGCTCTGGATGATGCATCCATTTGACAGCAGGACCAAAACCCAATCAAGCCACCCTCTTCGATGAAAGAAGACTCAATTTCAAACAAGTTAGGAATTTTGGATCCTTGTTGGATCTCGGATGTCACATACGATTAAACACAATGACCACGGCGTTAATTAAGGGATACTGCATCTGTGATCACGGAGAGCAATTTAGAAACAATACTGTGGTCAGGTCTAGAAACAGTGAACAGAAGTTCAAAGTTTTCCCGAAGCCTTGAGTTCACCTTGTGTGCCCTGAGTCACAGACCAGGAATTTCTACATTGGGTGAGAGACCACAGAGGCCCCAAAACAGCACGATTCGGGGAAACACCAGGGAAAAAATACAATTTTGCACCCGTTTGTGAATTTGATTACAGAAGGTGCTGGGAGTGGAACAAAAATACTCCTCTCCCTTGGAAAACAAAGTATGCCTGGTAGGATGAAATGTTGTTTTGTTTTTTGGCCGAGTCAAGCCTGAACTAGTAAATCGTAACCCTGAGCCTGACCATAGGGTCAAGGGCTGTGATCCCCACTCACCGGCAGGAAAATAGAGAGCGCACTATAACAGGCTGTGCTCCCACAAAATGAACATTCCAGAGAGGGGCGAGGCCGGGCTGCTGACATCACCGAGGGGGGGGGGGGCGGAGCCAAGGGGCTCAGGAGAATGTGCACAGAGGGGCTTTCTGCAAAAACAACAAGCTGAGGAAGCGCTCTCTCAGGATTTTTGGAGAGCCCCAGCTCTCAGGTGCTAGCATGTAAATTAGTAAGAGGCTGGTTAACTGACCATCCCGCATAACTAATCGAACCAGCTATGGCTTGACAGGCGTGACAAAAACTAGCCAAGGCTACAGAGAAGCCATCATGTAATGCAACCACGGCCTGCTGCACAGCTACCTCCAAGCACACAGGAACTGACCATCAGCTTCCCACATCCCCTAGGGCTCTCAAGCTCAGGAGAAGCTTCTCAGCCACCAGCAGAGTTACAGGTGCAGAGGAACCCAAAGACTGAGGCAGAATCTCCTTCCAAAGACTGAATTCCATAGCCCTTGGAAGTATTAGGCTCTCCTATCTTTCCTGACACAACACAGATGTAACCCTCACTTGACCTACACAACTTAATATCCTGTAAAATAAAGCTAACGAAATGAAAGCCTTGAGCACACCGGAGTTCATCTATCACTCCGCAAAAACTCTTTTCTGAGCCATAACCCTTAAGGCCTCGTGCGGCTCCCTGTCTTGAATGCCTCACCTTCGTCTGTAAGTTCATCGCTTCCCACCGCTCTTTTCCAGAAATATCTGGAAAGCCTTATGATAGCAGCAATAATGGCACCAATATTAATGACATACAGGATTACATGGGAGATTATGTCTCAGTTTATCTGGACTGTTTCTAGCATAAATACGAAGAAGGCTTCAAAAGAGTCGGAATAACACCAAACCTGAAACGGGTCTCTGGCTCTCAAGTTAAAATTCCACCACACAACCTGAAGCATGTTTTTGTTACTGTCTGGTCAAGTTTCAGCAACAAATAAAAACAATGACAGATATAATGGAACAGGAGAAAGGTGAAATGTAGCAAACTAAATGGCTCCACACAAGTTCATAAGTCAAAAAACTGCAATGCCAATAAGAAAGCTTCCTTGTACTTTTCCAACCAATGTTTATAATACAACACCTGTATAACATTCCCACCATCTTAGCAGGCCAGTAAGGCCTGGGTCTCCAGGATTGTGGTCCTAACATACACAAATCAGCGAAAAGTAGAGACTGCCAACCAGGATTCGTAAGAAGATTACAGAACTCACAGACCTCATGCAGCTCAGTTTCCCGATCTATAGGTCCCAAAGTTTAAACAACAAAAAAGTAAATTCCTTATCTCCTCTTCTGGCACTGAGAGATATCCAATATCCACCTTTGTTTTCCCACACACACACCTTTCTGCAGTTAGTTCCAGCTTCTGAGAATTTTACTGCTTCTGAAAATTTAAAAAAAAAAAATTTTTTTTTTTTTTACTTGGTCTCTTCCTGGCTTCAGACGGAGCCCAAATGCTGGACTTTTATCCCCTGAACCAGAGCTGGAAGGTGTGCTTCAGAATGCGAGTGTGTTTGTGTGCGCTTGCGTGCCTAGAAGTGAGTGTGACTGGGAGAGGACAAGGTTGAAAAGTAATAAGGGTGGGTGTGTGTGTGTGTGTGAGAGAGACCTTTAGCTCCTCCCCCAGACTGAGCTCTGCTCTCTTCTCTCAGGTGTGCTGCGTATATGACCAACTCCCCTTCCTCTTTCCCTCTCCGCTCCCCTTGCATTATATCTCAGAGGTGTCACTAATTAAATGAGGCCGGGCCTCTCACCTTGCCCCGTTCCTCCTGGCGTGGCTCACCTGTGTGGGCTTGAGACTGGCGTACTTCTCCCCCCCCCCCCTCTTGGGAGGGGCAGCAAGAACCATGCCCGTAGGGCGCGTGAAAAAATGCTCAGTCAGGACTGCACAGACGTGAAGTGACACACAAACTACTGCATTTTGACAGGCATATCCTTGAACACCTCAGCATAGAACTTCCTGAAAGTTGATTGTATTTGCTTCTGTAAAACCCACACACGCACACGCACGCGCGCACAGACACACAGACGCATGCGTCTTGTAGCCCGTGTACAGATACACGAGAGCAGCCAGGGAGACAGAAGAGGTGTGGGCTGCTGCATTCCTGAGCAGGAGGGATTTGACTGTGCCAGTCAGCCCAAGCTCTCTCCAGAGTGTGACCTCTGTGCACACAGACATGCCAAGGGAGAAGAAATCACCTCTTTCTGAGAGTGATCTGTCACGCTGCTAAAAAAAAAAAACAGCCCCCGCCATAAGCTCTGCAGTGAGCCCTGATCCACTCCATATTTCCCTCATAAGCCTGATGCAAGCATCTTTCTCCAGTTTAACTGCTATAAAGCACTTGTAGGATTTTGCCGTTACTTTGTTATGTTACTGGTTGTTCCATTACTTTGTAACACAGAAATGATAGCCACTGCAAGCCCCATCTTGCACTGCACCAAGAGAGCAGTGTCTGTTCTGACATGACAATCACCATAGTACCAACCTGCAGTATTATTTCGCCCACTGGGATGCACATTACTTACAGTTCTTTATACATATAAAATTATTATCAATAATGTGCTCACAATAGACACTGCAATGTAATAAACAACCTTGTGACTTAAAATATTGCGTAATTTTCTTTTATACAATTCTTTTATACATTTCTAAATGTTTTATTTTCCCAGACAACAGGAATAACCCCTTTGCTTAACATTCTTTTCACTGGACTAGGAGATTATTATTACTGGATTGAAAGGACTCCAAGTTACAATGTGCACAGAGTACATATTTGATTGTGCTTTCCTGTAATTCTGACCAACGCCCTAAATTGTGGGGCATCAAGCAGCTGGATGGGCATATGACAAAGAATTCCACAGTTCTGTCCCAGCCAAAAAAAAAAAAGACACAGCAAAGTCACTGCATCTTGTTTAGGATTTTCTAAACTGCAGAAATGTGGAATCATCAGAAACACCTCCTTCCAAGAACATAAAATCACACAGGTCCTTATATTATACATGCAAAGTGAAGTTACCACATGAAGAAGAGATTAACACCACATCCTGCTCAGATTGCCCCACGCCACGCTTATACATTCCGATGCTCTTCACTCATCCAAATTAACGCTCTTTCAATCCAAAATGCTTAAAATGGCTGAAAGTTTGAGTACAATACTGCAGCTTCTTGACGGTCTTCCTCCGAGTCTCTAAGACAGGGGCATTCAGACCCGCAGTCCTTCTGTAAACAACTGACGATGCTTAATCCCAATTACTTTTCTGAAACATGTAAATAATTGAAGCTTCATGTTTTCACACGCATCGTAATGATATTAGATGCTTATATTTACCCTGAAACATACAGAATGACGTTTCAGTTAATCGAAGCGACAAAGTTGTAGAACTACGTATAAACTGCAATTATGTGGTTTTTGTATTTGAAAGCTGTTATAGTAGCATATGCTATTAAACGCAAAATAAGCAACAGGTGTTTCCATCATATTGCATCCCAGCGAGCTATATTTAAATAATGTCTTTATTTGTGCCTTTCCTTTGGTTCATTTAAACTCAGATCTCAAAATCTAATAATGCAAAACACTTACTTCAATTTCAAAAGGCTGAAGTCACGTTATTTGTTATATCCTTCACGTGCATAACCAATTTCTGCAAATTAATTGACCACAGACGGCGTATCCGAGTCACATTTCGACGGAACTGCAATGCTGCCGCGCACTTTGCTGGGTTGCTCCTCTACTCCTTTGCTTTCAGCCAAACTCCGCGGGTCCCTCACGGACTCCTGCTTCCCCGCAACGGACTCCTAACAATTTCCATAACAATCGGTCACGTTTTTAGACCAATGAATTCATTCAATAGCCTTTGTCAGCTGCCTTTGCGGGAATTGAAAAACACCTCTATAAACTGATAGAGGAAAGCAAGGAGGGAACGAAATCCAAGTGGAGATAAATAAAAAATATTTGCATATTTAAATATTACTACTAACATCCATACGTAGCAGCACCTCGTTTCAAAGTGTCGTTTACGCAAGAATATTTCTCATTCCTTGACCTCTAGTTTATTTTTTTTTTTTTGGCAATTTTACCGAACAAACGAAAAAAATCCTTAAAATAAAGCAAAATAACGATGTTCATTCTGAAACCTACATACAACTTCAATTTTTCAGGAGCAGAATCATTATCCATCAACTAACAATTTATCCTGGTCTAGGGAGGCCAATAGCACAGGGCACATGCATAGATTATGGGCAATTTAGAGACACCAATTAGTCTACCGGCACAGAAGAGCCCACCAGATGGGGAGGACATTCTAAAAGTTATATTCCAAAACTTCCTATAAAGTTTTAAAGCCGTAATCATTGTTTAGGATTGTTTGAATTCTGTAATATATGTTGGTCAGTTGTCAATCAAAATGCAAATGAAAGTCCCGATTGCACACAGATCCTGGGTGAATTTTGTGTTACAATCAGACGAGTTGTAGCTGCAGGTGTTGCTCCCCGTGCACTGCTCCCCATGTACTGCTCCCCATGTACTGCTCCCCATGTACTGCTCCCCGTGCACGCCAGGTGTGCCCAGTGACTCACACCCAGGTCAGGCTGCTCAGCACGGAGGGCAGGGCAGGAGCTTACAGCAGAAACGCATGAGTCTCCGACAGCTTAAATTACATAGCCTGCGGACTCGAGGACACACCCCAGCACAGCGGAACCGTGCCAGCCGGCCAGGAGAGACATTCTGCGTAATGTGGCGGGGGGGTTTAGGCTCACGTTTCACAACACTTATGAGTATTGGAGACGGGGAAAATTCACACGTGCCCAGATACTGCCAATAAGTATACATTCAAACAACATGGACAGCTGCACACACATGCCTTTAAAGTCGACCCCAAAAGGGGACCTGCCTGACTCAGGAACAATGGCAATGACAGCCTAAGGACAAGATCTCTTATAATGTCAAAGCCCAAACGCCACCATCACTTAAAGAACTCATTCCAAGCTCACCTGATTAATCTTTTTAAAGATGTTATCCAGATGACAGGTGGATGCCAAAGCCAGTTGGCAAGAAACATGGATTTTTCCAAACCTGTCTTCCAGGGGACTGAGAAAAACTACATACCTCCATATAGCTCTTCATACGATTGAAATTCCACATTAAAATCCTATTAATTGCACAACATCCAGTTACATATAATCATCCATTCCCTAATTACTCTACCTGGCACCTAGTAGGATGGGCTTTGTGATGTGAAAAAATGTATGACTAAAATCTTAATCCTTCAGCTGTGCAGGCATAGACCCCTTAAGAACAAGCAGCCACCACCACCAGGCAAGTGCTCACCACGCCAGTGCATTCCCCTCCACAAACACGCCTGCCATCGGTGTACTTGCATAATTCCTTTGTGAAATAGGTAGACTTGCCCCCACCCCCACAGTAGGAATTAGCTTCCTACTGTGCATCTGGGCTGTGCATACACTCACCTTTGACCCCTGCGGCATTTCAGAAGTCGGCGTGTTTCTTATCAGCCGAGTTTTACAAGAGCCAGATGTGAAGACTAAATCAAGCATCCACCTGGATAACAGATGTGTTCCTCGGACTCCTGGAAAGGCCAAAGCTGCGAGCTCTTTTCACATTGTTTAAAAACCCACACAAGCCATAATTCTGTAATTTATGTATCCAATTTTAAAACATAACACTGGTAATATTAGCAATGTAACTAACAGATGTTTAAGTGAATGCACGGCCCTTTACATGATTATGCTGCTTTATTTCAGAACTTTTGGCTACAAAACTGGAATTACGTTTGAAATCCGCTTTTCCAAGGAATGAACAGTGCGGCAGCTAAGCGCCGTTTCCTGTACCACCTGATGTCCAGCGACCTTCCACTTAAAATACCCTTTTTTGTGAGTTGTTTGTAACAGTGATTCTCATGGTAAAAATTGGGTCGTGATGTAAAAAAAAAAAAAGATTGAGAACCACTGCTTTATAAGGTCCAGTTAAGGGTAGCAGCAAGCTGGTTATTCCCATTTAAATTTCTGACATCAAAAATATTTAGAAAACAGGAGCTAAAACAGGAATTAAATGTAACACAAGTACAGACACCTTTTATTCCTCTACACACATCAGCATTATATTCCTGTGTAAAAATATTACCAAAAAGTCTTTGAACAGGCATTAAAACAATAAAAATGACAGACGACACAATGTCTTAGACGTGAATCGGCCTCTCTAATCAGCTGTCTCTCATTAGAACACTGAAAGGTGAGCTTTAGGAAGGGAGCCAACTTTCCCAGGTATGCATCTCCTTTCACTTGTGAGATGAACAAGCGCAAAAAGCCAGAGACCTGAAGTAAACTTGGGCCTCAATAGTGACCAAATTATGAATGAGGAGGAAATACAAAACAAATGTTACCATGGTTTCGGGAGTACAGGGGGACATCTTCACTCTCTCAACCTGCATAGCCAAGCAGCCACAGGGACACAGGTAGCTCTAATTGCCTAGCCATACATTTTCCAGTGAACAACCTGTAACCCTGACCATTTTAATCAACTAGGTTGGGAAATATTGCTCTCCCGTTTATATATACCGTTGCCTTCACTTGCAAATAAACGACAGTGTAAGAAAGCAGATCTTGGTTGGAACACGATGGGCATGCAATTATTAAAGCTTGATTTAGGGATGCCAGAGACTGCGGCAATGAGACTTGAAGGTAGAAGTTTATGAAGGGGGAAGAATAGGATGTCCAGGTGAATGTTCTCTCTGAGTATTGTCCATCCCGAGCAGGTCAAAACAGCAGGAACTGGGCCGACCACACTACTGAGACTGGCAAGAAGAACCTCTCCTCTAGGGCGGGACACGTGCGGAAGGGTCGCCCGGGCGCTCACTGCTTGGCCTTTTTCAGGATGGTGCCAACAGCGGAGATGACGGTGGTCTTGGTGCCGCTGGCCGTGGTAGTGACAGAGACAACGCCGGGCAGCGTGGCCGTGGTGGTGAGCAGCGCTGGCTGAGCCAGGGTGACGGGAACCGCCGAATCCCACTTGCTCTTCCTCTTCTGGGCGTCTGAGACAGGAGTGACATCACAACACCAGGACTAATGAAATTAACAGAAAACACTACTGACAGCTGACAGAGGACAACACTATTTTTTGAAAATTACATAAGGAGTTACAGAATCTGCAATTATTTCCCATTTACAGGTTTCTCTTCCCCCGAACAGAAGTTATGGTTTCCTCTTAATTGTATGTGGATCTGTCTTCTACACAGATCGGCATTCAGGCTGCATGCCATTTCACGCCCAGTGCGCAAAGGGTCGCGCCCCAAAGCACTCGATTACTGTCACCCTGACTGGGAAAGCAGCAGCTGCCACACACAGGCTGATATGCAATGGTCAGAAATGAGAAGACCAGTGTGGATGCAGCTCTGCCAGGCCAACAGCGACCGGTGTTCATACCCGTTGCTGTGGTGCTGGTGGTGTTGGTGGTAGGAGCAGCCGCACTGGTGGTTGTACCCTTTTTGGTGCCAGTCACAAACTCGATCTGTAAGGCGAAAACCATAAGTGTCAGCAAGGGTCAAATATATATTCTGCTATCAGTGTGTTGCGTTTAGCCAGATGTACTAGACGGAACCAAAGCCTGCCAGACAAAAGGCGTTTCCTAACCACAAAATCTGAGAACTCCACACCTGTACAGAACGTTCTCCATGTGCTACACCCCTCTGCCCAATAAGAAGCTTGATGACATGAAATGGACTAATCTGTTAAAACCTGCCAATCCATTCCAATACATTCTACTCAGGCAAAGAAAGCTTGTTCAAACAGGATTCTCTACTTAACAGTCACAGATATGGCATGCAGTTTTCAAGTGTGCTGCCAAGCCATCTAGAGATGACTGGCTTCAACTGAAACTTTGGACAGTTTGAACAATAGAGGGTCTGGGTGGAAATCAGCATTCAGATGTCTAATGTACTGCACACTGGACAATTATGTAGATGACAATTTTATTTTCTGATGGCGACCAAGAAGGTTCAAAACCTTGTACGGCTGCTCACCTTCGTCCGCTCTTTCTTTGCCTTCTCCAGTTTGTCCATTTCTATCTTCTGAGCCTTGGCTGCCCAGACAACCAAATACAAAGACCAGTTTAACACGGCGTGGACAAAAATGCCAAAGAAAAGGTCGACCAACACGACAACACAAATGAATACCTAGAGCTTCATAATAAGAATCTTCAGACCAGCCATGTGGATCGAACATGTCCTGGACAACAAGGAGAGGAGCATGAAGGTAAAGCTATCGACCCATGATGAGGATGCTGTTCAACTGACCGGTAAGAAATATGGTACAAAATTCAGTGGAGGTGGCTACACCACGAAACACCTGTCATGGATATCACCCTACCTGTTACAAAATGCCACTTTCCCACAACAATCATTACAACTGCAACTTAATGTTGAGCGATACACAGATGAATGGTAACAACTTAAAAACACCCATCACAGAAGGCTGGTATTTAAGATCTGTACATAAAAGCAATTTATTAAAACTTTTTAATCAAGCAATTAAATACAACCATTCATAAGTATGAAATAACGGGGAAAAAAAGGGTGAAATTCTCCAGCTTCTGATCTACTTTCTTCCAGAGGCATCTCACACGGCACAGGAGTGAACGGACCGTACCTTGGGGTAATTCGTGCCGAGCTCGTCTATGCCACAGAACTGAATGAGTTTCTCATAAATACTGCAAAAAGGACACAGAGGTCAAACACACGTCTCTCCTACGCACGGTGCAGAACTTCCCTGTCGGGGGGCCACGCGACGTACCTGGGGTTGCGGAATTCCTTCTTGTTCTGGATGTGGCGGTTTGTGTCAAAGTCGCCGTGCAGCTTGCGCTCATACAGCTTCTGAATCTTCTCCTATCAAGATGAAATCACATTTAAACCGGTTGACCCGTATTTCTCATTTGGATTTATTTTGCAGAAGCAAAAAAAAAAAGTTTGATTATGCCACGTTGCTCCCCGTTTATATTGCCTGTACCCACTTCCGTCTCCCAGTCTTTGTGCGGGTCATTTTATTTTCACTTGCTGTCCTTTTACAGATCATACAATAAAAGAGCCTGCAAGAAACGAATATTATTTGTTCAACGTGCAACATATTTATACTTCATTAAAATTTGGCCAGCAGATCAATCCTTTGTTTTCAAAGAATAAAAAATGATTATGTGAATTGTGTTTTAGTGCAAGTTAATATTATACAAAAAAATCTTATTTTCAGCATTTATAATCCATAGTTAAGCTATTGTGACATTTTGTCTCCATAAAGGCTCACCCGTGTGTGTTACTCTATTCTCTCTTGCCGTTTAACTGCTGTCTTTTTCGCGCACCGACGCTAAAAACTTCCAAAAACTGAACTTTGCCGTATGCCTCATGATCTCTTTGCCACTCGCACTCCACAATATTTTATTTATTCGACCTGCAACATATTTTAGTTTATTATTAAATCTGGCCAGCAGATTGAGCTTTCGTTTTTCACAGCATCAAAAAAGATGTTACATTATTCCGGCAATAAAGTGATAAGTTATTTCACTATATTGGTTGTGGAGTGAATTTCCCAGGTGTGCAGAAAGTTTAGTTGTGACAAGCCGTCCCACTTTTGCTACCATTACGGTGCCTAATTCTGAGTCCAGCTTTTCTGTGGTGCCACACTGGAGTCATTTTTCTGGCTCAGGGCCATTTTTTTTTTTTTTGTGGTGGAAACGCAAGGAACCGGTGCCAGATTTTGCAAAAGGCCAGCAACAGCAACACACTGGTGGAAACGAGGCAAACGACAACCTTAACCGCTACCCAACGCTAACCTTAAGCGTACACAATAAAACCAAATACAAGCATTTTGGCATTTTTCGTTTTTTTGATTGCATTCACAGATTTTTAGAAAATTGGGGTTTTTAGATAGATGTGTCCTAGCACACTTTTAGGGCTGAACGCTCAAAGAATAAAATAATCCTCTTCTCATACCACATATAGCTTCACAATAAAACTGTCATACAATAAGCAACACAGATGCACAATATCTGCACATCCAGTTTGGGCAACGCCAGTCTGCCCCCAGGGGGTCTGGCTGTTCAGTGCAAGATGCAGCTCAGAAACCCTGTTTCACAGCAGGCCGATCCTGGCCAAAGGAGATAACGCCAGCGGGAGAGGGATCTGACAGCAGGCATTTTCTGATGCACAACGGCAATATTTCACGGCAAGCCTGGAGATGCAGGGACTGGCCTGAGGCCAATCTTTCCCATTTGCTTCACTCCAGCTTTGATCAGATAGGTTCGAGGACCTCTATACTGGAAGTCTGTGAGCCGCACAAGGAACATTTCAATAATCTGCGCGTGAGAAATGGCATAGAAGAAAAGAAACACAGATAAAAATCGTCTAGTGTGGCATATTATCCAGCCTGTACTGTGACAACAAAACTAATGTTTAGTTGGAAACACTGCAGCCCTTCCTGTGAAATCTGCCCGGCAGGATATTAGTCACTAGGAGGCCAACGCATGGAACAGAGGCGGGTCCCTTATCCCACAATGCCCTGCAGAGCCAACACCACCATCTCTAAAAACTCCTCTCCTGTGCAGGGACCAGCGCTCAGCAGCATGGCAGCCACAGAGCTACTGCCACGGCTTGCTGTCAGCAAGCTGTCTGTGAATTTACCTTTCGCTTTAAAAGAAATGCTGCAGTTTGCATTACGATGCCCAGAGCTGGCAGCTCCAAGGCAAAGCCTTCCATTTACCGCATGGTCGCAATTACTGCAGAAGACGACAACGGCTCTCAGACTGGTTAACTAATATTTTACTATTAAACCACTAAAAGTGTTTCCTTGCTAATTAAGCACTCTATACGAGTGATGAGAGCATTTGCCGAATGATCATGTCACATGGTGTACAAAGGGGAGCCAATATGGACTTGAAACACCCAGTACTTCCAAACTTGTAACTACGACATCAGTGATCATTCTATTCTAGAGACTAAACCATCAGGTTTAGCGCTTAAATGAACAATAACTGCTGCAGAAAACGTCGTTCACAGATTAATAGATGAAAAAGGTCACATTATTAACCAGGCCAAAGGGAGAGTGTATAGGGAGAGTGACCCCCGGTCCCAGTAACGGAAGCGATTCACATAGCCTTTCTAGCACTTTAAGGCTCGACCGTTCCTGTCCTCCCAGGGAACTAAGCAGGAAGCACGGAGACAGGAGACCAGGCACAACCACTCAGCCCCTCCCACATGGGGGCACAGGGGGCTGACCGACGCAAGGAGCTCCATTATAGATGGCTGACTGAGTTTTTCTTAATTTCTTTTAAATTAAGAACGTGTGAAGGATTGCTTCCCTTCTGCAGTCTGCATTCTCTAAAGGGTTGTCTTCGGTTCTGGCCAATCGCTGCTGTCAGTGTTGAAGAAAGTGTTTGGCTACTTGGAAACCAAGGTTTATTAGCCTTGCCCGGGGCAGAGTGAAGGAGCTCGGGGGCAGATAAGGATAAAGCTGGCACTGGGTGCCAAGCGACAGACTGGCAGCCACTGAGAATCTCAGAAAAACAAAACAGACAATAGGAGTGAGTCAACCGGAAACAGCCAGTCATAAACTTCAGAGGTTTTTCTTTTTCTGTGGTTTACGGGGCTTCATCTCATACGCTGATCGCCGATCTTACAGTCAAAGGGCTCGTTATCGCCAAGGACAGGTGCTCCGGAGTGGCGGGCAGAGGAAGGTGCACGTCCCTCACCTGCAAGCGGCTGGAGCAGCGTCCGGGCGGCTCAGGCGGAATCCGGATCTCATCGGGAGACATGTTCCTCACCTTCTCTGAAAACTGGGCTGCCGCACAAGCAGACTAGATTAGTACAGCACTCAGAGTGAAAATATACAGCATGATATAGAAAGACACTAACTGGGAGTCATATTTCATAAATATGTTTATGTACTTTTAATAACCATTAATAATATTACTGCACACAATAGGCAGTTAATTCCGTGTTAAAGAGCTGATCACATAAAACAGGCTGTCAGTATCGGGCGTATCAAGTCAATATTAACTATTACACTTAAGTGGAAGTAGTGCGCCACTGAAAAATATGAACGTGATGTACGGGAAAAAGAAGCTGTGCTGAAGGGGCAACTCCCTGAGAACATGGTACCTGGCCGATATAAATCCATGGATGCCTGACACTTAAAAAATAAGCCTTGGAATGAAGCCGCCCCCACCTCAGCACTGCAGACTGTTGGGGCTTGTTTTGGGAGGAGTTCTATGGGGAGAGTTCCATAATATTCCTGACTGGAGGCCAAGAAATTCTGACTTCCTCAAATGCTCCTCTCCTCGACAAAGGAGTTTACCCGGATCTGGGTATGCTGATGCTGGGCAAATCCAACCTTTATTCGACAAGGTCAGACTGACCAATCATTAAAACACTTACCTAGAGGCTGCCCCTTCTACATGTTCTCACAGAAGGTCCTATACACATTTGTTACAGCTAAAATGCACTCATTACTTAGAGAACATCAAAAAGTAAATTACTATTCAGCCCAAGTAATGGAGAATTGCCATCATTCATTAAGTAATGCAAAAGATTTAAATATCTGATCATATTACCGAGGCTGTGTCACTTCTGCTAGACATAACAGCATTATGTAACAGTTTTTCCAGAGTATTTCCCCAAGTATCATCCAATGTTGTACAGTAGGTTGCCAAGTTCAACTCCGACTGTGCCACGTTAACGGTGTATGGTGGCAACACCCAGAAAACGGAAACGGGCTCACAATGCACCTGATGGGTTACGCAACTGGATTCCTTATCCCTCTAAATTAATGATGGTCCCAACAGGCAGTGAAATAGAAGAATAGGTGTACGTCCTCTTCCCAATGTGATCACTCCAGAAATGCTAAACCCCTAACATGACTGCTGGCCGTTACGCATGGTGCCAAGTTGTGCGACTGATTATGCTGCACAGCAAATTCTGGCAACCCTCCGCATCTTTATGAACCAGTGCAGTCCAGCACTGTTGCTCATCTGCAAAAAGTCCACTGCTAAAAAATCTTGAGGCCCAGCTGATCCCGACTGCACTGATCGTCTTCCAGGGCTTTAACACAGTCAGCTAAGTGGGTTTGCATGCACCCTAGAAGGTGACCAAGTAATACTTAAAATTCCCTGTTGCGTGTCAGTTCAGGCGTTCCCTGGGTTTTGTTGATAGATGGTTCTTAAAATGGGGCCTCTTCCACATTTCTTCCTCTTGTTTGTCTGAACCCTGCTGTCCCTCACCTCTGACCCTCTTTCTAGATATACTCCCTTCAGTGTGGCCTCACAATCCAAATGGCATTCCAGCTCAAACACTGCTAAACCTCCCAGCATAATAATCAAGTACCATGGCTGGTCTGCGTTTACTTGTACTGCCCATTAAATTCTATTCCTAATAATGATGAGCTTAAAAGAAAATATTTTATATAAAATGCTTTGGCCAAGGCATTTTACACACACACACACACACACACACACACACACACACACACACACACACACACACACACACACACACACACACAC
>JABFDZ020000097.1:13039701-13057352 GCA_019775955.2 Pollimyrus isidori
ATGGAATAGTCTTCCTGATAACATAGTGCAAGCTGAATCCTTGGGTTCCTTTAAATCAGAGCTAGATAAGATTTTAATAACTCTGAGCTATTAGTTAAATTCACCCCAAGCGAGCTTGATGGGCCAAATGGCCTCCTCTCGTTTGCATAGTTCTTATGACATTTTGCCCTAAGTGAAGCCACTGGGGGACTTGAAACATGGCACCATTTACCTGGAACTAGGATTCAGGACTTTATTAGTTTGTAGCTCTGCAAATCATAACCTGGAAAATACAACCAAAAGCATGCATCATGAGGCAGAATTTCTTGTTTAGCTAGATAACTTGCTGGATTTAAAATAGTCTGGGGTATAGGTAAGTTGAAGGTGAAGTCCATTTAAGCTCGGGTACCTTAAATCCAGCATGTTATCTAGCTCAGCAAAAAATTCACGTTCATGATAAAGGCCTTCACTTAGTCCATTTGAACGGGGGTACCCTGAACTATCTTCATACACTTACATTTAGCCAAGACTACCTTAAATATAAAAAGTCATTGACCAATCACGTCGTACGTTTGCATTCAGTCAGCTAACAGCATGGGAGATAGATTGATGCAGGCACGCTCATAAACAGGAAAAATACGTATGATTTTACTGATTACAAATGTTTTAGACCTTTAATCGTCAGATTTGCAGTTAATTGAACTATATTTCGTGGAAGCTAAATGGTCTGCTAACAGTCTTCAAACAGTTAGCTTTGCTAATTAGCGAATTAGTGTAAGGCTGGCCATCAAATATACTAAACTGTTAGGATGATGTTCATTTTCTGTTCCCCAGCCACCCACACAAAGCAAAGTTTACTAGCAAATAGCAGAGGTGGAAATTTCAAGTCCAGAAAGTAAAAATCCAGACCATGATTTTGTTTCAACCAACCGAGTACTCTGTGACAGTGACTCTTCGTACTCAATAGGTTGGTTGAAACAAAATCCTGGTCTGGATTTTTTTTTACTTCCTGGACCTGAAATTTCCACCTCTGGCAAATACAGCCACAGCACACGGCACGCTACTCCGCCTCCCACTGCTGTCCGACTCATTTCCTGGGTGCTCCCAGCACTGAGTCATTCATCAGGAGCGCGTCAAAGTACAAGCACCCCATCCACAGTCCCGCAGGGACGCTGGTGGAGACACACCTTGGCAGAGCCTTATCACTGGGAATAATGATATTACGATATGGGGAGTATTGCCCAAGACACACAGGTCATGTGACAGGACGGATGATGCTGTCTGGCAGCACACCGGCTTTGGTCAACAATGTGCCAAACAAAAGGCCCTTTGTGTTGGTTATAGGTATGTAAGGCCTCACAAATTAAATTCAGGTAACACCGAACATCAAACAAACATGCTTCCAGTGACTCTGCCATGACCAGCACAAATGACTCACTCAGGCTAAACAAAATCGAAAAAAAGTTTAGGACATTTTTGCAGTTAATGGAAGTCCCTGGTCCCAGTATACTGGTTAAAAAAAAAAAAAAATGTCCCAGTCTTGGTAAAATAAACTCAATTCAGCATTAGCAGCAAATAAAAATCTGTCAATTCTGGTATTAAAGCATAATTTAAAAAAATGAAAGATTAAATAAAACAGGGAGCATGTGACCAAAGGCATGCCCTTGTCACACTACCATGGTAACGGGGGGCCCGTTTGAGACTGAGGCTCAGGCCACTTAGACAGTGACCCTGTTTTTGAACATTCGAGACAGCAGTTTGTAGGCTGATGTCAAAGTAGTAATAGCAGACAGAGCTATATTCAAAACCGGATGCATGCGCCTCTGAATCTTTCAGATCTCCGTGAGCTTTTAGGTTCTATCGCAGCAGTTCAAATCTGTCCGCCAAAGAGTCATTTCTCATGTTACTCTAAAATGTCTGCAAGCCAACTAACTGGAATCCCCAAGTTTGATACACTTTGGTCCTTTCTGGCACATACATGGTGTTTAACTTTAAATTCATGACCGGCTACATAGTAGCAACAAATCGGTTATCATCCAACATTAAAAGGCATTTAGTGCAAATGAGTGCACTTCCCTTGGCTGATTCTGCATTTCTCTAAAGCAAAATCAGCCGACGCCTCACTCAGCGCCAGCTCGCTGGCTTGAGCCGCCATGGCCCCCGTGGGAGAGCGTATCACAGCTACGCATTCTTTAGGTTCTGTGGGTCAGTACACGCTACCGTCTCCCAGGCCACTCTAGATCACGATCCTATCGAAGCAGGAGCGGCAGAGGGAGCATCCAGCCACCGCTCCCGCCTACGTGTGCCAACACCGTGATTCACAGCAGACACGGGCAAGCTGTTAGGGCCAGTATCAGAGCTTCTTAAACTCCTGCCCATTCAAAGATATGCCCACAGACCAAAAGATGCCAGTGTGCAACTCCCAAAGAGGGTCAGGCCTTTGAAACCTCTTAAACTCTCGAAAGCCAATTAAATGTAATTCATATGGTCAGGCTACCACAAAATAGTGACTAAATACTAAAACATGTGCTACTGTAATACTGGGCACCATTTTAAAGACTTAAAAAAATGGCATGAATATCGATATTCCATAGGATCTTGTGAACGAATCGTCACCTGGCAGGAATTTCTATTGATTCTTTTGCACAAGAACAGCATCCTCACACAGCCTTTCCTGTGTACTTACCAACCAGCTCATTGGGATCCCGCTTCTCACCCTCCGAAATCTCCTGAAAGACAGATTACGGGAGAGAGCACTTCAATGGACGGTAACAGAGACAACACCCAACGAAGACGCTATAGGATCCCTGCCGGTAGATCCTCCAGATGTTCAGCAGCTGCAGAGTTAATAGGTTAGGAGAGATGATGGAGGTTAATGTAGATATCCATCCATCCATCCAACCATCCATCCATCTCCTAACTACTTACCCTGGTCAGGGTCGCAGAGGGTCCTGGAACATAACCCAGCAACACAAGGTACAACCCTAGGGGGGGACGCCAGTCCATTACACATACACACTCATACATACCCTTTGTATATATAGCTTTAATTATATTTATCAAAAAAATAAATTAATTTTCTAAAAATGAGCCTTTCAAGACTGGAATTATAGACTCCTACTGCAGGCAGATACCAGCTGACCATCAGCAGCTCCACACACACACTATGCGCAATTCAGATTATCAATCCATTTAAATTGCATGAGGGAGCTGCATGGCACGGGGTACATGCTGCAAAGGCCACACGCTGAGCACCGTGCTGCCCTGAGCTCATTTTGTAACATTCACAAATGCATCTGTGCCATCATCAACCAGCACAGGCATACTGTAACATTATGCGAAAGCCACATTCAGGCAGGGCACCCAGACCCAATACTGCACCCCTTTAACAAACAGATTGGCTCACTTCTCACTGTACACTATGACAGAAAGCACGTTATCTTTACAAACCATCACTGAGGTTAGAGAAAGAACAAGACGACAGCACAAGGATGAAAGAGACGGGACAAAATTGCTTCGGTGCTGTCAGCATTAAAATGACAGCAGTTTTTCAAAGTGATTAAAAACAAACCAAATAAAACCCCCATTCTCTGCCATAGATTAGAATCAAAGGTGATTTGCCTCCATTGTATTCTACCCAAATGTCACTGTAAGCATTGTAAGCCGAGGTCACCGTTTCCCAAAGGATTAAAGTGCTAGGAGGCCGTGAACTTAAGGAGCCACGATCATTACTTGCACTGAGCTGGAGGGCAGGGGGAGGGAGCAAGTGTGAGGGGGGGGGCTGGGCCAGCGGAGCAGAACAGCACTTCAATTCACCCACACCACTCTCCCCCCCTGAAAACAGCCTGCAGCACTGCCACCTGGTTGCCAAGCAACCATGCAGGCACATCTAAACACAGTAAACAGAGGAAAGCAACAGGGTCGTACCACGAGAGGTTACGAGGAGGGGGAGGTGGCGGGGCTGAGGTGGTGGGTGGTCAGGCAGAGCGATTTCAGGAGGGGCACTGTAAATCATAAAACCAAAAGGGGGGGCTTTCTGCTTGGAAGATCACAGCAAAATATATCTTCCCAGAAATCATCAATGTCCAGATTTTGCTTGGTGAAGCAAGGCAAGAAATTAATCTCTTCTTTGGTGCTTCTGCCTTTGTTTGAAGCATGGCTTGGCTGTTCTCCTTGGGGGCATATTATATATGTGCAGCTGAAAGTGCATTAGCAACAGTTAAAGTATCACATATACAACCGGAGACTCAGGTTCAGATGTAAAAGCTGCGCCTTAAGCTATGAACAATGACGTCCCGGCATGAATGTACAAGGCAGGAGTATTAAAGGAAAGAAAGACTCAGCTTTCAGCAGCCATGACTGTGGATACGACATCAGGCGAACGGGAATACCTGAAGATACCATCCGCTGTGGAGGGGTACAGAGACCCCCCTAGACTACACCGCTGTTTTTCAAAGCGGATTTATGTTTTACTTTAAGCAGTCTTCAGAAAAATGTAAAGGCGAAACCATTCTGAAACAGCTAGAAAGGTAACAGGCCGATTGATTAAGTCTCAGCACACAACAGTTTGCCAGTTAAACACCTTCACTTGCCGGTGCATTGAAATAAAGGCGCCATGAGAAATCAGTGCCACTGACGGCATCACCACCGCGCATCAGTGCAGGAAGCCACAAAACCCCCAGGCCTGCACACCACCCGCCGTTTCCTTGCCAGATGAAGTACCCCTACGCTCTTATTTCCCCCATCATAAGCAGGAAACCGCAGCCTGGTTGGAGAACAGACAGGTGCTCACGTTCATTTCTCAATGCACATGGTTTATTTTCCCCATCATAAATATAAATCTTTATAAACTTTACTTCGGCATATAAGAACAGTAGCTGGGCTTTTACACGCCACAATTACAAACAAAGTGCAAGAGAACCTTTCCAGAAGACGGTTTACAATGTATCACTGTGTAACTACCCTGTGAAGGTGAAAGTGATTGTCACTGTTGACACACCACAGCACACAGTGTGCACCAGTGAAATGTGTCCTCTGCATTTAACCCATATACGACATTGTGTCATTTAGAGGCCTGGGGAGCAGTGTGTAGGGGTGGTACCTTGGGACTGGTGCAGCCCTTTAAGTCCCATCATGCCATGTTCGCCTTCACAGGGTATTAGCTTGAGGTTTCTTTGAACTTTCCTTAATAAACTTAGCATAAATCATGAGCCTCTTCTGCAATGCTAGGATATGGGACTCCGACATGCACTGACAGCCACGATCAGGCTTGGGATTCACTGCATTACACAAGTACTTCTGCGGGATCCGACGACAACCTTACATATCATAGCATATCAAAGGGACACCAATGACCCTTCTAACTGTGGTGACAATGTTAACCAGGAACAGAAGCGTCTACAATTCACCTATTCCAATCATTTTCGGTCAAGAACGATTTTGCATGGGCTTGACAGACTTGATCCTTTACTTTAATCAGGCATGACTAGTTCCCGTTCCAGACCAGTATAGATGAGCTAAGATCTAAAAGTGTCTCAGGCAAACCCAAATTTGTGCAACAAGACAACAGCAGTAAGGCCTGTACAAACAGAAGCATGGATCCTGAAAAGCTCCCTTTCAAATCCTAACCACCTGCCCTCCTCATACTAACCCTCATATTAACCCGCCCCCCCTTCTCCTACCCCACCCTGAAAAGCCCTAAACAGACCAAAGGATGGTCATGTCTATGACCAGCCAAAATACCTTGGTGACATATGACATGAGGACACGACGCCCGCACCCCCACACCCAGACCACCAGCCATCATCATACAGACAAGCCAAAGATATCAAGCGGAACATCTTTTCAGGACAAACAGTCTGAAACAGACCTCAATTCCCTGGGTATTACATCTTCCATAGTATGCAGTTTCTGTGTCCTCATGCATCTTAAAATATTTTTAAATTCCATAACAAGGCAGAGTTTTATGCTGACAAACATTTGTTATTTGCATGTAATTACATAACAACCAAAGGGCTGCAAATCCCAGTCAGCAATGTATTCATCCATTTATCCATAATGTAACACCCATGGATGTACTACACTCCTACATTTGTGTGTATGTACACACACACTACACACTGGCCTACATAACGGCGGACTGGGGGGTGATCACATGGAACAGAGAGCAGCACGAAAACAGCAGCCAAAACCAACAAGCAGTGAGCAGGCCCCTTTAAGCTACAACGGAAAAGGTTCTGCAAATCAGTTCTAATATGGTTGTATTGGGTTTATCAATAGTGGCAACTGCGGGTATTAGGAGGGTAATCAATTGCCTTAACGAGGTAAAATAACCGTGACCCAGCCACAAACAAATCTTCGAGTTTCAAACAGCATTCTATTCAAAAGGTACTTGCTTCTAAAATCAGCAGAAAAAGAAGAGGCCATCATTATATACAGAGATGTTCAGAACAAAGGTCCAGTGTATCTGACTGCACAATAGGGCTGGGATTCATGCCCATCCATGACCTTGCACAGCTGCAAGACAAAGCTTTCAAAACCGGCAGTCGCTTACTTCACAGACACCAAACCTAGGCATGTTTAAATCTCCAAGGTACTGGAAATAATAATAGAGTGATTGATGTCATCACCAAAAGAGACATCCTCCTTGCACATGACGCAGTGCCTGGAGGCGAGACTCGAGCCTCCACACTTGGAGGAGCTCCATATTTACCTAACCAGGCTTAAATCTGATCCCACTCAGTCATTTCACAGAAGGAATTTAGCATTTCTACTGCAGTATCTAATGTTTAAGTACCTTACCAAAATATAAGAGCCCACACCTAGAAACTTTAGCAGAATGCTATTCTAGACCGACAGGAAAACTCCATCTTTCTGCATATGAAGATACAACTGATTGGACAAAGCATTAATTCAATTAACCAAGACACACTAGTATAGAAAGACTGACAGCAGCAGAAATAATACAGTGGAATGGCCACAAATACTCCTGCATCGCAAGGGTCCTGCTACCTGACCCAATAGGAGCTGCACGGTTACGGCTTATAAAGTTCACCACCGCCAACACCCAAGGCAACACGACATTTATCAAACGTTCTTACGGATATTATGTTCCTGCAACATACTGGTGAAATTTAGAAGTGTAAGACCAGCAATTTATGATTTTTTTTTTTTTTTTAAAAGATGACGGAGCACAGCATGAAGTGTAAATTACACATTATAAGCCTTGCGATCTGAACCTTGTCTACGGCAAAGTGTCACCTTGCAGTTTACGACTGCCTTCAAGGCTCTCTTACTGCCTTATAGAGGTGGATGGAAAACAGAAGTACTATAAACTCAAAAACAGAACTCCAACAAGTACACTCCGTGAGCATACTTATGACAAGGTTCAAAGAACATACAATTATCTCCAAAACACTTCTCCAGTATTTAATTTGTACCCTTTCCTCAGTTATACAAGTGCCTTGTAGCAAAAACACAGCTAACAATTCATTATATAGTCTCAGATTAGCTGTCGCCCAGCAGAAAACAAGTGGATGAAGAGAGAACCAGGGGGACGTCAAAGCCTAAAGCTGTACCTCCCTCTAGTGGACATTTTCTGCATCGACTTTCATTTTTTTTACAGGCTGCCCCCATGAGGGCAAAGCCTGCGTCTCCCCACCAGCCCCGCTCTGACTTCAGACCATGTTACCGGGGCCACCAACCAGTGGGTTTCCAAATACCTTCAAATCATCTGCGTCTCCCCCCTCAAGGTCTGACTCGTCCCCTTCCTACAAAGACAAGAATGCAAAGGGTTAAAATGAGAACCACGAACACGGGGAGAGAAAGGTACTGCTCCATTGAAGTATGAATCAAAGATACTGTATGCCTTTGTTTCCCAAATTTGTTCCATGGGGACCCCCAGACCATCCATTTTTGCTCCCTCTTCAGAGGGAACAAAAATGCAGACAGGCAAGGAGCTCAAACAGAGCAAAAACATGGACGTACTGTGGGTCCCCGAGAACTGGATTAAGAAACACTGATATAAACTGGTGCTTCCCCAATGCAGTGACTACTAAATGACTGCAAGTTTGAATTCTTAAAACAACAGCTTCTCCCAGATCCATATCCAAAAAGCTAAAATGATTTTCCAGCTATGCTGCAAAAAATAAAAAAACACCTGCAATGCAGTGCACGGCTGCACATTATTAAAATGACCAATATTCAAAGTACTTAAAGAGTTAGAGGAACCAGCGAGAGAAAAGGACACAGGTTACACTTGATGAACATAATGGGTTTTACGGATTCGCTTCTATTTTGAGTCGAAGGAGGCAACATTTTCTAGATGTGCACCTAAATGCCTAATTTGTCAAATTAAGTGCTGAAGAAAGGTACTGGGATTAATATTTACTGTCAGGCTGGGAGGATCAATTACATTTCGTAATGTTTTCCAAATGCAATGTTTTTAAGCAGTCTTCCAATACCTCTTTTCGTAATATCACTTGTAGCTATTTGGCTACTAAACATCTGTTTGCTTGTTATGCATTACCTGATGCAGCAGTACATATTTGTACAAAAGTGTATGCTAAACAAATAAAAGGAAAAACACAAGACAAGATCAAAACAGGGTGTCTTTCATATTTATAAAAAAAAAAAGCACTTGAGAGTTGCCTTATAGTCACAACTCGGAACAGGACTCCATAGCACCTTCTTACAAGAGATGTGCAACGTGTCTGATGATAAAAAAACTCAACTAAAAACAAACACGCAACATGACAATGAACAGAAAATTCCTTAACAAAAAAGCCACAATCCTTCAGTTTACAAACACAGACTTGCCCCAGCTATAACACCTAAGCACTGTGAGCTCACACATAATTCTGTAATAGTAAATGTAATATAACTAATCAAATTTTGCCCTGGAATTATAATTAATGATAACACACTGTAGCAATGAAAGACATATAACGTAGTGCAAGCTGAATCCCTGGGTTCCTTTAAATCAGAGCAAGATAAGATTTTAACAACTCTGAGCTATTAGTCAAGTTCTCCACAAGCAAGCTTGATGGGCCGAATGGCCTCCTCTCGTTTGTATAGTTCTTATGTTCTTATATGATTGTAATCCTGCTATTATATTTTTATGCTTCAGGCTTTAGGAAAGCACAATTATTGAAGCAAGCGAAAGTCTAACCGAATTTGTCTCAAAATGTCTTTTGACTGGGGATGGAAATCGCACACACTGAACCAGGGCAGGGAAAATTAATAATGAGCATCTTGAGCATTTAGAGCTTTAAGGGAGCGAACTGCCTTTGCCCAGTCATTAAAAACACTGACAGTGCTAAGGTTCTCAGACAGAGCTCAATAATACCCTTGTTTATAATTGCTGTTCACAGGAAAAGTGTGGACTGACCGAATTCCTGGAGCTGTCTCCACTGTCTTCGTCACCAGAGCCCTTGTCTTCCGCATCTTCCATATGGCCCACATCGCCCGCCCCGTAGCTGGCGGACACCAGACCTCCAAGGCCCTCTAAAATGGCAGAGCGCATTCAGATCAGAACAGCAAGGACAGGCTCAGCAGTCAGCCGCACACTGGAGAAGCAGGAGAACCGGATGTGATCACTTGAAAAGGTGAAAGGAAAAAAACATACTTGTAACATAAATTAAACGGACTGCATTTATATAACGCGTTTCTAGTCTTCCGAGTACTCAAAGCGCTTTACAATTTATGCCTCACATTCACCCATCCACACACCGGTGGCAGAGGCTGCCATGCAAGGTGCCAATCTGCACACTGGGAGCAATTTTGGGTTCAGTGTCTTGCTCAATTGCACAGTAAACTACTGCCGGCTTCTGGATCGGATCTTAGATTCAGTAAGTTGTTCGGGCTACAGCAGTATCATGCTAGACACATTCTGATTAAATATTTCACAATAGACTATTGTCAAGATTTTCAAGAGTAACTGAACTTTGTTTTCCAAAAACGTTCATCTTTAGCACCAAAACAGAAGTTTTCTGGCTAAAATTGTTTTAAGTCTATGTTCGTTAAATTTCTGCAAAACATTCTATATTATCAACTTCAATAGTTTCGCTTCAACAACTCGAATTTAAATTACGGAGACATTATCGACAAAATTTAATCTGCCAGAAAAGAACACAGCCCCATCGGTAAAATACATTCGCATTCATTCACATGTTATTTACTCGACTCCATCAATGTAGAGAAAGTGACCAAAGTACAATATTTATACTTGGCGGAACCAAGTTTGGAGAGCAGGAGGTATAATATATTGAAGTATATCACTACCTATAGAATGCTATCGTTTGGTCATGCACTGATTACAGTGTGTTACCTGGATCTGAGGCATAAAAATGTACAGAATTCTCTCAGCTTGCTTTACTCACAAAAGGAAAGTTTTATTACTGCCAAATTTTGAACCACACGCTTGTCTACACCAAGTCGAATATTATTCGGACAACGGTGAAGATGCGTGACATACGAACTGCAAATACATAAACATCATGTTTTAAAACAGCAGAATGTGAATACAATGCTTTCATCTTTTGACTTTATATATGACTTATTATACCTTATTTATTTTACCTTTTTAAGCTAGTTCACCGGAATGTCAGATAAGTTATACTGTAAAGTTACTTCACATCTTCATACCTGGTGCAAAGAAAAGTTCCGATTTTTCTAACCATTCGCTCAAATTATAAATGAATGTCAAAACCAAATGTCCCAGGATAGATCCCAGTCAACTACCTGTTTCATCGGTCTCCGGGTCTGAATCTTGCTCTGAATCGTCCCCATAAGCCGCCAAAGAAGACAGTAACGTATTTTTCTTTCCGCTCGCCATTGCTGCTAGAGGCGCATAGGAAACTCGTCACGGCGCTTTGTGCGCATGTCTGGGATCCGGACTATGACGTAAGGGGCGATCTCAAGAGCGCTTACTGTAGGTGGCGTTATGTAGCTTTGACTTAGTGAGATGAGGAAAATTATAAGGTATATATAGTATATAGGTACTCTACAATTTGAGGTCTTTAATCTAAAGAGTGGTATTTCTAAATTTGTTTAAATTTGAGGGCGGTAAAAGTTACTATTGATGCTTCCAGATCATTTTTCACGAGATGATCCAGTAAATTTTCATAATATAGGTGTGTAGAAGTCGGTGTGAAAGCAGTTCTTTCGGCACCCTATGTAGTCTGTGCCTCTGAGTTCTTTGGCTGACACTTGCACAGGTGTAAAGTACAGAAGTCGGTTTTTAGTTTAGGTTCTATTGATGTGGTTATGCAAGAAAGTAGTTTTTTATAACTGTAGTTCATTGAAAGACTCACCAAGAGATTCAATATTGTTCATTTATCTTGGGACCACAGGACAATTTTAGTAATTCTATTGAGAATTGTATTATTGTTATTGACTTTGATGTCAGGATGTTCACTTGACTGAGGAATAGAATGTTAAGCATTATAAATGTAAAAATTATTGGAAAATATGTATATGATATGGTTTACAAGCAAGATAAAAAGTATTTTGCATTGTTTCTGTCCCTAAATGACCAGTACATTATATGTGTGTGTGTGTGTGTGTGTGTGTATGTATACACACACACACCATCTTCTTGTCAAATCCCAACAAAAATTAGATATTTTTGGATTGTGGGAAACGTGCTGCCTGCAATAGGCTCAAGGCCCCACTGCTACAATGTCCCAGTCAAACAGATGGGGGATGGATGGACGGATGAACGGACGAAGTCGAATAGACGGATATCTACAATAAGCTGAAGCTGGCTGAAGTGCTCTCATGATGGTAAATAAGGTGATCTAGCAAATACATTAATTGAGTTACATAAAGAGTTTTCTAAGGGTTACTATAAGGGACCTTTATTCAACCAAAGTACCAAGCATGGATCCGGCAGGAACAGCTGATTGCTCTAAAGGTCCCCGACTGGGGCACAAAAGACCACTGTAACTGCAGCAATGATACCCTGAACACGTCACTCTGCACTGCTCCTCGTTACTCAGAGTGGTCGGGGCCAAAACCCCAGGAAGCAGAAACACACAAACACAGGGACTGAACAGAATTACACTAGGCTTTTAATAGCTGTATTTGGAAGGGGCTGATTCTGGAAGCATTCCATCATTGCCTCTATGTAAAATATTACCTATTAAATTATGTACCACAGATATTTAATATGTCTGTTTATTAATTCATATGGGTATTTAAGTAGGTCTACAAGACAATTTAGTTCGGTAAAAATCAGCAAGAGAGCATTTGTATGTACATTCATGCTTCAGCAGGCAACTACTGCAGAGGGGGAGTCTCACTTTTCATCTGAGATGCAGCATTGCTTCCCTTTCAGCCTTTGTGTTCCATCTGCTGTAGAACTGGGACTTTTGCCCTTGATCGCCCACAACATTGACCTCATATTGAGCAGTCAGTGGCTCCAGTCAGTCACAGGTGTCGGCTGGCTTCTAGAGCACCGTGCCCCCATCCCGGAGCCCCTTGACAGAGCGGGGGGAGCAGCAGCAGCCATAGAGCAGGGCGAAGATCAGTAGGGCCAAAAACGCCGCCAGGAACGCCGCAATTACCACAGCGCCACCTAGTGCCCAGGGCTCCACCTGCAGCCGCTGCCACGCCCATTCCACCCAGTCCTGTGCTGTTCCAGCGTCATCCGGCAGCTTAGGTGTACTAGAGTTTGACAAGGAAAAAGACAAAGGAACAATTACCAAATGGAGCTGTTGAACAAAGAAATACTTTTAATCTTTATGAAAATTTTGGGCAACTCATCCATGACATGGTAGACTAACTCATCTCTGAGGATAAATTCTTTTTACACCTCTACCAACTTGCACTCTGGAGGTGAGAGCAAGCTAACAGCAACTGCCCACAGCAGCACCCACGGCCCAAGGCCCTACAGATGCACTGAGGGTGGCTTCAAACCAGTAACCTTCTATTCACATGCACAGAGGCTTAGCCCAGTGAGCCACACACTGCCTCTTATGCTGAATTGAATATAGTTTTCAGTGTGTTCATGTGGTTTCTTCTTTTGCTGCCCGGAATACTGTCTTTCAGTAAGAACGAGCACTTCTACAACTCATCTTCTTATTCAGTGCTCCAGTTATTTGGTCTTTGGTTTATTTTCTTCTGCTGCCAGTGTACCATCACTTCTGAATGTCCAAGTTGCGTTAAATGAGACCCAGGGCTCTGTTTTCTCTAACATGAAAAATCTGAGCAATGTTCGGTCTGCAGACACGAAACAGGAAGTGGAGCCTCTTTATTCTGCAAGCCCCCCCTCTCTTTGATCACGTTTCATTGTCTGAATGTTTATATTACAGCGGAGTCATTTCAGTGTCTTACAGAGCCTTCTACAGCCGGGCCATGTTTGCACGGATCTCTACTGCTAGCTTACGCTCAGACGCTCACCTCTGCAACACCACCATGTCGTGCCAGACAGCTGCTGTGCGTGTAGCCAAAGAAAGTGGAAGCCCTCGCCTTTGTGCTGGAATGAGCTCACCGAAGACTGTTACCTCCCTTCCTGAGTCTGGCAGCTAGACTTTTTGTTTAACACCAAGAGTCTCCTGAAACGTCAGAGAATTGTCCCGTAAGCTCCCGCTCTGCTTCGGCTCGGACATTTGTTTGTATTGCTCAGTAGGCGAGAGTTTCCTGGGTTAATGTTTAACAGCAATATTATCACAGTCAACAGTGAGGCCTGTGTTGTGAGGTGCAGCCTCATGCTGCCGTGTGCTCATGCACTTCATTGTTGTGTCCCATCGAAGGGAGTCAGCCTTTAGATATGCCTCTGTGCAGCGGAGCTGTCGTCTGTCTTATAAAGGATTTGTGATGTACATGTGTCCGGCAGCATCGCTAGGGTACACCCTGGACAGGATGGCTTTATATGTGCAAGTTATTTGTTTTGATGTTTTTTGGCACGGAGATGCACATCTTTATATTCCTAATATGGCAAAAAGTGCAGATTTGTATTTTATATGTTTGTTACATACATTGTAGGCACAGTTTGCTGCTGTTTTATTCACTGTGTTTGACCTTTTGATCAACAACAGCTCTTCCACTCTCTGGATTTTCCTCGTTTTAATCTGTGATGTGCATTTTAATAATATGTACTGTATATTACATACTGTCCTCTGACCCTGACCAGGGCAACAGGTTAAAAGATGGAAAGGTTATATAGCATAAAATATTTTTGAAAGACATGAAATAAATGCATATGTAAATGCTGTACATAATAATATATTTGCAATGCAACTCATTTTGAAATTTTATATTTTACTTTTAATATGTTGTCATCTTGAGCGTAAAATCACCACAAGTCGTGTAAATATTGAAATAAGCTTTAATTCTGTAAATTAATAATTGAAAAATGCAAACAAATAGCAAAAATTATACAAAACCTTTATTTCCAACTGAAAAAAATAAAGCTACGTCAATATGGTTTCCCTTTCATCTGCCAGACAATTACAGGGAGTTCACACAGACACAACAAATATCATATAAACAAAAGACCAACAAGAATAACATATCAGCAAAAATGACATATAAACAAACAGCAAAGAGATGCATTTTCATACTGTTGAGGGGGGAGGGTAATGCTAGACCGATGAATAGGCCGCACTGCGTCGCTGTGTGCAGAATGGCACACCAAGTCTCAGCAACTGCAGTCCAGAACTCAGGAGCTATGTTGTGTTTCACCCTGACCTTAATTGTTAAAGTGCGCAGCATGTTTGGGTTAGACCAGGACATGTGTATCGTTCATTTTTTAAAATGCTGGACAGTCATAGTGTAGCATTTGCAATCTATTCCTTTAGTCAAAGGTTAGTTAAGGCCTTTAACACACCTTGTGTTTTACGCAGTTTCTAAACAGTATTTTAAACATCACATAGCTCTTTGATTGTTTGGATTTGGCCTATTCGTTGGCAACTGGGTGAAAATAATTGCTGAAAAATCAAAGCGCTATGGGGATACTCTGATTCCCACTCAAGAGGTTCTTTTGAAGCATGAACTGTCATGTAGTTTCTCTGATTAAATCATAAATATATGTTTTCGATGTCTTTTGGAGAAATCCAGCTGTTGACGACGAGCAAAAGCACAGATGCAAGCATGTAGCCTTTTTAACCCGCTTTTGGCCCCTTAAAATTCTCATTCCCATTTTGTTTCAATGCTTCGTTTTTCAGCCTGAAGCCCTCCATCCTTCCAGGAGGGCGCATTGGATAGGTGCAGCTCTTGTTTTCGGGGGACTTTGGGATGCCTCGGAATGAGCCCCACAGCCGCGGAGCCAGGTCCACATCACCATGGCAGGGCTCACAGAGCCCTGGGCAGCTGCCGACGGTCCTGGCATACCCATCTCTCACACAGCGTGTATGGGCTGCACCCTGGAGGCCTGATACTTGGGTTTGCCGCAGCAGCAGCAGTGGGCACAGGACAGCAAGATCATGAGCAGGAAGGTGGCTGTAGGGAAACAAGGGCAACCACATCCTCAGCGTCAAAAATCCTGCGGCCTTGATGACGTGATAACATTTTTCTGTTGTCCTGGCAATTTGAAAGGTTATTAACTTCACTGTTGACCAACCCAGAGTGAGTCTGAGAATGACGGCACTTTCAGCGCCACAGTGAGACATCCATCCATCCAGCCATCCATCCAGCTATCCATCCATCCATCCAGCCATGCGCCTATCCATCTTCTAGATATGTGCAATAATATTTAAGTATTATTTTTTATTTATTTTAGTTCTACTGTAATTACTGCTCCAATAATTGGCACACATGACAGCAGCCAGTCTCTACGCATCGATATTTAGGAGGTCAGTACGTTACGCACCAATAAAGAGGACCAGGACGAAAAACAGTCCTAGCTCTGCAGCGCTAGCGTGGGGCAGGCCCTGCAACTTCACCCAGACCTTCTGCAGCAGGTCCAGCACCTCCTGCTTCGCTTCCATGTCGCTTTAATGATGCTGTTTCTTAAAGATGGGTGCGGGCTGCCTGGAAGGTCGGCTGAAACGAAGACGGAGAGACATGTGCAGGGTGCCCCGCCAACATCACTGTCCCACACCGCACGGAGGCGTCTTGCGTACAGATTTCTATGGTTTCCCTGTGACACGGCAAAAACCCGTAAAGCCGAGAACGTGTTACTTTGAAGTGGTTTAACAGGTAAGAACATTTTAGATTTTATTGTGCACTACTGATAAATGCTACCAGTCAAAAGTTTTTGCACACACTGAGATTTTCTACATTTGCATGTTCTTCACTTGACATTTGTTAAAAATACACTCAATACTATTTGATAACAAATAAATTTACAGTATTCTCGTTATTCAAGTAACTTTATTATTAGCATGGAAATGTCATATCTTTGGTTCATCAAAGTGACCTCCTTTAGTAGTTGTAACAGCATTCTTACTACAAAGGACATTAAATACTGCTCTGCTTCTTGGGATGAAACGGTTAACTTGCGCGTTTAAAGTTAAAGGACAGCCTAGAATCCGACTATCCCATCACCAAACAACCAGATAACAGGATGTCAGACATGCACTGCACTATTACATACTCTTTCCATGTTATAAAGGAACTCATTTCACTTGTATTTTCATTTATAGTTGTTCATTCAACTCCCAATGCTTAACACATAAAAATCTGCAGATTATGAAATAAATGGAAAAGTGGTAAAAACCAGCGGTGTGCAAAAGCTTTTGACTGGTGTATCTTAAAACAGATCAGACTGATAGACCTGGAAGCTGCCAGATTTTGCTCCTCTCAGAATGG
The DNA here is from genome assembly GCA_019775955.2 of Pollimyrus isidori. NCBI lineage: Eukaryota > Metazoa > Chordata > Actinopteri > Osteoglossiformes > Mormyridae > Pollimyrus > Pollimyrus isidori. The sequence continues at coordinate 13,056,433 of JABFDZ020000097.1, forward strand.
GCCACCGTGGGTGCAGTGTCAATAGGGGCCTCTCTCTGCTTTTTCGGAGACGGAGCAAGTAGTCGAGTGCAGTATAAACATTCAAAGGAACATTGGTTTGCCTTATAATTATGAACCCGCAAGACTTTTTCAGGATCAGTGAACCTTGTAATAGCAGGAGACATGAGGGCGAATCCCATGCGGGCCGATGAGAGTGGGGAGCGTCACTGGCTGGCCAGTTTGGAGGGAGAGAGATAGGTCATCCCATTGTGACAGTGAAACTCTAACGGGGGTTAGAGCACATAACGGCACGGACGGCTGTTGTTTACAAGCAGGATCGTCCATTCTCACACCAGCTAGTATTAAACAGCATAAAGGATCGTTCAAGGGCTCAGAAGCTGGACTTAAGCTGTGGGCAACACAAAACTCGAATTTCTCCACCCCAGTCAATACATTCACCCCCCGGCCTTATGAGTGTGCTGAGGGATGGGGCTGCCCATCCCCACCTCTGGGTTATCCCGGCAAACCCCGCCCTGGCCCTAAGCTGGCCGCACTGGCGCGGGGCAGGTAGAACATGCAGTGTAGTGTCCAGGTTCTCCCAGGCAGAAACGCACCTGCTGCCAGCAAGCCAGTTTTTTATAGACCGTCTGACACACATGCGAATGCTGCTATTTCTGACGCGCGGTTGTCAGCGTTCCAGCTCCCTGCACGCCGTACGTCCGCAGCGCGACTGCGTGTGAAATTCCTGCTGGGGATGTATATGCAAATATGAAGGTTGATTCCTATGGGACAACACATAATGGGCTGGAGAATCCACTGGCTTTGTTTTCACGTGTGCTGGTTGCCGTCTGCCCATCTGCCTGTGTTTCTCAGTGGGGGGGGGGGGGGGGGGGGGAACGAGATGGTGGACCCGGTTGGCGGGCGGTCAGCCATTACTAAGC
>JABFDZ020000097.1:13072948-13087487 GCA_019775955.2 Pollimyrus isidori
TATCAATATGGGCCAACATTTCTAAAGAATGCTTTCAGCACCTTGTTGAATCAATGCCACGTAGAATTAAAGCAGTTATGAAGGCGAAAGGGGGTCAAACACCATATTAGTATGGTGTTCCTAATAATCGTTTAGGTGAGTGTATATATATATATATATATATATATATATATATTTTATTTTTATTTTTTTCAGTTCACTTGATATCTTCAAGACATACAAAAAAATCAAGAGATACATTATGGAGGAGACATCACTAACATGGGCCACACAAGAAGCCTAAACAAATTACACGGTTTAGTTCTTCAGCAGGAAATGCATGGCTAATGGACATTAATGATTCTACTCAAATATCCCAGGCAAGATGATTACAGTGTTCAAAATAGAAGCCGCCGGTTTGTTCTGCAATTCGGGAGATCGGCCGGGCACCTAAGTGAATCTCTTAGGTCATGGTATTAAAGATTAAACAATAAACATTCAGAGGAGGACCATAGATTTTCCGGGCAATAATAATAGAAGAGAGAACATATTATTGCGATCGTCTGCTTTTCTCCATCTGTGACAGGGAGGAGGGGGCTGCAGTATCTGCCACGTCTGCTCCGGAGAGGATGAGAAAGATGAAGTCAGTCTTTCTCTCTCTCTCTCTCTCTGCGAAAGCGTACTAAAGGGAGACATCGGTGCAAAGCACTGAGAGGAGGGGGGCTGAGTGAGATAACAGCTGGAGACCTATGAAAATACATTTTTAAAACCTTAAATCGTCCGCGGTTTCAGACTCAGAGGCTGCGGTGCGCAACTATCGCGAAGTGCGAGTCCTTCCGGACTTTTTCCCGATTGAGACGCGCAGACGAAGCGGATGGGAGGAAATAAACGCTTGTTTTCATTTCGCATGACCGCCAATTACATTTAAATCCATTAAGCGTTACTTTGCGATCAGTGTTTCGCTGTAATTTTACTGTTTTTGATGAATTGAGCAAATTGGACGTTGAGGAACACGAAGTCCTGCATTTTATATTATTAATATTACTATTACTACTACTACGAATATATTTTATACAAGCGGAGGTGTAGTCCTCCGAAGTCAGGACGGTCGTTTCATCCTCGGCTGCTCGCCCGGTTTCGCCCTGATGATCCGGGGGCTGTGATGCAGGCTTTGTTCACTTTCCTCACAGCGTCGACACCTTTTTAATCACAACAGGAAAACACAAACAACAAAATCCAAAGATTCTGTCGAGGAGAGGACTAGAGAAGAGGATTTCCAACAGAAACAAACACTATGAGCTAGAAGGCGAAAGCCGGGGAGCAGCGTTGCAGTCTCTTAATTGCCCGAGGAAGCGCTCCTCCTCCAGCGGCTGTGCGCGCGTCCGCCCGGCGGCTGCTCTCCATGCTCAGTGCCGGCAGGATGGAGGACTTCGAGACGGAGGAAGAGGAACCATGGTACGATCAACAGGACCTGGAGCAGGGTATGTAGGCGGGCGCGACATTCGCTAACACCGGCCTCTCTATTGTACTTCGAGCCCACCGGGAAAACCCGTTAGTGCGACCAGACAAAGGTCGGGGCGATAATCACAGCGAACTGCGTTATTATTAAGGCGTCCGGTCATTAAAACACAGTAATCCATGCGGCACAACTTGGGTTGTTTTAAGCGGTGTTTGCTGCTAGCTCTAGTTAGCTGATTAGCAGACTTGGCCTGGCCGCAGAGCTGGATCCGTGGCTGCCTGTCACTATTGCATCCCATAGCCTGGAGATCCTTGCAGCGGCGACAAAGGACGCGAGCTACTTATATCTGAGGAAAACAAATAAACATTAAAAGAACCTGAAACATTAGTGATAATTCAGGAGCGGACGTGGAGCGATCGGCACATATTTGGGGACTAAAGAAAAACCCTTGGCTGCGGTGCAGATGCAGCCCCGCGCGCAGGTGTCAGCACGCGCCCCGGCAGTGCGGTGACCGCGACTTCGGCGCGTCCTTCATGCTCACGGTTACTCATTGTTCTCCTACTGTCTCTCCGGCTGTACCTTCATCTAAAATTTACTGTGCTTGTCCACTAATTCACTTTAAAAGGTTATTCACCTTTGGGGAAAATGAAGCACCAACATGCTGGAAGCATTTTTAAATATATACATATATCATTTTACAGGAAAACGGAGAAGTTTTAAGTGCAATAATCATCCGCTAAAAATAGAACTATAAATTATAAAAGGCCATCTGCCTGTTAGGAAAAGGAAATGGAAATCGTGGTTAGCTTATATTTCATATTTCCCTTGAGGTCACTAAAATTGGGCTGTGCCAGGTTAGGGGTCAAACGAATTAAACCTGCACATATGTTTATTTAAATTACCTACATTATTTACCTGGTAAATATCACCTTTATCTAATAATTTACTGGACTAACCATTGTATGTTACCCCAGCTTTGTGAAATGCATGTACACACCCACAGTTTTGGAGATTTCTCAGGGTGCAGTTACTGTAAAGTTGCAATATTTTTGCTCTGCATTTGTATTCATTGTTAATTTATTTGTATTTTGTATTCACTGTTAATCTAGGGAATACAAAATATCTGGCTTCAGGATTTTCACATACTGAAAAAAAAAATCTTTCAAAAATAACACGCTTTCTGATCTGCTCATTCATTTACTGTGATCTTATGAGACAAATCATGTACAGTTTGTTCGGCAGCACGAAGCTAATTTCTCATTTTTATTTTTGCTTTTCTGCATCCCACAATCCTCTCCAATGTATCACATGTCCTTTCAAGCTAATTATAACCATTTCCACCAAGGTCCCTAAGTAGCTGATGTTCTCTTTATTAGAGTAGCAGGGGAGGAAAGAGAATGAGTGAGAGGGAGGGGGTGCCTGGTTACTTTCCCCCTTGTGCAGTCAGTGATTCTCTGACACCACAGTGGGGGCAGCATCAGCCACCATGATGGTATCGCCTCTGCTGTGTAAGCTAGGGCAGAGCTGACAGACCCGGTGACATTGCCATGAGCTAGCGACAGCCCGGGGACACAAAGGTGGCTTTGGAGAGAAGCCACCTCAATAGATACGGGAGATATGGGAAGGGCTTCAGGCCAAATCGGGCCCTCTGGAAAGATGCTTGGAATTAAGCTGGAAACGTGGCTTGAGAGAGCAGGCGAGTCCTTGAAAAGTGAGAAGATGCAGATGTGTATCTTGGAACGAAGGATGCCCTACGGGGGGGGGGGGCTTCCCGGAAGGGATGATAAATGAAATGAAAGTTGTTCTCGACTTATTTTCATATGCAGCCATCTGTGTGTTGGTATGTTGTGCTGCATGTGGCCTTCACAGATACAAAGCAAACCGGAATTACAGAATTATTCTGTTCTGTAGACTAGTGTTTCCCAATCTGGTCCTTAGGGACTCACAGCCGGTCCACGTTTTTTCCCTCCCTCCCTGCTTGGAGGACTGTCTGAGAAGGAGATTGGAGGGAGCAAAAACGTGGACCGCCTGTGGGTCCCCACGGACTGGATTGGGAAACGGTCTTACGGACACTTCAGCTTGAGGTTGTAAAGTTGTGGAAAAACATTGTGAGTTGCTTAGTTGCAAAGAGGAAAGACAACCCAGACATTTCATTTAAATTGAGAAAATAAAACTTTGGAAGGACTGCAGAATTGTAAAGGAATTGCAGCGTTGAATATCTGTAAGTCTCTGTCAGCAGCACCACTTTTTCACTGACATTTAGATCACAGAACACCGAATATAATCACAAACATAATCACAAGCTTGATCTTAAGCGGTGATAATCTTTTCTCAAAATGCTGAGAGTCCAGTGGTTTTAACTGCATAGTTCAGAGAAGCACCTCGTCTCACAAACACCTCACATCCTCTGCATTGTCCCTCACAGTCCTGGCACGATGGGTGAAGGATTGTGCTGCAGAGCAAGCATGCAATGCCAGAGGCACATACACGATGCCAGATTCCAATTCTGTGCGATTATGCACCTCCTGTTTGTACAGTTTGGAAGGACACAGTATTTTTTTTATTATTGATTTCATTTTTCTTGTTCACCTCAGGCTGCTTTTCTGATGAAGTGTTAGCGACCCACTTCCCTCAATTAGAAAGAAAGTTGTACTTAAAATAAACGTGTCATTTTCTAACTGCCTCTGACTCTGTTTCTGGGTCGTGAGGCTTAGTATTCAGAGTGTAAGTGAGGTCGTGGGTCATCGCGACGCCCGGCCGCCTTGTCTTTTGCTGGTGTTCACTGGCCACAGGACTTCTGCGCCAATCAGTCGGCTCGCTTGTGGTCGACGTGAGGAAGAGCAGGGGAAGGAGCCTGTGGTCTGAAATCTCCTGAACATGACCTTCTGTTTCCCCACCGAAGTCATTCCAGGAGGCCCATGTGTCCAGGTGTTTTTAATGTCAGCACCCCTCCTGTTTACCGGAGGGGCTTCAGCGAAGCGTTGTGGACTCGACGTCTGTGGTCACAGCCCAGCACCGGCGTGCCCCATTTAAATTCTGCCGCGGGATCGGCGGACAGTAGTGAAGAATGGAGAGTCCTCGGCGGAAGAGCCCAGAACAAAAGCGTAGTGTGAGGCACACTGCTTCCTTTGTTCCGCGGCATTCCCAGCCCCGATCAGCCGGCACCGCTGTGAGCTGGCCGAACACGCCTGCCGAGCTCGGCGTTTGACTCCGCGCCGCTAAGCTCAGTATAATCGGATTAGGGGACCCCAGGCGATGGCGTGGTCTCAGGCGGGGATTTCGGAGCAGGCGGTGAGGGACAGGGTGGAAGGGGACTGGCAGGTCTCACCGACCTGTTAGAAAGTGTCTACATCCAGTGGACGGCTACTAATTATCCAGTTCTGTACCGCTCCGGATCTCCATTTCGGCTCCCTGCCACGCTGTCCTCACTCGCTCTTACACCTGCTGCAGCCTCGCATAAATTGCATCAATGCTGCTCACTCTGGATCTTTTTGGTAGAAGGTGATTGGCTGCAGGGTCTGTCTGACTCTCCGTCGAGGCTCATTCACACTGCGTACGCGATCGATCGTCATTTGCGCCTTTCCTTGCCTGTCCTGACATGTCTAGCTGTGCTCATTTCAAGATGCTATAATATTATTATTATTTTTAAATTCGTTGTACACACGGACACATATCTGGAGCAGTAAACGAGGTTCTGTCAAAGATTCACCTTGCGTGCTTTACATTGTCGTTTTCAGTGGAAAACCAAAGCACCTAAATTACGTACCTGCTGGTCCTTTCACATGCTGAAGGATTCCCCATCCGATTTTTGTTCAGTAGTGCCCCCTTGTGTCCACATCAGTGAAGAGCACCCCGCCTCCAGAGCAGGATGACGGAAGCGGTTTGGTTTGGCCAGTGACCTGGGGGCTGAATGGTGCCGTGTGCATGTGTGTATGTCCCATGTACCAAAAGTCGGCAAGTAAGGGCACACCAGGTGACCTAGTTTTCAGGGTCTCAGGGGAGGTGGCTCTCTGGTTCCTGCGCCATTTCTGGGCATTTGTAAAAGTGCAGTTTAAATTGGGCTTTTTTTTGTCACCAGTGTCCTTGTTGGCTGTTGCCTATCGCTCACAGGGCATTCAGGGTACATTCTGTCCCTGTGTGAGTGAGTGAGTGAATCACATTTTTGTGTCATTTATTAAGTAAAGAGCCTGGCTTAGTCTCCTGGTGCCTGAAATAACTTCTGTTATACGTCCCAAATGGTGGCCTTAGCATTAGTAACGTTAACATTAGTGTCAGCCAATTAATAACATCAGTGTTTGGCACCCCCTGCTGGTGGTGGTATGGGTTTCCTGTGTTTTCCTGTTCTGTCTCTCTTCCTGTGCAGCCCATATCCTCCGTGGCTGCCGGGAGGAAGCCTGACAGGGTCTGCCCAACCCGCGTGATCCGTCTGACCAGTGCTAAATGAAGCCCATGTCTGTGCTGTTTTTTGTTATCGCGTCTTAAGCATGGCAGTGTGTCACCATATTTAATCCCGGGAATTAATTGCGTTGCCAGGATGTTTATTTGTTTTCAGACTGCTGAAGGGCACTTGGTGTAAGCGTATAAATATAACTTATATACACTCAGTGTATATATATTTCTATATATTAATCAAGCTGCTAGACTGCAAGGAAGTTAAAGATGTGTGTGAGAGGTGAAACAGCCACTGGAAAGTCTGGTATGCGGTAAAATTTGGTTAGGTCTTCCCCTCACATTTTCTTTATCAATTCTAATATTTTTTAATCATAATATGCATTCACTTTGTCAGAAATGCAGACATAAATATTGACCAAGACTTCCCAGTTTCCCGGGAGAGAGTGATGCTGGATCGACAAGCTGATATTCTAGCTTGTTTTTTTTTCCTTCTGCTGACTGCGTTGTATTGGACATGTTTCATTGACCTAAACAGAATTAAGACTGGGACATTTTTTCCGTTTGCTCTCATCCATCTCGTAAGCTGTTCATTTTCGGCCGAATGTGACCATTGTTCCGCTGTCCTGTTGACCTTCGTTCGGGTTTCCATGTCATTGGCTCCATCTCCTGACAGGCGACGGCTCTGGCATTTCCGTGGCCCGATCGCAAGATTTACTGCGTCCCGCTCTCCTTTGGTCGCTGATGCGTGGGCGGGTGACCCATGCTGCAATTTTGGTACCCGGTGCACTTGGCCGGTAGGTTATAGGGTCGACCACCCCCCCTCCCCGGGTACTGACTAAGGTTCTCTGTGGATTCAGCGACGTTGATTATAGTCACTGCAGATGATGCAGGGATAAGCAGGAATGGGACTAACCAGGAACAGGCTTTTCAGCTGGGAGAGTGCAGAATAGGAGAGTAACAATATCAATGAAGCGAAACAGGAAGGCCTGGCTGGGCATGCTGGCAGCAGTGAAGAACATAAAAGCCTTTACATATCTTTACCTATCATAGAGAATGAGAAGCCAGTGCTGTGACAGCGTAAGTAACCCATGTGCCCTGATGCTCCCTCGTGAAATGGCCAAGTCTTCATTCTTGCACCTGTCATTTATTATTTATTAATCATTTACTGGTTTGGTCCTCCAATGAGTGTGAGCTGCTTTTCTGCGGGAGATCGCTGACTGCGGCCGGGGATGACGGAGACGTTCCATGTGGGAGCAGAGAGGATTAAAAAGAGCAGCTTGGAGGGGCGGCGGTGGGGTCTGCTGAGTGATCTGCCCCCTGTCTCTCTCTGCCTCGCTCAGAATGACAGCCCAATGGTGCTGAGTCATATGGAAATGACCCATGAGCGCCGCTCTGCTGGACGTGACCCTATTTGAATTATTAAGTCGTCAATCAATATTGCGCCCTTGCCTTACCTCTGAGCCATCATTTGCATACTGTTGTTGCTGATGCCAGTATGATTATGGATTTTTATTTCCCAAGCTGATCAGGAAATCTCAGCGAGAACAATGTGACTTCAACCTTTTATATCAGGTTTCGGCACAGCTTAACATCACCCCCCCATATCATCCTTCCTGCAAACCCCCTGCCCCCCACCCCACCCACTTCTTTTTCGTCGGACTCAGACCTCCACCTGGCCGCGGAGCTGGGGAAGACCCTGCTGGAGAGAAACAAGGAGCTGGAGGACTCACTGCAGCAGATGTACGTCACCAATGAGGAGCAGGTGCAGGAGATTGAGGTAGGGGGCGCTCTGCGCGCGTGTTGAGTCTCACAGGTTAAGGGGCTGGACCTGTGGCAGAGATCGGAGAGAGCGAGTCGCCCACTGTGAGCCGTTTAAAGGTTAGGGTGAGTGCAGAGCTCTCTGGAGTGCAGCAGCGGGTCCGTTCATCTCGCCGTCACGGCCGAGCGGCTGCCGTCCTCCTAACCGAAATGGGGGGGGGGTGGTGGTGATAATCCCAGAAAGATGACAGTTAGACTGTTAAGGCGACACAGCAGCAACTGAGTGAGCAAAGCCTCTGAACGGGCTGCGCTGGCCCTTTAAGGCCAGGCGACGTGATTGGATCCCGCCAGCAGTGATGGCAGGTGCCCGCAGTGAGAGCTGACGCACGGCCAAGGGGCAGCTTTCCCCGCAGGCTGAGTGGGGGGCTGCTTCCTGTTCAAGAAGCAGAGAGGCCTCTCAGGCTGTGGCCATGTGTCTGTGTGTGTGCATGTGTGTGTGCGTGTGTGTGTGTGTGCGTGTGTGTGTAACAGTCAGTCTTTTCCAGTGAGCAAATTGTCCATAATTATCTTTCCTTCGTCACCGCCTGCCCCCTGGCCTAAGGCTGTGCTCCTTGTCATCTAACCCAGTCTCCATGACTCTCCCTTTGGGCAATACAGAAGCCGGGGGGCCTCGGTACCCCCCCCCCCTTTGCGATGGCACAGTCATGCGTCTTCATTAGTGTTAGGGTTATTGCAGTGTGATTTCAGAGTGTAGATGTCTCCATGGGTAACCGGCGCACCATTCTAGGTAGTGCTCCAGTAAACCAATCAAGTTTAATCCCATTTCAACCTTCAGACAAGAAAAAACAGACAAATCCCAGTCTTTCTTGTTCCTCTGGGTGTCTCACAGCGTCCTCTAAAATTTTAGCACGCTCTTACTGTTGATTTCTCTGATCAGAAAACAACCAAGAAATTATACCTTATTTAAAAATGTAAGATCTTGTTTTTTCCTCAGAATGAGGTGACAGACCTGTTAATTGTTCATCTTTTTGTTTCAAGACTTCTATTTAGCAGATGCTTTTATCCAAAGCCACCTAGAGTCGGGAAGGCAGGACCAGCCGATCCCTGGGGCAGTTGGGTCTAAGGCCTTTGTTCAGGGGGCCAACAGTGATATCACTGCTGACTCCAGGAGCTGAATCCCTCACGTGGCGTTGATGGGCAAAGTGTGCTAACCCACTGAGCCACACACCACCCTCGAGAGTTATCAGAGTTGCAGCGTCAGTGGCTCAAACTGATCATTGACATATTCTGGTGGCTGCCTGCACCATGCCTGGGGGCGGAAGGGGCATGATGATGTCACCTCATGAGTGCTCGCCCTCACCTATCCATGTGTGATGCATCTATATTTAGAACATATGTGCACTTCATTGTATTCGCTTACATTTAAATGTTACTCTCCATCCCACCGCCTGCTGCCTGGGACAGGCTCTGGCCTCCACTCCCCCCGATCCTTTGCGGAATGGCTAGTTGGAACATGGGATGATGTAAAAATTGTGGCACGCCAATGTGGACGTTTCGCCTGACAACAGATATATTTTTGTCTAATATCACTGACATGGATAGCTGGTTAATGTCTGAGCTGCATAAGTATGCAGGAAAACTGATGTTGGTGATCCTACTTCTTAAGGTTTCATAAATGTGTCTGGCGACCACATCCTATAATGCAGGCGGTGAGACGTCAGCAGTGCGGCGCTGACCTGGGAGACTGATCTGGGAGACTGGCGAGGTTCTGAGGGTCACACTGAGCAGCTTGCGTTCTGTCCGCAAGAGAATTTTAGAGTTCTTGGAGATCTAGTGCAGAATTATTGAGTTTTGGGAGATCTAGTGCAGAATTATTGAGTTCTGGGAGATCTAGTGCAGAATTATTGAGTTCTGGGAGATCTAGGTGTTCCTGACTGTCTGTGGGTTCCCAAAGACTGGATTGGGAAACACTGATCTAGAGCAGCGGAGTGCGTGTTGTGCACTTCTTGAAGCTTAATTTTACCCACGTCTGATTCCCACCTGTCCGATGTCGTGATGATCCACGCTATGGCGGTGAAGGCATCTGCTGCTATTGAAGCCTGTTCAAGAGGTTTGTGACATTTAACATGCTTTTTTTTTGAGGAGGAGAACAAGAGACCCTCTTGCTGGTATTGAAGTGCTGGTATTGGAAGAGATGAATATTTAAACGGTTTCACACTTGTTCCTGTTTGGAAGTGGTTCAGAAGGCGATGTAAATAGCACCATCTGCTATCCAGCCTGCAGGCATGGCAGCCATCTTTGTTTGTGGTTACTGGTGGCGTTCATTTATACCAGATGATTGTCTTTTTATTCCCTACAGCTGTTTATTGCTGAACAGAAGAATCAATCAACAATTATTAACCCTGGCATACCCCCCGTTAGCGCTCACGGTGAATAAATAGTCAGTATGTTTTCTAATTGTATGGATTAGCATAGGGCACCGGTATGGGCATGGATACCCTGGCAGATTCAGAGAGCCCAGGACTTTTATTTAATAGGGGGGGTGGCAAGGTGACATTTTGTCAGGGGTCCCAGAATTTTCGGCTATGCCCCAGAGCATTTGTACCTATGTACCTGTCTGCTGGAGCCATGTGCCTCTCGCCCACAGTACCTGTCGAAACAGCTGGAGATGCTGCGGCAAATGAACGAACAGCACGCTAAAGTGTACGAGCAGCTGGATGTCACGGCGCGCGAGCTGGAGGTGACCAACGAGAGCCTGGTCTTGGAGAGCAAGGCGTCTCAACAGAAGATCGAGAGGTCCGGCCCGAAGTACAAATACATACGCACACACAGTGGGCAGCACTGTCACATGACCCTCCTCTGGCACGCTATTGGCTTGAGCCCACAGCTATGATACCAAACAACACGTTCACTCGTAGTACAGTTCACACAAAACAGCACCTTTGTGCATTATAGTTACAATATTTACAAATACATGGGCTTGATTCAGAATCAGAAACACTTTATTGATCCCGGAGGAAGTTTTTGAACCGGTTTCACTGGCGTTCTGTACATACCTAGTGCGTATTTGGTAATATGCATTAAAATAAATAATTTTTATTGGAAAACCAATTCAGCTGGTCCTGGGGACCCACAGGACTGCACGTTTATGTAGGTGACCCTCATGCACCCTCGTGATTCAACAAACCGGCGAATCATCAAGCACCTCAGCACCCTTGCGGAAGCTTCCGGAGCTCGCCACGTGTTCACGTAACGGGGTGGGGGGTGTTTCAGGCTGACGGGCACCATCGAGCTGCTGCAGGGCCAGGTGGAGGCTCTGACGGTGCAGGTGGAGGAGCTACGCTCGCTGGAGCAGCTGAGAGTGCGGCGGCAGAAGAGGGAACGCCGCAAGACCATCCACTCGTTCCCCTGCCTGAAGGAGCTGTGCACCGCGCCCAGGTCAGGCGGGACCCGCGCGCCACGCGGCGAACAGCCAGAGCGAACCCGACACTGTCATCTGGGTGTGGTCCAGAGCAGCCCAGGAGTGCTGCATTCATAATGGTGGGGCGGAGCAGCTCCCAGTGAACATGGCCGCTTGTTAAAACTCAGAGAGACCTCTCCAATTAGCTGTTGGAGAATTTATTTTAGTACGCCGATTTTTTTATTTATTTATTTTTTTAATCCAGTGGGCAGCATGGTAGCCTCACACTTCAAAGATATTGAGTTTAGTCCCTTCCCTGTGTGTGTGAGGTCTGCAAGGGTTTCTCTGGGTAATCCAACATCCAGCCCACACACCTGGTTCAGGTGAGTGTGTCTCTCTGAGTTACGTCCAGTCTGGGATGAGTGGGTGGATGGATGGATGGGCTGAATTCTCGGTTGAGTATGTGCCCTGTAATAGACAGACATTCTTTTAAACTCCTTCCTTTGCATGCATGGGCAGGGTCACTGTAAGTGGGTATTAATGGATTATTAACTGAGTACTGATCATTCAGTCAGTAGGATCGGTCCTATCGTCCAATCAGGCAGCTTGTTTTGTCCATAGGTATGAGGACGGCTTTGTGATTGGCAGCACCAGGCCCCCGAGCTTGGAGGTAGAGCGGCGCCCCCTGGAGGAGGAGAACGAGCAACTGCAGGACACTGTGACGTCCCTCCGGTCGGCCGTGCGGGCAGAGAGGGGGAGGCGCGAGGGTGCCGAGAAGGAGTGCGCCGCTGTCCTGCAGGAGTTTGCGCGCCTGGAGCAGCGCCTGCAGGGGGCAGAGAGCTGCCAGCTGCGCGTGCAGGAGCTGGAGGCAGAGCTGCAAGAGCTGCAGCAGTTGCGCAGGGCCCGAGCCATTCTGCTGAGCGGGGAGGACGGCCTGGCGCAGACGCTGCTCAACAGCACACCCGAGACTGACACGCTGGAGGAGGAGCGGGGGGCTTCGCCTGACGGGGAAGGGGGTGGAGTCAGGGGAGGGGAGGAGCTACCGGCGTCCAACCCGGTGCGCAAGAGCTGCAGCGACACGGCACTGAACGCCATCGTGGCCAGGGACGCCTCGGGCCGCCGGCGGGGGAGCTACGCGCTGCACGCCAACAGCGTGCGCAAGCGGGGCATGTCCATCCTGCGGGAGGTGGACGAGCAGTACCACGCGCTGCTGGAGAAATACGAGGAACTTCTGGGCAAATGTCGGCGCCACGAGGAGAGCATGCGCCACGCCAGCGTGCAGACCTCCCGACCCGTCTCCCGGGACCCCTCCATGAAGGACTGCGCCGCGCCGGCCCCACAGCCCCCCCCTGCCCCCGTCCCTGCTCCTTCCACCCCTGAAGCCATCGAGAGCATCAGCAAGCAGGTGGAGGCTGTGGACAAGCGTCTGGGCCAGAACGCGCCCGAGTACAAGGCCCTCTTCAAGGAGATATTCTCCCGCATCCAGAAGACCAAGACCGACATCAGCTCCAGCAAGGCCGGCTCCAAAGGAGCCAAGAGCAGCAAGTGAACCTCCTCGTCCCTGAGCTGAATCTCCACCGTCCTGCAGCAGTATGGATTCAGATGAAAACATCTGACCTCTCTCGGCCTCTCTTGGTCTCTCTTTAGCAGGGGTGTTTTTTTTTTTTTAATAGACCATTGCATCTCAGCTGCCTTCTTCTGACTTGCAGGGAGGTCACAGTACGCAAAAGGAAGCCAGAGCAGGAAATGAGCCGGACTGAACAATGCCACCATCCCATTCTCCCGTCTGCAATGCTTTCAGCTTATCAGAACCTCAGTGCGGAAAAAGCCGGCACATTAAAGGATCCAGACCATTGTGGTGAACCGAAAGGGAGGTTCTAGATGCAGGAGAAGGACCAGACACCAATTAGAAAAGCTTTTAACATTTTTGTTTCTCTGAGGATGAGGGCATTGCATTTATGAGCTTGTTTAACCCTTACTTTGCAAACCCAAAGAGCATTATGATTGGTACATTGGTACCGCTTCCCAAACACTCAACTGTTAAAGCCTGTTCAATTAGATGACGTGCCAGACTTTGTGTGTAGTAACGGAAGGTTTTAGTTTGGCGTGCGCTCCTGATACCTACGAGGGGCTTGGGTTCGAGACCGGTAGGGAAGAGGTCCAAACATTTGAATGGATATGCGTCTGTGGGTGGGGGGCAGGAGGGGGTTAATTTCAGTATATGAAGCGGAAACAATCCTGCCTGAGGACACGAAGCAATAGCCGGGCAGTACCATCAAAACTGTGAGGCAGGCCAGAAAGGCCTCAGCTGTCTTTGATCTGCTCTGTTTTGAGAAGAGCTATTTTTCTGTGTTTACTCCGCAGCACTGCGCTAATGCATAACACAGGGTGTGTGTGCGCGTTTTTTTTTCTTTTTTTTGAATAAATATTTTCCATTATTAAAAGACCTGAGAAATCCTCTGGCTGTTGTCTTTTCACCTGTCGACAAGAAGGCGCCGTAGGGGGCGCTGTAGCCTTAGAATGATGCGGCACTTGATAAACTTCTGTGACTTAAATGATTAGAACCTATTACAAACTTCTCTCACCACCTGTTTCTGTTTCCTACGATTTGGCCAGTCTTCCTCGCTCTACACGTACAGACGCGGGTTCATATTGCGTCTTTCCCATACCTAGCTTTGCCAATGCTAGCCTCAGGTTAAAGGAAGAAAAAATCTGAAATCACAGAACTGTGTTTAATGTAAGTTAGCGCGTTGTGGGTGGGAGAGGCGCAGGTTCCTGCGTGGGGCGTAATCGCAGAAGCTGAGCTGTAGCGCTCTGCCCGGCGCCGATCCGGGAGGGAGCCGCTCCGCCGCTGCTGTTCGGGAATCATTTCGCTCCACAGGAAAATATGCTGCGAAATAGTCGTTACGTCGCCGTGTTCTACAATGACGAATATGAGCTCTTATTAGCCTTAGACTATGGATATTTTTCTACTTTTGCTCTGAACCGGGTGTCTTAGTCTCTGTCGCCGAATCCCTGTCTTCACGAAATGTCCCACAGGGTTCCACATCACATTGCTTCTGAGCAAATTTGGGTGAGAGCTGGGTCTGACTTTCTCTCAGGGTCTTAAAGGGTTGCAAGGTCAATGAACTTAGCAGTTGAAACACTGGTATTGAAAAGGGGAGAGAATATTTTGGTTAGGGAAAAGTTTGCCAAAATGGAGCCCAGCTGAGCCTAAAAAGCTCTGTGTGTTTTTCTCCTCGAGACATCTTGGCCTTCCCTGCTAAGATGTTCTCCACTTGCACTAGAAGATGCTCTTGGCCGTCTTATTTATTACTATATATTTATTGACATGTCTTTAGTGTCATCTCACTATCAGAGACTAACCTTTCATTTTGAATAGTTCACTGAGTTATTAGAAGGAAACAGTACATTGTGAAGAATCTGAGGTGGAGTATCAAAGATTTTGATAACTAATGCAAACTTTTTTGAAGCTTAACTTGGTCGAACTGGCTTTGTTTTTGTTTTGCACATGTTGAATCTGTATGTTGGGTTGGTTACCATAGTTTTAG